>WOVY01001162.1:125000-725000 GCA_013436015.1 Rhipicephalus annulatus | reverse complement strand
ACGAATTGAAGTGGCATACTCAAGCGAACATGCTTAGTGCTATCGAGTACCCATTAATAATCGTTCTATTTATTACTCGCACTCATGCCGGTAATACGCGTGCTCGTATCCAGTTTGATATGAAATAACAACACGAACAGAATCAAATTGGAGTAGCCTCACAAAAAGTCAGAGGAAGAGTACCTCCTGTCAGCCCCCTTCGCCCCTCCCCCCCTTTTTAAATACGATTGTTTTTCTTGGAGACCTTCAACGCAAAAATTTTGGTCTGTCTGTCTGTCTGTCTGTCTGTCTGTCTGTCTGTCTGTCTGTCTGTCTGTCTGTCTGTCTGTCTGTCTGTCTGTCTGTCTGTCTGTCTGTCTGTAAGTTTGTCTGTTTGTCCACTCTTAACGGCACCGGGTACTTAGAACTGCCGACCCCATCCGACTAATGTTGCTCAAGATTAAGCGTTCGTACTTGTGCAATTGTCAATTAAAAAGCAATTATTGCGCATATATTAGGCACCATAACAACCCGTATATATTCTGCAGGTGCGTCTTTTACTAGAAAAGGCATACATAAGTAAGTTTAAGGACCGTAGCGCTTATCATGCTGCGCTCACCATGCAACGCTTGCACGAAAAGGCGAGTGTTTCCAACGCTTTGCCAAGGCCAGACGGTGGTGGCACCTACCCGTCACCTTGCGTTCTACACCTCATCACCTCTGAGACGGGCGTGCATACTCATCTCAGAGCCCCGCGCTTCGTTTTTCAAGAAAACTGCCAGATGGCGCTCATGTCTCACGTGTGACATGACTTGATGCACTTGTTCGCCTCCGCTGTACGCTCGAGGCATTCTAACGCAGTACCTCCAGAATACCATTCACCGATTTTCTTGCACAGAACATCAAATTCATGTTTTGATCACTCTCTCCACACGCAAGCCTATCGTCTTTCGACGACATTTGCAGATTACCATGCAGATACGGGGCCAATTTATTTGTTCACAGACGCTGCGAAGGAATCGCCGAAAACGCGAAGATGTGTGGCGGCTCAAAGACGAGGTAGATGGATAATGTTATTTCGCAAATGTCAGCGAGCGTGTGTCAGAAGCAGATCATACTTTAAAGCATTACTTGTCTCAGCCGGGTGAAAAAGGAAACACGAGGCGAAAGGGGGTCACGAGTGGTGAACACTGGGACTGATAGCAAGCCACGAAACGTTCCGAAAAAATCAATGCACGTCGTCATGCCAGGAAAAAAAAGGTATCACGCTATCTTAGAGCATTTTCTTGACTTCTAGATTTCGTTTCTGTCTCCCAGACTTCGTCCTCACTCGGCATCTCCTCGGCTAACTTCATTTGTGCCCGACTCGGTTTAGGATAGCACGCTTTCCTGACAGTTTGATTTGACACACCCTCGCGCGCCGATAATGGCATGCCTGCCGCGGTTAGATGAAGGGTTATGTTTCCGACGCCACATATTGGACGTTATTTATCGCCGGCGATGTCGGGGCAGCTCTGTTTCCGCGTCGATGAGCTCGACTCGTAGCCAGAGATCTTTCTTGCACATGTTGTGCCACCCCGAGGGGAGCTCGTATTCTGCACGCGTCTTTCGGTTGTGGAAAGATTGGCAGCGAAAGGCGGGGTTCTCATTTCCCGTTTCACATCTTCGTGTTTGCATGTGTTCTTAATCGCTATCTGCGAAGTTCTAAAATGAATCCGAACGACACAACCGATACATTTGCGGGGTGGTGTACTCTTGAGAATACATATCGAGCGTGCGTTTTGACACATTCATTAAAACCATTTTTTATTATAGACAAGAAGGGTTATCAAGCTCCAACTTGTTCGTACAAGACATCGAATTCCCACGCTAATATCAGAAACTGAACGTCGCCGAACTTAACGCGAAGCCATGGACTTGTTAGCAATAAAGATAAAAAGCGCCGCTGCAACGCTGTTGCGTTAGATGGGTAATTAAACTTATTTCTGCTGCGTCCGTCAACGCGTGAGGACTGTTAATGACAAGATCGGCTTACTCATTTAGCTTGTAATACTTAATCTTCATTTTGTGTGGCCGGAAGAGAATGGCCTTCGAAGTGAGTTTTACTTTCAGGGAGTGTGTGTGCCAGATGTAGTTACATAAGTCGAATATGCAAACTTGTTTTCGTAATTCCATGCTCTGGGCTACTAACTCGCTTAGTGTAGAAAACAGATTGCCATACTTTCTACGAAGCTAGTTCCAGTTTGTTTTTATTGTGCACGTTCATAGTAGGGCACGTTGATTGCGCACTTGATAGTATTGTGCACGTTGATAGCAAGATATAGTTGGATGGTACTTCAATTTGGCCGTCTTGGTGAGTCCACTACAAAGAAATTAGTGGCAATGTTTAATGTTATAGCTCAAAGATGTTTAAATGTTGCTGATATAACAGGAAATAGTCGACTTCAGCAAGCGCTAACTAAAGCTTTGAATCACTTAGCAAGCACTAGCTCACATTAGCCTTTATTTAAACAGAAATAGGTGTCACTGAGCCAGCACCAAATGACATTACCTAATACTAGTAAGTCACAGTAGGCGCTCATTTGTGCTGCTAAAATTTGAGAAATAAGTATGGTAAAGCCAGGATGCAAGTGCTTTCTGCTGAGAATATTGAGGAAAAATAAAATATGCTAAGTTGACACATGCTACTTCAAATAAAACTGGTGTAAAATGCGGCAGTTCCAGTATGCTGCAGGTACAAGTAGCCCTATGTTTCCGCCCCGTTAGACGGTAGTCTGTCACAACAAAAGTGTCACAGGACAAACTAAAAGCTCCACGTATGCAAAAGCTTGTCCCCGTCAGGCGTACGCCATGTCCGCCCCAGAGCAGTTTTCGACTGGCAGGTCAAGCTGTCCGAGGTGACGTTAGATGGCCTGTCCCTAAGTGCCACTCCCGATAGTGACAGACATCGCCTGCGTGTTTCTATTACGCTACTTTTGTGCGTCTAGCTTGGCTCCTCCCATTCTGTATTGATCGGCATTTTCACTTTGTGATGCATTTCGGCGTGATCTGCGTCATGCCTTCCTTCTTTCGGTTCAGTTGTGTTTGGTTTTTCCTGCTAGGTACAGTTGAAGTGGCCGGACACCTTTCACAGCAGCCCGAAGTTCCGTTTTCGTGTCATTGGAGAGACTGGTACGTCCGAAAAACACAACAAAAAATTAAATGCGTGTTATAGGAACAGAGCGAGCTTCAGAATAAAGAGAGCAAAGGGTAAGAGTGACCAATTCTCTATGTCCTTTTCGCCGTATAATGAGAATCACTTCACAAAGAACCAAGGCAAAGGCAGCAGGTATGCTTTCTTTCTAAGCGGATTTATTCATGTTTTTCTCATCATTCCTTAGTAACATGCCAGGGTTGCTTTTGTTTGTTTGCTTGATACCAAGAGCATTAAATGCGAACAGTTTTTCAGGTGCAAAGGGGGAGGGGGAGGTGTGTTATGCGGTGGGAAGTGTCGGCAGCATTGACGTGAACCCTGTCAAAAAAAAAAAGATCTTAATAACACTCTTAGAGCTTGGGGATTATGAACTTCCATTATAGGACGTCTGAACAAGCTTTTTTTATTTACATGCGATTTTCACCCACTGTCAATCGAAACATTACGTCCACTTCTCGGCTTATGGGGACGACTTTGTGCAAGTCCACTAATACGCATATCAACAAGAAAGCATAATCTCGAACTTTTAAGCCAGCCTAATGAACGCGCCAATCTAAACTTCTCTCTCCAAACTAACTTTTTGTCGTGTTGCTCTATTTAATGAAAACTACATTATTTGTAGCTTCAGAAGATTATTACAAAGCAATGAAAAGGCAACTAAAGCAATTAAGAAAAAGAAAAATCTATAGTCGCTCGAGTGACTAAGCAGGAATAACTTGCTGCTAGACGCATGTAAACCACTCTGACTGAACTTTTGCCTCGTGTCGCTGACAGAGATTGCGGTAAGCTTTTCAGTAATGGGACCGCTTTAACAGAGAGTTTTCGATGGTGCTGTAAAATAAAAAACCACGTTCCGTCATTGCGGCCTGTGTCAGTAAAAGCATAGTGAACGTCTTTACGGTAACGCGAAAACTACATTCACAAATACCTATTTGGAGAATACGCAAAGCAAAGATAAAGACCGCTAAGCATCGTCGTCTCGACGGGCTGGTTTTGATGAAACTTTCACTGAAGCAAGTGGTTTCGGTTAATTTAAGGGACAGGAAGGGACAAGGCACAGAGACCAGCTTACCCGAGAAATTATCGAAGCCGAAAAAATACACTTGCTAGGAGAAAAATGCGTAAGCACTTCTTCGGTTGCTTTATCACAGGCTGAACGTGATTACCTGGCTGGGCCTTGACCCGTCACACGTGTTTTGTTACTGATGTGTAAATTAGGCTTGCATTTTATCTTTCTGCTCTGTAATCATCTCTTTTTTAGACGTATATATTCTTGCCACTCCGTGAAATAAAGTTAGTTGGAAGTCAGCGCTCTTTCTGTCTACCCTGTCCTTTTTCCTTTGTTCGCGCGCTGAAAATATCTTGCAAATAGGACAAGATGGAAGATCGAACTATCCAGCAGCGTTGGTCAGACTGCCAAAGCGACTGCAAGTCGTGCGCCGTATTGCCACTTGCCACGTGCCTTGTTTCTGATAACGCGCCTCTTGCACATAGCTATCCAACGCCATCTCACTGTGTAGGCAATCACGAAGCAAGCGAATCACTCTCTAGAGAAGGAAAGCATCGATGCGCCAAAGCACCACCAATGGCGCGTCACATCGGTGCACTGGATGTACGGAGGAGTAATAAAACACTGCGAAAGCTCATCGCATGTACACGCGTAATACTTGTAACCGATGGTACGCCATAGAAGCTCGTGAAGTAAGTCTAAGACCAGCCAGCACCAGTGAGCTATGTATCAAAAGAAAAACTGAAAGTCGGACTGACTGGCCAACCAGGAGCGGCACCGATTGAATCAGCATTCCTTTCATTCCCTTGCGAAACCTCTAGTCTAGCCGCCTGCTCCGTCAGCCGCTGTAACACGAATCCATGAGAACGCCGCCAAAGGCAAGTCTCTTGCCCGGGAAGGAAGCGATGAAGGCAAGGCAAGGAAAAGAAACATCTGGTGCTAAGCCCGGAGAGGCAAACACCGGCACAATAGAAGAGCTTCTAGGAATCATGTTGATGGCGCGGCTACGTCGTTATCAGCGTTCGCCGACCACGCGCTCTTCTGCCCTTATATACGGCACGGTTGCGCGACGCTATTCATTTGCGAGATGGAGAACCTTGTCCATGGCGTAAGAGATCAAAGGAAAGTGCGATGCACTGTTGTCTTAGCCACCCATCGTGAGTAGTGCTGGAAGCCAAGTCGAGACGGTTTGTTAGCTCCCAAGATGTTAGCTCGAAACAATATAAAACAACTGCCGCAAATTTCTTCAGTGTTAGCGTAAAAGAAAAAAAATGAATTGCTGACAAATAGAAGAAAATTAATTTAGGTAGCGAAGTTGACCAGAAGGGTATTTGCTTTGCTACTCTACGTTAGACACTGAAGTAGCGCAGCTAGAAGCAAAAAAAAAAAGGACTAAAGACACCTCGTGTACCAACTAGAACGCCACGCGAGCACCCAACAGATCATGCGCGGTAGCGTTTTAAAGACGAAAGTTTTTCTTGGGGTCCTTCGGCGCAAAAATTTTGGTCTGTCTGTCTGTACATTTGTCTGCTTGTCCACACTTACCGAGACCCCCAATGGCAACAAACGATGTCCCAAACGGCCGACCCCACTCGCAGCGCCCACCAATATTGCTCAAGATTTAGCGTTCATACTTGAGCTATTCTGAATTAAAAAGCAATAATTGCGCATATCTGAGGCACCATAACAACATGTCAATGTCCTGTATGTCTGTCTTACTTGAAAAGGCTAACATGAGTAATTCTAGGAACCGTAGCGCTTATCACGTTGTGCTGACAATGCTAAGCTTGCTCGAAAGGGCAAGTGTTTCCAACGCTTTGCTAAGACGACATGGTGGTGGCACCTACCCGTCACTTTGCGTTCTACACTTTATCGCACCCGAGACGGGCGCGCACGCCACGCGCTTTGTTTTCCAAGATAACTGCCAGATAGCGCTCATGTCTCAGGTGTGACGTGACTTGATGCACTCGTTCGCCTCTGCTGCACGCTCGAGGCACTCTAACGCAGCGCCTCCAGAATACCATTTACCAATTTTCCTGCGCAGGAGACAAAATAAACGTTTTGTTCACTCTCTTCAGGCGCAGGACTATCGTCTTTCGACGACATTTGTAGTGTAACATGCCGTTAAGGGGCCAATTTTTCTGTTCTCATTTCGTCAGCATTCAAGTCGAACGTTACAAATGATGGCCGAATCGACAGGATCGCCTGAGTAATCCTGTAAATGGAACGAAAGGTAAATAGTATGCACTCAGCCTGACAAGATGGCCGTCTATAACATCATTTGGGCTATTTCCTCACTTGCCACACCAGTCAAACGAGTAATTTGGATGTGCAGACGGCGAGTGGCAGCCAAACGACAACACACATAAAACCACATAAACAACTAATGAAAATTTATTCATATGACGTAATAAAGAACATCAAGCGCTTATGCGCTACCGAAATCGGGTAAATCCTGGATCACTCTGGATGACGACTGGATCACTAATAACGAAAAACGAAACACAGGGGCGGCAAGCACCAATAAACATTTCTGGACATGAGGAACCCATAAATGAGAAATTGTTTAATGAGTCATTAAGAATAACCATATAGTATCCATCGCACAGGCACGAATCAGCTTCCCTGATACCTGCTAGTGTTCGCAGTTTGGGAGGTGATTTTTATACTAAAGTGAATGCATATGGGATTAGAATAGCCCCTCCCTCGCTATCTGTCAATAAAAATAACGCCACCTAGACCTGAACCAGCTAAGCTAAAGGCATTAGTTCACCTTCATATTAAATATTTTCGATTATTAGGCAAATATTATGCTTCTGTAGGAATGTCGAGTGGAATAAGAAACGAATTATAACAAAAATAATATACGAATGAGAATGTGGTGCAAAATTGAAAACTATCAAGAACATGATTCGCTTCCCCTAGTGATTGAGAAAATAAATGTATGCTACAGTAGACATGCTTGGTCTATATACATTTTGTGCTAGTCAATAAAATAAAAAAATATAATACATAGCATGTGTAAGTACAAGAAACACAACTAACAGTTAAGGCAAAGATAAAGTGAGATTGCGTTAGGGGTAAAGTGTGTTTGTTATAATGACCAGAAAAAAACGCATATGAAAGTAACCATTTGAACCCACGGGAAGCAAGATTGCATTCAATGAAATATGCAAGGAAAGCGAGAAAGAGCTGCTTCAGAATTCAGAGCATTATAAGAGACGTGAATTACAAAAACTTATTGCCGATAGCTTGAAATGACGTAACACGTTGTTGCGATGTAGCATTTGCCCATTGTTCTACGCAATCAACGTTGTTCCCGTCATTTATGATTGCACTCTTTCTACTCAAAGTAGGCTTATTTGATGTGAAGCAGCTCTTTGACTGACGTGCGTAATGCCGTACGAATGTGCGTGGAAACGAATGTGCCGCAATGCATTTCTCTCACCACAGGTGTCGGAGCGGTGCCTAGTAGATCACGATGCAGATGCGCGTTGACGTCCTCGCACGCTTTCTTCACAGGTGCACGCTGACGTCACTCTCTCCCTCACCTACAGCACGCTCGCCGCACTACCCGCAGCTCTGGTTCCTCCGCCACCTCGCAACACACATCTCTCTCGTTTCACCCTCTCCCTCGCCCGCAGCACTTGAACACATGTTGAGTGAAAATACTCTTTCGGCTCGTTTATCTTCGATACACGAAACCCTACCCGCCTCTCGTGTCTGCGTTTCAAACAAACATTTACTCCAGTAAACGCTACACAGAGTTTCGGGTCAAAGTGTTCTTCCAGCATTCGCGTCGAGGTCCGTTTTAACCGCGTCAACGCCGTGCGCACCACTCCTGCTTCGCATTCCATCAGGGTTCCCTTCGGGGAGAAGGTTCACAATCATTTGCTTGTTACATTATGTTTGTAAAATTGCTCTATGAGGTAGCATGAAAGTCATGCAATCCTCCCAAAATGAAAGGGTACAGTGGGCGCATAGCAAACTATCTCAATCAGGTTTATTCCAGACAAAGATAGACAGGAAAGAAAAAATACATGCAAAGGAAAGACATGCTGGTTAACCTGGTTCACCAGAAATAATTTTTCAGTTGGTTAACCTGTACTTAGGAAGGGGCCAGGTGTATATAAGGATGAAAGGGATACCTTCGATATGGTTAACCTGTACTTTGGAAGGGGCCAGGTGTATGAAAGGATAAAAGGGATACCTTCGATTATATGCAAACTTGAATTACTGAAGCCGGCCCACACATTAACAAACAAAGAAAAACAAGAACACTGTTTTGTTTCGGTGCTCTACATTGGCTGAAGTTTTCCACTGTCTTGCAATATGCAAGTTTCAAGTATTTCTTCTCTATTTTCGATCCGTAGCCAAGAGCTTAACGAAGGGACTATGCAGCCCTCCCAAATAAACACACCACTCAGAAACTCGGCGAAAGCGATTAAGCCGAAGCCGTGGGTGCTAAGGGAGTTCGCGTTAAGCCTGGTTTCGCACACTTGCTCACACGTTCTCCTTTAAACTCACACGTGCAGAAAGTTCTTGCCGCAGTCTGTCCGGGGATGCATGCACGCGTAGAGATCTTCGGGATAGCGCACCACGTAAGCATGGTTAAGCTGGGCATTAGTGAAGCGCAGCACTTCCTTAAGTAAAATGAGCTCACGGCTGCTTTGCGCGGGCAATAAAGAGGTCTGAGCTACATCTAAGATGAGGCTTGCGTTGTGTATTAGGAAATAGGGGAAAAAGGAGAAGTTCATTACCCATTAAGAACTTCGGGGGGCCTCGTTAGCCTAAAGAAGTCCGAAAATTTCCAGTCGACGGTGATCACTCTGCTCGTGGAATACCATCCTTGTTTTCTTTAGGTACTTCAAGCCAATGGTACTTATCATAACATGGCATGTAATTTTTCTAACCTCTTTGGTATGCCCTAACAAAGAAAGAAAACTGTTAGTTCGGAGAACCTTAATGCCAGAGAAATGCAGTTGCGCATATGGCCTTACTGCTTGGTAAGAAAAAAACTAACATAAAATTGCGAATATTGTAATCATAATTTTCTTCAAGCTTCACAATTCAGACTTCCAAAAAATATATGATGTGCAGACACAACGAAACCCAGGTAACATATGGAGCGAGTTTTATTTGTTCGTCGCTGCGGTATGTAGTCTTTACAGCAAGGCCTTTTGTATAAAATGTTCGCACTCTTTTACAAAGCAAACATGTCAATTCAAAGCGTGCGACTTTGAACAGTAGCTCTGGATTCGAAGGACTAAAATTTTCACATCTTTGAGTCAAACGAATATAATCAGCTTGCTCTGAAGAGGACTAAAGCTGGCTATATGTAGCACGTAGATAGAAAAAAAAGAGTTCTTGTCATTAATGTGATATTCGGACAATGTTGGTATTTAAATGCTGGGAGTTGGCACAAAAGCAAAAGGTTACCTCTATTTAACTGTGTTATACAAACAGCTCCGTAGTTATCAATGAACTACCCTACTTCGCACGTTCATAAAGTTTTTTACGTCACGGTCTTATTGTGCAGTTTTTCGAAACAGAAATATTCGCTGTAATGCTTGACAAGTCAAGAGTTTTGGCAGCAAGATGGCAAGTTGGGCCAGTTGGATTACGTTCATAATTGAACATTTTGTTGAAGCGCACTAAAAAACGCACGGACAGAGGAGGCTGACAAGGACAGTGCTTGCTCTCACAATGGAAGGTTTATTAATCAGAAAAGGTATTTAAATCAGATGCATGGTCTTCCGTGCATGTGCATCAGAATAGGACGCAACAGAAACCGCTCTTGTCAGGATTACAAAAATTGTACATATTATGTATCATATGCTATATTTTACAAGTACTAGGTACTAGGTACGCTTAGCTGTGCCCCGCCGCGGTGGTCTAGTGGCTAAGGTACTCGGCTGCTGATCCAGCAGGTCGCGGGTTCAATTCCCGGCTGCGGCGGCTGCATTTCCGATGGAGGCAGAAATGTTGTAGGCCCGTGTGCTCAGATTTGGGTGCACGCTTAAAGAACCCCAGGTGGTCAAAATTTCCGGAGCCCTTCACTACGGCGTCTTTCATAATCATATGGATGGTTTTGGGACGTTAAACCCCACAAATCAATCAATCAATCAGGTACGCTTAGCTGTGGTAGACAATGAAGGCTTTTTTTTGTAATCCTGGATAGAGCGACGTTTTGTGAAAAGGGTGCTACAGCGATAAAAAAGAATTTTGTACCATCCCGGGAAGAAAGCAAGAATATCGTAAAAACAGCGCTGTCTCTCCTAAAAGACATGAATTCACATGATCTGGCATCTCAGGTGAAAAGGGCGAAAAAAAACTCGAGTTGGAGGTGTTCTTTTTAATCAAGACACACAAGCCTGGTTTACCGTTTAGGGCTATTGTTTCAGAGAGAGATACCTCGTAAAAGTGGTGTCTAGTTATTTGCAGAGAAACTTGGAAGGATTTTACTGTGGATGATCCTTATCGTCTAAAAAATTCAATGTGATTGGCAAAGTTTTTCAGATTGTAATTCATGCCATAGCTATGCCTTCAGCACTGACATTCAAGATTTGTTCTACTCCATACCTCACGAATAAAATGATGGTGTCCGTAAAGGGCTGCATTACTTTCCAAAATGAAGAAATGAAAATTTTCCGAAAAAACCCGTGTCAACGTAGGGTCATGCCTGGAGCTGCTGTCGATTTATTTAAGGTCTAGTATTGTTTCGTGGGAAAATAAGTCTTTCATTCAGCGATCTGGAATATGTATAGGCTCATCGGTAGTACCTATGCTTAGTGAAATATTTTTGAGTAAATTTGACGGGGAGAATCGAACAACACATTTCTGGAATTGTTAAACATGTCTTCAGGTATGTGGAAGACTTCCTGATATTCACACATGGCATTGATTCTTCCCGAGAGGTAGTGAGCGTGTTAAAAGTTTTTAAGAAAAGTAGCATGGGCCTTGAGTTCACTACCGAGCAGCCAAAAAATAACGAGTTGAAATTCTTGGATTTAAAATTGGAACTTGGCAGGGAACACATTTTCTGGTGTTATCAACCAAGAAGTGCCAAGCCAGTGCTAGATTACGCGTCTGGGCACTCGTAGTTGGTAAATAGGGGGATAGTAAAGTCTTGTATTATGTCAGCTTTGCAGAAATCTTGTGGGCATCTAATCAATGAAAGTTTCAGGAGTCAGGTGGAAAAATTCCAGAGGGCGGGTTACCCGAAGCAGTTAATTTTCTCAGTGTGCACGGTCCTAGCCAGAGAAATAAAGGGCAAAAAAAAACAAGAATCCAGTTCGGAGACACTGGAGAAGCGAGAGAAAATGGCTATCATTCGATACGTGCACAAGTTGGCACGCAACTTGAAGCACGTTGGAAATAGATACAGCGTAGACGTGAAGTTTCCGGTAAAAACCAAACTAGCCAGCTTGTGTCCACGCGTTAATAAGCCCATATAGGTTCGAAAGCGTGCTCCGTAAAACACAGAAACATGTTCGGGAAGTGCGTAAAGGGAGTAGTATACATGACGCCCTTTTCTTGTGGAAAAGTCTACATAGGTCAGTCAGGAAGATGCGTGAACGACCGCCTTAGAGAACATCGCGCATCTGTTAAGGCGTTGGGCAACAGTCATCTAGAAGATCACTGTAGAAACTGCGGATGTTATCCTGTGTTTAAAGAAACAGAAATATTATTTCGACACAAGAATTAGCTAACACGCGAGATAGTGGAATCTTATCACATCCGAACGAGGAGACATGACTGCGTTAGCCAAGCTACAATAGTGCTGCATCATAAAGAGTACGCGTATCTCGACACCTAGTACATATAAAATATAACAAATGGTACATTATATGTACAATTTTTGCAATCCTGACAAGAATGGTTTCTGTTGCACTCTGTTCTGATGCACATGCGCGAAAGACTATGTATCCGCTCTAAATACCTTTTCTGATTAATAAACTTTCAGTTGTGAGAGCAAGCGCTATTCTCGTCAGCCTCTTCTCTCCGTCCGTTTTTTAGTGCGCTTCAACAAAATTTTCAATTATAGTTTTGGCTCTATGAGAAACAAGCAGACACTACTCAACGTCACAGTTGCTTGTTGAAGGAAATTGACAGACAGATCAATTAATTCTTACATTGGGCTAAAATCGCATTCAGACAATGGTGATATAAAACAGTGAATACAAAGTGTTATTGGACACTAATCAACAATAACAAACTTTAAAACTGTTGAGCCAGTACTTAGCCAAGTTTATTTGACGTTAGACATTGTTCCCTCGCCAACTGTAGCTGGAGTTGAGCAGTGCTTGTATTACGTGAGCGAACACGATAATTGAATTTGGTCAATAGTATCCGTCTTGCTCACTTACGAAATCGGAGAGAAAAATGCTTAAGAAGAGACTGAATTTAAGATGGAAGAGTGCTCTGGAAACTAACGCTTTCAGGCCCTGTGGTTTCGTTTGGAATCATCAATTTTGTAGGTCAGTCAGCGAACACCTGTTAAAAAAAAGGTTGTTGTTCTGCTATATATGGCCTATTTTTAACGTCTGCTCTACATATGTTTCCAACATGGTTTACACAACAGTCTGGTAATGTGAGAACTACTAAACTGCAGAGGTCATCACGCAATTTCCGCTATTCGCTGAGCTAGCTTTTTCATTTACCGCTGGCAACGGGGGGAGAGAAGCACTAATTTTCGTTCTATATCAAAATTTAAGTTTTTCTATCAGGTATTCTGCTGTCCCACGAAAGTATTCTTCATAAAATATAAAAAATAATGAAATTAATAATATTACGTAACGAATAATTGTTAGACCCAGTCGACCTAATTACTACAGATTAAAGAGTGAGAGTATATATTTTTCTATGTTTAACTTGCAGGATCATTCGCATCTAAAGAGGTAAAAAAAACCAGGCGCTTGAACCGTGATGAAATAACTCGAGTCTGAACGGGTTGAATGAGTGAAATTACAATAAATCTAAGATTTTTGGCAAATACCTAAACTCAGTGAAGAGACAAGATTAGCTTACTGATCTTGTCTGAACCCCCAGACACCAAGTTCTGTCATTTGGAAAACTGCCTGCACTGCACTTGTAGTCAATTTTCTCATGTAAACATAGTCTGTTTAATGAACTCCTTTGTGCAAGACGAACAAGCATTGTATGCCGAAACAAGAGCAGGCCTGTCTGCGTATTTCTATGTGCATTTGAAACACGTAGCGTATCTGCGTGTATTTATGTTGTGGCCGAAGCTCTGCTTTCCGTTTTGCTTACTTCAATCATTAATTTACATGTATTACAAAAGGGCCTGCGATGAGGACGCGCAAAACACGGTTCGCGATAAAATTGTGGATGGTTGTTTTATTCTCGAAAACTCCTGTATTGCTCATTATTGTTTCAAGTTTGACAACCCAAAAGAAGACAGCAACACAAAAGTGGTAGATTTACGATGTGCTTCGATTTTGTTACACTCATTGTCTCTAGCGCAATGCAGACGTATACTGTAGTGAAAATGTGTATTCATTTCCAATAGTGTACGTATACTTATGTGCACTTTAAATTGTCTTCGTCCTGTTTAGGGCTACAGTACACGCACGGACACGAAAACTCTGACTTGAATTTTCACTCCAAGAACCAGTTCGTGTTGTTCACAGCTGCTTGGTAAGTCGGTTGAAAAGTCGACGTAATTTTCACCATTCACAAACCTAGCGCAATATCTCTTGTACGCGTATGCAATCAGGGTCGCGAAGCTATTCCTAACCAAGGCACTGCCTCATATGCCTGAATGCACAATGGTATGTCAAGAGTTCACTCTTATCTTTTAAAGTGCCCTTGATGTTAATCCGAGCTCGAGTCATAACTGCTATTCACTCCATAACCCATGTTCGTTCATGTAGTGTTTACTACATTAAATTGCATTGTATAAATGATATACAATCCTAGGAAGTAAATGCTCCTTTTCTGAGATGTGTGGTAACTATAGTATTTAATTTTAATTGTTGATAAAATTTATTCCTGCTTATGTGAAATATTTAACACATCTGCGAGGCGGAAACCTTTGGGTAGCGGTGCTGAGGCATTCGGTGCGGGAAACGGGCCTTTTAGGCATTTACGCCTCACCGCGAACGACATAAGTGCACCATTCGTCGTCGACATACAGCGTTCCACTCCGTGGAAGAAAGAAGAAAGCACCCAATACTGTGGGTTTGCCGCAAAAAAAAAAAAACGAAATTTGCTAAGACACGTTGCCGGGCTAGTTGGTTGGGTTCATCATTGGTGTGTGTGCGTTTCTCTTTTTGTGTCCTTGTCGTGGTGCGCTATACCCTTATAAATAATGAAGAAACGAAAGCTATAACAGAGAATGCTAAAAACAAAGCTAGTTAAAAACATCGTTAATGAACTAACAAAAAATCGCAGGGTTTCTTTTACATGATAAAGGAGGGAGTGCAGAAGAACAAGAACACAAGCGAGGAGCAAAGTACAGGAGACGAGTTCTAACTTCAAACTAAATTTTGTTTTCAGAATTCATGCCAACTTAATAAACATCAAAACACTGCATTGTCCCCACAGAAAGAACAACCGATGCAACAATAAATATCATGAAGCCACAACATCTTGATCACCCTAACGAAAAAAAAGAAAAACAGAAGATACACGCAAAAGGGAGCGCAATCTAACACGCTGAAAACGGGTGAAATACGTTACCCATGCTTAGACGCGGGATTTTTTCTCGCGGGAAGCGCATGGGCCAGGTTAGCCAAAAGGAAAGCAAACTGACGAGGTTGTAGGCGAATACGACACGAAGGCGAAGTTCAATAACATATAACTTCTCAGAAGCCGTGGCTTCGCATGCCAATTACCATCTTCTTTTCCTTCTCTTTAAGCCGCGCACTCTCCGGTTTCGTTCGCCGCCCAAATGAGAGCGCAACAACAGCATCACGTAGCTTTACGTCGCATGACGTCACGCCAGAATTTGGTACATCCTGACGATGTCGCACATTTCGTGATCAGTGGCGCCATGATGAAATCTTAAGGCGACGTTATCTCACGATAATGGCTTGTTTGCGTCCCTCGTCCTCAATGACGTGGGACGGTCACCAACAACAATCCGAATCCCCTCTCAATAATTCTTAATATCTTTTAAGGTTTTACGTTGCGAAACTTTCATGTGATTATGAGGTGCTCTATATTAGAGTGCTTCGGAAATTATGACCACCTGGTGTTCTTTAACGTGTACATCCATAAAATCTCTACCATTTCGCCTCCATCTGAATACAGCAGCCATCGTGGAAATTAAATCCTACAACCCTCGGGTTACCCAGTGTTTAGCACCATGGTTACTATACTTCCGCGTTGGGACGCTAGACATGGTGGTTGTGACAATGTTGCTCTTACTAAGAAAATAGAAACACAGTAGAAAACGCCTTAGAAACGCATTGGAATAAAAGAATAAATCTGTAGCGTAGTTTAAATAAACTAATTACTGAAACAAATAATATCAACATATGCACTTTGCCCCCAAAATTACGTTAGGCTGCAGCCCACTGACGCGGTAAAAAGAATTATTTCGCAGCACATACAGGTATAACAACGCTCTCCATTTTTCTCTCAGCGGCCGTAGAAGAAGCTCTTCATTTTGGTATCTCTTCGTATTTCTGCATCAATCTATCTTCGTATATCGCTGCCTTCAACGCAGATTTTTTACATGGTAAAACCAAGGACTGGATAAATCGGCACCCCAGAACAAAGAGGGCTTTCTTCTTCGTTTTTTTTTTTTAAATTGAGCCTGCTACCACCTTCAATAATTTTTCAGGCGAGACACCAAGTACCAGTTTGTGAGCGCAAAAAAGTACTCAAACGCAATTCTCGTAATACTTTATAACCCCTATTCTTTTTCTCCCTTTCTTTTTGCAACAATTTCTGTGCATTAAGACACTTGATGTGAACGGATGAATTCGCATCCTGTTTTGGAGTGAAAACGGGGGAATGACTTTCAGTGGTAACACTTTATGGCTGTACAGTTGTTCAGATGTCAATAGCAAAACTTGGCTTCTCTGGTAGAGCAACATAGCACCGTTTTTTTTAATTCTTCTTCACAGCAGCAAAATAAGTACATTCCCGTTCTCTCTGACTCTTCTCTCCAACGCATAGTATGCTATAAACAGCTGTATAAAGGTAATAAAGTTATAACTCCGTCTGTGGGACATCTAAGTCACAATTGCATAGTTTGCATGATCATATACAGCCAAGCACTCACGACAGCCCAAAAAACACAAAAATGAGATAACATTTTTGCTGGAATCTTACAGTGAAACTTTGTATGCCTTATGCATTCACTGGACGCAAGTTTGTAATTCAAGGCGTTGCGTTAAAAACACTGATAAAATTTGTTAAATTTATCTTCATTTCAGTAGTATTCATAATCAATGCCTTTGGTGAAAAAGTTTCTCTCGCTTTTATATCTTACCGTGAAAGTAGTAATAATTGGAAATGAGTGTATAGGCGCACCTTCATGCGTAGCACAATGATTGTGGTGAAAACGGCATTCTGGGATTAATTCTATCATCGCGAAAGGTGCCTTGCTCCATCAAGCGAGATGTTTGTCTCAATACTTTAAGCTGAAGCCACCGAAAAGTTTAATTCCTTACCATATATCTCCCCAAATTTCTTTTTTTTTCATGATCTATCACTCACATTTCGGGGTCTCTTACTTTGAATTTCGCACGTAATTTCTGATAATTCTCAACTAACAATAAACAGATAAATTCGAGAAAGGTGACTCGCAGCTTGCGGTGAACGCTATATGCATGCATCAGTTTTACTTGAACTCTTTCGCTTTGTTTCCAACGTGTAACTATTGAATGAACAGAATCATATTGCACAAATATTCCGTTTGCTGGGTTGGCTTAGACTACAGGATTACAGGTTTGAGTGATTGGCACATATTGCCGGTGGTGACAACGCAGAATCAACTCAACTAAACAAAACCGAAGAAAGCAGGTAGAATGAACGAATGAATAAACTTTATTTGAAGTCCGGCAGTTTTGCTGGGGAGGGGGGTGGATTAACTTCGTTCCCTTCCCACTCTCCATCGATTATGATTGCAGTGCCTCAGGTGACCGCTCGAAGTCCTTGGACCCGGTTGGCATCTTTAGGCAGAGCCAGCATTTCTTTTTACTCATTTGTTCTTGTCTTTTTCACAAATAAAAACGAAGTAAAAAAATTGTCAAAATAACAGAATAAAAAGAGAATAAAATAAAAAAAACCTGGAAAAGCCATGCGCTTTTCTGAGCTTTTTTTTTTCGTTGGTCATTGCGTTTTCTGAGTTAACCTTGCGCTGCCCACATCACTGTCGTGTCTGTTTAGAAAAATGTTGCTGCTTACCTGAGAAATTCTCGGACTTAAGTATGTCGACCGTCCATGAGTTAAATCTTATTACGTATGCACCGAGAGGCCTTCCACCACGTTTACAAGTAGTCAGTCCTACGTTCTTTTCTTTGTGCTGTTCTAAGATTCGCAGTATACAAGCGTGGTTTGAAAATACAATGAGTGCAAGACTTTCTGGAATT
Source organism: Rhipicephalus annulatus (assembly GCA_013436015.1). Taxonomy (NCBI): domain Eukaryota; kingdom Metazoa; phylum Arthropoda; class Arachnida; order Ixodida; family Ixodidae; genus Rhipicephalus; species Rhipicephalus annulatus. The sequence continues at coordinate 707,251 of WOVY01001162.1, read as the reverse complement.
CCTTTTAAGGAGAAAGAGCAAAGAAAGCTAAGCTGGCAACTAGTGACCATATATATAACTAAGCTCGCATCACGCTGCGTGGGAGCTGCATATGTCATAATAAAGAGTTTAACCAAAATAGTTAGGGAAGCGAGGAACTGCGAATGAGAAAATGACAATGAGAAATGACAATGAGAAAAGAACTGCGAATGAGAAAAGCAAAATAGGTGTCTGTGTAGAGTGGCAGTTACGAAAGGTGAGCTTCAGGACAAAACCGATGCAGCTCAAAAATAAATCTCTAGAAAGCACACAAGGTTGTTCTAACTTGTTCTAACTAGGAGTGCACTGCAACACACAGTACAAGCAACTCTGGTTAATGCTCTGAATAACTAACGTTGCTGAAGCTTTTTTACTTAGGTGATAGCAAAAAGTAGTGTTATATGTGTGTAACCGTAGATGTTGGAGCTCATATATGCGTAAGCTCATGGAAGTACGAAAAGATTTAGTTACGAGATTTGCGCGATGCAGGCCTTTCTCTTCATCACCGCAGGATGGCTGATGTATATATATATATATATATATATATATATATATATATATATATATATATATATATATATATATATATATATATATATATATATACAATAAAGCGTACCTAGTGCCCCGCTCACCATTTGTTTACCTTCTATTTCATTCTGGATCTTTTTGTCGCAAAGCCGTTACAAAGAGAATGCATGGATGTATAAACATTTGGAGTGCGAGTTACTAAAGCTCCTTTGATTCTGCGTCATGCAGTTCTGCGATATTCGATTAGGAACACAAAAATTCAAAGGATAGCTCCCGTTTCACTTTTCAGTTTGTTACAAAAATAGCAGTCAAGGTTCCTGTGACCTGACCTTAGGTGAGAACGAATGTTGTAGCCAGAAAAAAAGTTAATACAGAACCTTGAATGTCGTGGTGATGACCCTAGAAAGAAAATCAAAAACAGCGGCAAGGACAGCACAAGAGAAACTAAACACACTGTATTTTACAATGCTGTATATGATCAGAATCAAGGATTTCATGAAGCCTGCTAAGATACACTAATATTACCTTCTAGAGAGCAGTTGAAGAACTTTTGTGTATTAAGGCATTGATCTGGAGCCCACTAAGGCGTTTATGAAGTAGGAGAAAAAAACTAATGCATTATAACAGAAATAATCGTTGATTGATTCGTGGGGTGGAACGTCCCGAAACCACCATATGATTATGAAAGACGCCGTAGTGGAGGGCTCCGGAAATTTTGACCACCTGGGGTTCTTTAACGTGCACCCAAATCTGAGCACACGGGCCTACAACATTTCCGCCTCCATCGAAAATGCAGCCGCCGCAGCCGGGATTCGAACCGCGACCTGCGGGTCAGCAGCCGAGTACCTTAGCCACTAGAACACCGCGGCGGGGCCAGAAATAATCGTTAACGGTGCTGTTATTTGGACCCCGGCCCTCTACGCTCCGAAGGGAAGTATGTCAACAATCAAGCTACACTCCCGCGCTTGCAAAAGTAGAGTGCACTGCAGGACACCTGTGTCAGTTTTTTATAGTTTTTTTAACCAGTGACAAGCACGGACGTGGCTTCATTTTAGAACACCTGACAGCCATGCAGCTTCAAATTCATGTGGATTAAATTCCACCTGAAACCCCTTATTTCGATTCTTTGCACCAATTAAGATATTTAGTTTTCAGATCACACCAATTTTCGGCTCGTAATTAACGGTATACCGACACCGACACCTGTACATCCGCGAAATGGTCTTTCAATGCTCTTGCGTTAATACAGAAATAAACATGAAAAACAAAGCATTGGAACATGGTGCAACATTTCACCACGCAAAAAAATCTACAGTCAAAGTGTGAATGCTTGCGCCTAAGACTTTCATATTTTATATGAAATTTTATAGAATATTATATAGTTGTGGGGCTGTACGACAGCTAACATCTGCGCAGTAGCCAGGGTGGAACCTTAGCTTGTAACATTTCAGCACAAAGTAAGAAGCAAACAGTACGCGGTTCATTGTTGGTCCCCTGTACGAAGATAAACGGTTGGTATTGAAGTTATGTGCACATGCTGCATGTTATTGACATCAAACACGGGAGTATATACCTGTAGAGAGGTCCGTTCAGTAGCCGCGAGGCCTAGGTCCAGTAGAACATGAAGAACTGCAGCGATAAATTAAGAACATTAGCTGGCCTCACACACATCCAATAACGTGCGTTTATGGCGATCCACATCATTATGGTTGAATTAAGTGTTCTAATATGAATCAATTTAAGACAAAGACAAACTTAGCTAAAAAAAAAACTTTTAAATTTCCAGAACTCGGAACACGGTGTTCAATATGCTCCATATCTGCGAAGTTAGGTATAAGCCTTGAAGACGATTTAAATTCATGCTACTGGCTTACATGATGCGCCTGTGTAATCATTTCCACTGAGCGCCTTCTTCTTGTAGGGAACAAAAACGCAGCGTTATCCTCTTTTTACTGAGTTTAGGTCTCATCTACATTATATTTTTTGATTGGATCACTGAGACACTTCAACATGCTATTGAGGGTCATTAGCCGTGTCATCAGCATAATCTGCATACCTGGTTCTGTATCCATAGAGCCAAGGCAATTACTTTTTATCTACCCAGGCAGCCTCCCACGATGTCACTTTTATGCAAATAAAAATCGAGCGCTTTGTGTGCGATGCGTATTTTACCAGTTTCCTGAAATTTGCAGAGGTCCTTATGACAACCAATTAGTTAGACAAAATGATGCGAAATTAGGAAGGTTGCTCACAACCGAAATTTAATTACGTACAAATGATGAAGCTGCAGTGTTTTTTGCTTGAATTCAGATATTACCAGGAAAGTTTCCGAGAAAGGCTGAAGTGTGAACTCTAGAGTGAAAAGTTTAAATTTCCTGTTTTTGTTGTTTCACTCATTGTTCAAAGTGCTTATCTTAATTCGCTTGCTGAACGTTTTTACACTACTATTTATTTAGAGCTATGGCTATGAGAAGAGTCGATCGATATAGTGTGATTTGATAAACTTTAGTCCACAGTAAAATGAACATAAGGTGCAACTGGCGATGAGCACCGATGCTCGTATGAAGCTGGTATCCAAACTATAATGCGAACTTTACAGCAATCATCTATATTTAATTTTTTTGCGTGGAAATTTTCCTTCAAGTCTTTACCATTTAGACAAAGACAAATAGAAATTTCTCAATAAAGAATGGTCAACTATAAGAACACAACAGAAGCCCTTGTCATAGTAGGTGTCCACGATGAGCAGCATTGTCATTGTTACTAAATATCATTTTTATCATTTTCTCGTTTGTTACAGCGAATCAAGCATCCCAACGCCACACACACACACACACATACTCAAATTTTCGCGAGTTTGATCAAACTATACGCGATGGTGGGGTAAGTGCAGCAGAAAAATATTGCGTGTTCAGCAGAAAACTTTCCAAGGCCCTACCATTCTCGGCATCACCGTTGTGGACCCTGTTACAATGGCTCCCCCAAAGACTTCCCCAAAGTGACCTCTTAGGAGGAAGACTGACAGACAAGTTGGCAGATGTGCTGACCAAGAGCTTTTTGTGCTCTTGAGGCAGAATTGCTAGAAGAAAAAAAAAAGGAAGAGAAGCGTAGGTCGCGCGCGTGCTAATCGATGTGATACAAATAAAATGGCGAAATATTGCACAGATGAGGCTTTTTTTACGCGCATATATGCGTGTGTCTTGTACATAACATAAGCGAAATCAAACAAAGTCCGCTATCAACAATTTGAAAATAAAAATTGTGAAGTAAGTCACCTAACTCGTGTTTCCGCCTCGTCGTAAGAGTACGCTCATATTATTATGACTTTCAATTTGATTATCATCAATTTGAAATAAATTCCGATTAATGTTTCACTACCATATAATGCATAATATGGGTGAACACCAAATATACATAATGACACATATCTTAAGCTCGTTGTAGAATATACATATCCTAAGCTTGTGGTAGAATAAGGGTGATTGTGAGCATACTTTACATGACGTCATATCAATTTTAGCAGATTATGGTTCATTTCACAATGCAGAAAGTGTATGAGCTAATATTAGCACCTTAATTATAAAAATTGCGTATCTGCACAAAGTGAATCATGACGAGCGGTTGATCTAGGTCCTAAGATCCCTATTGTCTACGTTGTAGTCACTGACAAGTATAAATTGTTTGTGCTTGTAGTTGTTTTATATCTAGGTCCTAAGATCCCTAATGTCTACGTTGTAGTCACTGACTAGTATAAATTGTTTCTGCTTGTAGTTGTTTTATATAGTTCTGTCAGAATTATGATTTATAATAGCCTATTGTTAGACCTTTGTTTTATGTCTCATGAAACTTATATACAAGCGTCGCCATTATGGTGCTTCGTTCGTGAAAGTCAAGCGCACTTCAATTTCGCAAGTAAACGTTTTTAAACGAGCTATCACCAGTACGCTATGATTATGAAGAATCAATGCAGCGCCATTATTTAGACTTTATTATCATGACTTCAATATTGCGGCTAAGGTAGACAATAGTGTGCTAAACACTTTGTCTGGCAAACGAACTTTGATGTTACTACAACGAGTGGATTGTTCCCCCGATTGGCAACTGAAGGGCGACGTGTATACTAAAGCCAATATTGTCGATACATGGATACAGTAGTAGTTAAGTACCCTGTTGGCACAGGTGTCGAACCATTTCCAACATTAAGCAATTATAGTTGTTTCTTCGTTCTGTTCATGACTTTGTTTTGCTTCTCACACCTTCTGGGCGTGAAAGCTATTAAAATAGCATAATGGGATATTCTCGTGGCTGTTTGGGAGCAACTTTCATACGACTAATCGCGCATGAGGTGGCAATCGTCATATTGCGTGCCTGTACCTGTTCTTTTATTCACAATATAATGTTGAGAATTATTCTGTGTTGAAGGATTAAATATTATGCTTTTGTTGGCTGATTTGTCCATTTAATAAAAAATAATCATCAACTAATGGGCTTCCTATGCTACCCTAACGCGAAGAAACCTATTCATGATGCTCTGGTGTAGTCGTGGTACCAAACCATAAAAACGTATAGCTGAGCTTCTTGTGAATTACGAACCAGCGCCGTTATTCTACTACAGGTGACCAACTAAGTTAGGCTAACGAAATGGAGCATTTTTAAGCAGTATATTGGGCCTGTACCGTTCGCGTGCTTCACAGCGATGAGGCGGTGATGTATATCAGGCGCCAAAATATGCAGCGCTATTGAGATAATTAGGCTCGCGGTCATTCAGACGGGATATATGAGGAAGCATTGAACGCTCGCAAGCATACCACGAAGAGGAACAAATAGCGAAAGCTATGAAATGAGTTTTTTTGGTAGTTTAGGTTACCTCAGAAGACGACCTCCATAACCCGCATGCCAGCCTTCAGTGTGATGAATTTGAGCTATATGCAGCGAGAAGTTTTTTTAGATGATGAAGTTCGATTAGGAGGCACTGCAGTGGGAGAGCCGTTTTCTACCAAAATCGATACAAAAAGCAGCCGACAATGCAAAATGGCAGCGCCAGCTCCGGTGTTTGTTTTAGAAATCATCAGCCAAGTGGTTGCCATGAAATATGGAACGTACAGTGCGTATGGTAATTAAGTGATTTAAAAACGTTGGTCAATTTAACTTGCTCTGACTACTTTAGCAGTATCCTGCCTTCAATTTTATTATTGAAGTAACTTGAGTCAAAACAAAATTGACAACGCAGACTCAATATTGACTTTTATTGATTACGGATATGCGTGGCAGAAATTCACTGTATCGCTTTTGCAGCTGCCGTGTTAAAAAGATGGATAAAGAGCTGAATATTTGTAGTCGTAGCTCATGCGGATATCTAAACGGCTTTTCGGCGTACCCGGCAATCTCATCCGAGTGCTGTATGGATGGTTCTAGTTCATATCACTGGAAATATTTACATAGTCAGGACGTTTCATAGAAGTAAACTTGACTGAAATTGAGTGGAATAATGCATGATTTCACTCATTTGTTTCACTATCGCTGATTTATATTGTCAATATTCTTATGAACGGCATATATATATATATATATATATATATATATATATATATATATATATATATATATATATATATATATATATATATATATATATATATATAGAACGTTCTGTCAGACACACGCACACACATATATCAAAGAAAATTTTTTTGTGTTTAGCAGTTCACCCTCGTGACTGAAAACTCATGTTTTGTTTCGGCAGTTTTCACTCCAACTTCAAGCGAGCACACCTATAATAACCGCAGATTCAGCTCAGATGCTCGCGTTTGTTGGGGCGGTTTGCTCCTTGGGTTTCACGTTCAGGCACAAATCACTCAGATACCACTCGCGCTATATAGCTGTTCCATGTTTGTAAACAGCGGTAGGCACCGTCCACATACTGATGCGCTTGTAGCGACGCCATGGCGTGTGGCCTCCGCCCAGCCCAAAGCTCGCCAAGTGACCACGTGACAACTGGCACAGCCACTGCAAATCTGCCTCCGAGCACAACACGTCGGCTTCGTTTTCATGTGAGAGGCCCTTTAACTGCTGTGGCAGTTGTCAAGCGACCACGTAGAGAGGGGAGAGCTGTTCGCTGGGCGAAGCCCACGCACCGTGATCTCGCTTCAAGCATATCAGTATGGAGATGGCGCCTAACACTGTTTACAAACATGGACATGGTATACAGTATGTACTTACATTTTAAATGTTTGTTTGACAGTGTAAGGGAAGGTCAAATCATTTTTCTTGTGGAACGTCTGCAAGAATCATATTTTGAAAGTATCTTCTGTCTACTTCCTTTCTACTTGATCTTTTCATTTTGTTCTTAGTTTATTTACCACGCGATCTCTCTACGTTTTAGTGACTTTTTTCCCTTGACTGTAATGATGGCCGTTAAAATATGTAAAAGAAATAGCTTCTGTTGCGCGTAGTGAACCACCTTTGCAGCTTCACATATGAAAAGTTGACATTTAGCAAATTGCTTTGGCGAGTTCATCATGCCGTTTTCTCGTTCCAATCAAAAAGTAAAATCATCTTTAGCACCAGACAAAAAGATTGTGATAGCTGCCTGTCAATTAAAGGTGAAGTTTTGAAACACTTCTACATTTGTGAAGTTGATCAACTATCTTATGAATTTAACGCGCATTGCGTGGAAGTCAATTTCGTCGTCTGTTTGCTGTTTAATCATTTACCCTATAGCTTGAACTAGCTTCAGTTTAAAATTTTAGTCTCTTTCTCTCTCTCCCCCCCCCTCTCTCTCTCTGTGTGTGCCTGCGTGTGTGCGTGTGTGTGCGCGCGTGTGTGTGCGTGCGTGTGTTTGTGTGTGCGAGTGTGTGCGGGCGTGTGTGCGGGCGTGTGTGTGTGCGTGTGTGAGTGCGTGTGTGAGTGCATGTGTGAGTGCATGTGTGTGTGCGTGTGTGTGTGCCTGCGTGTGTGCGTGTGTGCGTGTGTGTGCGCGCGTGTGTGTGTGCGTGCGTGTGTTTGTGTGTGCGCGTGTGTGCGGGCGTGTGTGCGGGCGTGTGTGTGTGCGTGTGTGAGTGCGTGTGTGAGTGCATGTGTGTGTGCGTGTGTGTGTGTGCGTGCGTGTGTGTGTGTGCGTGCGTGCGTGCGTGCGTGTGTGTGTGTGTGTTTGTGTGTGTGTTGGTGAATGCCAGGATAAATGTTGGAAAAGAAGCATATATACCTTTACCGAAATTCAAAAAAAAAATCGTGCTGTAGATACCCAAAGAGTAAGCGTTGAGCTCATTGCTGCTTGAGCATGACCTAGCAACAAACATGTCAACGCGCTTCTTCAGGGGTGTTTTGATGATGCAGCGGTATGCATGATGTCTCTAGTCTGGTCATCAGCATGAGCGCAGTGATATGGAGGCCAGAGATAATGGTGACCGGCTCAGTAAGCACAGAAACTCTCTGACAATGCCCAAGATAGTAGGCGAGAAAGTGAGCAAGTTTACTTGGAAGGAAACGCAGCTAAAGTAAATGACGTTGGGCTGGTAGCTTGGGCTAATACACAGACTCACATAAAAGAAGCCCTTCATGGTGTGTTGCAATCGTCACGAGCCCGTATGTCCAAGAGCGCACATTCTGGCGTCATCTAAAGCCTAGCTCTGTGGACAGTAATTATTGCCGCACCGTAAGTGCTCTTCGCGAAAAGCATGCGGCGTCTACGCACCGTGGCCCCCGAAAAAATCCAGGGGAGAAACGTGCTCGCGTGAGGACGACCTCATATACGCGCTAATTGCCTGTTCATCAAAGTGCGTCCTATATACACCATGCAGCACGATTGCGTGCTTCCACGATATGAGTGCTGTACGTGAATGTGTAAACATGGTCGTATTCGTAGTGGAGACAGCGGGTAGACGCTGCGGTGAAATGAATTATAGCAGCTTAGAGGTCCCTCCATAAATCTCGTGAGAGTTCACGAATTCGTGCAACAACGCAGTGACATCACGCACAGGCTAGTACTATGCCACCGTAACAGGCTTCCCGAAACCTATTCACCGTTTGTCTTTATTCTCTCCTTGAAACCTACCGACAAACTACTTCTATGGTAAATGTTTCAAGTTCTTCATGTAGTCTTAGATCCTCTCACGTAGAAAATTACTGTCCCATTAAAAAGAGCACTGCTGAAGACTTAGCTCGATGTGAACGTGAAAAAAGAGAAAACAAATGTAGTTGCGAAGATCGTTGCAAGTGCAGGCACTATTTCTAAATGCCGAAACAACTTTCATAGACGTCGCTAAAGAGAAACAGCATATCCACGGAGTGAATGATGGAGAGTGGGGCGAAGCATTCGTCCGTTCATTCGTTCTTGCTTCCGTCCTTCCATGCGTCCGTCTGTGCGACCGTCCGTGCGTCCATCCGCCCGTCCGTGCGTGCGTCTATTCGTGCGTTCGCACGTCCATCTGTGCGTCCGTCCCGGCGTTCGTCCCTGCATATGCTCCTGTGCTCATCCATGCATCCATCCGTCCATGCAGCCATCCGTGCGTTCATCCATACATTTGTCGGTGCATCCGTTCGTCCATCTATTCAACACTCCAAGTACCACTATCTCGCATCTTTTCATCATATATTTCCCATATAGAAGAAGCACCATACAGAGACCATTCCAAGGACTATAAACGAGAGGTGGCACACACACACTTTCTTACGGCTTGGGTTTCGCGTCTGCTTCCCACATTTAACCACCTCGAGTTTCTGGTATATACTAGTTCACTGTATTCATGAAACTGTGGCCCAACGCTCGCTAAACCTTTCTAACACCAAGGAGGTTACGCCCAACGAGTATAACGTAGCAACCCTTTCTTGTCAGATAGTACTCCATGTACATGCTAATGGCTGCTATTGGGGAATGAGAGACAGGAGAATTCGGCTTTCACTTTCTTACGTCTTACGCTTCGTATCTATTTTCCACCTTTAACCACCTCGGGTTCATGGTATATACTAGTTCACTGTATTCAAGGCACTGTGGCCCAACGCTCGCTCAAGCTTTTTAAAACCAAGGATGTTCCGCCCAACGAGTATAACGTAGCAACCCTTTCTTGCCCCGCTGTGGTGGTCTAGTGGCTAAGGTACTCGGCTGCTGACCCGCAGGTCGCGGGTTCAAATCCCGGCTGCGGTGGCTGCATTTTCGATGGAGGCGGAAATGTTGTAGGCCCGTGTGCTCAGATTTGGGTGCACGTTAAAGAACCCCAGGTGGTCGAAATTTCCGGAGCCCTCCACTACGGCGTCTCTCATAATCATATGGTGGTTTTGGGACGTTAAACCCCACATAACAATCAACCCTTTCTTGTCAGATAGTGATCCATGTACATGCCAATGGCTGCTAATGAGAAATGAGAGACAGGAGAATTCGGCTTTCACTCTGTTACGCCTTGCGCTTCGTATTTACTTTCCACCTGTAACTACCTCGAGTTCATGGTATATACTAGTTCACTGAATTGATGGCACTGTGGCTCAACGCTCGCGAAACCCTTCAAAAACCAAGGAGGTTACGCCCAGTGAGTATAACGTAGCAACCCTTTCTTGTCAGATAGTGCTCAATGTACATACATATGGCTGCTAATGGGGAGTGAGAAACAAGAGAATTCGGCTTTTAGTGAACGCGCACGCTGCGAATTTTCGATTGTTCAACAACACACAGGAGAAATCTCCCACCTGCACCCCCTTGCAGGTCAAAACGTAAGGCATGGTTACAGACTACAACTACTACGAATACTACGAGGGACGAACGGGTGCCGCTTTGAGGAGCTTTGCCCCTAATAAAAGGCCCACCAAAAGGAGCTTTCTGTACATCGCCAAATACAAAGACGTGTTGTGCCCGGGAAAGCGCGGGTCACGTGAAACTCGTGTTAAACATGACACGCATGGCGCACATAAGAGTGCCGCCAGTGTTTACATGAGCCGAGTGATCGAGGAATTGATCTGAATTTGCGCCTTTTCCGAGCTATCATCGACTTTTATGTCTCCCGACCGGGCCCATAAAGCTCGCTTAATAAAACCTCGCTGAAGTAGTGCCTCACTCGCCCTGTGCTTGTGCCGTTGTAACGGCGCACATTGGCATCCCTGTTTTCTCAATTGCTGTAAAGCATAAAAAACACGCTTGGATAGAACGAATTAATGCCCTTATGCTTGTAAGAGATGCAGGCTGGTGGGAAGACACATTATTTGCGAAATGTGCTCGTTCAACGAAACGACTATGACAGGAAGGCTGACAGCGAATAATAGGCATTTCAGCATGCCAACGAAAACAACTTTTGACGGCGGAACTTTTCAGGCTCCAAGTGGGTCGTTGAGGCATTGGCCGACACTTCCCAAGCTAGAATGTGCCACAGAAAGCGCATAAGTTCCGAACAGCTCCTGGCCTTACATGGTAATGTATAGCATAGCCATGCATGGTATCTAAGGGGTGGAAAAAAAGTAAGGATGAGAAGGAGTAATGGAAGGTGAGGAGGATAAAAGTGAGGAGGGGGAGGGCAAATTATGGTATGGTCTTGCATATTTTAATGTAGCATAGAGTTTAGAGTAGAAATTAAGGAGGACTGATGTTTGCTTAGACAGGAGAGAAAGGAGGTGAGAGGGAACAGTATACCAACTTTGTAGCACACAATGTTGCCACAGCTTTGGAGAAACTTTCTCAACGTTGCCGCAAAATTGCCCCAACATTTGGTGCTACTATGCATGGATATGTGCTGCAATGTAGCATATTAAGGTGGGGGAAGGAAAAGTGAAGTTGAATAGTAATATAAGGAAATGGAGGAGGGAAGAGAGGAAAGACGACGTTATAAAATAGATTAAAACAGATGAAAAAAAATAAAGAAAATAGTACTTGCATAAAAATATAGAGAAAGTAGCAAGAAATGAAGAGGGAAGAAGCGGAAGATAAAGAAAGGTCAATTCAGTACTTGCCAAGTTCAGCTTGCACAGGCGTGAAACCGGCTCCACTACTTTTTTTATAAAGTGTGCTTAAGACCCGCGTACTCAGATTTAGGTGCTCGGTAAAGGACACAGACGGTCATACAATCAGGAGCCATCTGCTACGGTGTCTGTTTTATTCATATCGTAGTTTTTGGACCCAAAACCTCAACAACTATGAATATTTATTATATCTTTATAAAGTGCACGTTTTCAAAGTGAGAAGGTTAGACCACAGAAGCGAATGCTAAGACTGTTACCAAACGCACTGCCAACGTTTAAGCAATAACACGTTTACCAATCAAAGAAGCAAGTGTCCACGTTTTGTTGCCTTTTTTTGTTGTTCTAATCAACATTGCAGCTTGAAATCACGTCGAGGTAGTGTCATCACAAGCTATTAGTTTTGCTTTTTTCAGTAATTTTTCGCAACGCTGTGTGCTGTGCTCTCCATTTCGATGACGTTCTTCGGTAGTTTGATCGCTCTGCTTAGCATGCTAAATGTACGTGTGTGACAGAAAAAAAGAACAAAGTGATTGAAACTATGGAAAAAGCACCGCTAATTGTGATAGAAGAAAGAAATGGCAGCGGTTATCGTGCCAAATGGCAAGACAATCGAAGAATAGGAGATGGTTACATCAATCGCATGAGGACAGTTATTGTCACGATAAAGGAAATGGCTTGCTATATGGCAGCTGTTGAGCCATACTTTACGTATCTGTGCAGAGGAAGATCAAGCAGTTCTGCACAAATCGTTAAGCAAGAAAGGAAACTTGCATTAAGACAGCTACATTCTAGTATTAGGAATGACCTCAGGTGGTGGAATATGTATTTAATATGTTAAGATAATTAGGTTGCGTTGAATTGAAACAAGGCAGAAATTCATGTCAGTAAAGTGCCAGAAAGGAAAAGCTGATCAAGGTAGATAGCACTCGACGAATAGAGAGTTTTGCTCATTAAGATCTAACTGGAATGTATGATGAAATGGAATTGAATACAATCATTGCATAAGCTTTAACTAAGCCGGATTGTGTCTGAAAGAAAAAAAAACAGATAGACTTTTCTTTAAGATAATGCGTTTGCTGAAAGCCGTCCCCTTTTCTTGGTTGTTTTTCCTTTTAATGCAGTCTCAAGCATCTTTAAATGCGAGTATTCATCGAAGGAATATTATGCAACCGTTCCGAGAAATATTCGTTTGCTAACGTGCGGCCTGTCGCTATACAATTTGTACTCTGTAGCAACGCCCCTTTAATGTTTTGTTCGCACCTAGAATATTGATAATGGAACGCCTTGTTATGTCCCTGTCTGAATATTAAAAACAATAGATACATTGAGACAAGAGCATTTAGTGGTGCATTCAGGGACTTAGTCAATTTTAGTCTTCATTAGATTGTATGGTAACTAATGCGTTACGACTGAAACGTTCACTTTTACGCGGTGAACGCACTGCTTTCTTATATAAAAGAGGTTTTCATGGCGCAGTTACAAATAAAGGAGTTCTTTTTTTTAGCATTATTTAGCTATGCTACTACGGCGAAAATTTTTCGCTTTGTATTTGTAATGTTGCATTTGCTACGCTTTTTTATTTCATTCTGTAAAGCATTCGAGCCATCGTATATCTGGCAGTCTACTCTCCGCACTAACCTTGACACGTATCCGTGCGTATCCGTGAAGCTTTACCTCTGACACTTGTATTTTTAAGTTGCTATTCTTTCTTTTGTTGTTCTTGTTGTTGTTGTTTTGTTGCTGTTATTGTTGCTCATGTTATTAACTTGTATATCATGTATACAGGTGTGCCGACACAGACTTTTCTGGGCTGAAATGGAGCGAGTGCCTTTTAAGTTATCAACGTCGGGATCCTCCAGTCATGCCCATTCATTTCTTTCTCACATAAATGGCATTGTCATGACTTGAACGCTGAAGAACACGTTGCGCTTTCACACTACTTTCACTTGGTGGGAACATTCTTTTACATTACTTTTTTCCCCAGACATCAACCGAAATATGTGGAACGTAGATGAAAAGAATTTGTTTCAACGCAAACACAAATATGTCCGAAAGGAGGACAACTTCATCGAAATGGTTAAATAAAAAGAAAAAAATCTGTGGTGTCAGAAAACCCGCAAGCATGTCTATTAGCAATAGGATGTTTGCCGCTCTCGCGAGAAGACAATTGTCAATGGAATGACAATAAAGGTTTCAGGGCGATAAAGAACCATCTCATCCCAATATCTATCAATATAGGACGTGCCCGTTCGGTGAAGAAGCCTCGCTTGACTGTGTTTGCGAACTGCACTTTTTTTTCAGGATTATTCCATCTTAAGGAAAACAAACGACCACATGATTTTGACGCATTTAGGAAGTGGCGCAATCTTACATCACCGGATGAATTATTTTCGTTTACTTAATTGAAAACGCGGTTTATTGTTTTATGGGCGAATTATTTTCGAAGACTGAATAAAAAACACCGTTTGATTGTTTTTGAGGCCATGGCCTATTCGGCGGACGACAATTCTTTTATTACTCAGTTCATTTTTTGTACGGCTATTTTTAAGTCTCTGCTGTTTTCCCTACCGCCTTTTACTTTCCTCTTTCTTATTGTATACGGTTACAAACCACAAATTCAAATTCTGGCTAACGTAGCCGACTTTTCTTTTTTGAACGTCCCCTCTCTTCTTTTACCCTTAGAGTAGTGGGCAAATGGTTACCTTGAAAATGGTGTGCTAGCACTTGTGGAGCCCACTTTGACGCATGAAAAGGTATTGTATTGAGGAACAGGCTAGAGAAATAAGGCTAATCTTGTTTAGTCCAAGGATCAGCATGGTCAACAACAGTCTGTAATTATTCTCATAATTATTCATGCGCGTATCACTGCGCTAAATAACTCTTAAATTTGGCGATAGCTACACAATATGCAAAAAACTATGATTCATTTCCGATATTACTTAGAAACAAGAGACTCGTGTGACCATGGCTCGCACTGCATTCTCTGAATGCTTGCATCAGTGAGTTGCGCTATATATAAACAACGCACTGCCGCTTGTGATCAACACGCCAGTATTCATAGAGTACCGACACACTTTTTTGTTCAATTTCGCAATCCACGTCGTCCTGAATCTAAACATGCGCGCTCTAACTTTCCAGCACACTACGTGGCTTAATAGGCGTTGGTAATGCTCCATAGCCTTATCTGCTTGACACTATAGGCTGCGAAGCTTACTCTAACAGCGCATCAAATAATGCAGGCCAATTAAGCGTAGTAAATTCTGCCATCCATCAGGGGCTTTCTCTATCCAGCGTAGATATCTGGAGCGAATCGATGCCGTGGGCCTGTCAGGGTTCGCAGTGTACGATTTGGCTAATGGCCCGGTCAAAAGGCGCTATCGCGGATAGACCAATTACCGCTCCGTTGGCACCCTTTGCGCACTGCCATTTGGGTTCTGCTGCGTCAGTGCCTTGCGCTTAGGCACGAAATGCCACGATATAGCTTCTATGGCGATTGCGAATGTTGATTTTTTTATTCAACACTAAACAGCGTTTCCGGTTAGGTAGCGTAACGCGGTTTTCCGTAATTCTCCGTCTGAGCTGTTACGCACGAAATTGCCATATGAAAAAATATCATAAGTTAAAACGTAATATCAGTATTTCGGCTGATACCGGTGCCTTTCTACTTACCGGTGCCTTTCTAACACGCGCTCTTCTCGGTTACGTGAAAATGATTACTCGTACGGTTTAAATTTTTACGCATCCTTAATTTTTTCAAGATCTAATGCCACCGGGTCGCTGATCTTCGTGACGGTAGGCGCGCACCAAGTGAATAGAGACTAAAATGCATTATTTTTAAGGTGAAAGTCTCAGATGTTTCATCAAACGCGAATATTGACTGTCAGCGGCGCCCCAACATGAGCAAGAAATATATATATATATATATATATATATATATATATATATATATATATATATATATATATATATATATATATATATCACGTGGTGACGTCACGGTGCGGCATCATCCTGAGGCTGAAAATCTTCAAAGTTTGTCACCTTGTCATTGCGTCATCATGACGCAATATGACAAGTTCATGACGTGACGTCGTGACGTCAGATTCAGATGATGATGTCACATTCGTCAACAGACAAAACCAGGTGAAGTGCAAAGGCAGTGCGAAATTTCATTATTTGTCTAAAACTATGAGAGGCCCTAGTGCAAGGACAGCTATCTATTGACCTTTCTTAAAAGAACAATCACAAACTCAAAGTTTGTGAATACCAGCCCATGACATGCATGTTCATGAATTCCATTTTTCCGTCGTGTGTAGCAGAATGAAACAAGCTGTCTCAAGAACAAGTACGTTATGCTAATAAAGAAATATTTGCATCTATATTGTACTCCCCCCATCCCCTTGTTTTAACATCCACGCGCATGGCGATATTGTCCTTGAAAAAGAAAGAAAAAAACAAAAAGAGTGCATCGACTAAAAAAAAAAGACGGCTTTCGTCTTCGAATCATCTTGAGCGAATTCATAACGGACCCCATGAGTTCTGATTTTTTTGTTTTTCAACGCAGTTTTCAATTTCTACTTATAATTTTATTATTGACAGTTGGGTTTTCATCCCGTTGGGTTGATATAAGTGACATGCGATTATCACAGGAAGCTATAGTTAAAAAGTTTTTCAACTACTGCAGATTATGACGTTGAAACTGCTATAACACACACTAAGAAAACAACGCGGCAATACTGAAGTAAAAACGAAGCCCACAAAAGAAAAAAAAAGAGTGTTAAAAACAATCTTGAGCTCAGAAAGCCTTACTCCCTTCTCCTATTTCGTTCTTACGCAATTGTATATTCCCTGTTTCCTTGTATTATGTCAGCTGAAATACGTTTTTTTTTCTTCTTACTGCAGAAGTACAGTTGATTGCAAGAAACACTCAAACTGAATGCATTTTTTTTTCTGCACTCCAGCGTGCGCAACAATTTCAATGCCATTTGGAAACCAATACCATTTGGAAGCGCGCGCAAGGACCGGCTGCTGTATAGGATATAGCACGTAACTTTTCAAAGTGTTTGAGTTGAATAGCAATATTTTGCTTTACTTTATTTCGTTCCTGCTTCTTGGCGTCAAAATGCAAGCTGGAAGTGGCGTCAACTTCGATTTCCATTTCCAAGACTGCTAGTTTATGCAGGCTTGATGCAGTTGACATCCGTGATTTCGGTATCGATTTCGCGTACACACGTGACCTCTCCACGCATATTCCGTTCGCGGAAGTTTCCTTCATGTGAGTGGCGTTGTTTCCAATCTACATGCGAGTTGATATGCGTATTAAAAAAAGAGTTCTTTCCCACACCATGTTGTATGTATGACTGTCTTGTCACAAATATCTGCCTCGCTTATGCTGTAACTTCTTCGATGATCCCCGCTTTCACAATCTTCTGCCGTAAGTATTTAAGTAACACTGTCATCAGTCATTTTACTTTTCTTACTACATTTAGTAGCCTTATCAGAAATAAACCAAGGCAGTTTTATTTAGTTAGTTCTTGAACATTTTGACGAGGCGCATAATTGGCACATTTACAATGTTGTTGTTTTTCGGACTTACATATTCTCTATTGTGTATCCTTAACGTGTTACAGATTATTATGCAGTTTTAAATGGCTCCCTACCATACACCTGGGTTAAGGCGTCACAAAGTGTTTGCACATGTTTTGCATTTACTCACTCGTAAAAATAAACTGGAAACTAGATTTGATTACATATATATCTTTCTTACCCATAGCAAGACGATTGTGGGTAAAGGTGATATTTCCAAGCTATAGCGGTGTGGGCTCCAAGCTTTCATGTTTTTTTACGATCCTGGATTTCTGCTTCGCGCGTACTGACTTCGGAGCACTTAAGGAGTAAAAGCACTTCGCATGCTACCGGTGGAATCATGCAATTTTACTTCAGTTAAAGCGCCCGCTTGGAAAATACACAAGCAGCAAATGAATTTACCAACACAAATACAATGTTTTTAGTACGCCCGTGTTTGCGTGCGCATCGACTCAATTGGAATTGTGTGTAGCGTGTGCACGGCCGAAGTAGCGAAGCTAGCATCTGGCGGCACGCCTGCGTCACACTTCGTGGGCTGCCTTTTGCTTTGCCGAGAGTGCTGTTTAAAATGAATTATTTTTTTTCTAGATTACGAAGGCAGCATGTTTCTGGCAGGAAAACAAAGCCCAACGTTCGAAGATGCGCTGTGCGTAAATCATCAACAATTGTTCCCCGCCAACCAAAGGCAAGTTCGTTTTTACACTGTAAAATAAAGGGCAGTGTATGCAGGGGCACACAATTATACATTCTTGCTTCGATATATTATGCAACTGCAAAAACATAAAACAAATAGATAAACAAAACAAGAGAGTATACAAGATAACAAGTTTCTCTAGTGGATCTTGAAACGGAAATAATACAACATCGATTGATTAAACTTTCAGGCAATTCTTTTCCGCAACAAACGGTCCTGCGAGTTCACCCGAAGCATTCAGGTATTATTACTCCACTGTAATGAGGCTGAGCTTATTGTAGTTTTTGTTGTGAACTATGCGTTGAAGTATATACAAAATTACTTAGAGTTTCCAGGTATAGTGACGTACAATTCTGGTATTTGGAGGACCAGTATGGCCCGTTAGTTTTGAAGCACAATTTTCTATACAGTAAGGTTGCCACATTAAGTCTCTCTGTTTAATGAGACATGAAAACTGCCCTTTATAAAATGTAGAGGGTTCTGTTGCCTGTATAGAACACTCTGCGGTAAACACAAAACGCGAATGAGACGGCGCAAGGGCCAACGCGGTTAATGACTGCTCGAGATGGTCGCGATTGTTGCCATCACTCCCAGGAACGCCCCCCCCCCCCCCCGTTGCCATACGCACGAAAGAAACAGCGGGGCCAAGTTTTGACATTGAGATCGATAATATTCATGCCGAAAGCACGATGTCAGTTTCACTTAGCTTCGCAGGCCGTATACATCTGTACACGCGTGAAAACACTTTTACACAAGATGCACTCGCATGCAGGGCAATGTATAGAATAGTGCCGAATGGACTTAATTTAAGCACACATTCATTGAGTTGATTGACTGAGGAATTGTTATTAATAAATAAATAAATAAATAAATATGCAAATGACAAATATTATTCTGAGGTAGGGTGAGGGCTACGCACTTGAATTGAGTCAGAACTGGCGATAGAAACCGTAAAACGCCACAGCTGGGAATATACTGTTCTAACCTTTATATCAATTCTTTTTTTCCAATAAGTCAATTGCGCTTATTCTGGAAGTAGTTTCTTTTATTAAAATAAACAATTCGGGCACTTCAAAACGGCCGAGAAGGATGACCTCATAGCATTCGCGAGATAGCTTGCTTGTAGATCACTCTGTAACAGATGACTAGATCCGTTACAGAGTGGTCTACAATGATTCAGAAGCATAAGATAGCTTTGGAACATCAACTCTCTAAACATTGAACAATAGGATGCATGTCATGCGTAGTAAGAAAAAGGAAATTGACCTGCTCCACCAGGATTTTTTCTTGCTTTCTTTGCGTTTGGCAAGCATAGTGACTGAGGAGCTCAGCTTTATAATAGCGTTCTCAAAAAAAAGTACTATATGATTGATGCCATCAGCGACAGTTCATAGGGTACGAGCCGAGCCGATTATGTCAGTTTTCCCTACGACCTTGTGTTTGACATCGGCGTCCAGGTGTCGCGACTGTTACCAGCACCAGGGATTAATTGGCACAATGAGTGCTCGATGACTGACCTGGATGTCAGTGTTCACGCGTATGTCGATGCGTAAGTGCTATCGGCACGTTCTGTCTCAGCTTCACCACTATCATGACGTATTAAGGTACATTCAATGAAAAACACTTTTATTCTCGTTTAAGCTTCGATTCATTCGATCAGTGCGTGTCGTCATTTTACCTCATCGAGACAAACCTTGGAGGATAACAAAAAAGGCAGAAAGGGAGCGTCATAATTGCGTGCACAAGGAATGAACAGAAGTCGGTAAGCAGTGCGTGGAGCATTACCGATTGTCTCCTAAAGAGAAAGAAAAGGGAAAAGGAGGGAGAAGAGACGTGGCTAATCAGACAATATCTGCAGTGGCAATTCTTTACTGAGAACGCCAATGCGCAGTGGCTATACCAGAAAACGCAATGGCTATACCAAATCACAGGAAAGAAAGGTATGCGTGAACTACTCAGAACTACCCATGCGTAAGCTGTCGTTTTCGTAAATATGCACTGTTCTTTCCAAGCATCGTTAGTTCGCGCCCCATTATTGTGTGCTCAGCGTGAACAACCTTTCGGTTTTTCTTATTCTTGGTAGCACACCGCTGTCCACTGTGTCGGTTGTTTGAACCGAAGAGCTGCTATGTACACATACGATCGACACAGATAGTTCCAAATGGGTATATAATGGCTCGAATTAACCATAAGGTTTAAACAAAACGTAATATTCACTCAAGTTCAACGTTTTGCAGGGGCGCTATAAAATTAGAATTCTTGACTTTGTGTTTGAAAAAATGCAGTTGATATGATCAACAGAAAACGTCTGAACTGCATGATAAGAGGTTCAATCAAGAGCCATGAGAATTTAACTGCGCACGCAGAAGATTATCAACATATTGGAATTCTCCGAAGTTACCGTCACTATTGCGCTGAGATATTTGTTTCATTACAGCACTGGGTGTTGCGCGCATACAACTGTATGCCATACGAGTACGGGTTTCGTGGTTGCACGCCCAGCTTACACGTTTATGAACATGCCAAGAAAGGACAAATTTAAACATCGCATTAAAGAAACGTGAACTTTACCAATACATCCAAATGCATTGAGTTAGTGAAAGTGGTGATTAAAGTGCGGAACTTTGTACAGCTGACAGTGCAGCGGTAATTAGGAAAGGGTGGATAAGAAAGAAAGTGAAAGACTGGTCTTACTACGGTGCACTTCACCCCTCTCAATGATGCTGCTTATTCTTTTCATTAGGAACGACATTGCTTGCGCTAGAGGGAGGTGCGCGTCGGATTTGTGCGACGCTGTCTTAATCAGCCACCTCTGCCCGGAGGCTGAGTGTTTACTCCGCTAAGAAGCAGGGAAAAAAAGAGCAGCCTTGGAAAAAGAAAGACTGGGGTTCAAGTAGAACCCGAAATAGTACGCTCAGTTCAAGTGAGCCTGGCCGCTGTAATTACAATAAAGTACACTTTATATTCCCAGCAGCTTCTCAAAATAGTTTTTTATACATTGTCTTTTATTTGGTTTTACTCTAGTACGAATATGTATTTTGTCTTAGTTTCAAGTGTCATGTCAAGGTCTTTGTGGCTCACCAATTGTAGGCGTGTTTTCTGTTTAAAAATTCGTGAGACGGAAATAAAAGGAGCGAAAAAGAACAAAGAAAATAATGGTTCAGTTCAATCGCAGGCCCTCACAGGTTAAACTTGGGCTGGTTTTGAATATTCAAAGTTCATCCTGATGAGATGCGTAATTTTACTTCGGTACCTTGAAGAAACGGGAAAATAAGACAGGGGTCACCAGCAAAGTGATTTTACAAAAAGCTGACAGAGGTTCAACTGCGTACCCTGGTCATTTTTTTTAGTTGACCCAGGAAGTCACAATTCTGATGACAGTGAGGATTTTTATCATCCATGTGGTGTTGTCGCATTGAATTGGGATTATGGATTACATGTCCCTGTTATTGCTTTTCCCAGCCAGTTCAAAGACACGGAGACCAAGTGGCCCAAAGAGAAACGATGCGGTGATTTTTTTTTATTTCAGCTACCCACAATGAAATTTTACAGTATATGCTTTCACGATACAGAGCTGAAGAAGCAGTGGCATTAGATGCAGCAGTAACGTGCTTTCATGAAACAAAGCCAAAGTCGTCTCGTGTTGGTCGAAAGTGTCTCAAACCGAAAGGCAAAATCTGATTGCGTTGTCTCGAGATGGGGTTACGCCAACAAAGAGAGTTTTTAATTAATCATGACCAGTGCTTTAGCGCTTTTCTTGCGATCTGTGTCTCCTTCTGCCTCCAATTTTCGGAGCTGTGTTTTCGAGGGGAGGGCAAAGTAAGCATTATATATTTGACATAACAGGAAGGGGAGTGAATGCCTATACCCCATAGTAATTTTACGCTAGGCCTATAGTCGTCCGCGCACTCAGTACAGGTCAGGCTTCAGAATTCTGCATCGAAGTTTTTACTTTCTTTTACACACACCAGAATTGAGATCTTCTTTTTATCACGGTCTATTTTTGAGTAGAAAAAGCGTGGCAGCTGTGAATCGGACATCAAAATGGCTTACATTGACCTCAAGTGCTTGCCTCTGTTCAGAGCACCAATTTTTGCCAACTTGCATTTATATGCACTTGTTTCCGCTTTCCTTCAATTTCCTTAGAATAAAAAAAATAAGCAAAAACGTCCCTTCTTTCTTCGCCAAGTTTTACCAGATCCGGACCCGGCGCTCCTATTTATTTCGCTCCTATTTATTTTATGCGAAGTTGCACACATTCTGTACAAAGGGGGAACGTTCGTTTAAGTACAGCACAGCCGCTTCTTCAACCCACCCTTATCTGGAACAAAACACTGACAAAACAAAAAAAGACGAAAAATGAGAACTGGCAGCCGTGCCTAAATTTCTAACAAGAGTATCCCTATTTCAGTTCCAATTTCGAAATCGTCGTCCGACTGCACCTGTGCACATGTGGCCTTGCCATTTCCTTGAGAAGAGGGACAGAATAACAAGCAAAGCACAATAAAGCACGTGAAGAAAACGTATGAATAAAAACAAATCGAGTTTCTCCACTGGTATACGCTCTGATTTTATTTATGCATTCTTTTTACCGTATATCTCTAGCATTCCTAGCACGCATGATGTAGGCAATGCAAACGCAATCGCATGGGCGCCATCTGAATTGAGGCAACGTTGCCAACATGGCAGGAGGGAATAGCTGTCATTGTGTATGCAGATTACGCGATAAAATTTTCAGACTAGGAAACACAAGCTACCAGCTCTATGTCGTGTTTCTAACGTGAAGGTGAAGTTTCATTTTTTACCTCAAAGAAAAGTGGGCTGCAGACTCCCGCAATTCTTCGAAGCAAAAAAAATAACAAAGAAAACACCACAACCATGTGTTAGGTCATTTCTCTACATTCATTAGAAAAAAAACGCTGTTAGTTACTTTTCATGACACATAATTCCTCGCCTATACGCGCGCACGCATACAAACTCATGAGCGCACGCATAGGTACACGTGGATATTGGGACTCAAAATAATGCTTGCTGTCACGCGCACTAGTGAACAAACGCATTTGGCTGCAGTACTAGCTCCGTACGAACACTAGTTCACACAGGTCGAACAAGAAACGAATTCCTGCTGTTAGCTGCTATCACACCCTTCTGATAAGGCCTCAATAATTTTGCAGAATTACCTTTGTGTTTCTACGAATTTGTTATGTAATCGCATGCTCAAGCGGGCAGCTATTTCTGTTTCCACACTTCTTTTCCCTCCAGAGCTCTGAATGACCACCGTTAGAGAAAAAGTATTTCCTTGCATTGCGGGCTCCATTATTGCCATTGTGGTCTTTACGTTTGAGTATTCCATTTCGCTTGGATCAAACGTCGAAGCAAACCGGCTTTGTTTTGTTCGTTCGAGCACCGACCTGTGGCTATTCTAGTTCAATAGACAGATATAGAACAATAAAGAGACCAGTCCACACGGAGAAAGTTTGAATAATTCTTATGGCAGTGCAATGAAAAATACGTGCAACGTAGCCTGCCCTAAAGGACCCATCAGCGGCTGCAGTACAGTTGCAGTGCCGTATGGTTTCAGTTTAACCGCTGGCTCCTTCTCAGTCAACAACCATATTTATATCTTCTGTCACAAGGCTCTGTCAAGAGTAGTTAGAATGATATCAGATATTTATTATATTTAAACTGAAGGAAAGAAGAAAAAATTCGGAGAGCAGCTATTAGGAAGTCATTAGTGTGTTGAGCAGTCTCGTTTTATTTCATTTTTATTCGTTGAAAACCCCCTGAAAGGATAATACATATGGGTGAAGCTTACATGAAACAATAAAAGCCATATTTTAATACAGTGCCAAGTTATGTGCTATGGTGGTGAAAAATGTGGACGAACAGGTTATGGCTGTGATGTCGTTGGAAAGGCCGTTCTAGTCTGTTGCTGCACAAAAAAGAGTGAAGAGGAGAAAGTGATGGTGTGGGCAAGTGGGCTCGCAACACGTTGCAGGAGACCGGTGCGACAGTAGGTGCGTTTCGGCGGGAGAATGAATGGCGGCTCGTTGAGTGAGCTGTAAGACAACGTGTGGAAAAGACAAATGCGAGCATGATTACGACGAGATGCGACGATGACTGCAACGGCGTGGCTGTTGTCGTCACCGTTGGTGGCATAACCAATAAATATGAAAAATAGAATAAAATCCGCAAGGAACACCCAGGACTGAAACTTGAACCTGGACCCTCTACCTGACAGTGAAGTATTCTACCACTCAGAAACGATGGTTTTTGCAGCTCATTTTCAAAAAAGACATTATAATGGCGTCATATCTGGTGCCCCGCCATGGTGGTCTAGTGGCTAAGGTACTCGGCTGCTGACCCGCAGGTCACGGGATTGAATCCAGGCTGAAGCGGCTGCATTTCCGATAGAGGTGGAAATACTGTAGGTCCGTGTGCTCAGATTTGGGTGCACGTTAAAAAACCCTATGTTGTTGAAATTTCCGGAGCCCTTCATTACAGCGTCTCTCATAATCATATCGTGGTTTTGGGACAATAAATCCCACACATCAATCATCATCATCATCATCATCATCGTCATCATCATCATTATGACAGGCAAGGAATCGCAATAACTCACGTGATATAGCATGGCAGAAGATTAAAGTAATGGCCAGTCATCACACAGCGCTGATTGGGCCACGAGTGAGTGCTTGAATGCTTCCTTCTGCTTCAAAGTTTTCAGCTATAATTCTCCATCTTCTTGACCCACATGCAGAATCCACGAAGTTCACACAATGCCTTACAAACGTTAGTGGGTATAGGTCGCTTATCCGCCAAAATACATGAATAGTGCCACTGTAGGTTTGGTTCTACATCAGAAAAAGAGCGTTCCACACTCTCCACCGTGGCTGCTTGGCAATGGGGCTGACCAGTACATCCAAATTTATGTGCACTGCAACGAGCTCAACAATCACCGCGTTGGGTGTTTCTGTATATGGGGCACTGACACGTTCCACCTCACAGGTGCCACTTCATTCTGAAGATAATGAGGCGGACTGGGGGATGATCACCACTGTACCTCATTTGGCACAGAATTGTGCACGCTATACGAAGGTTCCAAGTACGGTCCCTGCCAGCGGCAACTTATCTGTTCGTTCGCTTTACTTTCTTTATGTCATAATTACGAGCAATAACATCTATACTTTCCTTAAAAATTTTGTATTCATAGTTTTGAGCAGTGAGCTCTATAACGGAAAATTTTGCGCTTACATATCCTTATGTACAACAAAGCACGAAAACATAAACCTGGAAATAAGAAAATCCATGACTCAGTCTACCTACGCAACCTTTTTAAATATTGCAGATAACTAAATGTGCGTAAAAGCCATTAGTCGACAAAGCTGCGTTGGCAGGACAATCGGAAAGAAAAAAAATAGTAGTGAGCGTGAAGGTAGCCTACCGTGACGTTTTACACACTAAACTAACTTTTGCAGCGAGGGCTGATTTCCACGTGCATTTTCCAAAAGTTTCGCGTGGCTTGCCCTGCGTTCGTTTCACGCAACAAACACGCCTATTTAGGTCTGTACTCGTTATTTGCATTACAGGACGCTGTTTACTTATTATGCATTGTTAGTGAATCTCCCTATATATTGCATACTCAATCAGCGTCCTTAAATATACAACAAACCCATCTCTCTTTGCACGAACTGCTGTATAGAAGCAAAATCTCTGCGCCCGGAAACAATAGGGCTTCCTTGTTCATACAATAAGCGTCCCAACGAATGCGTTATGTCTGAAGAATAGAAATATCAG
The DNA here is from genome assembly GCA_013436015.1 of Rhipicephalus annulatus. NCBI lineage: Eukaryota > Metazoa > Arthropoda > Arachnida > Ixodida > Ixodidae > Rhipicephalus > Rhipicephalus annulatus. The sequence goes on along the minus strand of WOVY01001162.1, from coordinate 681,687 downwards.
AGTTGCCACAGTAATGATGCGCTCGTGAGAGGTTACCTAATATAATATGATTTACGTGCCAAAACCACGATATGCTTGAAGCACACCGTCATGCAGGGCTCGGTGATTTTGACTAGCTGGTGTTCTTTAACGAGCTCTGATATCACGCAAGTGTGAGCTTGAACTACCTTTGTGATGTAAGATTACCTTTGGCAGAAAATAAATTCAACGGCTCACATGAGAATGGTGCCTAAAAAATGCCTATGACTGACATTAATTTCACTTTCAGCTTAGGTCTAATCCAGAAGTCAAATTAGGTTTCAGTGATCTATATGACTGAATATACAAAAATACTAAAGCTTAACATCAGTGACGTCTTGTAAACGTGGCGGAAATGCCTGTCTTTTGGCGTGCATCCGTCTGTTTTCAGCTGCAGGGTACATTGTAAAGTCCCATTTCTCATAACAACCGTTACAAAAAATTGGCGCGTAATTTTCTTTGCTTGGATGAATAAATGAACGAATTAAGGCACGAATGAATTAATCAATAAATGAACGAATTATTATTAAATAATTAAATAATTATGATGAATTTTGCACAAGAAATCACAGCATATCCATGGCGTGGATGATTATGAGTGGGCGAAGCTCCGGAGGTACATCGATAAACCACGAGTTCTCCATAAATCTTGCTCAGTCAATCATCATGTAAACACTGCGAGCATGCGCTGGAGCCGTTTTCCGAGCCCTCTACTCTGCCGTCTTCTCTTCGTCGCATATACTCGAAGCACACAGACTGCCGGCGAAAGAGGAAGCGCGCCAAGAGTGAACGCATTTTAACGAAAACGCCAACGCGGTCTACTACCTTACGATATTACGTATCAGACTGGAGCGAGCAACGTAGCATAATCTAGTGAGCAATCCGAGTACTAGTGGTGCGAGCGCCACATTGCCATCTAGCCAGCGCTCTGAGTAGTAGCCGTGGCCACAATGCGGGACTTGCTTACGCCTTTAGGATGTTCGCCCCTAAATGTCCGGCAGCTTCCATCGGGCGAGGTGGTGGAAGAGGAAGTTAACCTTTGTCCCATTCCACCCTCCATCGATGACGATGCCGGTGCCTCAAAGGACGGTTCGGAGTCTTTGGACCCGGTTGGCACCTTAGGCTTGCCGGGTGGCCCTAAGCTGGTCGGTCAGCTCGTCACTGGAGGGCGCCGCCCCCCGTGGCAGCGAAGCTGACGCAATCGTTCCGCAGCAGCTTCATTTATTGACTGATTAAGTCTTCAGTTTGGTCCTGAGAAGACGCAGGGGAGACCCCGCACCAAGCGGCTAATCCCACGTAGGGACCGTCAAGCCGAGCTTGGCGGCCCGTTCACGGGCACTCTGGACGGCCAGTGTTTGATCGTTGAGTTCGGGGCTGCGTAAAAGCGTAGCGCACCTGTCCTCGCTGAGGACGGGGCTGATGGCTTCACATTCCCACAACACATGATTGAATGTTGCTCACAGTCCACAGGCGAGGCAATCCGAAATTGGATACTGTTCAGGATACATGGCTTGAAGAACCGACAGGTTAGCATACGCACTGGCTTGCAATAGTCTAAGAGTGACCTCAGCCGCGGCGGCAGCCAGCCTCTGATGTACCTCGCGTTATGGCAGCAGCAACAATTCACCTCGGAGTTCATCTCTGCCCAACATGCGTCGTGAATGTATTTCTTGTACAATTTTTATGTGAAGAATATGACGTCAAATGCGTCCTGCTGCTTGACAGGTGACCCGGCTATATCGTTTCAAAGTGTCTTGACGGGTAATGGCCGACGTCACAGACCATGTTTGCTGATTCTGATTGCGAAAACATACACAGAATCTGCTTACTACGCCCTAATAGATATTCACTCACTTCCGTTACTAAGTTTGTAGGCTAAACATAGAAGAACCGTGGCCGTTCGTTAAAATTTATTGAGTGGCCGTGCAAGCATTGTAATAATGAGGTGTCGCAATTGCCTAGACTCCGTTTATGCAGCATACTTCATTCGCATGTAATAGCTTGTTACATACGCGCTGCCGGATGATGTGTAAGTCATCAAAACGTAAATGGACACGTCAGAAAACACTCAGAGGGAACAACTGTCAGTGTACTTATGCAAAGTTTTCTTTTTTGGCACTTGAGGGGGAAAGGTAAAAAGGCGCTGTGCAAACACCACTTTAAAACCTCCGGATATATCTCGAATCTGCATGTTTATATATCTGAAATTATTTAAATGGTTTATAGCACAGAGAAATTGCACGTCTAGTATACAGGGCAACGAACAGTAAAAAAAAAGAGACAGGCCTTTATTCTACCACTTCTTTTACATATCGTAAATGACAGATAGGTAGATTGTGAGCACACGGTCAACAAACATGACCACAACGACGAGCTCAACGGTCGCCACGTTGGGCGTTTCTGTAAATTGAGCACCGACTCGTTCCCCTTCACAGACGCCACTTGATTCTGAAGATGAGCAACTGGCAGGCAATCATCCAGACGGCTAGTATAGCGATGAACAACGTTACCAGGTCGACGTAGAACTCGCTTTCGTTAACGGAGTACGCAGCGAGAACGTCGTTTGCCGTGGCGTACGGGCAGGTGTTGTTGGCCTCTGTTGGACAGGTGAGGTTGCCACGCTTCCAGCCGTAAAGGGCAATCATGGTGCCACTGAACGCGTAGCGAAGGTACGACGTGAATGGCAACCACGCCACGTGGGTGGCCAGCTGCTTGCTGGTGAAGAAGTAGCCGCCGAATGTGACCGAGTAGACGAACACTGTGACGGCCACCATGCAGCCGAACTAAAGGAGGTAATAAAAAAGCACCAACGAGTGAATGACACGTGTATTAACTGTAACCAAAGGGTACAATGTAGCAAGCAGCGTACAAAACTGGGCGAATTGGGTAAGCTTTATGGTGTCAAATGCAGTGCATAAAGACGACAGACAAAACAGGGAGGACACAAAAAAACGCGCTTTGACAAACGCAACAACGCTTGTTCCATGTCCTCCCTCTTTTGTGTGTCGTCTTTGTGGGCTGCATTTTACACCATAAATTTAGCAAGATAATGCAGACGGGAAATGAATTGTCACATTTTATTGGAAATGTAGGTTTGAGGCTAAACAGTACTTAGATGAAAAGATAGCTTAGGTGCTTGTAAGAGCCAGAGCCATATCTGTATTTTTAACCGCTGTGTGCTTCACTAAAATACTGCTACTGCTACAATAAACGAGGGAATGGCTGTTTCGACACCTAATTTAGTAAAACAGGGTAAGCTTATCTGTCTCCATGTGCTGTTCTATGGCTTAATTTTTTTTACAGTTGTGAAATAAAAAAAAAACTTCAGATCCACTAGTAAGCATGTAGCAAACCCCCTATGCAACTACCAAAACGCTAGCACTTGAAAACGGTACTCTCGAGGAGCTTTTATTCAGTTTCTATGGCGTACATGAAGTTATATTTTTCATTGGAGAGTAGCTTTTTAAATAAATTTAAAAAATTTAAAATGTTAGAAAAATAATTTTATTTATTACGACCAACCAGCCATTTGCTGGTTACACAAAGTTCTTCCACGCAGAAGTTTTGTTAATTCAGTTCATAGCTAATCTCGAACAACAGTGTGAGCTTTAACAATAACTTCATTTACAGCTAATGGTCACAAAAGGAGCTGTAATTAATCTACAAGTGTTTGCTGCTGCATTGTCGTCATAGTTGTGCGCAGCGCTATCTGAATGGTATACGTTGCTAACAAAGATGATGTATGTGTAGTGCGCTTTTCCGCCGACTCAATGTCTTAAGGAGCCGTGTATGCCTAATGGCAGTCAAATAGAATAAATCTTCAAAGCTGCAACTATCTGAATAAAAAAAAAAGATTTCATGGTCTCAATGATTGAAACTTTATACTTAGCATTACATAGACAGATTCATGTGTAGAAATTGTATGTGAGGCTGGTCTGCCAAAGTTTCACTTCGATCAGTAAACCTTGGTGTTCGTACTCCTACACCCAATTAATTAGATCAGGAAGCCACCCTGACAAACTCTGTCTCTATGAAGCATAGATGATCTTGCCTCGTAGTCAAAGATGGTTCCGATAAGTGTGCCTATGGCTTCTCCCAGCACAGACACCTGGAGACCAAAACAGAGGAAGTAGAAGATGCGGCTCTCTTCTTTTGGTTGATGTGTCAGGTAGTAGTCAAAGATTCCTGATGACACCGAAAACATGAGCTGCGTTCGAATGAAGGCAGGCGATCAGCACAGAGAGAAGGAGATGCTTTTTAACGTACCCAATAGTAGAAAATTTCATGACGAAGAGGTAAAATCCCCCTGGTTCTAGATTTACGTCCACATCAAAAATTTCAGGTGATTGTCATTTCCGGAGAAGTCATAAAATAAATTCTGCAGTTTCATGTACCAAACTACAAATTATTTTGAAGCAGGCCACAGTGAAATAATACAGAAATTTTACTGTCTGGTGTTCTCTAACGTGCACTTTAACATGTTAATATCTTTTTCTGTGGTAAGTAGTCCCACCAAAACAGAAATAAAGCAATTTTTTGTGTTTGTTACAAGCACATTACTTGTTATCAGTACAAAATTGAAGTGTGTCGATTCTAGTGCTACGCATTGAAGAAAAACTCTGTAAATGTCCGAATCCACTATCGTCATCAAAGCATATATGTATCGCAGGGTGCATCTTTTAGCGCTTCGGCTGAATTCCTAACACGAAAATCAACAAGGAAAAAGTAGAGAGCATTTGAAGTTGATTACTGGCTGCCTGCAAAGGCGTATTGACGAATCGCAAGAAAGATAAGTATTAATAAACACAGGAACGCACCTCGTACAAGAAGTCACACGTGATTCGAGCCAGGAAGTAGACCTGCTTTCCGTAGAGAGAGTAACGCTGCTCGTGGACCGCATGCTGGATGAGCAGAGGCGCTGAATGACGAAAAAAAAAGCGCGGTGTTACTCGGGCCACCCATCGCTACACGCACCTTGTGCGTGCAGTGAAACTACACCATGATCATACTGTACCCTCCCAATTCACCGATGCTTATAATGTCACTGCGTGTCACACGATTTTAATCTACGGACACCTGCAATTGAACCCCCACTTCATAGAAGCGTGGCAGTTTGGGCTAGTTGGTGTGCCATGACGATAGTTGTAGCGCGAAAACAGAACGACTCTCGTCGATCTGTTCTCGCGCTATAGAGATTGTTCGGTGAGTCGGTAATTCATGGTGGATTAAAATAGCACAAAAAAAGTGGAACAAGGCACAGAAAGTTATGGAACAAGCATTTCATAACAACTAAACCTTTGTAGGAAAAGACGAATATGTAATGGAAGCGAAAAACACATGTTCACGTGGCAACAAAAAAATAGCGCTATTTTTACTTATCACTACATATTGTCGATCGAGCACTCACTCACTCACTCACTCACTCACTCGCTCAATCAATCAATCAATCAATCAATCAATCACTCAAAGACTCGTTATTCCTCATCCCCGTCTTCACTGTCTATTGGGGGAGAAAAAATTCGCAGATCCCACGTACCTTGGAAATCGATGTTATGTGAACCATGCATTTTGAAGGTGAAAGTGTTAATTTTTTTTTATTAAGCAACACTTTCTGAAGTGGCACTAAATATGTGTACACTGTCGTCCTTTATGAAAGGAAACACGCGAACGCGTGGCCTGCGCTCTGCGGCGGCTGCCTGCAGCACCATCAACCGACAAGTGAACAAAGCACGTTCGCTTTTGGCGTCGTTTATAGCCAAGTAAGATAACTAGTCAAGACCAGTAGACAAGCGCTGCTAGATTACGTTCCCTCGAGCGATATCAGGCGATTACTGCAGCTTGCGCCGTGGCCGCGCACAACGTTTGATACGTTGGCAGTGGACTACGCACTGAAGTGCAATCTAGCAGTGCTTGTCTACCGGCCATTACTCGTTAATATTATTTTTTTTGCAACAGATAACGCTGAAAGCGAGCGTGTTTTCTTCTGCTGTCGGTTGATGGTGCTGTGGGCAGCCGCCGCAGAGCGCAGGCCACGTGTTCGCGTGATCCCTTTCATGAAGGAAGACAGTATACAAATCCACGCACGCACGTACGTTAAACAGGCGCATATGTTTTATATCAGCAGTTGTTTACAGTTGCGCAACGATACGAACAGCTTCGTCGATATTAGCAACACCAAAAGCGGTAAGCTGATACGAACCTCTGGTATTTGCGCTGGGGTGCTCGAGGACGGTATTTTTCAACATTGTTACACAAATTAACTTCAGCAAATGACACAATTTACGTTAACGCAACATGACGATTCTAACATATGATTACATATGTAATGTTTTCAAATCAAATAGCGAGTACTGCAACCACAATTGACGTTGCACGAACATCATGGTCTATTTGAAAACTATACCTAATGCCTGGCGTGGCTCTGTAGTAGAATAGTTCATTGCCAATCAGAATGCTAGGGTTCGATTCCTGCTGGGGCACTGACATTCATTGTTTGAATTTGTCCAGTCAACGCTGCCTATGGCAACTTTTTTGAAGCTCAAGTGTTAGAGTTACCTATGTGTGTTTCCGCCGTTCCTGGGCAGATATAAACTGTCCATTACCTGTAACACATAGCCAGTGGCACGTACCCACCTCCGGATATGTGCCACTGTTTTTTGGAAAATGTTTGACGACGCACGCGACGAGATTGTGACATTATTCGTATCATGATCAGTACGTTATATTTGTCAAACCATCTTACCCCCCCCATACTAATTTTGGGGAACCGCAAGTCAAGGGGGTGATCATGATAGCACCCAAACCTAGGTGGCTTGATTGATTAATTGATTGATTGATATATAGATAGATAGATAGATAGATAATAGATAGAAAGATAGATAATAGATAGATAGATAGATAGATAGATAGATATATAGATAGATAGATAGATAGATAGATAGATAGATAGATAGATAGATAGATAGATAGATAGATAGATAGATAGATAGATAGATAGATAGATAGATAGATAGATAGATAGATAGATAGATAGATAGATAGATAGATAGATAGATAGATAGATAGATAAACAGACTCGACTCCGAATGTGCAGTATGCAAAGAGATGCTTCGCACTTGAAAGCGTTAGTCGGGCGTACTTACTTTTTAGTGTGGAGCTCAAGAGCGAGAATGCAGACATGCCTGACATGTAGAGGAAGACGAAAGCGACGTTCATGTTGGTGAAGTTGTGCTCGACACCCACTGAGTTGAACACGTTCGCGAAGATGACGATGAACGAGATATTGATGAACTGTCTGTATGACATGTAGACCTGCACACCAAACAGAATAAGTGTGAAAATTTGCCGTGTAAAATCGGAGAAATATAAATAAAAAACAGCAAGTGGAGTCCACGTTTCTTCGGTTACCACAACTGATGTCAAGTTCATTGTGCCAACTGGAAGCAAATGAATCCTACTTCGGCGAATGGGAATATTTGAATGAAACCATAAACGTTCGCAGAAAAGATTTTTCCCTTGATGAACACAACTGGTCTAGACGAAAACTTGTCCCTACATTAATGCTGCAACTCTGGAATGGTTATACGATAGTCCTAAGTTAATAATGTTTGCTCTAAATGCTATAGGAACGTGCACTGTGTGATGTGAGTGCACGTTAAAAAACACCAGATGGTAGAAATATCAGGAGCACTCCATTATGGAGTCTCTAATTATCATGCTTCCCAGACCTAAAACCCCAGATATTATTACTAATACTGTATTTTATCACTTTTTATAAGCCAATTAATATCTTTTGTTGAATGAACTTTTGTTCTCATCTAACCAGGCATTACCTAAACTGCTCAAGTGCTTTTACTTAATAATATAGGAAAGAAAAGGGGGAATAAAGACAAGCAGGGAGCTCATTATGAGGAAAACAAAAATTGATGGTGCACTTACTGAACTGCGGAAAGTGTAGAAGATGAATCTGTTGAAAAGAAGAGAGAAGAGGTCCTTGTTGTCAACGGTTTCTCGACTCTGAAAAGAAATATAAAAGCATAAGGAAATAATATGATTCGCATTCTCAATAGCCGCATAAATTCAGAAAAAAACACTTTTCTTTTTAGGCTGGTGTGATTTCTTCACAATGCTTAAGTGTGTGCCCTTTTTGCGAAACAAATAGCACTACGGGAAACTTTGAATATAGTTAACAAGCTAAGAAAACTCCGTCGTTTTATATTTCTTAGGCTTGTTATTGCACATAAGCTCTGAGGCCCTTCGATGCGACAGTGTTTTTACGAACAAAATTTTTGTGTTGTCGCCTTAAAATATTGCATGTGACAAATATTGTATATAAGATAATTTAACTACAGTTTCTTGTGATCAAATAAATGGTTTACAAAAACGAGGGTTATGTTTTATCTACAAGTTAAGAATGATGTTTTCTACAAAAAAAATAAAGAACTTAGGAAACTCCCGGTTTGAGCTAGCGTTGTTGCGTCCTTGCGAGAGCTATTCACAGAAATTCTGGTGCCGCAGGTAGAGCCTGGCAATGGGCTGTGTTTGAAAACTTTAACGTTTATTGTTGACAATGAATCCAACGTTGCCCTATGCCTTCGTCTGACGAGGTGAAAACTAAAACCATCTTCCTTTTCTTCTCACTCAGTTGCATTTGCATTTCTCCCACCACCGCTAAACGTCTCTGCACCTAACTTGCTTTTTTCCCCTCTGGGATAGAGAGTATTGTAAGCTTCCTGTATACCACGTGGTTTCGCGCTGCCACCGTGGTCTACCTACCTCTGGCCATGTCAAGTTATAAAGCCATCATGACGTCATATTGCCGCCAGAAATTTCGGGAATATGCGACGTCTCAATGTTACGTCATCACTTAGTAGTCAAGGTCACGTTTCTTTTTTTGTCAGACCTTGCGAGACGTTAAGACACCTTTTGAGACCCTTGCGGGCCCTTGCGACGCCTTCTCAACTTGCTGAAACACAAACGCCGTCTCATCCACCTGAAAGAGCTTCACCTAAAAATACGCGAAAAGAAGCCGGACCTCGAATATGTTGCCTAGGCTGTTGCGTCGCCGGTCGGGTGCCTTGCCGCCTTCGTCGTTGGCATCTACGCTCTCTCCCGCCTTGGAACCTTTTCGTTCCACCGTCACACTCTGTAGCTGGCCACTCTCTGGGACGCCATTCGCTGAACAATGCCCGGACTGCTTCATCTCCTTCGCCTTCATCGTCTCCGTCTCGGCAAGTGCGCGCAGTCCCCCGTACATCTTGGCGGCCACCTGAAGCACTAATTTCAAAGGAGAAGAGCACGCTTTATGGCGCTCGTTCATATCAGCGACTTTCGAAGTTATGTGACCGAATTGGTCGGAAATATTCTAGCGCATTGATGTCGTGAAGCGACCGATTGTAAGTAGACTGATAAGGTCTTTTTTTTCAAAATCTAGCGCTGAGTGGTCACTGCTTCATTTCGCAGTTGCGCGATTAGAAATTCCCGCAGCAAGCCGAAAACAGTCGCTTTTCTAACACACATGACCATGCAAGACGGTTTCTGGCTTGACACTTTAGGACTTGGGTGTGCTAATACTTAAACATTCACTTCACTCGTACCAGTTTGGAAATAGCAGGCGTGCGCAATCCCCTAAAAAGAACAGGGAATACAAATGAAAGCAATGAACGATAACCAGACGAGATCTGTAGCACATGAAGTTAAGGCTGCAAAGAGCTGAATCACCAAATAACAAAGCGGGAACATTGTTTGCATTTATGGCCTGTTCGTGCAACGACCTATGTATGATCTGTCACCGTGGTGACAAGCTCATTATTCTGTGCAAGTTCGAATTTCCTATTTTATTTGATCTCATTGACCAGCTCTCCGGGTCAGCCAATCACAAATTCCGGTTGGTCAAAATTGATTCAGTGCCGTCTATTATTCATTTAGTATGTTGCTGTTACAAAATCTGACAATGCGACTGAAATAACATGTCCGCAGATGGACTTAGACACTAATAATATTGATTGATATGTGGGGTTTAACGTCCCAAAACCACCATATGATCATGAGAGACGCCGTAGTGGGGGGCTCCGGAAATTTCGACCACCTGGGGTTCTTTAACGTGCACCCAAATCTGAGCACACGGGCCTACAACATTTCCGCCTCCATCGCACTAATAATATAGAAAAGCACGTATCGTCCATGTTTAAATCTTCCCTTGCGTAATTTTTCTGTTTATGTATTATGCATTTCTGTCAAACATTTCCCAGACGTGAGCATGCGTAAACCCCATCGGAATAGTGCCTGCAACGACGAAGGGTTCTAGTGCTTGTTGCCGTTCAGTAGGTCGCACCTGAAAGCTGTTGCCTTGAAGCCTTCGCTGGCCCAAGTAGTATATACTACAATATTTTCCTGGTCGTTATACGGCACTATTGGAAGGCTATAGGAGTTGCGCAAGATTGCTTTAAGCTGAATTAGAAGAATACGAGTGTGTAGTACAAAATTTTATGTACTCGAAAACAAAACCTTGGTTATGTTGCGAGGGGCATCAGGTGGCGTGAAACAGATGGCAGAGCACCGCTATAAAATAATGCCTGAAATATTTTGAAGGAGTCCGATGTATGGAGAAACAGAAAATGAAATTAACCATGGTAACTATTCACAAACGACACTACCTTCTCATTGACATGTCCTAAGTTTATGCAGTGCTAAAGAATACTCGGCATTCAAACGGATATTCGCTGCTACTTAAAGACCTTGTTTTCTGGCAGTTTCAAATTAATAGTGGTAACCTATGATGCGTGTCTCTGTGGCATTTTCTAAATAGCAACGTCACACTGGCTTTGCATTAGTGCCCATGTAACTTCATGGCTTCTACAAACCCAAACATGTGCGGGAGAAATTAGTGTTGTCAATTGGCACCTGTACTTTGTACTCACGGTATTCAGTGATGGACACCTCCAGCGGGCAGATGAACCCATGCGCACCCAGATGATTCCGCATGTCAGCCGGCACGCCGCTGTAGATGAGCCTGCCTTCGGCCAGAACGTACACCTATAGTGAAACATTGGAAAAAGCAAAGCCTTAACTGCTCTAGCGGTGGTGACTACAATTGCGAATGCCTTTTGTTTATGCTAGTTCTGTCAAACTGGGACCAAAAAAGAGCCTATACAGATTCCTTGTTAGAATAATTGAGCTTCTGCGTAGTAAATATGTCCCTACTTAACCTGAGCGTTGCCGCGTAAGACCGCAAGCGATAACATTGGTGCAGCCACTATAACAATGTTGGATGGGTCGCTCAACGTGTCGCGTTCCGGAAGCAGCGTCAAAAGTATTACTTTTCTTTCCTCGACATGAATGCAACCAAGTACGACATGAATGCAACCAAGTAGTTCATCAGAAAATTAGAGAGAGTGCAAACCTCGGCCTTGAGGTTTATATACACCACAAACTCGCTTTTTCTTCAATGTCCGTTCTTCGCGACAGGGCCAAATTGGAAAAAAAAGCGAGCTCATTGCACGACTGTATCTGGCTTGAAGTTTTTATATCAGCTGTACCATGGTCACTACAAAATGCCCCGTGAAAGCTACTTAAATGAGCCCCCTATGTGGTGTGGTCGTACAAAGCACGACAAAAGAGTCAAGCAGCCGTTAAGTAGTCTTAAAATATATCGGTATTCTCTTTTTCCACATGCAATATTACAATATAATAAGTTACCCAAAAAAAGTAGTAAACGCTACACAACTGAATTATTTGTTTCGTTTTTCAACAACCTTTCGTTTGACATATAAAGTTGTAGTTTATGCTGAACAGCTTTGTGGCAGTTGATTCCGGTGTTCACTTTTTATGCACAGTGTTTATCTCATGTGTTGAATTATTGTACGTGCAAGTTTTATCACTTATAATATTGTGTGTTTGTTGTTGCGAAGCATATTTTTTTCTTTATTTATTTTTTTGCTGTTGATTGTGGTTTATGAATTAAGTTATGAATATCTGTATGTCTTATTAATGGTATCGTTTTTTAATGATATTCTCATTCCTGCTTGGGTCCGAGTAGAGCCTGCAGTATTTGTAAATAAATAAAAATAAAAAAATGATTGTGCATACATTTGGCACCTGTCATAAAAAGTGCCATTTGGCGCTTATTTATCTAGAAATGAAGTATGACTGGCTGCGCATCAGCGAAGTAGTAGTTGCCTGCTGATCACAATTAACTACTAAAACTAACAAAAACCAACACATTACTTAATTCGCTTTCTTAAAAAGTGCAACACCATCCCGGCTGCGGCGGCTGCATTTCCGATGGAGGCGGAAATGGTGTAGGCCCGTGTGCTCAGATTTGGGTGCACGTTAAAGAACCCCAGGTGGTCGAAATTTCCGCAGCCTCCACTACGGCGTCTCTCATAATCATATGGTGGTTTTGGGACGTTAAACCCCCCATATATATCAGAAAGTGCACCATCATCCATGCCTGCAGGGCTCAATACCAGTGAGTCGCTGCAGTGTTATCGAGAATATCGAGAGTTTTTATACGTTTGTTTATTACACGTTTGTTTATTGCTATCGCGCATTTTGTCGCGATAGCAACTTCTACGATTCACTCTCGAAGAAAGGTTCAAACAAACTTGAAGTAATACTCATTTCTAGGTATAGTAGCTCGCACGGGTTATCCTAATTAGGAGACACGTGTCCGACTTACAGGCCGATAAAATTATCATATTGGAAATGAGTACAAAAATTACACAAGTTGTTTTTCAGCCTTGTCTTGTTCTAACTCTCTCTATCAGCAAGTAAAGAGCGTGATTGTAGTCAGCACAGCAAACTCCAGACGATGAATGCACCGGGCACAGGGGTGCTTCGCGTTTGTATGTTTTCACCCCCCATGTTTTCTCCGTAAGAATACAAAGCGAATGAATATTTAAATTGCTTGCTGCCAAATATAGCAAAATTAGGGCAGCAAGCTTTCGTGTTTTTTTCCCCGAAAAATATCTTCTATGATCTCAATAAACTTCTTTCACTAATAGGAGTTCTATTCCATTAACGTTAATTGGTTGTGTTTTATACATGACGCAAGAAAAAGAAAGAGAAGCGTAACTGTGCGTGAAGTTTATGACCTAGCTCGTTTCGCTGTTGCAAGAAAGTTCTGATAAATTTTCCTGCCTTCACTTTTTGCACACAACTATAAGCCAGCTAAACCGTTCTGTCAAGAGCAATTATAAAAAAGCGTGAACTGTTCTAACCATCAATTTCCGATGCAGATTGTCTGGCTAAATGGAATGCAAAGTCAATGTATATGCAAATTTACGATGATGCAGACGGCTCTTATAGAAGAGGCGGTGTTTGTTGAAAGCCATGCGAAAATTTGGGGGGCAGACGCAAACAAGGTTGTTGGAAGTCATGATAAAATATTACGCATGGTTAGCTGTTTCACGTGCAGTGAACTGCACCAGACTACGCCGACGAGTGCTCTTGAAGTTGATGTACGTTGAATGCGTGCGAACATGGGGCTCTATTTTCCAAAACGTGCTACGCGGTCTGGCAATATGCGGCGCTATAAAACAATGACACGGCTTTTTGGACCGACTCCGCGCTCACCAGTGGAAATTTGCGCCGGCAAAACATTCAACAATTCCGAAAGCGAACTACTTTTCTCCTTGAAGAACGCGCGTGCAATCGACAGACAGATAGTTATTGTAATCAACCAGCGCCTATCCAACTCTCTTTGCCCTAACTGTCAAAAACAGTCCGCCGCGTTTTCATCATTTACTAACATTATTATTTAGGTACGGTCTCTGACTTTGCAAAACTCTTACCAAACTGCTTGCATGAGCCAACATTCGCAAATAAGGCAATCGTGTAACGTACAAGTGCTTGCGCAACTATTACGCAACTATTGCGCAACTGTATGCTGAGGAACATCTCATTTCCTCTGAACTCGCCTTCTAAAGTAACCATATGTCAAGTAGCAATGAGTTGCCATGAACAAACTAACAGCCGCAAATAACGAGCAGTCTCTGTGAAGTACTCTAGAAACAAGCAGAAAGTCCATAACGCATGGAAGTTTTTGAGGCCGCCTTGAAGCTCTACCAGAGTGTTCTGCGAAGCTGACTCTTTCTCCACAAGTCTTTCGATATCTTTTTAGTAGTAAACCTAGTAGCTAATATCTGTTAGACTGACATGCCGCACTACAACCTAGAACGTAGGCAGCACAACAGAGAACGAGAAAGTAATCGCATATATGTAATTGCGAAGCGTCATACTTGAGAAGCGATACTAGTGCAGAGTAGTGCATTGCAGAAAGGTAAAACTATCGCTATTGACTTTAGTCAAGTCTTAAATGTAATTCATCTCTATACTCCACCTCGAGGTTCACTGGTTACCTCGATGTCATGCTTAAAAAGAGACGGTTCATCTGAAGCACGCACTCTTAACGAAGAATATTTATAAAATGGTTTCAGCTACAGCTGATGGTTACAAAGGATGCGATGAACGATACCTTCTAGAAGAATTAAAGTCGAACTTCCAATAATGCGTGTTTTGTCGGCAAGAATCATATAAAGCGGAACGTGTTCTTAAGAGCCCTCCCTTAGTGTAGGTATGAGATACATGGTTTTACATTACTTTTCACAGCGCAAAACACTTTCACATGTGTCCGCTTCAAGTAGAAGTTTTATTGGAATTGGGATAGTCAAGTTCTTGCGTTATAAGTAGGGCTTAGCGTGGAATATCGCAACGCGTGTGGAACCTTCTTTCATAATTCGCTGGTATTCTGTGCACCACCACTCTCTTAAACTTTGCAGATTTTTGATTAAGTATGGAGAGATAAACGAAAATTGCCTATAAAATTAAGATTTTTTTAATAAGATTTTTTTGACATCAGCGACCACATCACCTAATATACAAAATTCCAATAAAACGAATCTCATGCCTGTAAAGCGTGCTTTGCCTGTAATGTTACCACGTCATACGACAAAGACGTTTACATTACGAAAGAGCGCAATTGTATGCGAATAGTAAAATTATGGGCAACTAGAACATTTTAAAAAATCGCAATATATAATTCTGAATTCCTTAAAATTATCGACCATATTTATTATTAACAATGTTTACAACCATGTGGAGCATATTTATGACACTAGATCTTGGCCTAAACCATGGCGAAAAACATGTCAAAGGGGAGAAAAGATATGACAACAGAATTAATTTGCTCATTGCTATTGGGACAGTCAAGGTCTTACCTTTTAAGTGGAACCTAGTGTGGAATATCGCAACGTGCGTGGAACCTTCTTTCGCAATGGGCTGGTGTTCTGTGCACCACCACTCTCTAACCTTTTGCGGATTTTTAATGTCATTGGTAAGATAAGCGTAATTTGACATTAAAAGTAAGATACTGTTCTTCTAACAAGACTCTTTTTGACATCAGCGAACACATCACATACCATGCAAAAGTCCAGTATTATGAATCTTCTGCCTGTAAAGCGTGCTTTTTTGTAAAGCAGTCATGCTTTACGACAAAGCTTTAAAGACGGTAGTCTTTCTTGGGGCATTTCGATACCAAAAATTTTCGTCCGTCCGTCCGTCCGTCCGTCCGTACGTCTGTCTGTCTGTCTGTCTGTCTGTCTGTCTGTCTGTCTGTCTGTCTGTCTGTACATTTGTTTATTTGTCCGCCGTAACAATGCCTCAAACGGCACCAACCGATACGCCAAACAGCCAACCCCATCCGCAGCGCCCATCAATATTGCTCAAGTTTGAGTGTTCATACTTGTGCGATTGTCAAATAACAACAATTAATGCGCATATTTGAGGAATCATAACAACATGTCATTACTTTGTATGTGCGGCTTTATACTAGAGAAGGCACACACAATTATTTCTAAGGACCATAGCGTTTATCACGTTGTGCTTACAGTGAGTTGCAATGCTAAAAAGGCAAGTGTTTCCAATGTTTTGCTAAAACGACATATTGGTGGCACCTGCCCGTCGCTTTGCGTTCTACACCTTATCGCCTCTGAGACAGGCGCGCATCTTTCTCCGTGGGCGCGCACGCCTTCCTTCGTTTTCGAAGATAACTGCCAAATAGCACTCGTGTCTAACGTGACTCGATGCGCTCGTTCGCCTTCGCTGCACAGATAGAGACTTTCTAACGCAGCGCTTCCAAAAAACAAGTAACCTATTTTCTTGCTCAGAATATCGAATAAACGTTTTGTTCACTCTCTCCACATGCAAGACTATTGTCTTTCGACGACAATCGCAGTGAAACATGCAGATACGTGGCCAATTTTTCACATTACGAAAGAGCAGAAGTTTATATATATAGTACTATTATAGGCAACTTGGGTGTTTTTAAAACAATCGCACTATCAATAATTCTAAATTACTTAAAATTATCAACTACATTTATCATTAAGAATTATTACAAATATGTGGAGCATACTGATTACACTAGATTTTGACCTATAACAATGGCGAAAAACATGTAAAAGGGAAGCAAAAATATAACAGGAAGAATTTGCTTATTGCTATTAAGATAGTTAAGCTTTTGCGTTGTAAGTTGAACCTAGTGTGGAATATCGATACGTGCGTGGAACCTTCTTTCGTAATGCGCTGGTACTCTGTGCGCCACCATTCTCTTAAACTTTTGCAGATTTTTCGATAAAATTGGAAACATAAACGTAATTTGACATTAAAATAAAATGCTTTTTTTTCTAACAAAACTCTTCTATACACGAGCGAACACATCACATACTATGCAGAATTCCAACACAACGAATCTCATGCCTGTAAAGCGTGCTATGCCTGTAGAGCAGACGCGTCTTACGACAAAGCTATTTACAATATGAAAGGGCAGAAATGTATGCGAATGGTACTATTACAGGCAGCTGGGCTGTTATTGAAAACAATTGCATTATCAATATTTCCAAATCACCTAAAATTATCAACAATATTAATTACTAAGAGTTATGACAAATTTGTGGAGTATACTTATTACACTAGATCTTGACCTATAACATTGTCGAAAAACATGTCGAAGGGGAGAAAAAAATGACAGCAGGAAGAATTTGCTGCAATGACTTGAGTGTAACTAATCAAAATTTATTAGATAGAACTAAATAAAGAATATGTTCAGTGATATACTTCATAAGAACATTAAAACTGGAAAACGCCAAATATAGGATCGGATATTAGAAGTTAAAAAAAAACAAGTCAGAATTCACGTAACACCAGAGCGCTTACTGGTTAATAGGCCAGATGGTTTAAGTAAACATTAACGTAATCACACCATATTTTCATACGTATTACCCATATTATGCATTTAACCCAAGCAACACTAAAAACACAAAGTTTGTTGTAATGCCGTGGAGCTGTGTTCTTTGCATTGAGGTGGTGAATTGTCGTGAAGCTACCTTGCAACCACGAACTGCCATATAGTTGCCTTGCTGACTTTAGCTCGGTTAGTGGCGGGTTACAAACGAAGTTGACTCACCTTGGTAATGTACTTGAGCATGACGGATGTAGGGTTTGATATGACGACTATGACCGTGTGACCCTTGTACGCCAGATACTTGAGCGTCCGTAGGCAGATGTGCGCCTGTGTCGCGTCCACATTTCTGCGCACGTGAGCAATGCATTACGTGCCCTGTATTAAAGCTCTGAGTGGCGGGGATACATATTATTAAACAACCTTTTCATTTACTAAAATTTTGATTGTGTTCGTTTGAAACAGCAACACTATTTTTCAAAAAGCCTGGCTCAGTATGCTCATTCGAGCTGTCACGTGCAAAGCTCTTATAAGGTATCGGTGACGATGTCATCAAAACAAGTATGCCATAAATACGTTTTTTGCTTCACTTAATTATAAATAATTATCGGACATTTTACCTTAGGATGTTTTGATGCTCCTTTAGGGATACCACCTTTCAACGTTCGCCTTCTCTCTGCTCATGCTTATGAAGACCTAGAAACAAGTTCCGATTAGGTCCGGCAGCTGAGTTGCTTGTTATCTAGTCAATATGACTTGAGTTTTGATGTAAGCTGCAGCTCCTATTTATTTTTATCGACAAAAAAGCACCTTGATTAGACATAAGCATCGTGAGATTCCACCTTCAAACAATCTTACTTCGACTGCAGAGAAATTTGGCAGTTGAATAAGCAATACATGCCTCGTGGGATCATCGACGAATATGAGCGGCTGCGGTCGAATCAGTTGCTCGGCGCAGGTAAGCAGGCGCCGGTGCGTCTTGCTAACCATAGACACTGGAATGCGCCGCACATCCATGAGGCCCCAACGTTCCATGGCGTTCACGACCTGCCGATGAGGGAGCATGCATGTCAAGGTTGCGACACATACGCAGATGAATACATTTACTCGCCTTGCAAATAGTACCCCTATACACTCCCGAATAGGTTTATGACCCTTAAAGCGTGTATCGCGTCCAAAAGATATACGTAATAAGTCCTGTCTGTTTTTTGTATTTTTAACTCTACGCACCCAGTCTATTTATGTCACCAATGGCATCTGCGTTGCCTGAGTAATGATGCAATAAAGAAATCATTTTTAAACGCTCAGTTTTCAAGAAAGTATACTAAAGCAAAACGCATGGCGATTAATATTGGATATAAATGTTGCATCAAATGGTGACTTTTTAAATAAAACACAAATGCCATAATTGCGAAAATAGGTGACCATAATATGTTCTAAAAGAAATCTGTAAACCATATGATGATTAATGCTAACGATTACCACCATCTCCCACACGTTGTGACAGATAATTATGACATTTTACCTTTCATTGAGATCAGAAGCCCGAACATTCAACTCCAAGACAAAAGCTTTAACAAGTTCACAATTACAAAAAATAACTTAACAAATGCGCGAGCGAGTATCGGCGAGGCTTACAGCTCGGAACTTGTCTTTGCGCTCTGCAGACGTGGGAAACTTGAGCTCGGCGGCGATCCACAGCGTTTCCTTGACCGAGAAGCAGTCGAGGTGCAAGTCCCTCTGCGGGACGCAGCAACTGCGCTCGCTCAGCTCGTCCACACCCATGAGGGTGCCGTTGATGAGGACTTCACCGCTGTAGCCCTCTCTGCTATAAAGCAAGGAACGGGCAGAGCCTAAGAGAACGTACGAGTGGGCAGTAGACGGTTCACCATAGCTTGGTTTGAATACTGAGATGTAAATACTCAGACGAGCAATCTTAGTTCGTATTCATGATTGAACCAAATGCCTATGTGATGCCGGGGGGCGTCACATTGAAGTTCTGTCACTTTGAAATGCTCTGGCCTTTGGTTAAGAAGAAACCGGCTTGTAGGTATATTCCACAATTCCGTGATTCGCAGCCATGTAAGATATACAAAGGTCACCAAAGGACACACGTGATAAGCAGTGTACCTGGTGTAAGCTGGCAGTGAAAATTCATAAAATAATTTTTGAAAATGGTCCAAACAATTTTCGGACTACTTGAACAGCTGTTTCTAATCCCCACTGCTATTGTAGTTTTTACACAACGCTGCATCGGTGCGTCGTAAAAGAGAAATTAAAATTTTAAGAAATAAAGAATAAGACCTTTCTTAGATGAAATATGTGCAAGCTTGCCATATCCAGATATAAGTTTACTTACTCCTACGCTATAATTCCTGACGCCTCATTAACCAAAGCTTCCCTCAAAGGTTACCCCAACTCTCCATTTATAACTACCGTTTGCTTCCGACAGTTGCGCTACAGGTTTCAGAAAACGGGTGCAACAAGCGAGCACAATAGAAACGCTGTTCATGGTTCCCCCTCCTTCCCCCCCCCCATAAAAGAAAACATTACCAGGCTGCCCTGTGCTTGACGTAGATGTACGCGCAAGTAATGTGAAAGTGCAAGTGCCATCAGCGGTGCTTCGCCTATCCTAGGGCGCTTCTGTAATGTCTAGCGCACTTTGGAGCTGAACTCACTGATTGAACAAGTAGAAAGTGGGAGGGAGACGGGAAGCTTGGGGTGAGAGCACCTCCTAAAGTTTAGAGGTACGCTAATTAGCATCCCCGCGGCCACAAAAGAACTGCTCACCTTGTTCGCCGAGAGAGACAAAAAGAGAGAGAGAAACGATGGGATGTTGTGTTGCCGTGAAGTTTCAGTTAACATTTGTTGTTGTTCCCTGCTGACGTTAAAATCAATAACTGAAGAAAAAAAAACTAGATTTTATTAAGCGTAGTCTAAGTACACCTGACTGAAACAGTGCCCAATCATCATAATAAAGTGCCTCGATTTGAACTTTGGCATAACAAGGCACCTCCCGAAGCCAATGGTGATTAGCGTTGAAAGAAGGTAGACCACAATGAGTGCACATGGAGCGACTTCCTAACAATTTCTTCTCGCCGTCTGCCGAGGAGTGCAACGGCGAACACATTATCTATGGCAGAAAAAAAATCACAGCATTTTGACGAGGTTAGTGATGACGAGTGAGGCAAAGCGGACGGATGAATGGACACACGTACGCACGGACGGACTGACTAGCGCTTCATTCTACTCATCATTCACTTCGTGGATATGTTGTGACACCGTTTTTACTGACATGCAATACAATACAACTGGCTACTACGACGACTACGACGACACGGGACATATGACCCACGGCGTAAAAATCTTCGCCCTTAAAAGGTTGTGTGGGTAACAAACGTGAACCGTGTGTAATTTTTTTTAAAATATATTGTCACAATGCAGGAACAGCAGCAGTTGAATACAGTACACTCACTTTAATTGTACCAGAACACTGGTAAACTGATCAAAAGAGAACCTCGTCTTTTTTTTTCTCGCTGCGCGTGTTCTTCGTTGTTCTCTTGGTGCTGCATATTCAATGTGGCATTTGCCCCCCTCCAGAGAGCAACGTCCCGATGCTCTTCTACAAAAGACGGTGTAATAGATGTATGGTGTAAAGCAGTCCGAAAAATAGGGCTTCATTCGCACAACATTCACGATTTCTGGTTTTTGCTGGCGAGTTGTGGAGGGGCTGTCAGGAAAGACCACGCAATTAAAGTCGCTGAGGCGTTGTAAAACTGTGTAGGGGCCAAAATACCTCTTCAGCAATTTTTCAGACAGTCCCCGGTGGCGGATGGGACTCCATACCCAGACTTTGTCACCGGGCCGATAGACGACATGTCGGTGTCGCAGATTATAACGTTGGGCGTCGTAATTTTGCTGCTGGGTGATTCGGACGCGTGCAAGCTGCCTCGCTTCTTCTGTTCGTTGGGTAAAAGATGCAGCATCCAAATCGATGTCATTGCAGTCGTGCAGTAACATGGTGTCAAGCATCGTCGTCACTTCATGGCCATGAAGGAGACTGAACGGCGTTCTTCGTGTAGTTTCTTGCTGCGCTGTATTATAGGCGAACGTTATGTATGGTATCGTCCCAGTTGTTGTGATCCACGTCAACGTACATACTCAACATGTCGGCAATAGTCTTGTTGAGGCGTTCTGTTAAGCCGTTGGTTTGTGGATGATAGGAAGTTGTTTTCCGATGGGCTGTTAACTGAGCTCAAGCACTGTCTTCAAGAGCGCGGCTGTGAAAGCGGCACCTCGATCCGTTATTATGATTGTCGGAGCACCGGGCCTCAAGACAATATTTTCTACGAAGAATCATGCGGTCTCAATGGCGGTGTCACTTGACAAAGCCTTTGTTTCCGCGTAGTGCGTAAGATAATCAGTGGCGACTATTACCCACTTGTTGCCAGCATGGGAAGTCGGATATGGTCCGAGGAGATCCATTCCAATTTGGGCAAAAGGTACCGTGGGCACTTGAATTGGTTGTATAATCCAGCTGGTTTTAACGGTGGCGATTTTCGTCGTTGGCAATCGAGGCACGTGCGCACGTATAGCTTCACAATAGCTGGAAGTCTTGGCCAGTAGTATTTCTGTTGGATTCTGGCCAATGTGCGTGTGTATTCGAGATGACCAGACGTTGGCTCATCGTGGAAAGCACAAAGTATCTCCTCACGGATTGACGTCGGAACGACAAGTAGGTGAGTGCTTCCTCTGGGAGAAAATTTCGTATAGAGAACACCACTACGTTAGCAGAATGACGGCAGGCTTCTTGCAAATCTTCTAGAGACGGTTGTTGTCCGGCCATTCAAAAATTCAATAAGGGGAAGCAACTCGCTGTCTTCTTTCTGCTTGCACGAAACCGTAGTGGTGTCGACGACTCCTACAAACGCCATGCTGTCATCTTCTGTGTCATCGTGGTGCTTTATCGGTGACCTTGATAAGCAATCGGCGTCGGCGTGCTGTCGTCCGGACCTATACACGACCGTCACATCGAACTCTTGAAGGCGTAAGCTCTACCGTGCGAGCCGGGTCTTTCAAGTTGGTCAGCCAGCAGAGGGAATGATGGTCGCTGACTTCGTGGAAGGAACGACCATAGAGGTACGGACGGAAATTTATAACCGCCCATATGACAGCAAGACACTCTTTTTCGTTGTGGAGTAGTTGGACTCGGCGCGGGAAAGCGTCCTACTAGCATATGTAATCACACGCTCGGCTGAGTCTTGCCACTGGACGAGTACAGCGCCTAAAGCCACGTTGTTTGCATCTGTGTGAACCATGGTAGGAGCATCCTCATCAAAGTGAGCAAGCACAGGCGGAGTCTGCAGGCGTTATCGGAGATCGTCAAATAACCCCAAATAGCAGTACTTCAACGTACCCTAGTTACAACTATTAAAGACTTACGAAGAAAACGGAGAAAGTAATGATAAACAGCAACATGAACAAAAGTTTAGGCAGCGTACAAAAATTACGCTCAGATCACAAAGGGAGAGGCACCAAAGATCACTCTTGAAGTGAGGAAATCTAAGCACAGCCTGCTTATCTGAAAAGAAAGTACGATAAGGGAGCCGCTCTAATCTTGCAACGCTTTAGAAAGCACCAAGAAGCTTTCTCCGACACACGAGGCACACTACCTTCGAGCTGGCACGTACTTTTCTCTCGTTAGTAAAGGGTTCTTACCGAGACTAATGGCTCCGTCAAGAATCCCGGTGGTACACTACAACACTAAGTTCGAAAAGCAAAAAAAAAGAAAGAGAGAGAGAGATGAACGTGCAGTGTTGGAGCGATAAGGCAATATTCAATAACGCGCCAAACAACACGGAACTAGAAGCGAAATCGGACCTCCGTGAAATCCATCACCCCACTCTGGGGACGACAGTGATTAATGCGAGTGACATGTACTCGAAGAAGATTAGCGGTGGCCAGAGTGGCTTCACGCAAGAATGATCACCCAGCAATGAGATGAGGAATGGGAAAAAAAAAGAGAAGGTGAAGCTGGCGGCTGCTGAAATACTGCTTCACCGAACTCTTCGAGCATGCCTTGCGCGGTACTTTCAGATAATGAAGCCGAGACCAACGTTTTGTGAAAGTGAGTAGCGGGGGGGGGGGGGGAGGACCGTCGCCATGACTGGTGCGATTGCGTCGACTTCAATGGCGTCAGGCCAAATTGATATCCGTACATGCCAGAAACACGCCAAGCGACCTTTTATTTTTTCATTGTTCGAGGATTAACTAGTACCGGTGGTAGTTGGCTCCCTAGATATTGGCTAAAAGAATCGGCGTAACATTTCGTGGTTGTCGGAGATTTTCTGAGAATTAAACGATGCAGTGGAGGTAATATCTGTAATATTAAACGCGTTCTGCAAAAACGTGGTAACACGTGCGTAGGAGAAACTTATTACGTGTTTATGACTTGTACACTCTCAGCCAGATTTGTCCACAACAGCCATTCGGCCATTTTAGCCACCGCCTTCTTGCAAAAATAGGCTGAGAGGGACGCCGAAATAATATCAAGCATAAAGCTACCGCATGTTCGGTTCTTGTGCTATATTTCAAACATGAATGAAAGCTTGCAGCTGAATAAAGAGTAGCAGCTGCGCATGGCTCTAGTGTCCAGAGCCACGCACTGGACCTCTCTGAAAGTAATTTGTATACAAAGTCGTCGACACTGAGGAGAATGTAAGGAGGTATTCCAAACTAATTTGAACGATAATACTTGCCAAGTAACTTCCACAGCTTCAACGCGCTATAGGTGAAAGAGATATAAGTTTTTGCAGCAGATGCCTGCAAGCTGCGATAATTGAAGGGAGAGTGGCTTCAAATTCATTGATTGGAAATACAGCGTAGATATGAAGCTTAAAATACCAGAGAGCAGAGCTGCTACTTGGTGCGTATTCGTTCCAAAAAGATAGGGCGTGCCCACGTGGACGCAAGAAGTGGTGTCCTGACTTCCTTGGGGGGAAGTGATCTTAAGTGAAAAGAAGAAAAAAGTGAGCCCCGTAACTGTCTCTCATGAGGAGGACACCCCAACAGTAGCTCACAAGGGATGGGGGTAGAGAAGGGGATTAAAAGGATAGGATTAAAAGGTATCCTGTGTTTGCATGCCTGGTCTTCTTAGAGTGCACAGCGTAGATATAGTTATGCGCACGCCACGTTACCAGTATCCTGACAGTATGTTCAGCAGCGTGGACTTTCCGCTGTTTGGTGGACCCAGGATGGCAACCAGGTCACCCGGTCCTGCGCAGCCGCTCATGCAGCGCACAGCCGTCTTCCTCCGCATGGGCTTGGTCATCGAGTCCACTGTCTTCTCAAAGATGCCTGTGAGGGCAAGTGAATGAAACGAGTAATGTTAAACACGTCCTCCCTTTTGTCGCGTATTTAAAGACACCTCTGTGCACACGTTGTCGACTTGAAGCTGGTCGACGAGCAATGTTGCGAGGCCGGCACACTGGAACTTTGCAAATGGATAATTCATTGCATGAATGAAACCACCACAAGGAGTGTGGCAGCTTGGGCTAGATGGTATGACATGACGATAGTTATAGCGCCAGAACAGCACGACGACACAGAGACAAGAAGGACAAGTGTCCTTCGTGTCCTTCTTGTCTCTGTGTCGTCGTTCTGTTTTCGTGCTATAACTATCACAACGCCACAAGGAGTTGTGATCGGATAAATGTTCAGGTGCAGTTTGCGAAGTAAACCAATTTGCATCCAGAACTACACGTGAAAAATGCAGGGCAGAAAGGCATAATGAAATTTCCCATACAAACCAAGAGACGGCACTGTGTTTCATCATTATGACAAGCTAATGCCCAAGGCACCACTAGAATTAATTAAAAAGAAAGCTTTCTAAGAAAAACTACTACTGGTATAAATCACGTTACGCCACTTCCAAATAACTATTAGGCATTGTATATTCGCAGTACATCACGTCATTGTTATTTAAAGATCAAGGTCAGCCATAAGCTTGGCTTTTGGTACAGCTTTGTAACAATAGTGCATGCTGCTCACAGTTGACCTAAAGAAACAAAAAAAACGAGGTTCTGTTGTAAATGTGTGGGACACGTATTTTGTTCAAATAATGCGTTACAAAGAGCTATCACAAAAATGCTAATGAAACCCATTTTGATATTTTGTAAAGTCGAGCTACAAGACCACTCTCGAATTTTCGCAGACTCTCTGCAGTGGTCAGATTGCAAGCTGTTGCATGACATACGAATGAGCGGGGCCAAGTCACAAAAAATGTGACCCGCTCCGCACGTGTTATGAAAAACAAGAACGTCAACCAATGAATGAGTATTTTTTCTTCTTTGTTCACTCGTAAAGCTCAATTTACAGTGTAAGAATGCACACGCTAAAGCCCAGAAATGCAGGTGCGCTTATGTGGACGTCAAGCGGAAGTGTAAATAGAAATAGCTCGAATATCAACAGCAGCATAAACAATTCAAAGTGACCATGAAAGTAATTACTTGGCTATGAAACGCACTGTGTAGAAACAAATGGCCTGAAACAAGGAAAATATTAAGGCAGCTACGCACTAAAGCGGCGACATTGTAAACAGATAGGCCTGTGGCTTTTTCCTGCTCTCTTTCCTGATTCTTTTCACTCCTCCTCACCTTCACATTCCTCCTTCTCACACTCATCCATTTCATACTCCCTTGCTGTAATATTATATACTATACTACACTACACCATACTACACCATACCATGCTATACTCTATTACACTATACTACACTGTGCTATACCATACCACACCATACCATGCTATACTCTCCATACTGTACTATACCATATTATGCCAATAAATACTATACTATACTATACTATGCTTGATTACGATATCCTCAAAGCCATTCCCATCTTTTCTATTCTTTTCACCCTCACTTTCCTTTTACACTCACTCCCTATACTGAGCTGCACACGGCTATACAGACTTTTGTGCATATTTTTTTCATTTATTGCTCTTTCTTTTTCTTCTGTCTGTCTACGAGAAAAGGCAGGAGTTGGCGGAAGATGAAAACTTCTGTTGAAAAAGTCTTAATACTGTGTGTGCGTTGAAGTTGACTTTTCGACTAGCGAACGTGTCTTCTTAAGGGCTGCAACTTAAAATTACAGCCTTGAAGCTTGCTTCGAGGGAAGGAAGCGACCACTTCCTTAATACTTTTTTCTCTACATATTTCTTTCTTCTCCTGTTCCCGTTATTTCTTTCTTACTTGTTCTGTCATTTTTTGGTTTTCTCATTCATAGCAACGCAATCGTGTAGTTCCCATTAATGCTTGTTATGTCCGCCTTCGAACCCAGGGTACCCGAATTGGACCTCCTCCTGTCCTCCTTATGGCACATTTCTAGGCGACGGATAGTGACGCCATCACTCATCGAGGTTTTCCGGCGAACACCCACCCTCTGGCTTAATCAGCTTCGTGGTCAAAATATTTTTCTCTTGATTTCTAGTGTTCTGCGATTCGTACGGTGGCAGAAAAATGCAGAAGACGGCGTACCTCTGACGATGGGCACTGTGCAAGATATGTCATTCCAGCATATGGTGGTGCGCAGTTCCTCAGCGAGGCCGCTACCAGGGGGCGCAGTCTTGATGGCCTCGCGCGAGCCCTTTGGCACCGGAAACTGCACCTTGCGCAGCAGCTCCGAGTCCGAGAATGTTGTAGCCGTGCCCTTGTCAGCTGGGAGGAGGGAGCAAATACCGTGCAAACCTATCCACCGAGACACCTCTACCAATCACGAATGTTTATTCCTAATACTCTTTGCCATCTTGCGAGATGACACAGAACTCTTATGCAATATTTTGTGTCCTTGTGCTTCGCGTTTTTCCCTGATTCGCGCTCGAGCAGCCAGTTAGTAGCTTCTTTGGTAAGCTGAATCGGTAGGGGGACCATATCAGAAAGGCATAGGTCCCGGGTTTGATGCCCTGACCTGTTGAAATTCATCTTCAGCTTCAATTTTTATCAAATACATATGTATTCTTTTGTAACTTAGTGCTACTAAAACGTGGTTGTGAATTACCTTATAGCCCTTACACTTTTTCGCGCGATTTTGCTAAATTCTTTTGCGATTTTTTTCATTCATGTACGCTATTCGTGTTTCTTGCGAAGAAGTTGACCTGATTTTTATTATATCAACTTTCTGGTACCTTCTTTCTAAGTATTTAGAAGTAAATCATTGAAAGAAAGGTGTGACCCACCGGTCCTAGTCTAAAGATGCAGCGTGAAATGTCTGTCAGCTAGAACCACTATTTTGAATGAACTAGATTCGTAATCTAGATTGCTAGAATTCTAGATTCGTAATCTGTCAGCTCGAATCACCATTTTTAGAGGAACTAGGCTTGACACCGTAGTGATCAGGGTCAACCAAGGTACGACGTTTTAAGAGTGAAACGTTCCATCAAGTTTTTCTATGTACGAATAATTATCTTGATCAAACAGGCAAGAACATTAAAACAAACAATAAAATGAAACGAAGCGAATCAAAGCTGTACCATCCCCTTGGTATGTGGAAATGCGTGACTGTGTGTTCACGGAGTGGGATAGCTAGCTGCAGATATGCCGTGTATATTCCTGCCAATAGAATTGTTAAGCGCATCTCAAGTACTCAAAAAGCCATCTGCAAGCACACCAGTTTTTAGTGCAAAGAATAATTCTTGCAATCATTGCTAAAAAAATGCTGCGAAAGGGTAGTCTTCCACAAAGTTTTTCTCCTGAATGACAAAACCTTGATTTGCATTTGGAGCATCCCGCTCATAACTAAGCATTTCGTACTTTCACGTGATATCTTCCTACTTTTATTCGTTACGTTGTATGGCATGAGGCAATACATTTCGGTTGGTTATAAGAAATATTGGCGAACCATGTCCAGTTAAATTATTGCAAAATTAACTGATGTTTACAATTTAATATGAGCCTCTGGCATTAATCTCCATCTAAAGGCGACTGCTGCGGCTGGGATCAAGCCACGATTGCTTCACAGTGCGCATGCGCATGTGCCAAAGTATGGCTATAATACACTAGAGACGCGTGAAAATGTGGAGAGAGTGAGTGGACTTGCCATGGCCTGTGGATGTTGGTGTCTGGCTTGCGGTGCTTCCTCTCTCTGAGAAATCAAGAAATAAGTAAAGGCTTACTTAAGTCACGCTTTATACAGTTAAAAAAGAGATCGGCAATTAAGTCACTTCCTATTCAGAGAAAATAATTAATGGTCTATGATCAATCAACAACAGTTTTAGAAAACTGATTTGCTAGAATATTGCTTGCTTCAGCTTGTGCATGCATAACTGCAGGTTAACACGAAACAATCATCATCAAATGATGTAGCTGCTGCAGTGCCTGAAAGAGCCAGATTCATCGCCCTGACTTTTTTTAAAGAGCAGTGGTGCGTATTACCTGATTTTGCTCTGCAGATCAGTATTAGAAATTTGGTTCATCATTAAAGCGCAAATCTGAGTGATGATTGGCTCTCAATATGCCGTTTTCGATAACTACGAGATGTGAATATGAATCTGAAAAAAAAATGAATTAACCTAATCTGGTACCTAAATGAGTACTCACTTTGCTGGTCATTTTTTGGAGACGGCGTTGTTTCTCTTTCTGCAGTACAAAAAATAAACAAAATCATTGTACCAAACTACACAAAGACATGTATCGCAATGATATCGATCGGATTTGTATGAAAGTGTGCAAAAAGATTTTAAGCTTGTCGCAGTGGTGCACAGAGCTCTATTCACTTATGAGCAAAACGCAAGAATAAAACGAACATTTTCATGATATTGCTAGTAGTTGCAATTCTGAGTAGCAGCTAAATAAATTATTCTAATTACCATGCTGACTTTTAAAACACGAAATAAAACTCACACTAACCTAGCGTTACGATAACGCTACAGTGAAAAGTGGGCACATCGCAAGTTGTCTTGCAGTCCTTGAATGCGGGAGCAATCCTTAAATATCTTTGGATGAGTAGGAAATCATCGAGCCAAAGATTACGTACAAAGCTCGGGCCATGATTGCATCGCAGTGCGCATGCGCATGTGCTAAAGTATGGCTATAATACATTAAAGACGCGGGAATAAACACAACTGACATCTTCATAGCAATACGGAGAAGTACTAGCTATAGGACGAACCACATTATCAGTTAACAGAACAACAAAATTGGCGCAACTGAACCAGTGCAAAGCCGCTGTGCTTAAGAAGACATAAACGTATTGTGACTATCATCCCTTGCAACAGGCTTTTACGATTGCTGGTCGCTTTGAATAATTTATTTAGAGATCGTGAAACACGGAATATCAAATAACGCTTTCACTGACCGCTACGTTCTAACACGCCTAGTTGACCACCCCTGTTAGTAACTGGCAGAAAGCTACGGCGAGACTACGGCGACTAAAAACAGGCATGATAAAGGCTCACCTGACGTGTTAGCGCTTGCCATCTTGGCGCTTTTGCTGGGCGTGGTGCCAATGCGGCACGCGCGCCGCGTGCACTGCCACCTTCAACTGTTTTCGCTTTCTTCTTTCTGAACCACTGGCATGAGCTTCCAACCGGCAAAAGAATAGTTTTATAAACTGTCGTACAAACGCGCAATTTATCTCTTCTTACCAGTAAGCGCCTAGAAAATGGGAAGTCTTACGTCAAACTCATTGTATCATATGAAAGACCCACCTTATTGTGTATGAATAATTTACTTCGTAGAAGGACGTAAAATCACCAGAATTTGTTTTGCTATTTAGGGGGATTTAAGCGTCTATTTAGAAAGAAAAAAAAGCATATGTTTCGGTCGTTCTATACTTTCCTTCGGTGCTTCCAACCTGGGCTTCAGCCACAAGAACATTTTTGATGCAGTTTGCAAGTACTCTAATGAAACTAAAAGAATTAAGCTTTTAATTAAGGGCTCATAAATCCTGCAGAAATATTCCAACATAAACAGGAGCTTTGTTTAACCATACTAATTCCTATTCAAGGTAATGCATGCATTGTCTGATCTGAACGAGTGACAAACAATCATTGCACTCCTTTCATTCTACCTAGGATGTCTTTTCTTTTGCTTCTTTTTTTCTCTGGGGGGGGGGTATCAATATTGAATATAAAAAGAAACACCTCACTGAATTAGGCCATCGATACTTCGCCGATCCCCCTGAGTGGGTACAAGCCATGGTTGTAGAATAATCATCATCATCAACTGGGTCTTTACTCAACACACCGATATAGTTATACTTATCACAGGTTTGACGTATGATGTACTGAGCAGGAGGGGCTTTCCTTATTCCTCGGTAGGTACAAAACATGATATTCTAGCCCCGCCGTGGTGGTCTAGTGGCTAAGGTGCTCGGCTGCTGACCCGCATGTCGAGGGATCAAATCCCGGCTGCGGCGGCTGCGTTTCCGATAGAGTCGGAAATGTTGTAGGCCCGTGTGCTCAGATTTGGGTGCACATTAAAGAACCCCAGGTGGTCGAAATTCCCGGAGCTCTCCACTACGGCCTCTGATAATCAAATGATGGTTTTGGGAGGTTAAACCCCACATATCAATCAACATATTATTCTACTCGGAGAAAGTCAAAGTCGACAGCAATGTGTGGTCACGGCCGGTCATGGTCGGTTGGAGAACAAGGCGCAGGCGCGTGGAAGGAGCTGATGGTCGTTGTCAAGTAGCAAAAGCTCGATTGTGAAGAAGCTGCCCTGGCTCAGGATCGGGCGGCAGTATCCTTATTGGTCCTTGAGAGTTCATTTTTTTGGTAACTGTATCGGTATTTCTCTGCTGAAGCGAGTCATTCGACCTTGATGTCATTTTCATCTCCCGGTCAAGGGCACTCCCCCTTGGTTTTTTCCACTCCCGCCAAGGATTCGCCGATTGACCATTTGTTACGCAGTGGGGCGAGCAGTGTCCCTGTGGCTCTGGTACCTACTGATGGTTGCACTATTCTGATAAAGAACCCAAAGGCGATTCAAGCGGAGCTTCGAAAAGCCACTTCGCATTTCCAGGAGATCACCGAGGTCCGCCAGTTTGGTCGCGGAGGCATCCTGTGCCGTTCCGCAGATATAGAATGCATTCGTGAGCTCCTGCAATGTTCCAAATTCGCAGCGCATCCGGTAAGCCCATTTATTCAGGCACACCTCGCATGCTCGAAAGGATTACTCCGCAGTGTAGACACAAGCCTAAAACCTGCAGAAATACTCGATTTGTTTTCGGTGGCGGGTGTAAGTTCAGTGTACAGGTGCACCCGTACAATTGACGACAGAAAATCCCCAACGGAATCGGTTATAGTGACCTTTTTAGGAACAGTGAGACCTTCCGAAATTAAGGCATGGCCACTGATCTATAAGGTAGAGCCACTTTCCCCCGAACCCCTGCAGTGTTTGAAATGCTGGTGATATGTACATAGCGTGAGAGGGTGCCGATCACTTCTTTGATGCCATCGGTGTGGAGAAAACCACGACAGCCGCAAGTGCAGCTTTGAGAAAGAGCGGTGCTGCTTATGTAATGGTGGGCATTCTGCAGACTCCGCAGACTGTGCAGCAAAAGAAAGGGAGCTTGCTATATTGGCTATTGTAGAACGCAAGCGGTGCTCTCGGAGAGAAGCCGTTGCAGAAACGCAGGAGAGATCCGAAGGATATGCAGGTGTTGCAGCACGTAATACCACCGCCACGGATGCATCTTTCGCAACCTCTATCGCAGAGACCATAGAGAAGGCTACGGAAAAAACAATGAAACGCCTCGCAAACAACCTTTTTGAAAGCTTGGCACAATCGGTTTCAAATCAACTGTCCCAAACTCTTGGTGTAGAATATACGAACGATCGGGATCCTCAGGCATCAGTGGTATCGCAGCGTACAGAGATAGACAGTGCGACAGTACGTCAGCGATCGGTTTCTCCTGAGGCAGGGACTTCCCGAACAACGCAAGAGGATGATCTAACGGATGATTCTGAAGCGTGTGCACATATGAATATTGACTCTCATAAAGCTCTTAAATGAACCCAATCTCCCTCATCAAAATAGTCTTCGCATATTTCGAAATCAAAAAAGTATCTGTCCAAAAAGAATTTTTTGAGAACATGTCTAAGACTTTTTTCGAAAGGACATTTTGGACCAAGCAGTTTCTGCTACGGTTCTGTCATCAAAATAGGTTCACTGACCATATTACAGTGGAATCGCAGATCTATATTTTCCGCAGCCACAGACTTATCATACCTTTCCCCACAACTTTTCCCGGATATTACATCACTGCTAGAAACCTTACTTTTAACCAGCCAGAAGCTTTATCCAAAAAAGTATCACCTATTTTGATCGGACTGACCTAGCAGAGGTGGTGGACTTGCTGTCTTGATAGCAACTAAGTTTAGTCACAAAGCTAGGATTTCTTACTGGTGTATGACTCCAGATTGTGAAATTTTGATAGTAGGTATAATATAACCCGACGGTTTCCCCTTGTCGTTTGTGAATGCATATTTCCCAGCCTGGTGCAAGACACACGAATTCTAGACGATATGTTCTCTGCCTGCAGAAAGGATATAATAATTAGTGGAAACTTCAATTCACATCATGTGGCTTGGGGTTTCAAAACAGATTTAAGCGGGAAATGTTCGTGGGGGTGGGCTATCGGCAAAAATGTATCTTGTTTAAATTTGTACTCTGCTACTTTTGCCCGAGGTCTCTCTAAATCTGTAATAGAATTGACATTTTTAAGCTCATTTCTAAATATATGTTCGAGGCAAACTTCACTTTAGATTGTGCTACTAACAGAGACCACTTGCCTATTAGCTTTGTCCTCGACTTTCCGAGAATATCTGTCGCCCAAAAAGGTCGGTTCATTCCTCAATTATAGAAAATTAGAAAAAAACTTGAGGGCTACTTTTAATCGCCGCAAGGACATGCAAGGTGACATAAGGGCCATGAGTCTGTGTGCAGTGTTAAGAAGATTGCCCCGCCGTGGTGGTCTAGTGGCTAAGGTACTCGCCTGCTGACCCGCAGGGCGCGGGTTCAAATCCCGGCTGCGGCGGCTGCATTTCCGATGGAGGCGGAAATGTTGTAGGCCCGTGTGCTCAGATTTGGGTGCACGTTAAAGAACCCCAGGTGGTCTAAATTTCCGGAGCCCTCCACTACGGCGTCTCTCATAATCATATAGTGGTTTTGAGACGTTAAACCCCACATATCAATCAATCAGTGTTAAGAAGATCAGTAAAATATGCAACTTTTAAGTTAAGCTCGGCCACAAGAGGTGGACTGAAGAGTGCATGAGGAGCTATAGAAAACATAAAGCTGCATGGAAACAACTGCTGGTCCACCAATGTCCAAAAAAATGGTGCGTTAATGAATTCACAGCAGCAGACTACAAACGCACAAGAATTACAACAAAAGATGGTTATAATATGAAACGATATGATTTTCTTTCAAGAGCTGAAAACAAAAAAGCGCTCTTCAGATTTTTAAGATCGCAAGAGATGTTAACACCCGCTGAAAATATTGACTGTTCCGTTCTTTCACCCCGTGAACTCTCTGATTTAGTAGAAAATATTGCGAAAGGGCTCCAAGATAGATTTATGTCAACTCTACTACTGCATATTGTGAACCCAATGGCGGGTGAGTATTTCGAGGAGGTTACTTTAGATTAGCTGGCAGGGATAATAACGCACTTATCTCCTTAAGCAGCTGGACCAGACGGGGTAAGCAATGCAATAATAAAAGTAATATTCCAGATTTTTCCAGCTTAAGTACTTAATCTGATGAATTTTTCTTTGATAAAAGCTTAGATATCTGTGAAATGGAAGCTGTCTAAAGTGATTATACTTCTTAAAAAGCAGAAAACAGAATTTTCCTTAAACAATATAAGGCCGATATCACTCGCCTCTAATCTGGTAAAGCTGATCGAAAGAGTTTGAAATGCCGGGGTAATAAAATATATTGATAATAACGCAATCTTAAACCCATGTCAAATTGGTTTTAGATCTGGTTGCTCAATATGGTGTGCTCATCTTGATTTAGAGAGCCGAATACAACTAGCTAGGCATCGACGCCAATACTGTGCATTAGTTACTCTAGATTTGGCTAAAGTGTACGATAGGGTTGAGCATTGAATTTTTTAAAATAGACGGAATATCACCACTTTCCCCACTGCATCACTGCGTGGGTATCTGTGTTTTTAAGAGCGAGAGAATATTACTGCTTTAAAGATGGGTACTCATCGAATAGTTATAGGGAGACACGTGGCGTACCACAGGGGGCCATCCTGTCACCAGTTTTATTTAACATTTTCTTAAGCTCCATTTCATCAACTAAGGATATTCAGTTATATGTGTACGCGGACTATATTGCTTTCTTTGCAAGTAATACCGATCTTCAATCCCTATACCATAGTCTACAAAACTATCTCAGTATGATATAAGGATGGCTCAAAAACATTCATATGACGCTCAACGTAAAGAAAAGTGCGCTTCTTGCATTATCTTTCCTGCAGCCTATCAACATCTTTTTAATATATAGTAATAGGCTCATTCCGCAGGCGAATTCTCTTAAATATTTGGGCATCCTATATAATGACACATTAAATTGAAGAAGCCACATTGATGATGTGTACTCCAAGGCAACAGGCGCCATAAGGTGGCTACGGAAGCTCGCAAACCGTAAAGCGGGTTTAAGAAGAGATGCGCTAATAATGATATATAAACATTATGTGCGGCCTATCATGGAATTTGGATGTGTATTGTTTTCTGGCTGTGCAGCTTATAAAATGAGACCTCTAATACTGCTGGGAAGAGAAGCATTGCGTTTGCGTCTGGGTCTCCCTAAGTTTGTTGCAAACAATGTGTTGTTTATGGAAGCTGGCCTACCTTCTCTGCTAAATAGGGTTAAAGTTCTTACTGTGCAAGCATTCTTAAAGATATACAGTTCACACCAAAGACGCTCATTTTACGTTTTCATTCAAGAACCAACTTTATTCTTCGAAACACATTGGTCGCGACTACACACCCCGCAAATCGTACTTGCACATGCGATGCTGCAGCAGCTGTATGTAAATATTAAACATACTGATCTAATGGACGACCTAAAGTCAATGCTTAGCATGCAATTTGATGATATATTTCCTCATGCCGCAAAACAATCGGCACATAGGTGCTAAAATGACCAATTATCAGATTATCCAGCTCACCTGGAGATAAGCAATATCATTGCGACTGATGCATCTGTGTCAAAATATAAGGCTGAAGTTGGCATATTCTCTCCTTCTTTTGACTGGTCGTTTTCGACTGGACTTCCATATTACACCCCTGTATTTATTGCAGAATTACTGACTATTGTTCTTGCCCTACGCAAATTGCCCTCAAGCGAACCATCAGCAGTGATCATATAGATTCGTGATCAGTATGTAATGCACTTTATGCGGCAGCAAATGCCGAGCTGATGAATACGTTTTGTCATTTAATACCAAAAAACGTTAAAAAAACTGGATTTGCTATGGGTACCAGGCCATCGCGGAATATATTTGAACGAAATGGCGGGCTCTTTAGCAGCAAGATCCCTGAGTGTGCCCATCATCCCTGTTTTGCCAGATACGGCTTACGTGACAGCGCTAAGGTTCCGAAATGCTTGCCTGCATTGGGGAAAAGGTAATTTGGATAAATTCGAAGATTTCAAGCATTTGAGGTATTGCTGAAATGAACAGTGG
Source organism: Rhipicephalus annulatus (assembly GCA_013436015.1). NCBI lineage: Eukaryota > Metazoa > Arthropoda > Arachnida > Ixodida > Ixodidae > Rhipicephalus > Rhipicephalus annulatus. The sequence continues at coordinate 645,726 of WOVY01001162.1, read as the reverse complement.
TGTGTATCTCGCCAGTTAGAGGTCACTTATACCAGGTATTGCTGGAATAAACAGTGGTGTGTATCTCATCAGTTAGAAGTCACTTATATCAGGTTGTGCTGCATGTGCACTTCCACAACTAAATTATTACCTTAACAAAACTCGACTCATGGCGTCACCGCTGTGCATTTTTTTCAACGAAATTGAAACAATTGAACATTTCTTTTTATTCTGTTGTCGTTACTCTTATCAGAGAAAAAGATTTTTAGAAGCCCCATTACAGAAGTTAGGAATACAAGTAAATCTACCAGTACATTTATCCCTTGGCGACACTTCATTTGGTTACTGCCACAGGGATATATACTCCACTGTGTTTGACTACATCAATGCAACTAAAGTATTACCGTGCTACTGAACCCTAACATTTTCAGATCTTTAGTTTATCATTCGTAGCTATGTCTGTCAGGAACAAGATATGGTTTGACCGCTTGCTCAGGAACCATTTTTGTATATTCGTAGTTTTATTTCTAAACTATTTTTTTCAGATTGGCTTTAAATTGATTTTAGTTTCATTTAGGTATCCTACCGCCCGGTTCTTGGCCCATCCCCCTCTGTTGGTGAGCGCCTTCCATCTAAGGTCATCAGCATCAGCATCAGTATGGTCGTACTGGTGAGGCACAAGAGCGTTTCGTCGCGTTTCTAGTCGAGCCGTGGTATAGTACAAATAAAGATAGGTACGACTATACGTGTGATAGAGTAAACACGGCGTCTGGAGTAGTAGTCAGTACATTTCGGGCGGTGGCTAGTGCTTCAGAAACGACATCGGAAATCAGATCGTTTCAAGGTAGTATGTATTTGCTACACAACACACATATTTCCAACTGTGACTACCACCGTGAAGATTTAGAAGGAAATGATTAACTACACCACATCAATTTTAACGAGCCTTATTTTCTGTGCAGCAGCCTGTATAGGATCATAAATTATAATCATCTAATAATTCTAGCTTTCACTAAGGTTGCCTCGACTTGAGTTTCACTAAGTTAGACTCGACTATATTTGTCGGTCTAACTGGGCTCTAAGTTTGGCAGCGCCTGATCATAATCTAGAACTACAGAAACCAACGCTGACTGCGACATCAATTATGAAGTACTTTCTCTCTTCTTTAAAAGTTATCAATTGTAGGCTGTTATTACAAACGACTTTTTATAATTTTCTTATATTCCTTTTTACTTTCTTCATCAACTACAACTGTAAGTAGTGCTGCTTGCAAACTTCCCCTTGAAAAGTAAAAAAAAAATCTTGGAGACTGCAGCGAAGGGATTCGGGAGTCATTTGGCAGGCACAAAGCGAACGGCCCTTACTCAAAGCGGTTGATTCATTCGTACGAAAGATGATTATGGCAGCTTTCCTGTAGGAAAATGCCACCCATTAATCACCGCTTTCCGTTTGACCCCAATAATCCCCATCTTTACGAAATAACACCGTGGGGCGAAAGGAAGGCAAACCAACATACACATGAGGCAGAGCGCTAGCGGGGAATGCATTAGAAGACTTATACTTTCGAATACGCAGGAAAGAAAGAAAAGCAGCAACGAGTTCTGAACTTCCTATCGTTCTGGGAGGCGAATAAAATATTACGTCAATTTATGCGCCGTGTACGAAGCGTGACCATTCGGGTGCTTACAGCTTAAGGATGGAGCGCCCCAGCGAGGACCGCAAAGACAGTAATTTAGGGAGGGGGCCAATGGCTCTGTTGGTCACGTGGGGATCAGAGAGAGAGAGAGAAAAGGAAAGAGGTCGACGTGGGATGAACAAGATAAAACACAAGCGAGCTGCGAGTATAGTGAAGGACCACAAATGAAAAGCGGCAGAGTAAATGAAAAAAATGCTTAAGAAGTGCTTCCGGATGTTACGCCACATAAGTAATCCTGTCTTTTGTTAGCCCCCCGGCGAACTACATGGCGGTAATATTTCTTTTTTCGCATTTTTCTCCCGCCCTTGGCTCTGTACGAGTATTTCCTTCTTCGAAGCTTCTGATTCAACTTTCTAACCATGTAATCGTCGCCGAAGCACGAGAAATATAGGGGCACTGTAATTTATAAAGGAAACGAATTTCTCATTGTGCGGAAAATGAAACAGCTTTCCTTTAATTTGGGGCGCCCACCAACCAATGACGGCAAAAATGAAGTTCCACATATATATATATATATATATATATATATATATATATATATATATATATATATATATATATATATATATATTATTACATTTTCCGGTTCAATCTCAAAATTACTCGCAGCATCTCATAACTTTCTTTGTGTTTATTTTCTAAATGGATCTCTTTGTGAAGCCATGATTACAAATGGTAGCTCGTAAATGAGCACCGTCTATCAGCATCTCTCACACGTTGCTTGACACCAACGCAATTTTAATTACACTTTTTTATGATTATTTGGTGACCTTTAAACTTGAAAAATGAGCTTTCAATGCAGTACCTGGCATCTTAATATGTAATGCGTGGCGCTTACAAGCTTCACGGAAGCGGGTAAACTAAGTAAAATATACCACCACGACAAATTTTTCTGGTACCCTTACGACATAGATGAGGTATGTAATTAATAATAGGCCAATATATATCATGGGCCTGCTTGACAGTGTGGTGCCATACTTCCAATTATTGGTGGTCAGAAAGAACGTTTTCTTAATCTTTACTGACAGCTGAAATGTACCTGTGAAGTCAGCTTTACGATGAAAACGAAGACATGAACCTAATGTATTGCTTGTGTACCGGTGTGCGTTAGTCCATGTAGATATGTGTGCAGGGTGGAGAATGGCAAAGTGCTTTAAATGAACAAATGTTTAACAAATGCTGAGTGTTTTCAAGTAGCTAAGCACCCAAATACTGTTCCGTATCTTCTCACATGTCTAAAGGGCTCTGTATGAACTATTTGTAATTTCTAGAGGCTCTTCGTCAATAAGTTTACGATTTATAGCCAGAAAAGTGGCAATAAACGCTTTTGATCTATTTATTGCAAAACAAGTAGAATACACTTTTCGATGTATGTAACTTAAAGTAGAATGCCTGATTATCGATCAGGAGCATGAGCGTATTGGTTGTATGAGAAACGTTTTCGCCAACTTCAAGCACTACGAATTGTCCTTATTCGATGAATAACCTCGTCTAGCTTTCGTGGAGAAGCAACACCCCACCATGAAGGTCGCACGTGCGCCTGTGCAGACTCAGCGCAGTTTGGCCACATTACTCGAAGCGGTGTTGCCCAGAAAACATTAAACGAACCAGCTGTAACACAACTAACATAATAAACCGAGCCATGCAGCCAGCCGGCCATGGCCGCACGTGCAGACCGCGAACATAGGATCACCGTGAAATGCGTCGGAAAAGCCCATAGACAGATGCAGAAACGACGGGCACAAGTCGTAAAAACGGCCTACACGAAAGCAGGGGACCGAAGGTTTAGGTTAACGACCACGCCCTTTCCATTGCGTATAGCGTAGCCCGCTGCTCCCTCACCGTCACTCAACACTCAGTTGACTTAGTCGTGGGTGGCATTCGCTGCCTACTATACCCCCAGTCATTCCACATCCGGTCTTTTATTGTCCTTGCACTAAAACAGAGCCCCATTGCTCCATCACTCTATGAGGGCAGTGTTCTTGTAAAAGTAAGTATGCACGATAAAGAGGATAAATCACCGAAATTACGAAGAAAAGAGTAAGAAATCTCGCAAAACGTTTCTAAGCACTTTTTTTACGTAGGTAGAAGCCCCTTCAATAAATAGCACGCTGTACCAAAGACCTGTTTGCGCACACGTGCCAAGCTCAGTGAGCTACAGGATGCAACGACGGCCTTATAGATTGTCAGCGGGTGCTGGCAGAGCAAAAACAAAAAAGATGGAGCAGGTGGACAGAGAGGTAAATAGAAAAGGGACGGTGGCAAAAAAAAAAGCGGCAAAGTTTGTGGGCTCGTACTACAGCGCGCAGCCGGCGGTTCCCGTCAGGGTTTGACCCCAGGGAGATGCACCGTTATGGGAAGGCTGCAGGCTCGTTTAATAAACGACAGAAACGAGGGCGGAAACGTTCGCTATTGCCTCTTCTCGCTGTCTGCCCGTTTACAACCGAGCACTGTGTGAGGATGGTGAGATCCTAAAGTAAACGCTGGACAGGCGCTATACGGCCCGTTACTCTATTCTTGCCCGCTTGCGGCGATTGCTTCCTGGTCGCCTCTTTCGAACTTTCGCCCGCCTACGCTAAAATTAATCCGTGTCTGCTCACTTAACGCGACGGCCTTTGGGGTTCAAGTAAATGGCTTGTCCTATGCCGTCCGCCTTTTCCGGTTACGGTTGTATGGAAAAAAAAAAGCGGGCGCTTCGGGCAATGGTTTTCCTGACAGCTGGCACGTAAGTTGTGCTCCTTTAATAGAGTTCGATGTTATGGGAAAGCAAAAAGGAGACGACAGCGCAAGAGTGTTACGTTCAATAAACGACCGATTGCGTATGTTTCCGTGGAATTGTGGTATAGGCCCTAATTATTGTAGCAGGGGCTGCGCACGTGTTTTGCAAACATTGCACAGCACACCTCAGGTTATAAATACGGGTCGGACACAAGGGCATGACAATAGGACAATGTACATTTAACATTATAATGGCAAGAGATATATAATGTCAATTGTAGATCATGTGAAGGTCCATATTTCGCTGACATATCTGAAAAAGCGCAAGCAAGCAACAGAAAGAACGCTACGACGTATGCCCCATGCACTTAACAACGCTGCAAGGTGCTGTGGTTTTCAACGTTGCTGAGATTTCTAGGTGTTTTTTATTTGGAAAATACTTAAGACTTCCGTGTTTGTCAGAATGCGACGTCTTATGCCCAGGCGTGTGGCCAAAAAAAAAAGGGGGGGGGGGCACAGCGGCCCCGTGCTTCATCCGAAATATTTTTTCGCCATATAGCATAGATAGCGAAAATTTTCCATTTCAAGGCGTTGCTTCCCCCAAAATTAAAAAGGTGCAACCCCCCCCCCCCCAAATTTCTGGCTTCGTTCCTGTCTATGGTTAGGTAACGTAGGTACAAAAAACAATCGAACAACTCAAGGCAATAATCGGTGCGTTTTAGTGTTTTCAAGTCACGTTTTAGTGTTTTCCAATACGAAGGACAAAGAACGTTTTGTTTTGCTTCATATTCACTTAATACGAATTTCAGGCTTCTTAGATAACATCTGCCGCTGTGCTGTATGTACGGTCACTAATGTACAATGATAGAACAGTACTCAGTTCAGTCAATAGATTTATGCTTCCCAATTTCACTCTGATTTTCAAATGATAAGGTAAACTATTTAAACGTGTTGTTCAACTCGCTATACAATTAGGCACATCAGTTTTCTTGTCATTTGTCATGTGCCATGTAACTGATAGGCCGTAGCCAATATTAGGTATAAACATTACCTGTGACACGTCTGTTACAGGAGACACGCAAAATGAAGAAAGAACTGATGTGTTAAACTTGTTGCTCGCTACAACGCGCTAGAATTCTCTCTTACGCATAATGAGTGTGATACACACCAACGAAGTAAATTAGAGACAATACGAAACAAAATTGTTTTGAATTAACCTGACGACATCTCGTTTCATCATTTAGTTACCAATCTGAAAGCAGCTATAAGATTGCGTTTACGTAACCTAGAGCAACATTAATCACGTTTCGTACCATAGAGTGGCAAACATAAAATACTATCAAGTGAATAGACACGTATATGAAAAACAAAACGCAATAAGAGAAACATGTTTCTAAGAAAACTAAACTAAAATATTGAGAAAGAATAACACGCATACCCAAACAAAAATGCACTGACTTTGCTCTTATTCCACTGGCCTATGCTTCGCGTAGTTTATGTACTATTTCTATCTTAAAAAATCGATGTATGTACACTCTTTCTTTAAGCAAACTTGCTATAGCCTCTGAAAGAAAATGACCTTGCTGCCCGACGCTATGTGTGCGGACAGGTCGGGAACGAGGAGAATTCAGTGTAGTTGTTTACTCGCATTAATCACTAAATTATAGCGAGCTTATATATACTACACTCCCTATGTTATCGGGTACAAAACTTTCTGTGTGACTAGCTCAGCGCCCGACAGCCGGCGTTATTCAGCCATCTCTCCATACCTAACTGCGAAATGCGGGGTCGAGGAAATACAAGCGCAAAACTCGGGCACCGAAAGAGTGCGGCTACTCTGATAGAGAAATATGATGGACGCAGAGATCACTTTTTTTTGGTGCCAATATATCGCATCTACCAAGCGTAGATGACCAAGCCCTACTATTGAAATTCCCCCGTGATAAGTTTCCATGCACTTACTATGAATGAGAGGAAATGATTCCGGCGAAAAAGCTCTTTCGTGCATCTCTGGCATTCATCTTGTGACGTGATGCAGCTCCGATGGCGCGAATAGCCGTGCTTCTATATTTCATGAAATTTCTCCTCGAGGGGCTTTTTTTCGTTGCTTAGGCGCCTTGTATGCGAGTATATGTGGTTTCTGGGACAGGAAAACTAAAAATAGCGCAAGTTCTAGCTTCGGCAGTGGCGTGCCTTTGAGCTGCTTTCAGGCGTGATATCGAATGCTGGCCTGTTCACTTTATCTGTGACGGTGACGGTCAGAATATCCCAAACTCCCTCGTTTCCTGCGTATTTCTCTTCGATTTACATGCAGTCTGAACTTTCGTCCACCTTGCGATAAGGCTTGACGGAGCACCCCTTTTATCCGTGCGCATGTATATTTAAAGCCACAAGTACGCTGCTTTATGGGGGTAAGCTTTAAAGTTCTTTCATCGGGATTACCATAAAGTACATTTACCTTCGGCATACATCAAGTGTTGGTTTAGTTCAGAGGCAGTGATCAGCATCTCTCAAAGGCAGTTAAAGCCTGCACTTGCATCTGAAAGGACAGTTTTGGTACTGCCCGTTTAGTATAGTTCCTATAAGCTCACCCCATAACATTGACCTTGATCACACTACTTGAATGGTGTGGTCAGCTGTCTATGTACCGGTCATATGTATGCTGTCTATATATCCAACCATGGTGCGAAGGAACTTGTTATTTCTAATTTGGATGCCTTCGCCTTATCAAGTGCACCAATTGCAGACATCGCCATTACACTGCCTTCATATTATATCATCAGTAGTTGGATTAAGACACCTAAATATGGCACATTTTCAGTACACCTTCATAGTTAGCCAGCCACTTCCTAGTATTTTATGAACAGTATAATTGCGATTAACTCAAACACACACAAAAATCTTCAAAGCGCTGTCAGTTAACAGAAAAAAATAGGGGACCCTAATGCTTCGCCTGTAGGAGTTGAACGCAATAGCGACATATCCTGTTCGTAGTGCGTACTTCAAACACTTAGTGCATGAAACCTTTTCGAATTTGCTATGCGCCTACGACGGGGCCTTAAGAGAATAGGGGCAGTTGCATGTGTGCTTTTTTCTAGTGGGGTACCGGCTTTCAACCACGGAGCCTTTATGATAATCGCATAGTTTGACGCCCGTTGACAATAGACGCTTGTACCACGCATTAGCACTGCAGTATTTCATATAGCCTTGTGAAGCATGCATACGGGGTGCTAGTGTTTGTGAAGCGTAAAAGCTACTTTCACTGCATCTGAAGCGGAGGAAGTTATTTTCACTGTTTTTGCAAGCAGAGGCGTGGCCGTGTGGCAGCATATTCTGTAGCCACGCAAACAACCCGGCTTAAATTTGATCCCCACTCGGAGCCAAACAGCCCTGGTTCGGTCCCCACTCTGCTCCAGGATTTTTTATCATATATTTATTTTATTTACATCACTCTTGAATTTTCGGTCACACATAAGATGATTTTTTGCTCCCAATTAACGACGCCGACGCCGGAAAATAGATTTGCAGTTTCCGCCCCATAATGTATATTAAACATTGGTGATGTTAGCGAAAATTCACGTCACGCTTGACCCCACGGGGTGGTGGTTTCTAACGATCTGGCGAATTCGCGTACGTTAACTATCTTTGTGACTGATTACTGCATCGTTATATCTTTTTACAAATTTATTTGCGTTGTTTTGTTTTGTAGAGTGGGCCTTCAAAACCTTGAACAATTTTGTTTGGAAAATAGAAGGAGCGAACCATTAAAACGACAAAAAACTTTGTGCTGCAAAAAAAAAAAAATACGCCGTGACATTTCAGGCTTTTTCACTCTCAGAGCTCCTACGCGCTTTTTATGCAAAGCAAACGGCGCGCGACGGAACAAAAAACGTCCCCGGAGAACGGAAAGATCTTCCAAAGTCTTTGTTTCTCTTTAGCTTGCGTCGCATTGAAAGCACGATGCCACCAGGGCGTTCTCGCTTTCTGCAAGCACTTCGAACATGCGCGAAAGGGGCATGGGACCCAGGGCCTGCCCTCGGGTCTGCAGACGATGCGCTTCAGACAACAAGCAGAAGCGGGAGCAAAACTTTTGCCCGGCGCCGTCAGCACTCTGCGCAATCACAGTGGCAGCCTCCCGGCGCGAGCCCGCTGTCAAGACATTCGGCGCGACGTAGCCTGTCCCGCTAGCTGTCTCGTGGGAGCAGCCAGTTGTCGCCTCCGACGGGGCCCGACGCCACGAGGGGTCGGGAACTCCAGAGCAAAGTGGCCGACTAGAGCGTCGCCCCGAAATCAACGAGCTGGCCACATCCCTTTTCTCCCTGTCCTCCACATATCTTTTCTTGCCTGGCTTCTTTGTGGTTGACATGATTTTTTCTGTTTCAAAACTATTTTTACTTTCGAATCCATTCCAGCCAACAGATTTAGAAAGAGTGAATTCAGATGGCCCTATAGTAAGGACTGCACAGCGGGTGGAATCTGTGACTTTCCAAGGCACGCGTGGTTTAACCTTATTTCTATGAATTTGCTTTCCAGAACACGCTGCCTTTGTCTTACGCCTTGTGTCACTTCTGCGTCTTAAGACCCTACGAGCTACTCAGAAATCTCACAGCACACTCCAGCTTGTCTGATAAGAGAAGTAAAGATGACATGCCCGATGAGTAGTTGACCAGTTCGTGAGAGTTTTCTCAGAACTGCGATACTTTAGCACTAGCGTGAGTGTACAGATTGTCACCTATCGCATAGAACCGTAGCATATTTTCACACTTTAGTGAAGTAGCATATTGGGCTAGATAGAATATACGTATCTCGATGAGCGCACAAAAAGGACAAAAACACAACAAACTGTTCGACACAGCACTTTTGTCGAGATTTTTTTGTGCCTTTTGTCCTTTTTTTGAGCTGATTGTGACTAGGATTCTCACACAATGTCACATTGCTCTTGTGCATTAATCAAGGCCGCGAGAGAGAGAGAGAGAGAAAAGTTAGGAAAGTCCGAGGCTAACCAAAGAAACTCTTCAGTTGGAGTCCACGTTTAAAGCTGATATACAAGATCGGTGTTCTCGGTCTTCACATGGCCTACACAAAATAATAAAATTTTGTGGAGTCAAAAGGATGGTGACAGCATGAGCCTACACGAGAAGGGGAAAAAATTCAAAGGTACGGACAGCACTAACTTCCCTTACTCGGATGTCAGTGCAGTCCGCGTCCTCGTACCTTATTTTGTCCGTGTGTCTTCCTGCTCTGTGAGCCGGCTTACCAAACGGCATTAACGTTCCACTGACCAAAGAACAGTATAGGAGAAACAAAACGAGCATTTGAATTTACTTCAGTAGAGATAACTATGTGCACTGGAGCAGCTCACGTTTCTGAGTTTTTTGGTGGTTTAGATTCACATGGTGCGTAGGTAAAGCTTTACAAGGACCTTTCGCGAAAGAACTAGCTCATTAGGATTCTGTCTGGATGCGGTCTGGGCAAGCTTGGTTCGTTCACGCTATGCTGCCTACGCTAGCGGCTGGTTGCGTCACGTGCTCTCACGGCCATCGCCTGCGGTCAGTCTGAGTGTGAGAAAGTCGAAACGACGTGACAACAGCGTGACAGGTGTCGCGATGAAGTTGCAAGCCGGAATCACAACCTGAGCACGCTCTCACACTGTATGTAAGTCTGAAGCAGGTATTTTGTTTGACTGTCTAACTCGTGGAAGCAAAGTAGTTGTCTAAACGTTAGCTCAGATAACCCTAATTAGCGAGTCTTAGGAAGAGAGAAATGAATAAGTAAATGTAAAATAAAGAAGAGATGCAAAATAGAGCATACTTAGAAAGGAACCACACCATACTTCTCTTTCCTTTCTTTTAAGGTGTGTTCTGTGCCGCATTTTGTCTCTCAGTGCTGTTCGTATAAACGAAGATGAGAGGTGAAAGCACACAGGCATCTGTCTACATATCGGTATAATTTCCGACTGAAAACATCTAAAGCAGTACACCCCAAGGAAACCCGGTACGTGTGAAAGTTTATGAAAGGGCGTTTTTACGCGCTTCTAAATTAGATTACCATTCATTGAAATAAGATGAGGAATAACCATCATTTGCAGGGTCACCGTCAATCGTACCAAATTTAGTAAATAAGGTTGTTAACAAGCAAGGCAGCTCCACACTATTTGTGCCGATACTGAGGTATCAGTGGAGCTATGTAGTAGTGGTGTTTCCTGCCTCCTCATCCTCACCTTCCCGTCTCTATCTCGCTCGCTTTCTTTCTCTTTCTCTGTCCTTCTAGTTTTCTTTTTCTATCCAGTATTTATTTCCTCCATGTGTGTATTTCTCGCTTCCTCTTTTTTTTCTTTCTCTCGCTCTCTATATTTTCCTCTCGTTTTCCTTGATTCTCTCTTTTCATCTTCTTTCTTTCGTTCTTTTTGTTTCTTTTTTGCTTTTTTGTATGATATGTTTACTCGACCCTCTTTTTTTCCCTCCTTCTCTCTTTCACAAATGTCCCCAACAAGATCACCACCATTTCTCACGCCTTGCAAGTTTTGCTTCGCCAGCCATTCGCTCTTTGATGTTGTGTACGCGGGTTCGACTCTCGCCTGGCAAAAACGTCCAACCCGTCCGCCTGAAAAATTATCTTTTTCTCTATTTTATTTTTCTTGTTCTCAGCCCTCATCACCTCACCCATCAGAGCTACTGCATTCTGTGTCAGAGAAATCGGCGATTGTGTTTGGGGAGCGAGGCAGAAGGTGAAGACAACGACGTTCGTTACGGAAGAGGACGTGGAGAGCGCGTGGTGGTTCATGACGAAGTTTTTGACAATGCACATCTTTTTTTAAAGACGATAGTCTTTCTTAGGGTACTTCGATGCGAACATATTGGTCTGTCTGTCTGTCTGTCTGTCTGTCTGTCTGTCTGTCTGTCTGTCTGTCTGTCTGTCTGTCTGTCTGTCTGTCTGTCTGTCTGTCTGTCTGTCTGTCTGTCTGTCTGTCTGTCCGATTGTCTGTTTGTCCGTTCTTACGATAACCCAAACAGCCCCAAATGATACCCTACACGGCCAACCCAATCCGCAGTGCCCACAAATACTGCTCAAGGTTCAGCGTTCATACTTGTGCGATTGTCAATCAAATAGTGATTATTGTGCATATCTGAGGCATCATAACAACACGTCAATATTCTGTACGTTTGGCTTTATACTAGAGAAGGCATACATAAGTAATTCTAAGGACCATTGCGATTATCACGATGCGTTGACAATGCAACGCGGTGTTCAAAAGGCAAGTGTTTCCAACACTTTGCTAAGACGACATGGTAGTGGCACCTACTGGTCGCTTTGGGTTCTACACCTCATCGCCTCGAAGACGGGCGCGCACGCCTTCCTACGTTTTCGAAGATAACTGCCAGATAGCGCTCGTGTCTAACGTGCCTCGATGCGCTCGTTCGCCTACTCTGCACGGATCGGTACTCCCAAACGCAGCGCCTCCAGAATACAATTAACCACTTTTCTCGCGCAAAACATCAGATAAACGTTTTGTTCATTCTCTCCCGACGCAAGACTGTCGTCTTTTAACGACATTTGCAGTGAAACATGCAAATATAGGGCCAATTTTTCCCTAGAAGAATAGACAGTGTCACACTCAAAACTAAAAAGTGGCCATTACAAAATTTCTACACTGTTATTTGTCCTAACTTTTATTTATACAGGTATGATGTAGTTCCATCTCTTTTGTGCGATTGATGTTAAGAGCCTGCAAAAGTTGGTCCTTATTTTATTACGTGTCATCGTTTTACTAGCGACAACAAAAAAGCATTTTGAAATGTTATTCAGAAACCTAAATGTTGATGTAAGTTCTAAAAAAATATTCTTTCCTTCGGGGCCTTTTCTTTTGGACTGAGCAACACGAACGCCTGCTCAGCCATATTCTAATTTCTTAGTGAAACAAAAAAAAAACAGCCTGTTCGCATTATTCGCTTTTATTATACATTTTTTGAGAATTCTTTTTACTTTTTCTTTATTTTCTATATTACTGTATTGTTCTATATAGACATATCATTCTAAAGTTTTTGTTTTTTTATTGGTGAATAACTTCTTCGCCAACCCTTTTCAAGATTAAAAATTGGCCCTTGTATTAGTTGCCTGTTTAATGGCCAGTCAGCCATATTGAGTAGAAGTAAAAAGGTCAAGGCACATGCAAGCGAGCAAGCAAGACGCTACACTAAGTACTGCGAGCTTCAACAGCCTCGCCTTTAAATATTAAAAGCGAGCTTTCATCACGTTGTATACTAATTCTTGTATTAGTTTTCTTTTGTTACTCATTAATGATCTCCTAGTTCTGAACGTAGGTGGGTTAGGCAGGCTGCCTGCCAAGCCTCCCATTATTTATTTTTGATAAGTGCTTCACAGTTTTCACCGGGGGGAATACACTTGAAAGGAGAACGTAAGAATCAGCGGCCGAAAAAAAAAAAGCGTGAAGCATCGAAGTGATCATTTTTGCGAAGTCCGAATGCGAACGGCAAAAAAGGAAATCTAAAAGTTGGCATTATGACTACCAGCAAGGTAACAGGCTTCTCGTAGTGGCAGAAGTTTTTTATTACATTATATTTCGCAAAGCGATTTTTCTGAATTCTCAAGTCACAGTAAAACTTAGCTTCACGGCATTGAGCTGTCAGTCATATTTCTAGTTTTCACAGCGCCAACATTTTAAGAACCGCGGCGCGCAAAAACTCAGGGTGTTTTTGCTCGAACATTTTAAATATTTATATTTCATAAGTAAGTAACTTTGAGTAGACGTTGCGAAAGTGTATAGAGGACATGTATTTCTCTATTTGATTTTATACTTAATAGTCAGATGTGTTGTGCTGTATTTTGTCTGGTTGCTTCGCAGCACTCTTTATTTATTTATTTATTTATTTATTTATTTGTACCCTCAAGGCCTACAGGCATTTCAGAGGGGAGTGGGTTACAAGGTTATACAAAAAACTAAAAAGCAGCAACAGAAGTAGTAAGCAGATAAGTACAAACATACATGGGCCCTAATCATACAATGTTAGCTAGCGCTGCACGAAACTGATGGTTGTCTTCGATTGCGGCGGTCAGTCCGGAAAGGCGGTTCCAATCTTGTGACGTCCGAGGAATAAATGACTGAAAGAAGGCATTGGTGTTGCATGGTATTGTTCCTACTTTGTGTCGGTGATCCATACGAGAAGAAATATATGAAGGAGGAGTAATTAACTCACTGAATAGGGGCGAATTATGGTAGTAAATTTTGTGAAAGAGACAGAGGCGAGAGTGTTTGCGGCGCGAAGTTAGAGTGGGTAATTGAAGCAAGTTTTTCATGGACGTGACACTTGCCGCACGAGTGAAATTACCGAGAATGAAACGTGCTGCGTTGTTCTGCACGAGCTCAAGTGATGTCACCAGATAGTCATGGCTCGGGTCCCAAATGGATGATGCATATTCGAGTTTAGAACGAACCAATGATTTATACAAAAGTGTTTTTAAAGAGGTAGGTGCAGAAAAGAAGTTGCGGCGAAGGTAGCCAAGCAGGCGATTAGCATTATTAATAACGGTATTAATATGAAGCGACCAGGTAAGATCAGTTGTTATGTGAATTCCCAGGTATCGGTACGACGTCACAGGTTCAAGAAGTGTGTTGTTAAGGTAATAGGAACCCGTCGAAAGGGCTGTTCTTGAAATGCGTAAGACTTTGCATTTAGTTGTATTAGGTTCCATTAACCATTGCTCACACCAGTTAGAAATTGCGTTAATGTCCGATTGCAGTGCCGTAACGTCGTTATCGTTGTTAATTTCTCGAAAAATAACACAGTCAAATGCAAACAAGTGAATATTAGAGAGAACACAGCTAGGTAGGTCATTAATGTATATCAAAAACAAAAGTGGTCCCAAGACAGAGCCCTGGGGAACGCCGGAATGAACAGAACTGGGTGAAGAGTCATAGTTATTGGCTGTGACGAACTGGAAACGATTAGAAAGGAAATACTCAATCCATGCAAACAACTTAGGATCTAGATTTAACTTGCTTAGTTTGTAAAGGAGTAGTTTGTGAGACACTTTGTCAAAAGCCTTGGAGAAGTCGAGGAAGATACAATCAGCGGATGAACGGCGATCTAAAATTAAGTGTAGCTTGTGGGTTAATGAAAGCAATTGGGTCTCGCACGAGAACTTCTTTCAAAAACCATGTTGCGCGGGTGAGAAGAAAGAGTTAAATTCAAGAAATTTGACCAGATGGGAAAAAATTACATGTTCGAGAATTTTGCATGGAATGCTTGTTAGTGATATGGGTCGGAAATTGTTAGGCGTATGTTTGTTACCGGACTTATGGAGTGGCACCACCTTCCCGACTTCCCAATCCGCCGGCAGGATGCTCGTGTCGAGGGTCTGCTGGAATATTCTGCACAAAATAATAGAGGAATACACAACAGTACTTTTTGAGAACTTCGTATTAATAAGGTCAACACCGGGGCTCGATGAGGGTTTCAGTGACTGGATTATTTTACTTACACCACCTGGGTCAGGAACAATGGGGTCCATGGAGAGATAATTACAGTTCTGAAGTTCAGGTATTGAGGGGTTAAAAGAAACAACAAAGTTCTGGCAATGAATGCTTGTGCTAAGAAAATTATGACAGGACACATTTACACACGCCAGACACAGAAGAGGTATAAGATCCTTATTGACTGTAAAGAAAGCTAAGGCGCGCTTACAGCAGGAAAAGGAATTCGACTCGACGAAACTCCTTAGACTGCCGCATGCAGATGCCACGATTGCGGTTTTTTCTATCTCATTGGGCCTTTATCTCATAGCGGCACAAATTGAATTGCGGCTTAAAGGGCGTACGAATGGGTAAAAACGCGCCACCTGAAGTGGTCTTAATGCGTCGATGAATCTATTTCAGCCCTCGGATAGGAAAGACGAAAGGGAGCTTCTGTCTAGGCGCGGGTCTACGGAGCCCAGGTCTATTTTGCTTCCGCCATATCTTCCACTCTGCATGCGCACGAGACCAATAGAAAGACGGAAAACGACTCTAATGCACGGAGCTCTGCGGCCTTCCTAATCGATATCGTGTGCCTCGACATCAATCTCACTGGGCGCTCTCTTCATAAAGTTCCTCGCACACCCCGTTTTCTTGCTTTCGTCTCAGCTACGAATACGAGAAGTTTTGTCTCGCTTGCGCGTCCACAAGATGGGCTGGAGTTTGCGGCGACGTCTTCCGCATTCGCCGAAGTGGCGATAACTGCGGCAACCGATGGCGAGAGATGCGATTTTCAGAGGGAGAGAGAGGAGTGCGCGGCGGTGGAGAAGTTCAGAACGAAGCAGCGCGCTCTTTTTCTCCCGGCAAATTCGATCACGTGCGCTCACAAGGCCGAGCCGGGGCTTTGCGAAGCGGGCGCCTTCGAAGAGCCGGGAGGCTTTGCTAACGTTTTGGTTTCTTTCGCCGTCTCTGTGGGAGTGTATGTTTAGTCTTCTGTGTGTTTGTGCGTGGGTGTGCGTGCCTATGTCCACTTGCGCGTGTTTGAGTGTGAGAAGTGAGCCCTTAAATGGTTTACGGCTCCTCCCACTCGCTTTTTTTGTTTGTTTGTTTCGTGCTCGTCGCTTTTATGTGTTTTTTTTTCTCTTCGGCGGCTGCGCTGACGCTAAATTGAATGACCGCGAGTGAGGTCTAAAGGGAGAGACGGAATCCGTTTTACAGACACGGCGTTCGCCGAGACACTTTGGAACGAAATAATCGTGGAAGTCTCACTCGCTGAATGTGTTGAACGTGACCTCGGAGGAAGGCGCGTGGACAAACTGTGAGGTATCGTACGAAGCAGCATATGCTGTCTTACGTGCTTTTACAGTAGCAAAATATTAAAGGAGATTTGCGCGGAATTACGAGCACTGACAAAATACGGCATTCCGTTCGCCGGCACGTCGCTGTCACTTTTCGATCTCACGACATTTGCTTTTCTTCGCTTCCTTCGTGAAGTTGTAACATTAACGTTTCAAAGCGTGAATTCGAACTGTTCTCTCGTGTGCATTGTTTACGTGCGCGTTGCTGAGGAAGCAGGACTCATGCGAGTCTACAAAATAGTTGTCGTCCAGGCATGATTATCGATTCTTTTGTCTTGGAAACCTTAATGCACCAACACGTGCGAAAGGGGCCAAACTGAGAGTTGTAGTACAAAATATGCTAGGGCTGCGAATTAGCGCAGGGGTTTGTATTGAGACACTGCACTGTCGGAACGACTACAGCATATGCAGATAAGAAGATATAAGAAGGATGAGTACCCTTAGGATGGTTAGTTTCAGTTAACTTTAAACTGATGTAGAACTTTTTTTACGATTAGCAAACAAAGACAAAAATGCCACTATGCCACTTGTCGAGACGGCTGCTGACCCGCAGGTCGCGGGTTTGAATCCCGGCTGAAGCGACTGCATTTCCGATGGAGGCTGAAATGTGGTAGGCCCGTGTGCTCAGATTTGGGTACACGTTAAAGAACCCCAGGTGGTCGAAATTTCCGGAGCCCTCCACTACGGCGTCTCTCATAAAAGTTATTGGACGTTAAACCCCACATATCAATCAACCACTTGTCGAGAATCTGTTGGACTAACCTAGGCGGCGTTGTGAATCCGCTCGATTACTGTCCCGTCACTTACTTAGACAAAACGCATTGCCTTAAATTGCTTTTCCGACCGTTGAATCAAATCGCAAACTGTTGAAAAGCATGCGCCTCTTTACCAAGAACAAACGATTGACGAACTTGGACCAAAGAACGAGCTTGCCTTTTGGTCAGGGTTTTTGTTTTGTCTTTTGGTCTCGAAAACAACCATGCAACGATAAAAACAAACCATCTTTGCCAGAAACGGAGCAAGAACGCGCCTCGACGTGTATGCACATTCTTCGCCATCATTCACGCGGTCCCGTCAAGGTGCGGCACCTGACAAAGTTAGCTGACGGTGTACGTTTGCAGAAAATTATTGTTATGTACGACTTCGCCAGCCGAACAGATTCTGCTGATATAGTCGCGTGCTGCTCTTGCAAAGGCTCATGTTACATGGTGCGTGCTTTTTGCTTTCGGTGTTCTGCTATTTGTTTTTGTACACAGTTCTCTCCCAGGGCTGACAAGCTCTGACTAATGCTGCAGTCTGCAGCAGACACTGCAAATCAAGCAAGCTTTGTATTTATAGTTACTGCGTGGCTCTTTCAAAATCCGTCGTGCCTACAGGCATGAATGAATTTTGTAAGGCAATGTTGGTCAGAATCAGAGGGCTGGGCAGAAATTCAAAAAAGTAGACGTAGGACAGAAGGAGTGGTGTAAGATGCTTGAATTATAATGTACTTCAGGTTGAGAGCCTGCACTTTATATCCTACGTATGAAGTTTCAAAAACACAAGAAGAGATGGTATGTATTTTATCTGAGATATACGACTACTCAAGACAAGGAGAACAGGGCATACTACGAACAGAATCGATGGTAGCAAAAGCAGTCCATGTGGTGGAAGAGGGAGTGTGCAGAATCATAAGCCCAGTTTTTTTTTTTTACCATCAGCGTTGCGGGTGGCATAGAATACTGACTCTGTATCGCAACAGCACTTCGGTAAGTCATCGCACAAGGGCCGTCACAACCCCAGTTGCTCAAAGGAAGAAAGAAAAGCCATTGAAAGGTGGAAGCATAAAAAGACAGATGTAATATAAATATTCAAGCAAGCGAAGCAATAAAAAATAATAGAAAGATGCGCATCAACATCTGAAGTATGCGTTTTGCGCAGTTGGCTCGTTTTAGAGCGATTTTTCTCGGAGAAAATTTCAACATTGGCGCTCGAGTGGAGGCTGGCTAAGCTTCAGAGAGTGATGGGGCATTGCATCCAGACGTTTCGAAATTTGAGGGCACTTCTAAAGCACAAATAGAATTGTGAGAAAAAAATACAAAAGAACAAAAAACCGAGCAAGCTTAACAAATGAAAAAAAAGGACAAACAAGATTATCAAGCCATTCATATAGCGAGCCTCTTCAGCTATATAAAACATCGTCAAGGTTCAGCTCTCAGAATCCAAGATGCCTTTTAACCGTGAATCAAGATTAGTGATAAAGAGCTATCATGAAATAAAGTATGCAAGAGAGGTAGTGCGTTTTAATGAAAAGACTGCCATGTTCTTGAAAACTAAAACAAACAGTATTAGCTGAATAATAGTGATCTCTCGGGAAGCACGAGTTTTCGACCAAGAAGTGACAAAGCGATTGGTGAAAAAAAATCACGACTTCACTTTCTGAGGATATTAAACAGGGCCAAGAAACACAATTAACATGACTTAGTTTTACTTTTATTGATGTAATAAAATCAGATGGTGTGATCTGAGAATAACACAGAGAAGAGACATAAAAGCGTAAGCGAGAAGAACGGAGAGTCGGCGGATTTCGTGCAAGATGGTTGTTTCGTCCAAGATGTCCTCTCTTCAACGACCCCGCACCGATGGAGGCCCCGCCCACAAACTTCTCAAACCGATTTCTGATATTTTACTTTTCTCTCGATCTTTACTTCTCTGTCTATCAGTTTCAATTCTTTCTTATCACATTCCATCTTGAGCTACATCTGATGTGTTGAGCTCTGATGCCGACAGTTGCGGGGCTCACTTTTCTTTTCATTTTTTTTCCTATTTAGGAATCCCTATACGGGGAGATGCATGGATATGAGACAAAAAAATGTCTACCAATAGCCTAATATCGGTTATAATTGCGGCAATAATGTAAAAAACGTCGAAGCACAAACGCTTCATACTAGTCAACGACTTCAACCTACACAATATGTGTCTTAGACCTAGCTTTATACTCGACGCTCACTGTGCGCTGTCATGGTGATTGCAAAACTGTTGCAATAGTCAAGACATGTGTAGGTGAATAAAAAATGGTTTATTTAGATGGACATCAATCATATTTCAGACGGAACAATATAAAACACCTACAAGCAGAAGCCATTTCTCCAATAGTCGTCGACTTCAATGTAGTGTAACGCGGACTGAAAGAGCGAGGAAGAAGAAGAGATCGGACGCGCTCGAGCGATGGTGATTCGGCAGTGACGGTAGAGCACTGACATTTTTCATTGTAAATAAACCCATCACATCCGTAACAGCTTTGGTGGAGCGGTGCTGGGTAACTTGCAATCCTGCACCCCACAGCAGAAGTTATTCGAAGAAGCAGACGCTTAGCTGGCCTACCTCCGGACAACATCAGCATGAACGACGACACAGCAATCTCATCGACGTCCTACGCTGCTGCATGCACCAGTGCCACCGACACGGCACCAGGTGGCCGTCGACCTCGACAACTAGACTACTGGGCACCTGAGCCACGAATTTTCTCAGGTAAAACTGACGAAGACGTGGACGCTTGGCTAAAACACTTCGACAGAGTGAGCCGCTACTACAAATTGGGCGCACCGGCGAAGCTCGTGAACGTAGTATTCTTCCTTTCCGGGACAGCCTTGCTTTGGTTTGAGAACCCTGAACATGTCCTCCCCACTTGGGATATATTTGTTAAGGAACTGAAGGCCTGCTTTGGGGACACGAGTTCCATGAAAAAGAAAGCTGAGCAAACGCTGTCACGTAGGGCTCAGTTGCCCGGCGAGACGTGCACAACCTACATTGAAGAAGTGTTGAAGCTTTGCGGGATTGTCAACGCAAATATATCTGACGAAGAAAAGTCGGTCATTTGTTAAAAGGCATCGCCGAGGACGTGTACAATTTTTTGATAACAAAAGAAAACTTGAACACTCCTTCGATTTTCAGGCAGCAGTGTCGCGCATTCGAGGCGTTGAAGACCCGAAGAATTTTACCCAAGTTCGGGCGCTTGGACAATGTTCCCACTGTCGCAAGTATGGACGTCGTCACCTGCGAAGACATTTCCTTCCTCGTACGTCGGGTAGTTCGAGAAGAGCTCGTACGACTTCAAGCAGGTGGCGTTCACCACCAATGCTCGTTCGCCGCGTGCCCTGAACCACCTCCCTACTGGATGCGAGAGCGTCACGTCGAAAACCGACCACGCACAGAAACTGCAGATTTTACCCTACGGCTTCCGTTTTCCCCGACGGGTCGTGGCCACCACCGGATGTCATCATCTCGACATGCCGCTGCGGACCTCCGACCGTCGTCAACCAGGCCTCTACCAGACGATTACTATGCGTCATCACAAAATGTTCCTGCGGAGCACGACCCGTCTCCGCGTACTTCTGCCACCTCTGCTCCTGCTAATGTAACTCGACAAGTCCCCGTTTGCTACACATGTGGTCTTCCAGGGCATATTTCGTGCTTCTGTCCCAGACGGCCGCCTGCACCGCCACGTTTTTCGACGTATCCGGCTCGTATGTGAGAAACGCCTGTGCCGCCACGTTTTTCGACGCACCCGCCTCGTATGCACGAAACCTGGACCTCTCACTCGGCCGACCACCGTCCCCGACAGCAATGGCCTAACGAATTTCGCAGCGAGTCACCCGCCTCCGAGAGAAGCCTGACGCCGCCTCCGACACGGTCCCGCCGGTCGCCGTCTCTGCGTCGTCGGTCACCTTCTTCGCATCAGCAGGGAAACTAACTGGCGCGACCGATGGAGGTGCGGTCGCGGGACGGTCAGTTTCGCCAATTCCTCCTTCTGCTGTGATGTTGATGAACAAAGTGCGTGTGTGTATGGACGGTGTAGATACTCTTGCTCTTGTAGACACTGGTGCTGCTGTTTCAGTTATGAGCCTTCGTTTCAAACAGCGTTTCTTTGGTCACAAAATTATGTTCGCGTGCAATCGTAAAGAAACTTTTCGTGGAGTTGGAGGCGAAGCGTTATGCCCTGTTGGTATTTGTTCAGTTGTACTCACGATTGGTGGACGAAATTTCCGAGTTGAATTCACTGTACTGGCTCGCGCAACTCATGACATCATTTTAGGGATAGACCTCCTTCATGAATGCGGCGCTACGCTTGACTGTGGAACTGGAGAGATTCTTCTACAAAGTACGTTGCCTGCTGCAATAGTTGACGATTTTCCGACTCTGCCCATCGATGCTCTTTCGTTGTCTGAAGATGTGACGATCCCTGGTCGGACAGCAGTGTTTGTACCCGTATGCTCTTCTCATGTCCGCTCAGGACCCTGCACTGGACTTGTGGAGCCTGCAAGCGCCATCATGCAAACGCCAACAAGAAGAATGTGCTGGTCCCACGGTCTGTCCTTACAGCCATCGACGGACATGCTTGCTTGTGGGCGCTCAACGCAGCCTCAAAGCCTGTTGTTCTACCAGCCGGATTCAAACTGGGAACGTTCGAGGAGCAGGCCACAATTGACGTCAGAATGGTCTCAGAGTCTCCAGCCATCAATCAGTCAGACTGCGCCCAACTACTCAGCCGAGATTGAACGTATGATCAATAAGTCGTTGCCTTCTTCCGAGCAGAATCTCCTTGAGGAGGTACTTACACGCTACGCGGGAGTCTTTGATTTGGCTCAAAACAAGCGTTGTTCCATGTTGCCCGAATCCCGTATGCACCACCGCATCAACGCGGAAGATGCTACACCGATACGCCAGAAACCCTATCGCGTATCTCCGCCAGAGAGGCAAGTGATCGCCGATCAGGTCAACGACATGCTGCAGAAAGGCGTTATTCAAGAGTCAAGCAGTCCCTGGGCAGCTCCTGTTTATTGGTAAAAAAGAAAGACAACTCTTGGCGATTTTGTGTAGACTACCGCCGTCTCAACGCCGTCACAAAGAAAGACGTGTATCTGCTACCACGCATCGACGATGCTGTTGATTGTCTGCACTCGGCCGCATACTTTTCGTCCGTCGACCTACCTGGATACTGGAAAATACCAATGCACCCGTCTGACAAAGAGAAGACTGCTTTTGTCATGCCTGATGGATTATTTGAATTCAACGTTATGCCGTTTGGCTTATGCAATGCCCCAGCTACCTTCGAGCGATTCATGGACTCCATCCTTCGCGGTCTCAAATGGGAGATATGTATGTGTTATCTCAATGATGTAATTATTTTTGGCAAGACATTTCACGAGCACAACCATCGGCTTAGCGTTGTTCTAGATTGCGTCAAACAAGCTGGTCTCGTTTTAAACGCAAAGAAGTGTCATTTTGGTGAGGGTCAAGCCCTTGTGCTTGGATATCTAGTCGACAGGGACGGTATACGACCAGATCCGCACAAAATCAGTGCTGTCCGAGACTTCAAGCAACCGACGTCTTTGAAGGATCTCCGTATCTTCGTGGGCCTGTGTTCTTATTTTCCTTGGTTTATCAAAGACTTCGCCCAGCTTGCTCATCCCCTGACAGAGTTGCTCCGCAAAAACACCCCATTCCGATGGACCATTGAGTGTGAGGCTGCTTTCGAGCAGCTGAAGTATTTGCTTACTTCCGGGCCCCTCTTGCGCCATTTCGACCCGGAGGCACTCACTGAACTGCATACAGATGCTAGTGGTATCGGTGTTGGTGCCTTGCTAGTTCAATATCACGTCGTGGACTATGCACGTCGTACTTTGACTAAGGCGAAGAGGAATTATACGGTCACCGAACTGGAATGTCTTGCAGTTGTTTTCGCCGTCCAAAAGTTCAGACCTTATTTGTACGGCCGGCAGTTCAAGATCGTCACAGATCATCATTCGCTTTGTTGGCTTGTCGGACTACGTGACCCAGCTGGTCGGTTGGCTCGCTGGGCCTTACGGCTTCAAGAATATAATTATTCTGTGACCTACAAGAGCGGTCGATGTCACGCAGATGCCGACTGCTTATCTCGTCTTCCATCTCCGACTGTGGATGCTGATCATGATGATTTCGACAACTACCTGGCCGCAATCTCATCCAACTTCCCAAATTTGGACGTCTTCCGTCACGAGCAACAGCGTGACCCTTCGCTGAAACCAATGATTGATGTGGCTCGTAGCTCTAAACGCGCCAAGCCATTCGTGATTCATGACGCCCTACTATATCGCAAGAATTACTTCAGCCATGGTTCCACACTACTCCTCGTCGTGCCAGAATGCCTGCGTCTTGCGGTATTCCAAGCCATGCACGATGACATCACGTCTGGGCACCTTGGATTTGCCCGAACGCTTCACCGTATCCGACAACGTTTTTACTGGCCTCGACTCTGGAAGACCACCAAGCACTACGTCGCAAGTTGTGATGTCTGCCAACGCCACAAACAACCTACCACACCATTGGCCGGCCCACTGCAGCCGGTTAAGCCACCGACATCACCATTCAAAAAATTCGGCATAGATTTACTGGGCCCTTTCCCCAAGTCTACCACCGGCCACCGCTGGATTATTGTGTGCGTAGATTACCTGACGCGGTATACTGAAACGATGGCGGTTGCTTCAGCCACATCATCTGATGTGTCATGGTTTCTTCTACACTCGATCATACTTCGTCACGGGGCCCCTCGTGTGGTGATAAGTGATCGCGGCCGACAGTTTACCGCTGACGTTGTCGAAGAGTTGCTACGGCTTTGTGGGTGTCAGTATCGCCATTCCACGCCATACCAACCTCAGACCAACGGCCTCACTGAGCGCACCAATCGTACCATCATTAACATGCTTTCAATGTACGTCGCAGCGGATCACAAGAACTGGGATGCCGTATTACCTTTTGTTACATAGACCTTTAATACCGCGAAACACGAAGTCACAGGTTATACGCCTTTCTTTCTTCTCTATGCTTGTCAACCCCAAAGTTTCCTTGACACCATACTTCCATTTTCGACGAACGAAAACGCCAGTGTCGCGCAGACTTTGTGTCGCGCCGAAGAAGCTCGTCGACTTGCTCGGCTCCGAACTCTTTCCGCCCACGCTCGCGCGAAAGACCGTTACGACGCGAAACACCCACCCGTGACTTTCGCTACAGGTGATTTGGTCTGGCTGTGGACGCCTGTTCAAAAGAAGGGACTTTGCCAGAAGTTTCTTTCTAAGTACTCCGGACCATTCGTCATTACTAAGTGCTTAAGTGATATCACTTACGCTGTTGCGAAAGTGACAGCTCAGAACCGGCGTTCGTGCAAGACGCAAATTGTGCACATTGCCCGATTGAAGCCCTACAACAACCGATCGCTTCTACTCGCTCGGTGAGCTTCGTCTGGCCCGGAGGGAAATGTAACGCGGACTGATAGAGCGAGGAAGAAGAAGAGATCACACGCGCTCGAGCGATGGTGATTCGGCAGTGACGGTAGAGCGCTGATATTTTTCATTGTAAATAAACCCATCACATCCGTAACAGTAGACATTCAAGACATTAGGACCTAGCTTTGTCCTTCACTCTTTCATGGCATCCTACCATGCCGTTCTAACGGGGGGGGGGGGGGGGTAAGCAGTAGTTCGTATGTGTGTTACGCTACAAGGTTGAAAAGAGCCGGAAATTTAAATTGCCTCCGTCGGTCTTTCGTTTTGGGTGGGTGGTATGCCATAACGAGCGACCCAGCTGCGCACGAGAGCCTGTGCAACAATGTCACTTTATGTCGCTTTATGTCCCTCAATTTACAATATTAGCGGGGTCGAATCGCGGCTGCGGTGGCTGTACTTTCGATGGAGGCGAATATTCTGTAGGCCCGTGTGCTCAGATTTGGTGCACGTTAATGAACCCCAGGTGGTCGAGATTTCCTGAGTCCTCCACTACGGCGTCTCTCGTAATCATTTGGTGGTTTCGGGACGTTAAAGCCCACACATCATCATCATCATCATCATTATCATCATCACCATCAATGAACATTATATGGGGCAACTCTTGGGGAACTTATGGTTACTCACCTCACTTTCGGTAAACAATAAATGAAATTACAAAGCCTTAGACCAGTTTTTTCTTGCGTGAATTTTTCTCTTCCTGGTTAATTTTATGGGCTTACATGCAATAATAATAAAGTTATAATTCTTGGTTCGAGCTAGTAACGTTCGCAGGTGCATGTGCGCGCGCGTGTGTGTGTTTTTGTGTGTTTGTGTGCGTTTTTTAATCAGCACAAGAGAAACATAATTGAAATGACATTCGATTGCATTCCGCAAATGCAACGCCACGCCCACACGTTGACGAAAATAAATGCGCAACAGTGCTTTCCGTACATTGTACCGGTGTAATGTTGGTAACAGAACGTACATAAGATTACTGGTATTGAATTGTATGTAGATGAACACCAAACTATATCTATACAATGTATGTTCAATGTATCTCTTTTCTTTTGCTGGCTTACAGTCCACTATTGCCAAGAACGAAAATTCAGACCAGCAGCATTGTATCGAATATCACGTAATAAAGGTGCATTAAGCTTGAAGCTTTTATGATAACCAGAGCCTCCTATCCTTTCAAAAGCCGAGCTGTAATAAAAAGGCAAGGTCTAAGCACGTGGTGTATGCAGCACTCGACTTGACACTGTTATATATTTCCCCACTGGGCACTGTACCAGTAATAGCTATCGGCTTACGCCTTTCCCACCCGCTACTGCCACTGTAGAGCCTTTAAAACATCGACGTGGGCCCAACACACGGCATCATTCGAAAATTCTCGCATCCGTCTCTACATGGAAAACATTTTGATGGAGCCGCAACCACTTTTGGATAATCCGTCGGTTCAAAAGAAAACCATCTCGTTTCCCAAAGCTTCCGAAGCGAACGTGTATGAACTCCGGCGGGATACGTACTCGCCCCGTACGTCTGATTTATGGCGGAAAGCCGCTTTTCACGAAAAAAAAAAACAACCCAAAAGGGAACATACCTTGTCTTCAAACTCATCCTTCGCTTTTCCTCTGTTTTTCTTCTTACCCACTATCATGGCCCGGAGGCCGTAACGTATTTGATTATGGATGCGCAGCCTCAGAACATGTCGGCTTATTCCGCTCTCAGATCGGTGGCTGGCAAAGCAGCGCGTACACACATATATAAAAAGGTAGAGCGTGTATATTTTACAACGCGTAAGCTGAGCATGCTTTTCCCTCGACTAAGCTTATTCGAGATGCGCGTTCCTAAAACCCCGTATGTGGGTTGAGCCGCCCGCGAAAGTTGCTTCGGGGCGCGGTACGCGCCGACAGAGACGGCCACCGCTATACGTCGGCTGGTATATTTATTTCGAGCTTTCCGTTTCGTTGCGATCCGCTCCATCTTCGGCCTTCTATACCTATCTCAGCGTACAACCTGGCTCCCCTTCTGAGTGCGCAATATTTAGCGCATTTCTTCTTGTCTTGCCTCCATCCCGCAACTTTCGCACCCCTTCTCTCTTTCTCTCTCGCCTCTTTGGCGAGGCGTCTACCAGACGACGATGTCCGAGGGGTAACGAAAGCCCGTCGAATTTTAGCATGAATTATTCGAAGGATTTCCAGCGCGCTGGGCGGCCCGATCTCGTCGGGGCTTACATCGTGAGTGCGCAACCACCCGATGCCGCCCAAGCAGGGTTGAGAGAAGCAAGACGGACTGCTGAGAAGGAGAAGAAGCGCCTGTTTGGGGAGAAATTGGGGAGGAGACGGGAGGTGAAGAGGGGGGTGCAGATTGAGCCAACGGCTTATGGCGCCATAGCTTCGGGGTCTACAAACCGGCCGGCTGGCCGTCTCGAGTTTTTTTGCTTGGTTTAGTCTTTCGATTCTTTCTTCATTCTATTCCAAGTTTTTGATGTGGCCGGCGAGTACTCGACGGCGTGAGCACCTCTCTTTCTTCCTGCGCGCCTTCAAGTAACCCCTCAGGCAGCGTTCAGCCGAAAGCAGCTCTCTGGACGAAAATCCACTTGCTTACACTACAAGCTTACTTGGCGTCGAGGTCGGAAGACGTTCGTTTCTCTCTTTCCAAAATAAATAAAAGATATCGGAGGGCACCAAGTTTGTCGCGGTTCTACGCTTAAAGTGTCTGTTTGTGGGGAAACGCTTGCCGCACGGCTGCTTCTTTATACGATGGCTGGAAGGAGTTTAGCTGGGGGACGTCCCCCGTAACTCTGCATAATGACCCCAACCTTGCCCCTTTTGCCTTTTGTTGCGTTACTCTTCCCTACTAACACTGCGCACTTCTTGACCTTCAGCGTTTTCTATCTAAGACAACACTCTCGCGCTTTCCTCGCTTCAATAATGCAGTAAAGCTAGATTTACAGAAAATCTCTCTTTTTAGGTTGCAAGCAAAATACGAGTGGAATTTTAGACACTTGTCTTTCAAAAGCACTGTTGAGCACCTTGTAGCTTTACGAAGCACTCTGGATTGAACGGCGGTTTCGTTTAGACCAGGAAAAAAATACGGTGATGCTGTTTATAGGAAGGCAGAGTGGTTGGCCGGAGCTAGGTTCCCCAAGCCTGCTGCTCTGATGATGGGGAGACTGAACGAGAATGTGAAGGTGGGTCAGAAATTATGATTATGGTGTTGATGACGATGACAAAGAAGGGGAAAAGTCTAGCTTCACGCTAGTGATGCCAAGCTTGAAGAAGTGCTGAGTTGGGCTGCCTGCCCTGTTTCTTGCTTCTTCCGTTTTAGATGCGGAAGCATCCTATACTCGCGCCTTGTAGTGCGCCGTCCGCGCCGTCCACACCGCTTCTCAAACATTCGACAGCTGACGCGCGCGCATGCGCCGTCGCGCCGTCGCCCACCATCTGTGCCGCGCGCGCTTCTCCTTCGAGAACATTCGACAGCTGACAGCGCATGCGCCGTCGCGCTGTATATATACTCAAGGTCGGCGCTCGCTCACTCAGTTGCCGCTCGTCCGTTGGTTTGTACGGCGCGTCGACGTCCGAAGTCGCCGTGAAATGAATGCCAACGAATCCACGAACACAATGATCGACGTCCCTTCGACCAGCGCCGCCCTTTCGCATACGTGTGTACGTGTTCACTCATTTAACACCCCCTCCTACAACCACGTTAACCAATTTAGCCATCGACCCAAGTAAGTCGCAATTTAACACCACATTTCACAACCACGTTAACCAATTTAGCCATCGACCCAAGTAAGTCGCACTTTAACACCCCGTTAACCAATTATATGCTCCGCATCCTCCTCAGTGTTCCCCCGAGGGAAGCTGGGGGCAATTTTTTTCCCGGTTTTTTCCCTTCTTTTCTTTCTTGCGTTTTCTATCTCTCTTTGTCTCTATTTATTTCTTATTCTTTTTCTCCTCTATCTATTTTTTTTTTCTCTTTCTAGCTTTCGCTATCCTCTTTCATTCTACATTTCTTTTTCTTTCTCTTTCATTCTTGCTGTCTGGTTTTCTGTCTCTTTTTGCGTTTGTTTCTATTTCTTTTTTTTCTTTTATTTTATACAGTTTTCTGTATTTCTTTCATTTTTATCCCTCTATTTATCTGTATGATTTTCTTTCTATATTACGTTCTGTCACCCATCAAAGTTATTACATCCCTCGGGTCCGGACCTTGCAACCGGCACACGTCTTCTCGTAGCGAAACAGGAGATGAAGAAGACGAAGACAGCACCTGCGGGTTTATGACGATGATGTTTTTTTTTCGTTCTCAGCATGACTTAATGAAGATCTGAACACCTCCGCTATAAAATGATGCGCAAGGGTTGAGCCAATTGAAAAACGCTCGCCTCTGGTTCGTTTCAATGTTGAGCGCAAAAAGATGACACGTACATTTCTGTGCCACAGCGGAATGCGACAGCAGTGACAATGATCCTGACAGTCAATTTCAATTAGAATGCACACTTTTTTAATTTTCTGGCCTAATTCTAGTGCGTCTGTGTCCGTATGCCTTGCTTTTATAAGGCGAAAGCTTCAGATGCCTCAGCGTACTTGGAAATTCAAGGTCGTCGACTTTGGCGTCTCGCGTTGGCGGTCAACATGAATGATGCAAAAAATAATTATTACATCATCATGACGTCAGAGATCACAAACTTGCGCAACGTAATCATGACGTCAATATGATGTCACGTCACATCGTCGCACGATGTCCTCGTCACGAGACATCTTCATTCCTTGAAAGATTGACCAATCATTGGGGCTATGCATAGCCAGCTGAGCTGCAGAGAACGTAATGTTCCTGCGATCTTTGAGCCAGTAGAAAAATATTGGAAGTGGGCAGGATTTGTCAGAGTATCGGCTTGGATGAAAACAAGGAGGAAGAAAGAAATGACCTTCACCTTTTAGTAGTTTTAGGTGGATGCGTAATGGACTCCATCAGTTCCTTCTTTTTCTTTTTTTTTCATCATGAATAAACTTCAGGGTCATGAACGCCCGAGTGGCTGAATGGGACCCGTAGGCAGCCACCACAGCACCTAATATTTGTTCGCTGTGCTTTATGGCGGTAAAAAAGATTATGAATGAAGATTTCTGCCTTGCATTAGGCGCTTATGCCCTAAATATCGGCCCATTTGTTCACTTATCGCCTAGACGTTTTCTGCATTACTTTTTTCTTTTGCGTGCTTTTGTCTGGCTCTCAATGCTGGAAATGGTTTCCCCACATGGCTTTTACTTGCGTACATAACTTTTTGTTTCAAGGCCCATGTGCGTTTTTCTAAGTGAATAAATATGTATTGACCACCACTTGCCAACGTTTACCTGTACATTGGCATGCGAAACATCCATTTGGCCTTTTTTTAGGAGCGAAGCTTTTTTGAGTCTGTTAGGAAGCGAGGTGTCGTGACACTTCACTGCTCCCACCACAATTAGGAAACGGGTGTCGCAGTATCCTACCGCTGCCACCACTCTTATGAATGCGGTGTCGTGGCCTCCCATGATTTCTACAGCTGCTATAGGAATGGGGTTGTGTGGCCGGTACGACGAACGCATGTGGCTCTCGTGCTCGGAGCAGTCATGAAGACGAGTTGACGATGGTAAAGTACTTTACACAGAGGATTTACATGTTGGCGGTATGATATCTTAAAGAAGAGGCAGGGTGCTCTTCGGTGCGCCACACGATGGGCTTCACCCCCCCCCCCCCCATTCTCCTCTACACGCGGTGGCAAACGTCTACCAATCCTACTTCACTTCATGGCACATAATGATGGCCACGCCCAGGCTTACAGGGGACAATATCGGACATCGACGCAGGACCACGTGGTGGATCATGGATCGCTCTGGATTTTGAAATCAATGGCTCGCTGTCCGTTCCAGTCACACCAGGATGGGTCACATCTGGTTTGATGAAGTCAGCATGATGTCAAACAGGCAGCACCACACGCTAGCGGGGTTTTATTTCTCACACCACACAGGAATGTTCATTCGCGGTCGCTGCACCCAGCTTAGGAATCTTGCTTTGCGTAGAGCGGCGACTGCCGCCTGTGGCCGTCAAGGGCCGGCATAACGGCTCGCGCGATGGACTACGTTCACGCGGTCGTTATCGTAGCTCGACGTCGGTCCGAAACACAGGCGTTACATATACCATACAGAGAGCATTCATAGCACGCATATGGTTTAAAAATAGGCCGTATACTCGCTTTGTCCATTTGTCCGTTTGACCGTCCGTATACATCCGTCCGTTCATGCGGGCGTGCTTGCGTTTAAGCGTTCATGTGTCCGTGCATCTGTCCGTTCTTTACAATAGTCGCTGACTTCAACTTACATAATATGGACCTTAGGAAATCGCTTCACTCCATCATCAGCACTCACTTCTTTGATCGGCTGCCAATTTTGTGTTCACCTAAGAAGGATCCGACGTGCGGGAAACGCTTTGTAGGGGTGCGTGTCATATCTTTTTTTTTCCAACAGACACCTTCCTACCTTTTTTATGGGGCTGTTAGCCCAAAGCCAGCTCATCGACAAAACAAGCCCTCCAATTTTCTTAACGTTTATCAGATAGCTCGCTGTTTTCGTGCATAATTACGAAAAAAACTGAAACAAATGGCCATGTTTTTTTTTCTTTTGAGGCTTCAACGAACATCGCACTGCATTCTTGTTTGCTCGTAAACGTAGGAATAAGGTGGTACCAGTACAAACGGATATGCACAAAAAGAGACGAAACATGCACACAGCATTACCTATTTATTGCAGGTGTCTGTTTTCGATGGTACTTCCAACAAGAACTAACTCACCTAGAAAGAAGTTTATAAAAAGCCCATATACATAGGCTAAGATAAATCCGTATATGTTATTCATTTGCTAAAAAACGTCTGCGCTAGGAGTTCCTTTTACACCAGTGAAATCGCATGTGTGGCCGCGTGCCCAAAGATGTGAATTTCAAATGCACATTGCTTCATGTCGATAATGTGGATGCGCTTCGAAGACGTGGACAGAGAAAAGACGGGTACAGTGCAACTTTCAACTTGTTCAATAGAAAAAGAAGGCAGTGTTACATATGTACATACGATGAAGCTCGTGACCCAGGGCCTGGACATTACAAATTACTTGGCAATCAAATACTTTATCTCTTGCTTAGGTAATGACAATGAAGCTATGCTAACACCTAGTTCTGTGTG
This sequence comes from Rhipicephalus annulatus, assembly GCA_013436015.1. Taxonomy (NCBI): domain Eukaryota; kingdom Metazoa; phylum Arthropoda; class Arachnida; order Ixodida; family Ixodidae; genus Rhipicephalus; species Rhipicephalus annulatus. The sequence continues at coordinate 614,012 of WOVY01001162.1, read as the reverse complement.
TTCCTAAATCGATTTGGATTTTACTATGAGTCTCACCGACTGATTATGGTTGATGGATATAACGGTGCGCTCATCAAAGTGTAATTTGCAGGCCTTCTACCACGTATTCCATTATACATTTGACGCTCCCCTCTTTTTCTAATAAACGAGTTCAAAGCCACGCTGTGTGTAAAACACGTCTCTTCTCTGTCCGTGTCTTGAAAACGCACCCACATAGCTGACAAGCAGAACCAAAACTCCAACTAAGTGCGCTGACAAACTTCATTGCTTCATCTTCGCACGGGAATCATTAAGGAAAAGTGCGAGTCTGCTTGCAATCGTTGCAACACTAAGGCACAAGTAGGGCGTTCTTGCCCTTTGTTAACATACCACAGGAATGCTCGCAGCGCACCTAGATGATTGCATTAACATTTCGCGTACACTTGTTAGCTGTTACTCTTGCGAAACACGGAAGTTGGCATTACCTTATCTCGCATAATTCAACAAGAGTAAACGTGTGACGTGATGCAAGAAGACGCAACCTCCAGTAGTGAGTGAGAGCGCGAAGCGAAGGGGCTCGCTTTTTTGCAATCGCGTGAAGGCAGCGGATCCAGGCATCGTTCAGGTGACGATCTCCCGCGCTTTTCCTGAGCACGTTCTTCCGTTCGAACGATCAGAGGTGTGGTTTACAGCTTGGACGATACGTGCCCGGCACCCATCTTTTTCAGTGTTGTTCGCAAAAGCTTTTCTTCTATTTTCTAGGCAGTCCATTCACTACCATAATTCCCATGCTGCAGCTTAGTAATGTGCTTACGTTCCCGCATATAAGCAAAACAATCACCTTGCCGCGTTTTGCTTTCTATGTTACGGCGAACACGCACAATTTCAGCACGTAGAGCATAAACTTCAGATGCATTTTTTATAATAGTTTGTGATATGAAAGACTTTTCGCCTGTTTCTTTTCGCTATTCAAAGCAATGCATAATTCTGTTTGTTTAAAAAGAAGCGAAATGTTTTAGGAGCGAAGCTCCTTATGGCGTGGCTTGGGCGTCCCTCGTATGTAACCACCAGTGGAACATACCAGAAATAGGTATAACACTTGACCTCCAAGGTGGTGCCCGTGAGAGATTTCTTCTGTGCGTTGTTTAACAATAAAAAATAGTGCTCAATGTACATGCCAATGGCTGCTAATGGGGAATGAGAGACATGAGCATTTGGCTTTTAGTCAACGCGCACGCTGCGATCCACATTAGCAGCCATTGGCTTGTACATTAAGCACTATCGGACAAGAAAGGGATGCTACATTATACTCGCTGGGTGTAACCTCCTTAGCTTTAGAAAGGTTTAGCGAGCGTTGAGCCGCAGTGCCATGAATACAATGAACTTGTATATACCATGAATGAACTCAAGGTGGTTAAAAATGAAAAGTAGATACGAAGCGCAAGCCGTAAGAAAGTAAAAGCCGAATTCTCCTGTCTCTCATTTCTCATTAGCAGCCATTGGCATGTAAATTGAGCCCTATCTGACAGGGAAAGGTTGCTACGTTATACTCGCTGGGCGTAACCTCCTTGGTTTTCGAAAGGTTTAGCGAGCGTTTGGTCGCAGTGCCATGAATACAGTGAACTAGAATATACCATGAACTCGAGGTGGTTAAAGGTGGGAAGTGGACCCAAAGCGCAGGCCGTAAGAAAGTGTGCTTGTGCCACCTCTCGTTTAGTCCTTGGAATGTCCGCTGGATGGCGGTGCTTCTATATGGGGAATATATGATAAAAAGATGCGAGATGGTGGGACTTGGAGTGTTGAATAGATGAACGAACGGACACACAAACAGATGCATGGATGGACGCATGAACGGACGCAGGGGCGGATGCACGAAAGAACGCAGGGACGGGCGCACAAACAGACGCATGGACGGTCACACAGACGGACGCATGGACGGACGAATGCTTCGCACCACTCTCCATCATTCACTCCGTGGATATGCTGCCATTTTTTTCAGTTCCTCATTTTCTCTGTGTTTAGAAAAAGTGTTTAACGATTTAGAGTACTTCGTAATCTACTATGGCAGAGCTCTCACCAAGGGGCAAAGCGGCGTGCTACCTTGATACCTCGCTAATGACGATTGAAGTTTATCAGTTTATCAGCTTTATCAGGCCGTCCTGCAATTCCTAATACGACTTCTCTACGTTAGTCTCCACATGCCATAAGGTGAACAAGTCTTACATCAAACGCGATGCTAATGCCTGCACCCCTTTTCATGCTCCTTGCATTTATTTTGTCACTTTGCCTTCGTCTAATAGCATTCAGTAGGAAGTGGGAGGTTATTTTCATTTTTCCTCTGCATCAACGTTGGTGAAGTTGCTGAAGATATGCGAATAGTGAATGTGCTTTTGATAACTTCACCCAGTGTCACTGCTTTGCGACTAGATTGACCTACCTGGCTTGTTTCGTATGCGCTTTTTTTTTACTTATGCCTAACTGAAGCAAGTCAAGAAAATTGTACGCCAGCGTGGTGTAGCCTCGACATTATTTTAGCTTTCACCGACTTTGTATATGCGATACCATTATAGCTACTTTTGTAAAGTGTTTAAGTCATAATTGCCGGGTGTAAGCGAAACTCACAATCACGAAACAGTGCAAGGTAGACTTTTTCTTCTGTCCTAAGTGTTCAAAGAACAAAGCGCTGCCACACATGGAACCGGCATCCCAAACAATAGGTTTGGAAAACGACCACTGAAAGGATAACGGCGAATAGAAGGATAATGAAGTTACAAAACATTCTCAAAGTTCTATTGTGAAATCGCCGAATATTAACTCGGTAAGTCACGGAGAGATGTAAAGAAGAAATAATTATTTACGTCACAGAACAGGGACGACACTAGTTATTTACATTACCTCGTAGTTGTGTATATTTACTGATTATGCGTGGTGGGAAAACCTGTTACAATGATAGTTACAACAATTTTTATCTTTACTACTAACTTCACGCTCCAGGACAGCAAACAGACACACGAAAACATATTCGCACACGCACACATAAAAAACGTACAGTATGTTGTTGCTCGATCGTGGCATAGAACGAATAGTACATATGCGTACTATTTCTTGGTTCTACTATAAAAAAACAAAATAGTGAAGCTTGGTTTGGCGAAATTGTAGTTCACGGCAACGCTTTGCTACGTCTATAGTTTATCGTGCTTGCTTTGACTACTAACATAGCAAGGAGCGTAGAACAAGAAGCGAAAATACTTGAATGACAATCTCCCTTACCATCAATGCTGCCGCCTAGGGAGAATTCAATATTTGATTTCGATTCGACGCAGCCTCGGGCTTTGAGTGTTCTGCGGCTTTTTGCTTACCCCGTTTTTGCCGTCCGGCTGCAACGTGCGTTTTGAATGAATTTATTTGCTCGAAGGTACATAGCAAACACCAGTTCTTTCTGAGAACCAGAAGGTACGGTGGGATTCGAAGACCGGACAAGTTAGCCATGTAGGTTTCTCAGTTCTTCTTGCGGGGTGACAGTATAGATGCTTAGCGGTTTTTGTATGTTGAGTCTCCTGTATATCAGAACACATTTAAATTATTCCTTATGAAGCAGTCTTCAAAAAAGAGTGTTTGGTGAGCACTATTTGGTCGATCTTCGTTATCGGCAGTTGCTGTTCGTTTTCTTGAGTGTTGAATCAGGTTGCTTAAGAATAACCTGAAACACGACAGTTTACGTTGGTTTGAGCTTTGAGATGACCACAGCTTAGGTTGTTCTCCTTTCTCCCTAAAAAATTAGGCAGATTCCACGTACCTTGGAAATCAATGCGATACGAAGCATCCGGAGGGAAGGTGACTGTGTTATTATTTTTGTATTGAGCGAGACGTTACGGAATGACGCTGAAGATATGGGAAATTGTGCGCACAGACATACGTTAAACATTTGGATGTTTATTGTTTAGTAACGATGCCAACAGCAACATGGTATCAGCAACACCATAAGTGGTAAGCCAATATGCAGCACTTGTGCCAGTGAAGATGGCAGCCCTGTACACTGCTACATAAATTAGCTACAGTGAATGGCGCTTCACCACATCATCATCATCATTATCATCAGCCTGACTACATCCACTGCAGGACAAAGGCCTCTCCCATGTTCCGCCAGTCAACTCGGTTCTGTGGACGTGCGTACCCGCAATTCAGACGTTGAAGGTCTTAACCACTCGGCTATCGAAGCATACTCACTACAGTTGTCGTTAACCAGACGTCACGCCTGCATGAAAGCAGTACGTATGTACTGTTGATAAGATTGTATAGCCAGGACTGCAACCACAATTGACGTTCCACGAACATGACGGTCTAGGTGAAAATAGGAAAGGTGCCTTGCTGGGCGAGTTGGTAATGTTTCATTATTAAACATAGTACAAAATACACAGTAAAGAAGGTTACATACGCAGCACTCACTATCAGTTGAAATTCATATCAAGAGTCCGCACACATATATAGATAAGGAACTAGACACGTGACGGGAGAATGAAAACACGAAAATAAAAGAAATGTCCTAGGGACAAGGCTTCAATAGAAAAATTTGAAAAGCAGTTCCGAGACCTGGCGTGGCTCTGTGGTGGAACACTTAATTACCACGCAGAATGCTGGAGTTTGATTCCTGCTAGAACCATGATATTTATTCTATGCGTTCATCGGGTGAGCCCTGTCGATGCCAGCATTTAAGGGCGAAGATCCTTGGGGCCGACCTAGTTAGCGTCCATCACGCCCCACAAGACCCAACTCGAAACTGAACAACTGCGCAACAAAAAAAAAATGAAAACGTGTGTAAACAATCGCCTTAATGTGTAATCATCTATACGACAGCACAATACATGATCACTCAAGTCATCCGTCTGTCAATCCGTCTACCCAACGGCGCGTCCATTCATTCGTTCATTCATCTGTCCATCCACTTATCTGCCCATCCGTCCATCTGCGCATCTGCCTGTCCGCCCGTGTGTCCCACCCTCCATGCATCCCTGCATACGTTCACCTGTCCCTCCATCCGTGCATTCGTACTTGTCCGTTCGTTCTTCACACTACTCAGCGACTTCAACGTAGACATATCAGACCTTGGGACGTGTAGCTTAGCCCACTTCTCGTCAATCACTTCGTGGAGATGCAGTAATTTTTCTTAATGCTCTCGAATTGAAATTACCCATGTCTGTTCACCCCAAAACCTTGATTGATTGTTTGATTTGTGGGGTTTAACATCCCAAAACCACGATATAATTATGAGAGACGCCGTAGTGGAGGGCTCTGGAAATTTCGATCACCTAGGGTTCCTTAACGTGCACCCAAATCTGAGAACACGGGCCTACAACATTTCCACCTCCATCTTAAATGCAGCCACCACAGCCGGGATTCGATCCTGCGACCTGCGGTTCAGCAGCCGAGTACCTTAGCCACTAGACCACCGTGGTGGGGCGCACCAAAACCTTGGTTGATGCAAACTGCCAGTCACCTTCAGCGCATTGCTCTTAACTGCAGTTGATCGACAGAAGGCAGCGCTTTGAGATAGGTGGAGAGACGCTGGAATTCGTAAAGGGTTATATATACTTAGGACAGGTAGTAACCATGGATCCGAACCATAAGAGTGAAGTAACTACACGTAAAAGGATTGGGTGGATGACATTCGGCAATAATTCTCAAATCGTGATTGGAAATCTACCATTAACCCTCCAGAGGAAAGCATATAACAGCTGCATCTTGCCGGTGCTTACTAACGGAGCAGAATTCTGGAGGCTTACAACGATGGTTCAGCCTAAAGTGAAGACAATGCAACGATTGTTACAAAGTTTATTGTTGTAACCTTAAGAGACAAGCAGAGAGCAGAGTGGGTCAGGGAACAATCCAGAGAATAATTATATCATAGATAAAATCAAGAAGAAGAAATTGACATGGGCCGTTCATGTAGCACATCGGCAGGATAACCGATGACATTAAAAAGTTCGTAGGTATAACGTGACAGCAGTAAGCACAAGACCGGATTGATTGGCGGATCATTGGAAGAGCTTTTGCCGTCAAGTGGGCGTAGTCAGGCTGATGGTGATGACGATGACGACGACGACGACGACAATGATGATGGTGATGATGATGATCATCATCACAGTTTCTCTTAATCCGACGTGACTGCTGTGTCGTAGGAGTACATGTGTATTGTTTATAAAATTGAATAGCGATCACTGAATCCCCAACCGACACTCCACGAACATTATGGTCTATTTGAGAAGCAGTTGCGAGGCTTGGCGTGGCTCTGTGGTAGATTACGTGGTTGCCACGAAGAATGCTGGGGTGCGATTGCTGCTGATACCCAGACATTTTTTTATTTACATTCGTTGGCTCGACGCAGCTAATTTCCAGTTTTTATTAACGTTCACGCGTTAAAAATACCTGTGTGTGTTGTCGGTGTTCTAGGATAGATATAAAGTGTCAGTCATTGGTGGCACATACCCGCATACCTGTGGCACATACCCACCGACAGGTTCGTGCCCCTGTCTGGCAGAATGTGTTTGACGACGTACGGCACGAGATTGCATCATCATTCATGTCATGACCAACGAGTTGTATTCGTCAAACCTCTCGGACTAATTTTCATTTACTTCAAGTTAGGGGTGACCGTAGATATAGATACGTAGATATACGCTAAAAGGGCTTGCAGTATGCTATTGACTTATTCAAATTTAATATTTTACAGTGATTTTTTTTATGCCTTGGCGAAAGCGAATTTCCCTAGTTCTATATGCGCTAAAGCTTCCTAACACGTGTATACCACAGTAATCAGAAAACCTCATTAGTCCGCACAGGGCCACTAACAATGGGGAAGTCGCCGCGGGCAAAAACGCGGGTGTCACAGAAATTCAGCGATACCCGCCACTTACCACCGGTCACTAAGAATTAAGAAAGAAACACACGGGCAGCAAACAATTAGGATTTTTGGAACAGGCGTAACCAATGATTGAGAGAGGCTTCAATAAATTGTTGAAACTAACTCATTGATAAACATGTTTTCAGGTTCACTGTTTTAGACTCGCTTCTTAGCTATTGTTCTGAGTGTTGGGCATTGATTTTCAAATGAGTGGTGGTATATGTCAAGAATATCTGGCGGGAAACCGCGTTAATTGTTGTAGCGTGACAAGGCAACGTTCTTCTGGGTGAAGGAGTGCATCTGTCTCAAACGAAATGCTTCAGTGGATAGGCGGAGTGAAAGTTATGCAATTATCTTACCACAATAAGGCAGTGCCTGGAGACGTACATGGCGTGATCACCCTCACATCGCATAATAGAGGAGACGGTATACGTGTTAGTCGATTCCGCAGATAGTGTAAATAAATAGTGAAATACATTTCATTTCTGAAAAGGCTTCAGCTAGACACATCAGATTACCAGTTCCGGTGTGAAAGCACGGAGTGTTTTACGAGTAAAAGAATCGAGATTTTTTTATTGCTATGCATGTAGTGTTGATAATATTTAGACACTGTGCATTACTGGCGCAGCCGGGAGCGAAGGTAGGGGTTTCAAATCTACGCACCCAAGCTTGAATTCGTTTACATTTCTTCATGTATATATAATGTACCACGGCATGCAGATGTAAGGTGAACACTTTATTAGTATTGAAGCTGTGTTATATGATAATGTTTATCCCATACTTTGGAAAGGCATTATTGTGTTTATCGACACCAAAATTGGCTGTGTAATTATGATCATTTCGTTCTTCAAGTAGAATTATTCTGCTAGTCTTACTGAATCAAATACTAATGAGTCGTTCTCATAGATATGGTATACACTGTACACGCAAAAATGTATGCAATGTAAGATTTTCAAAAAGAAGTTTCGATTTTACTGCATAGTCGTGCAGTAAATAAAACCGTAAATCATCTGTGGATGTGGTTCATACAGGTCTACGCATCAACTGATTCTACAGTTATACTTAGGATTTGAGCTTTTATATTTATAAACCACTCCAACTTGAATGCGCTTTTACTTCCAGGCTACCAACGAAATTATTTGTAAGGCAGGTATGTAATGTCATGAACATTCTCAATGACGTGCAACCACTGTTCTGTGAAGCTCAAGAGAGAGGCGTTTCCCGATGGAGGTAATAAAAGTGAGAAATAGGGGGCTATCAAGAATTTGTGGCCTGCGGCAGTGGTGAATTGTCCACTTCACGTTCGCGAACTGTTAACGCGAATGCTGTCGGGCAAGCAGAAATGCGCACATGGGAAAAGGGAAAACATTAAGTTATATTGCTCTGAATTGATAGACTTTTTAGGGGCTAAGCTCCTTATAGCGGCACCCGTTCATCCCGCATCCCATCGTAGTATGTAACCAGTCTTACGCGTTGACCTGCAAACATTTTGACCTCCAAGGTGGTGCCGGTGAGAGATTCCTTCTGTGCATTGTTGAACAACAAAAAATAGTGCTCAATGTACATGCCAATAGCATATAATGGAGTATGAGAGACAGGAGCATTCGGCTTTTAGTTAACGTGCACGCTGCGATCCCCATTAGCAGCCATTGCATGTACATTGAGCACTATCTGAAGGGAAAGGGTTGTTACGTTATACCCGCTGGGTGTAACCACCTTAGTTATAGAAAGGTTTAGCGAGCGTTGAGCCGCAGTGCCATGAATACAATGAACTAGTATATACCATGAATGAACTCGAGGTAGTTAAAGGTGGGAAGTAGGTACGAAGTGCAAGCCGTAAGAAAGTAAAAGCCGAATTCTCCTGTCTCTCATTTCCCATGCATCCATTGGCATGTACATTGAGCTATATCTGCAGGGAAAAGGTTGCTACGTTATACTCGCTGGTCGTAACCTCCTTGGTTTTAGAAAGGGTTTTAGAAAGGTTTAGCGAGTGTTGGGCCGCAGTGCCATGAATACAGTGAACTAGTATATACCATGAACTCGAGGTGGTTAAAGGTGGGAAGTAGACCCGAAGCGCAAGCTGTTAGAAAGTGTGCGTGTGCCACCTCTCGTTTAGTCCTTGGAATGTCCGCTGGATGGCGGTGTTTCTATATGGGGAATATATGATGAAAAGATGCGAGATGGTGGTACTTGTAGTGTTGAATGGATGGACGAACGGACACACAGACAGATGCATGAATGGACGCATGAACGGACGCAGGGGCGGATGCATGGACGAACGCAGGAACGGACGCACGCACGGACGGGCGGGTGGACGCACGGACGGTCACACAGACGGAAGGAAGCAAGAACGAATGGACGGACGAATGCTTCGCCCCACTCTCCATCATTCACTCCGTGGATATGCTGCCAATTTTTTTTTTCTTGCTTGGCAAAAGGACGCCGATGTACAAGTTACGCACTTGGGCACAAATGTTTTTTTAAAGACTCTCATTGGTTTGCTGACATCACGGCATTAAATGCGATACTCTTTTGTTTTCATCAAGTTTTATGTGGTCAAAGAATTTTTTTCGAACTGCAATGTTTGTTTCTTTTGCCGTATTTGAACCTACCAACTGACCGATGGCGTGTCTTAGAGCGGGTGACGTCACACGTGCGCAAACACGCACGAAATCAGCTGCATTTACACTAATTCATTATTTTACATCTGATACTCCAGTAAATGTAAAGGGTGCACCATTGTGGAGAAACCGAAATACAGTATAGATTACGCCAAGATAACTTACTGAAAGCTGGGGGATCTTTGAGCAAAAAAAAACGTATTTACACACTTTTTTAAACATAATTAGGGCTAGCAAATATGTGGGCGCTGTCCTTTTTTATCAGCCACGCTTGGTCGAACCAAATAGGCGGAGTTATCTCGAAGTTAAGTGACAAAAAATTTAAGTCGCAACGATAATTTCAATAAAAAAGACCAAATAAAAACAAAAAAGAATGCTTTTCATGCCGGGCTCTGACGAAACACGCTCGCGCATGCATTCGTTCTGGTCATCCGCTTACACGCTGTCCTTCCACGCAGCGCTCCTCGTGCAGTCATAAAAGATACGCCTCCCGCTGGCGACCAGTCCTGGTTAACCCGGGCAATCTTTTTGCGTGCTCTCGGACTGAACCGCAACACGAAAGAAAGCATCACTCGGCCACGCGGCTGCATTGTTTTGTAACGAAATCATCATCCCCTCGCAGCGCCTTTCATATACCGCTTGATGCATGACCTGTGCGTCTCCGTGGCTTACGCGCTCTCAGTTGCGGGCGGGCCGAGCGCGCCCAACCAGCGGTTGAGGCGTAGGTTTCGCGTGTTACCCCGCGAACTCTGCTGCGTCCATGCGCTTTTTGCGCAGACCCTAATCCTATTAGTGAAGCCGGAGCGTGTAATAAGCTTACGTCACTGTCGAAAGGCAAGAACGAATGGTCGTCCCTTAATTGGATTAATAGTGGCGCACTGCGCACTGGCCCCCCTCAATCTTTGGGCTTTCAGCCTCGGCTGCGTTGAGTTTTGCCGATGTGACTTTTAGCTCGCAAGCGGTGCTCTTTCCTTTTGTTTTCGTTCATTCGGTGTCCATCCCAGATTTTGTTTCCGCCCTTCTTTAGCCCGGACCGAGTTACGAAACGATGTTGACGCACCTACGGGAATCAACGCGGATTCTTGTGGATTTCGCTCAACTTTTGTTTCTCTTGGTGTGCCTGCTTATCTGCTAGTTCACGTCAATAAAATGAAGTACGCGACAGTGAAGAGCATGGATGAACAGATGAGCAAGTCGCGTGCTCTTGTGTGTTTTTCATAGCACGTGTCGACCAATCCATTCGAAAGCTATCGGCTCGTGAGACGTCAAGTGGCAATGTTGATCGGAAGCTTCAAGAGTACTTAAATACGCGTTCTTTTCAGCTTGCTTGGCGTAAACGAATGTTTCTAAAATTGAAAACCGAGGAAATTAAGGCGTCAGTGAAACAATTTTGTAAAGTCCATCCCACCCCCTCCCTTTCCCCGCCGATACCTATCCTCGATTGAAAAAAAAAATTGGCACATCCCACGTATACAGTGGGAATCGATGATATGCGAAGCACGAATGAGGAAGGTTGATATGTCACTTTAAAATCAGTACAACGTTACGAGGTGGAGGTAACTGATGCCGTACATGACTTCCGTGTCCTGACTATCATGTCTAAATGTGTCGTTTACCTTTGTCATCTATTCACATCACGGGATACCAAGTTTAGTATATGTGGAGCTAGCGAACGCCCGCGAGTACGCTATGAGCGTGGTATGCTGTCAAGTTCTTACATGGCACGCGTGTCAGGATTATCATGTTTGCACCAGTCATATATTAAATGCGAAGCATTTCTTAGCGAACTTTGGCGACTTTGAGCGTACCTATCTATTTATATATCTATCTAGCCGCCTACGACTTTTAGCTCTCCTGGCTGTTTCGATAATGGTATCAATACCAAACTTGGTATCACATAATATGGCTATATGAAGAACATATCTGACTAGTCCTAGCATGAAAATTATGATATGTATGGCATAAACGTCGTGATTTACATTCCATGGTCCTGCAGGTCTTGCGGTGGTTTCGTTCACATGGCATGTAGCAAAACTGGTATGGTATGACATCAATGCATGGCAAACACAAGCAACAGACCCTAACAAGAAAATCATGACATGTGTGTCATGTAACAACATGACTACATGTCATACTCATGATGCGCTCGCGGCCGTTTCGCTAGCGTCACATATACCAAATTTGGTAGTATGGTACTTGAATGGATGACGAAGGCATGTGACTGGTGCAAACATAATAATCATGAGATGCCGTCTCATGTAACATGACTACAATCCATGCTCATGATGCGCTCGCGGCCGTTTCGCTAGCGTCACATATACCAAATTTGGTAGTATGGTACGTGAATAGATGACGAAGGTATGATACTGGTGCGAACATGATAAACATGAGATGCGTGTTATGTAACAACATGACTACATGCTACGCTCATGATGCGCTCGCGGCCGTTTCGCTAGCTGCACATGAACCAAACTCGGTATTACGCGACGCGAATGGATGACATAGGTAAATGACACATTCCCAAATTTGGTATATGTGACGCTAGCGAAACGGCTGCGACTGCATCATGAGTGTGGCATGTAGTCATGTTGTTACATGACACGCATGTCGTGACTTTCATGTTATGGTCTGTTGCTTGTGTTTGCCATGCAATCATGTCATGCCATACCAGGTTTGCAACATGCCATGTGAACGAAACCACCGCAACAGCTGCATGACCATGAAATGTAAAACATGACATTTCATGCCATACATATAATGATTGTGATGTAATGCCTAGTAAAATATGTTCTTCATAGAGTCATGTTATGCCATACCAAGTTGGTATCGATACCATTATCGAAATGACTAGGAGAGCTAAAAGTCATAGGCGGCTAGATAGATGGATAGATAGATAGATAGATAGATAGATAGATAGATAGATAGATAGATAGATAGATAGATAGATAGATAGACAGATAGATATGCTCAAGGTCACCGAAGTTTTCTAAGGAATGCTTCGCATTTAAAATAAACGTATTTTTTAGGGCGTGTTACGTCTCGAAACAGAGGCCCTTTCTGACTTATAGTAGGCTTCATCGTATATTAGCTTTGCATTGCAGCAGAGCAAACTTATGTTTCTTTTTCAGGTGCTTTTGTTGCATACGGCATATGGTCGCGAGCATACAGCGGTTTGGAGAAGCGCCACAAAAATGTCATTTCTCCGATACCAAAACACTATAGAGAACCATCGCTGAACATTCTGAAGCATGGAGCCCCCCCCCCCCCCCCTCTCGAGCATGGCTGGCAACATTTAGGTGCGCAAAAAAATATTGACGTGAACCACGCCGCATGTGCTCCTTCGTGGTTCAGTGGTTAACCAACCAACTATGCCGCCGTGCGCGATGATCGGACGAGGAATCAAGCGTCGAGATCGGCGTTATTGTTGTATTTACGAACGCCACAATCACAATAGGTTTTAAATTCCAAGCATTTCTTAGCGTACTTCAGTGACCTTAAGCCTATCTATCTATCTATCTATCTATCTATCTATCTATCTATCTATCTATCTATCTATCTATCTATCTATCTATCTATCTATCTATCTATCTATCTATCTATCTATCTATCTATCTATCTATCTATCTATCTATCTATCTATCTATCTATCTATCTATCTATCTATCTATCTATCTGGCAAATTTAGCTCTCCTGGCCGTTTCAATAATGGTATCGGTACCAAACTTGGTATGGCATAACCTAACTGTATGAAGAGCATAAGTAACTCATAACGAGCAGAAGTAGTGATAACATGAAAATCATGACATGTATGTCATCAATGTCGTGATTTACATTTAATGGTCCTGCGGCTCTTGCGGTGGTTTCGTTCACATCACATGTCGCAAAACTGGTATGGTATGACATGACTGCATGGCGAACACAACAGACGGAGCCTAACATGAAAATCGTGAAATGCGTGTCAAGTAACAACATGCCTATATGCCACATTCAAGATGCACTCGCGGCCGTTTCGCTATAGCTACACATAAACCGAGTTTGGTATGACGGGACGTGAATGGATGGCAAAGGTGTGTACCTGGTGCAAACATGATAATCATCAGATGCGTGTCCTGTAAGAACATGACTACATGCTACGCTCATGATGCGCTCGCGGCCTCTTCACTAGCTTCACATGCACCAAATTCGGTATTACGTGACGCAAATGGACGACAAAGGTAAATGACAACTTAAAGCATGATAATCATGACATGCGTGTCATGTAAACACATGACTACATCATGCCACATTCATGATCAGCTCGCGGCCGTTTCGCTAGCTTCACATATGCCAAATTTGGTATTACGTCACGTGAAGGGATGACGAAGGTATGTGATGGGCGAAAATATGATAATCATAAGATGCGTGTCATGTAAGAACATGACTACATGCCACACTGAAGGCGGCAATACACTTCGACGCGACCGGTCGCGCGTGCGCCGGCGTTCATTTCGTCGCGTCACGCCGGCGATTCCACGCCAGACGCCGACCTGCCCGCCATATACCAACACCACCTAGACTAGTCAATAGTCTAGGTGGTGTTGCATATACTCGCAGGCACGCGCTGCGCTGCGTTGCTGCGACGCATGCGCGTTCGAGCGAGCCTGGTGTCGATCTGTCGAACACCACCTAGACTATTGTGAATAGTCTAGGTGGTGTTGCTCTGTCACGAAGGGAGGCAGAAAACAGAACACCGGTAGACGCAGTGCTGTCTGGGTAACGTCATCGGCGCGAAATGTCAACGGGCCGCGCTGACGGACGCTGGTCGAGCCGGTCGCGTCTGGCTTCGGACATTTGTGTGCTCGCGTTTTGCTAGCGTTTATCGATGCGTCCAGCGTGCGCGCGCGTCAACGTTACGTCGGAGTATATTGGGCCCTTCATGATGCGCTCGCGGCCGTTTCGCTAGCACCGTATATACCAAATTTGGTGTTACGCGTTGTATGATGATGATGTTTCGTGATGAGAAAGGTATATGACTTGTGCAAACATGATACTTATCACACGCGTGTCCTGTAAGAACATAACAACATACCACGCTCATAATGCGCTCGCGGCCGTTTTGCTAGCTGCACATATACCAAATCAGGTGGCGTCAATAGATTACGAAGGTAAATGACACGTCCAAACGTGATAATCATGACATGGAAGTCATGTACGGCATAATTAACCTCTGCGTCATAACGTTGTGCTGATTTTAAATTGACATATCATCCTTCCTCAATGGTGCTTTGCATATCATCGATTACCACTAATTGTGAGATCTGCGATTTTTTTTATAACAGGAAAAAATAATCTAGAGCATGTATAAATATAGCTGAATCTCTCCGGTGCCGATTTCTATCAATGCTCGTGGGTTGTTGTTCTGCAAAATATCAAAAGTATTTTGATTGAAACTTGCCTTGAAAACGTTCAAGAAAGCACTTGGAGACTTAATCGCGCCTTATAATACTACATGCGCTGTATTTATTAAATTGTAACAGGACCACGATTTAAACCCGAGAGGTGACATTTCATGCCAATTAGAAAAAAATGAAATTTTGGTGCTCGGAACGTGACGGTTGAATTTCGCAGCAAAAATCTGAAAAGAAAAAAAAAAACTTTCGTCACAATCGAGTAAATACTGTATTACATCCGACCTTCACAAGTACAGCTCCAGCCCGGTTACAAGACGATGACTGCTAGAAGAAAAACCATGATAATCTACGCATGCTCCATTGCTGATCACACAATGCATATCAATGATTGAACCACAACAAAGTCTGTGTTTAGAAAAAGTCGTTAACTATTTTGAGTACTAGGTACTCTCAGAGCATAGAGCCGTCCCATGCGCAAGCTTGCGAATGGTCCGCGGACTATGGCAAGTCAACTTTGTTAAAGCACGACCACTTCGACATGTCTGGATTTCCGTTAACATCATTATTCTCCGCTTTACACTGGCCTTTAATGTTTAGGTTGTCTTAGACGTTCCATTCACAGTTCACAGTCAGCTTCAAGAACTTTTTTAAAGACTGCGATACGAGCACTTTGTGGACTCATGCTGGCCGCTGAACACAGCTTAAAGGGAAGCGCGTAGCAAAAGAGCTTCTGTAATGTGTAGTGAATGAGCTGCGACTGCCAGCTACGTAAATGCTATGTTCTCGCTCAAAACAGCTGTCACTTCGCCAAATTCTACCTCAGTACTTTCAGAGGCACTAATTTTACTTGAAAGCGGGCACATAACGAGCAACCTGCTCAAGACGTCGAGCTTCGCAAGTACAGTTTCACTACACTTACCTGTAACTTTACGCTGTACAATGCTTCGCACTGCGTCAAAAAGTCACGCTGTTTTTTTTTTTCCACGTTCATGACGTATTTCACACCGGACAGCGTGCGTTCTTTCGACAACACAGTCTGGCGAAGGCAACCGACCGGGCACACCACATCGCTTAAACCGTAGCGGAGAATAATAATCGCTTGCATCGCTGCTGGCCCGCTGCGTCGAAGTTTTCAGCGAAGTGTCCAAATATTCGCGGGTCTTATGTGTTCCAAAGTCCCTACAACACGACACTCACCGCGTAAAGCACGTGGTAGTGTCGCATGGCCTTCACCCTGCAATACAGCGCACGTGAGGTGCTCGGGGACACGTTGAAAGGTGTCCGTAGTACACCTTGCGACGACTCTGTCCTATTAGTTGGTTCTCATCCAGCCCACCAGGACGGCGCATAGTGTAAATTTTAGGCGTGCTACTTGGGCAGCGTTGGCTTCTCATAGGACTCGCTTGCTGGATTCCATGCTCAACGGTTGTCCACCTGTATTGCCCACGATATCCAACGCCAGCGTAGCTCTCGCTGATCGGTGCCACGTCCTTGAACTATTTCGACCATGTCCCCCATCTTTCCTATCTTTTCTCTGCTCTTCCTTCGATCATGTGCAATGAGTGCTCCATCGTTCATATCTTTCTTTTTCCAGTATTTTTCTTATCCATTTCCCCCACCCCTACAAGGCACCGCATCAGACACCAATTAGGCAGACAGAAATTAGGTGCCTTTTCTTTTTTTCACGAACCACTTACTATACTATAAATTCACACACACACACACAAAAAGACTTGACATATTCAGTATATGGGCACAGGTTTTCGATGAATACACTCAGGAATTAACGAAGTGTTCTTCAATTTTTTAGTTAACCTAAGGCTACTTCCCATTTCCTTTCACTAAAACGGGTTCCTCATCAATTTCACTAATCCACAAGAGATCCCCGAATTGCCTATAGTTCAAAAACACTGGTCTAAACCATGACTGTCACTGAAATATGTCTTGCGATCGCTTAAATTTTTGCTGTTTAAATACTGCGCGTATTAAATGAAAGACAGAAATTCCAGTTTACCCCGTTCAATATTAGCTAAAAGGAAAACGCGCAACAGGACTCCAACGCAAAAACGTTCGATTTATTTTTACAGTGCTACTAGCCCTTCCCGCACTAAGACTTTACTGCTATGCTAATTGACTCAATGTACATGTTTTATCCACATATGAAATACTGAGTGTGACAGCACAGACTATAATGCACGTTGCTTTTAAGGAATGACAATATCTTCAAAGGGGTTTTCTACGTCTACTTCGTAAACCTAGCAGTACTGAATTGAACGGGCTGAGCTAAGCGACACACAGCTTGAAACTTTCAAAACATGAATGGCTTTTTCTTCCTTCTCAAAAGTGCCCGCAACTTTCCTAAATTAGTGTTCCGCTTTTAAGTCGCCCACGCCAACTTCAAAAGTTCAGGGAATGGTGTTGTGACTTAAGCCACTTGGAAGTGACAGACTCTCCCAACAAGGGTTTTGGCTAACAAGGTGCGTAGGCGCTGTGCCAGCCTCAGGCACGAAGACCTCATTTCGAAGTCGCGAAACAAGTGGCACAACAACAATTTCCCCCTCGGGATCAGTTCAGTAAAACTATGTGTCCAATGTCGAGCTTACAGAGCGTGACATGCGCCACGAACATAAAATATTAGTGCTACTTACTCTCTGTCGGTTGAACAAAACAAACAAATAAACAAATATTTGGATTAGCGTTTTATTGACTGCAAGGCGTGTTTAATCTATTCCATCTACTTTCCAGGCCGACCTCTCCTTCTTCTTCTCATTAAACGTCTTCCGCTTTCATATTATAGAAGTTTTACTCTGGACGACATGCGCCTTCGCCTTACTTTTGCGAGAGCCCGATGATTTCTTTGTACCCACTACGCTATCGTAAAACGAAGCACTGACGATGTTAAAAGCAATCAGAATAACAGCTCATCACGCTTAATATGCCTTGCAGCACAAGTTTCATCGTCACCTCTTCATAATTTCTACATAAACACTACTTTCTCGATTGCGGTCTTCCCCAAATGAGCTGATGATGGTGGTACTACTACTACTACTACTACAACAACAACAACAACAACAACTACTACTACTACTACTACTACTACTACTACTACTACTACTACTACTATAATAATAATAATAATAATAATAATAATAATAATAATAATAATAATAATAATAATAATAATAATAATAATAATAATAATGAAAAGAACAAGAAGGATTATGGCAGTTTAAAGTCCCAAAACTTCGATATGATTGTGAAGGGGGCTGTAATGGAGGACTTCGGACATTACGACGACCTGGGGTTTCATTTCGACTACCTGGAACATCATTTATACCACGAATAGCGAAAATAGAAGAAAAATATGCGTCAGAAAATATCTAGCCTCAAGCCATTGAATGATTAAATTAAGTGCAAATGTTCACCAAAAGATAACATTCTCACAAAGAAGTACTTTGGTGTTTAATACGCACCAAGTTTTGTAACAGCACAGCGCCTAGTTCTGTCTAAATTTAATGCGTGTATTGCAGGAAATGGGGCTCATGAACACTGCGCGGGAGCTCATGGGTTGAATTTCAAGTGCTTCTATGGCAGAACTGCAGAGAACAAATTTTTTTCGCGCTGTCTCGTTTTGCCCCGCAGGTTGGGGCAAATTGATTTGCATGGTGCAATTTTTTATTATTCTTGAAATAAACTTCTGAACTGTGGCAGCAAAGCCATGGTTGTGTAAGCTGAAAAGAAAGTTTGTGCACTGACGTTTTCTGGGAAGGATTGAAATATATATATATATATATATATATATATATATATATATATATATATATATATATATATATATATATATATATATATATATATATATATATATATCTATATATATATATATATATATATATATATGTATATATCGCATCGAACGCGTAATTCGAAGGTGGTAGGTTCAATTCCTGCTCACAGTTGGTAATTTTTTCATCCACTTTTCTTCTTATTTACATTCCATTGGTTTTAATAACTTCCCCTGTACATTCCTTGGCATTACTGTCTGTTATATCTCAATAATATTGTGTTAAAACACGGAAAAACGAGCCCTTAGGTATACACTTCTTTCCTTTATTATTATTATATATATATATATATATATATATATATATATATATATATATATATATATATATATATATATATATATGCGCTCACATTTTTCACCTTTTTGTCGCATGCTCCACCTTATCCAAAGCGATGAGAGAACAGCCCATACGAGGCTTCTGTCTACTGATAACTTTTCAAAATGCACAGGCGTACCCTACCTCATCCTTTTGAGTTCACCGTTTCTCTCCGCAAGAAACTCCTCTGCGCGCTGGACTTCGTATAGGGTCTATCGGAAACCACCTTAACAATGGTTGATGTTCAGCCACTCCATGGCAGCCCTGCAATCTGTGCTATCAGCACTGCTCCGCGGGCCTTACGAGCAGCTCGTACTTTATGTTCGAAGCCTTCTTCATGCAACACATGAAAAAGGGCACCACGTGACGTTTCAGTGGCTTCAAAGTCACTGCGACATCGCTAGGAATGAACACGCGGATAATGCCACTCGGGCATCTCTTGAAGGCACACTCGAAGATACTATACCTTTCAAGGTCTCACGCCACCAGCAGTGTTCGAGGGCTTGCACAGGAGATCATAATCTCTATATAGTGCCCAACAAGCAGCCAGACCTAATGGACCAATCGTCAACACCACCTACGACGATTCGCTCCTAGAAACTTTCGTAGTTTGCTCTTTCATGTTGTATTTGCTTTGTTTGTTGTGTGCGTGTGTGTGTGTGTGTGTGCGTGTGTGTGTGCGTGTGTGTGTGCGTGCGTGCGTGCGTGCGTGTGTGTTTGCGTGCGTGCGTGTGTGTGCGTGCGTATGTGTGTGTGCGTGCGTGTGTGTGTGTGTTTATCCATGATTTTATTAAGTGTTGCTCCTAAATCTGCAAGCAGCCTTATCATTTGTTGGGACCATTCGTGCTCCCACTTATCCATACATGAAGAACCACACGTATATTATTACAGCCACATCCTCTGTGAATTTCTGGTTTATAACGTTCAAAGACAGTCACTGGCAGGCTTTATAGCGCACCTTGAAATTAGACAAATGTATTTTAAATCTTTTTTTGCATGTCGTTGACACATATCATCGCACCTGAAGGCGATCAATAAAGTACTGATTTTTTTTAAAGTGTTCATGGACAATGCGACTGTGGCAATGATGTCGCGTACCAGGTCAGAGTTATGAACTGTGAATGAGAGAGAACAAAATGAGGGAAACGCAGGGAGGTTAACCAGAAATCGGAGCATCCGATTTTCTATCCCGCACTAAGGGAAGTTAAAATAGGGAAGAAAGATGATAAAGGAAGTGAAAAGTCAAATAGACGCGCGAAAAAGAAAAAAATGAGCGCGGGTGCGGTGGTAGTGGCCTATTCAATAGGCCACTACCACGCAGAAAGTCCAATGATGCCTTCACTGATTTTCTGTGCGAAGACACATTATGTCTCCTTTCAAGCACTGACTGTTCTGACAAGGGTCTCTCATCAAGGCGCGCTAACGCAGCAACCAACTTCCGTCTAAGCACGCTGTAACGAGGGCAGTGACAGAGAACGTGCTTTATCGTTTCATCGCTGCCGCAATGATCGCAAGCAGCCGATCTTCCATGCCGATTCGGAAGGTGAAAACTTAATGCTTATTTGTGTGTGTGCTGTTGGGTGGGCTATCTTTATTGCTTTGACCTCCCTTTCATCTCCCCCCTTTCAGTCTCGCCAATCATGTTCCCATGTATAGGGTATCAAACCTGTTATCCTGGGCTGGTCAACCTCGCTATCTTTCCTTTTCTACCATTTATTATCTCTCTTCGGGAATGCTGTAGCTGTTCAACGAGGCTGACTGTTCGCGAGAACTTCAGTAGCGCCTTCGTCATTGTCTGAGCTGGTAATATTAACAATCATAACAATTCGAGTCAGGCTTATCTTTGAGCTCTTTAATTTATGCTCGCCAGTGTCAGACAGATTTTGATCTTCGGCATATGATTTATGCTCGAATGTTACGTTACTTAAGTATGAACACCCAGGTCTTGAATGAATAAGTTAGTGCGAAAATTCTCTGCGAAGGGTATCCCGTTCCAATGCACTCATTTGCCTCGGGCTAGGATAATCGGATTTCCCGTCATGATGCTGCTTGAATCGGCTCTCGCGTTATAAATAATTATGGGGACTGCCTTTCGAATTTCGGATCGTTTTTCTATGCTCACCTTTCCGATGTCAGCTATGCTTTTGCTTTCTTTGTCCACGGCTCTCCCGTCCTTTGCCTAAGAAATGATAATGACGCTTCGCACTCTCATATCTTCAGAAAAACAGCTGCTATGCTCATAAGGATGGCTCGCATCTCTCTCTCTCTTTCTCTTTTGGTTATTCTGTGTCTTATTCAAGGTGCTTGACAGGGGTTGTTTCTACATCTTATTATTCGTTATTGTTACGTTTCAAGTTGTTCGAACATTTTCAGAACTGCTGGAGCATGGCACGTGACAGACGATGAAAACACTCGGCGTAGATTTTTTGAAAATTTTTGTTTGTACGTTTCTTCGCGAGCGAGCGAGTTTCAAATGACAACGGCACTGGAAATGAGCGGCTTCTTTGAGAGTGGCACAAAAAGGAAATGAGAAAGACCTTAAGGAGAGACAGATATCGCTGGAGCCGCTGCTGGGGCTCAGAGGGATTGGCAAGGAGAGTGCCAGAACTTTTTGTTTCTTTTGTTCTAGCCAGCAATCGCTAGGGACGGCAGGGAGCGAACGACTTCGCTAAACTTGTAAATGACACCGACGCCGTAATTAACGTTTGCGCCTCGGCTATACCGCAAGAAGAGTCGGCGCCTGCCTGGCCGTTGCGACTCGGAGCCCCAGCATACATGTATACACACGTACGACCACGCTTTCATTATCTTCCACGTGTACCACTATCCACTGTTTTTCTGCACTTCTTTCTTTCCATCGCAAACTTCTTTTCTCGGACTTTCTCCTCCTTTTCGTCACTCCTTTCTTTTCCCGATTCTTCATTTCTTCATTGTCTTCTCTCCTAGTATCAAAAAGTTTGGGTTTTATTTTATCGTTCTCCCGTGGTCCTGTGGGGGGGGGGGGGGGAGGGGCACTTACAATTGCGGTGCGTAATGTTGCTTTGTCTTTTTCGCCTTGATTCCGATCTTCCATTCCCAGTTGTGTTTATTTTTCTTTCGTGGATCTATTTGTATCCCCAGAGGCTCATTGCACCATTACCCCTGGTGTCAGTGCGGCGAGGAGAAACGGTATTGCAAAGCCCAGCAAAAACAGACAATAAGGTGTGAGTCGGGTTCGAAGAGTAACCTATTGGGGCTACATTTTTTTCTCCGTCCATTCTCACGTGGCTGTTCTCATTACCAAGTCTTCGCATTGAACCGTCTTGCTGTTTCCTTTCAACGGAATCACGAAGCGAGAGTAAAAGGTTTTGTTTGCCGATAATACCGACCTACAAGCGATCGGCTCATTGTTTATAGCAGAGAATTCATTGGTGAGGAGTCTGAAATGGCGCGTCCTTAGAAAAGCAACTTCATCAAGACGTTCGGTACCTGCGAAGTACAGTGACGTCATTCTGAAAGAACAGTGCGTCCACGGACGCAGACGGCTTACTACGACCATTTAGAATAACACGAAAGTCCTTGAATTATTAGACTCAATGCCCGGTGGCTCAGCAGTGTTCTATAACACTTTGGAACGGCTACCCAGGCCTGCAAAAATACGGCAGTGGATATCACAACTCCAAAATAATTCGTACCAGCACCAAGTGTATTTGCCGCGCTGCCACAACACATCAGTTTTGGTTTGCGTCTAAAACAAAATTGACATGGCCAATCAAAGATTTTACAGCTCAAGCTGTAAAATTAGGCCCATGACCATCGAATATCAAACACAAAGCAATGAAAGTGCGTCAGCCTTTCCTGATCACATGAGCATTTGTGAGCATCGACTTAACTATATCAAAAGTGTGCATCGTACTTGTTTGTGCTGACCATTCAAGAGCGGGTTTAAAACGACAATTTTTAAGCTCGCTGAATTCAAGATTTTTTCCCTATTAATTTTTTTTTCATTCTAAAAACCAAGAGGAAAGGCGCAGCCGTCGCCAAGAAACGGCTACAACGCCTTCTTTTTTTCTTAGTTTATTTTTTTAAACCCTGGTATTGTATTATTATTGCACCGAGATTCCTGACGCGTGAGCTAACATGAAGGTGATGCACACTACGTGAAATATTCCTACGTATACCTTTCGAAAAGATCGGCGCTAACGCGTGAAGTTGGAGAGAAACCAAGTTTTATAACGAACATGTATATGTTTACTTAAGGTGCTTTAGAAGCGTGCTCATGTTATTCTACGTGCTGTCTTTCAATATCTATCGTCATCTGGCTCTAAAGTACACGGAGCTGTTAGAACCAAGAAGCACTCATGGCTCACATTACCAGAAATATACACTGTTACAGGCATAGTTAAAAACGTAACTGTGCTAGATAAACATGAAAATCATAGGCGATTCACCTTCAATGCCTACTAAGAGCTTAGTGCTTATAAACAACGGTCAGAGCAGCTTTTATTGTCCTCCAAGAAAACGTTATGCAGAAACCATAGATTATTGCCAATGTAATGGAGCATAGGAACGCTTAAAGGGCCACTCACCACCCCACGTTCAAAGATAAGGGGGTAATTTCCTCCTCTACTTCATACGCACGATGCATCCTGCTTGCCCATTAGTTCTTGAATGCACGTGAAAAATATCAGGACTAAGCGCTAGAGCCTATCAGGAATTCGCGCTTCCCGGCTGCACGCTGTTATCACTGCTTGTGCAGTTGTAAACACAAAAAATGAAGTTTGATCAGTTGATTGTGGACGATATTCATGCAAAACGAAAAAGAATAGATGGGCGGTTGCATGTCAAAGCAGTGCAGGAGACAAATCACATGTCATACTTCGTGTATATCAACGAATTGAGAGCATGTACGCTGTAGACGTCATGGAGAGCTACTGTCTACGTCACAGTAGTGCACAAAGAAGGACGAGAAATATCAGAAAATATTATTGCGCTCTTTTTTGTATTTTGGGAGCCTGGTGAGTGGCCCTTTAAAAAGGTATTCTCTTCATCGTATAAATGGTGTTCCTGAAGGAATGCGTAATTTCTGTACGATTGTTAGAGTATATCTTTTCTTATTTAGTTTATTAAATTCTTAGAAAAAAGGGTCATTGCCCCTGCCAATATGTAGCGGTCGGGCGGATTAACATACGTATAAGTGTACTCATTATTCATGTTTTTTGTCTCCTGCTACGCAAGCGCCAGCGTCTACCGCAAAACAGTGAAAGGAAGAGGAGTGGGGGGGCTGCCGTTTTCTGGTACTCAACTATATCTAACCCCTCGTTACGGTCTAATCCTCCCGCCTAATAATTCATATCCAACATGTAGAGATGAAGACGCCCCGCAACTTCCACGCGCGAGAAAACGCGCGCATTGCATCGGTAACGTATCTGCTATGAAAACCTGACAACCATGTAAAAACAAAAAAAAGCAACAGCTGCTACACACAGAGCTATTTGCTGCTCGAATGCAACGACACGTGTGGGTGCGCCGAACGCAGACAAGCCAATTTCGCGGCGCAGATCACCAAAGCGTCGACTGAGTGGGTCGCATCATACCGCGCATATTGCGCAGCATGTATAATGCACGCTTCCATTTTCGTTCGGAAACGGCGCGAATGAATCCGCCTTATACGACATCAATACTACCCGAATGAACGGTTCGGTCTGGCCGCGCAGCGTCTGCTTTGCTGGAATTGATCGAAAAGGCGTCGAACAAAGAGAGAAAGTAAAAACAAAAGTGGTGTGGTTTTAGGGGCGAAGTGGACGGCGCGCGCGTAACAAGCACGAGGAGAACTCGCGCGCTCCATCGCACACGAAAGGGGCGTGTCGCGAGACGGCGATGGGACGAAATATGGCGAGCATTAGCATCGCGGTCTCTCGAACCGGCTCATAGAAAACGAAAGTTTGAGACAAACAAACACAACAGGTTAGAGCGAGAGAGGGAAAGAAACCAGGAAAGTGGTCTTTTGTTTCAATGGTGGCAGGATGATATAAGGCTGTGCATAGAATAAAGGCTGTTGTGTGTGGGGGGAGGGGAGTTACAGGCGATTCACTTCGCTGGAAGCTGCAGACACTGCGAGCAGCTTGGATGGAGAAAAGCTGTTTTTCCCCTATATAGGCGTCCAACGATCGCTCGCAGATCGTTAGAAAGGCGGTCGTGGACCGCTCTATTTTTCGAATCTCGAAGAAAGCGTTCGCCTGCCCTTGCGTCCAGCGCCGCGTTATAAAAGGGCCTGCGCTGCAGTCGGTATGTACACAAAGCTTTCTTTCAAGGAACGATAAAAAATATTTGTATCTTTTTCTAACTTGAAACATCCGATTGGGATAAAGGCGGAGGGTATTCTGAAAAAAAAAAAGCGAGAGGGACGCCTGCACGCTCCGCAGCTGGTGCACACCCGTTGTCCATCTTTCGACAGCCAAGTTATTACGGCCAGCAGCCGGGACCCTTGTAAAGAGGGGAACGGCCGATCCCCGCTGTATTAGACGGACGGGGCGTTTTCGAACGACTCAATGAGAGGGGTATAACGATTGGCGCTGGTCGTGAGCGAAGTTCGGACTGGGCCGTTTGCGAAGGCGCCGTCTCCTTACTGTTCGAAGAAAAGGAAAGCTACGCAGTAGTTTTGTCCACTTCATTTGAGCAGTGCTTGCTGCCCTTTATTTTAAGCTCCGCGCGAAGATAATAGACGAAATGGGGTTTGAGGAGTGAAGATTTTAGGGGCACCTGCGCCGGCAGTTTCAGAGCGACGTTGAAAATGGCACCAAATAGTTTCTTAACTTTTTTCACCTTTTCTTGTGCTCGATCGACATTTTTAGGATGGCAGTAACGAAATGCTGTCAGGTTTTTGTGTCGTCAACACACTTCATGCAGACAGACAGACAGACAGATGGACGGATTGATGGACGGACGGATGGACAGACAGACAGATGGACGGACGGATGAATGGATGGACGGATGGACAGACAGAGAACTTTATTGAGGTCCCGAGAAGCTAGTCGGGAACGACCCGCTCTTTCTTTTTTTTTTACTTCCGGCCAAAAGCATCTGCACGGAGGCTAATTATATCGCATCATCAGCTGCAAGCAGTTGGGCCGCATGGTAATCTAGACTGCTTTCTTTTCCAAGTTAAGGAAGTAACGAGTTCAGATTCTCACCTTTTCCCCTGTTCTGAAACGCCACTCTATAGGTCTACTAAAGCATGGAAGGGTGAAATAGTCTTAACGCCTACCTTTGTCAGTGGCAGTCTGGCTAGCGAGGAACTTATAGGGTACATACTTCTTGCGCTAACCCTCCATGTCTCACTCCAAATAAACTTATGCATTCATCTCTGACTCTCAGAATTCAACATGCGACCACGGCGGTGGTCGGGCTTTGTGAAACATCGGAGGTATACTCACGATCTATAACGACTCGAACAGGCCGTTCCTGAAAAGTGAACCTAGGAACGATCTACAAAAAGACCTCGTCAAGCGGAGCTTGATTAGCAGAGTTGCATTAATATAAACATTCGCTGGGATATTATTCACCTTGGCAAGGCTTGATGAATTAGCAATGCATAGACGATACTAACTAGTGGTCTTGTCATCCGCAATAGAGAACTGATAAGGAAGAATGTCGTGGAAGGTTTTTAATGTACAAACATTTGGCAGGCAATGTAGAATTATCTGTTGGTGCAGGTCAACAGGTGGTTGAAAAATGCAGGACAACAAAGAAACAAGAGAAAGAAATCAAGACCATGCAACGTGCCCTGGAAGTAATTATGATAAGAGTAACATAAAAATATCAGAAAATGGTATAGAAAGAGAAAGCGATGAAGAAGGCCGGGAGGTTAATCAGGTATTAGCATCCGGTTCGCTACCCTGCACAGAGCTTAGTGAGTAGGGGTGTAGAGAGAGAGAGTAAAGGAGAGGGAAAAAAGCACGATCAAGCAGATAAATGGGTAAGAGATTAGACAGTGGTAGCAGATATTGTAGCTCACCCACTGGAATAAATTGAACTAAGTCAGCCACGAAATGTGTACGTAGGACTAAGAATTGCCGCAACAGAAACGTTACGAAGGAAGGCAAAATGCAGTTGAGGAAGGCATATAGTAAGACAAACGGGCGAAAGTTCGCGCGGATAAAATGCAATCAGGTATTACAGGCTATAGGGTAAACTTGAGAAGAGCGAGTGAGGTATTCGTCTTGCAGGGGCCTAAATTGACTGAAAAACGATGACGATGATGATGACTGAAAAAGCTGTTTGAGATCCCTTATTTGGTACAAGGCTACACTTGGTTCACTAATATGTAAAGTTTTACTGAACTTGCAGGCGCTCTTTACGCGCTTATTGGTGATTAACACTAAAATTTTTAATTTAGGGCAGTGGGGCATGAAATCGCATTTGAGTATTTAGTTTTCTGAAAAACCTTACGTCACTCCTTCACGACTGCAGATATTGGGATGCTCAATTCAATTGTGTGTGGCTATTTGCAGAGCACAAAGGCGTACTGGGTAAGCCCTTTAAAATAACGATGTCATACTTGTCGATGACCACACTATACTGAAGTGAAGAGCGATGGTGTCAGATAAACTTTATATTAGCAGTCATTTCCACAAATCACGCAATTGTCAAGTAGCTGACACTGCAGGATTTCACGTTGAGGCCAAATGTTATGGTTCGAAGTACATTAACTCTGTCTAGCATTTATATTTCAACTATTACTCTTTGTATGACAAAACAACGCAAAACTAGAAAACAAGCACACCAAAAAACGAGATTTGAGGGAGAGGGGTTGTCAGTGTCGTGTCAGTACAGATTGAAGAGGTCTGTGTACATTTTACGCTAGTGCATAAGTGCTGCAAACATTTCTACGCGCGTCGAGCCGCGTACGTTTTGCTGGTGTATTGGAAGATGCGGCTTCATGCGATGATACTTCGACAAATATTGCATGCTATTAAACTAATTACATACGACTAAAGGCCTGCTCGCTAATCTATTCAAACTCAGCACGGGCGTCATGCACGGACGTTAAGCAGGATGCCAGCCTCAGAGTTCTTATTTGCCCACTGTCTGGCACGTTTATCACACAGACACTGCGCTGACAACGCCCGTGATTACTTTCGACTGAGCTGCCATGCGGGCGCCGGCTCGACATCGGCACGGGCGTTGTTCGCCCAACCTTGATTGATTGATTGATTGATTGATTGATTGATTGATTGATTGATTGATTGATATGTGGGGTTTAACGTCCCAAAGCCACCTGATTATGAGAGACGCCGTAGTGGAGGGCTCCGGAAATTTAGACCACCTGGGGTTATTTAACGTGCACTCAAATCTGAGCACACGGGCCTACAACATTTCCGCCTCCATCGGAAATGCAACCGCCGCAGCTGGGATTCGATCCCACGACCTGCGGGTCAGCAGCCGAGTACCTTAGCCACTAGACCACCGCGGCGGGGCCGTTGCCCAATCTTCAAAGCACGGCAGGGAAAATGAAAACGAATTCGAGAAGTGTTCTTCGTACGCGAGCCGCAAGCATTGCAGTGCGTCAAATCAACAATCTGCCAAAGTCTATCTTTCTTTCATCGCTCCTCTTGTTCAGGTCCCAATTCCTGTTTCAAGCAGTTGTCTTTGTTTAACAATGACATTGCATCCATCCGTTGATCGGTTTGTATGTATACGTATTAACGACAGCATATGAGTTATCACGTGCCAAAACCACAAAATGATTATTAGACACACCGTAGTGGGAGGCTCCAGAAATTTTGATTACATGTAATTTTTAATGTGCACCAAAATAAACGAATATCCGACTTGTAGCGTAAAACTCACGCATTTTTCGCCTCCATAGAAAATGCGTCCACCACGGCTGTAATTAAACCAGTCACTTTTTGGTCAACACCATAACCACTGTATCGTTAAAGAGCTTGTTTAGAAGAAAATCCGGCGTAGGCGTAGTTCGCTGTGAGAGAAAAATCACCATCTTGCGCGTAACCAAAGCATAGAGAAATACGCCAACAAATGAGAAATTCGGGGTCTGTGTTGGGATTGAGCCGGTGTTGTGAGCGTGGCAAGCGGGTGTTCTGCCACATAGCCACGCACATGCTTGTGCCATGCAATGAAAACAACTTCCCTTGATTGAAGATGCAGTAAAAGTAACTTTTGTACTTTACAAACACGCGTGTCCTGTATACGTGCTTCACAGCACAACATAAAATAGCGCAGTAATATTGAGTGGTACAAGCGTACATCACCAACAGGCGTCAGAACGCGTGATTGTCATAATGACTTCATGGTTTAAAGCTAGCCACGCACTATAAAGGGCACACACGTTACCGTACGTATTCTCTGCACGTTACTGCATGGTTGTACGACAGGCAGCCGGAATCGAATGCGTGTGCTTTGATACGCCTGGGAGTCCAGACCGAACGTTATTGCCTCTGCAAAGGCGATCTGTGTCACGGCCAACGACGTCATCTAACCCGACGCGCCGGTGTGTCTTACGCAACGTACGGCGAGCTCTCTCAACCCATGGGCCCAATAGCAACCCGTTGATGCAAGCGGCGCCATCCAGTCTGGCAAATATTACGCAATGCATGGAAACGTCACTCGTCCATGGGTGCAACCCAGCGGTGGTTCCTGACTGGAGGGTTCGTACACCACGGCCAGCAGCGCTTCTGATTGGACGTTGGTGACGTAAGTCGTCCTCCTGGGCCTATAAAAACAGCCAGGCGGCACGTCGCCAGCAGCCGACGTAGGCGTCAGAGAGAAGACATCCAGTGCCGAATGTGTAACGCCCCTTTTTTTATGCTGTACCTAAACATTGCCTTAACTCACCGTCATCCTGTCCGCTCGTCTATCAGCTCTGCGCAGAAGCAGCCGCGAGCTGAGAAACGCGCTACGGAACAACCTTGGTGGCCCGTGACCTCAGCGCACTACGCAACAGTATCGGCGACGGTGCGATTGATTGATTGATTGATATGTGGGGTTTAACGTCCCAAAACCACTATATGATTATGAGAGACGCCGTAGTGGAGGGCTCCGGAAATTTAGACCACCTGGGGTTCTTTAACGTGCACCCAAATCTGAGCACACGGGCCTACAACATTTCCGCCTCCATCGGAAATGCAGCCGCCGCAGCCGGGATTCGAACCCGCGCCCTGCGGGTCAGCAGCTGAGTACCTTAGCCACTAGACCACCGCGGCGGGGCGGCGACGGTGCGAGTCGTAACCGCATACACTGCTTGTAGACTGTAGGCGAACTGAAACACTGAAAGAGTTTTGCAGTTTCTAAGCTTAATGTGCAGTTTCGGGTACCTTGAATTGTGTTTGCCATGCTGAAATATACTACATGGACATAAACGTAGAAAGAAATTCCGACGAAAACAGTTATGTATGTATGTATGTATGTATGTATGTATGTATGTATGTATGTATGTATGTATGTATGTATGTATGTATGTATGTATGTATGTATGTATGTATGTATGTATGTATGTATGTATGTATGTATGTATGTATGTATGTATGTATGTATGTATGTATGTATGTATGTATGTATGTATGTATGTATGTATGTATGTATGTATGTATGTAATTATTACATTCATATGGACAATGCATCTAAAGAGTTACCGTAGTTGTCACCAAAACTTTATTATACGCGTGCTATTTTCTACAAATGGAATCGTATCTTTTTGGTAGAAAACGCTGCTTGGTATTGGCAGTCATCAACCCCAAAATAGTGACTCTTACCATTGGCGCGTTCTCCTTTAGTATTGCCGGAAATCAGAAACAAGCTTGATAACATGCACATTTTATGGACTATATACAAAGAACGCCTTCTGCATTCACGCAAAAAATATTACAATTTATTTCAAGTAAAACAATCTTCGCACGAATCGGAGAAATCGAAAATGTAACAGTCTTTCTACATTCGTGAATACCCAGCTTCCGTTACGAGAAACCACCGCATACTTCCCTCTTACTAAGGAGAACGGAAAATATATAACGGCTTCTTTTTTCTCCCTTGAGTACGTGCTATCATTTATCTAGGGGGCAATCAGGAAGCTCAAGATTAATAATCACGTCCATGAAGTTTGGATAAGACTAGCAGAAGCCAGAAGAAACAGGCGCCGATGGTCTGCAATCACGTAGCAGTATTTACTTGGTCTTTGAGGAGCAAAAATACTTCCGCAGTATACAGTGCTAGCTGGAAGCGTACTCTCCCGGTAATTCGGAAATTTTCGTTACGGGCTCTCGTAATTTATGCTGGTCTAATGGTGAATGTGTTATCACGGCAACATTATTCATCAAAGTGAAGGGATGAGGCCCTTGGCAGTAGAGAATTTGCGAAAGATTGGGCAGACGTTTTTGGTTCACGGTTTTCTGCGTATATTGAACCAGTTTATTATTAAATAACACACCCTACGTAAAAAAGAAAAAAAAAACACCAGAACATGTACTTCTCCTTGAGCGTTTTGGTGAAAGCTAAAAATTAGCAAGGTTCTCGCATTGCACCCTCAAGGGTGGAAGAAACTTCCAGCGTAGACAAATCGTCTTGCTTAACCGAGAGCGCCTGAAGCGATGGGCTAAAGATAGCAAGGATTATCGGGCTAAAAAAAATTGCACTTTTTAGTCTTGAAGTTATGGATAATAATAATAATAATAATAATAATAATAATAATAATAATAATAATAATAATAATAATAATAATAATAATAACATGCCATTCAGTTCTGTTGTGTTTCATTCAGTGACGTTTTATTTTGAATAATGGAAAGTCTTTTCACAATTTGTGCTTGTTTTTTTGCTTGCTTTACGTCATTATCTCACGCGTATACTCATCTGATGTTCATTGCCGTTTTATTCCTATTAAAATTATTATTATTACTCTCTCATTGCTATTCCTGTTAGGACTTGTATAATAATTGACGATTAGTTCGTGTTATTGTTTGTATGGAAATTGTACGAATTCGTGTATGTATTCATTTTATGCTCCCCTTACACAATGCCCTGTTGGGTCTGTAAGGTATTTTGAATAAATTTATAAATAAATAAACAAATAAATGTAATAATTTCACTGTGCACAGTTTGCGTACCATTTATAAAACGCAAGGTCTACCACCAGCCAAATTGAACTAGTCTGCTCGCGGAAAATCAAAGAGTTCAAATGTGCGTGTCAGTAGACTTCACGATAAAATATATACAGTGATGTTATAAATACGTACGTATGCTTTTCATGAGATTCTAATCCAAAAAAGACGGATTTTTTTATTTTACTTGGTGTTTTCCGAGAAAAACATTTTTGCTATTTTTAGCACTGTGGGTCTCAAGTTCAGTAATGTTGTAAAAGAGTGCTAGTGCCAGGAAAAAAAGCTGCTTTATTATATTCCTGCCATTTTTAGACATATATACGAAGTGGAGGCCTAATTTTGTGGAAAAACATTTACAGCCGAAAGCAATAAATAGGTAACATTGATATGTGAGATAACACGTTTGTACAGTTTGATACAAGTAAAAACGATTCCTCAAGATAATCACTTTAGTAGGAAGGCGTATAAAGCATGATAACTTTTTTTGCTGTAAAATACTTCAGGACATTTTTTTCTAAAGCAAGGACACTCAAGCGTGAAACAGTGAGCACTATAGAGCACTGGTAATGGGAGGATGCTCTGCATTATTTCTATAATGTCCGTACCTTTGCTCAATTTCTAGGGATGGTGGCGACGTCTGACTCTGTCTACAGTTTGCAGAAATAAAAAGAAATAGAATCTTGAAACAATACTGTGCTAAATGTTTGGCGCAGATGCATCAGCTGGTTTGATGATATTGCTCCTCCATACGCAAACTTTCAGGCTCTACCCTAAACAACACATAATCACGTCCATAATCACGTAGGGGTGTTATGTATACTGTATACTTTATTCTCTTATGAAAGAGCACGAACAAAAAAAAAGAATCGTTAGAAAATAGATGACTCTTGCGTAGTGCTTTGATCCCACATCTAATATTTTTCCTCGATTGACCTTTCCGCGCTTGCGCAGTAGCAATTTATATGCTACGGCTGTGGCTCGAATACAAAAATTGTCAAAGAAGCAATAACTGTTCTTTCCGCAATGCGGCGCCTTTTGTCAAAATGCTTTTGAGGTCCTCACACCAGATGTTGGGCAGCTGCTGACGACAGCGTCCTTGTCCTTAGAACTTTGTGTCTCTCATCGCGAACTTCGATATGACATCTCTTGTACAATGAGAAATTGAGCCCCACCCACCCACACCCCCCATGACCAAAGCCGAAAGTGAATGCTTGCCACAAAGATTCGAAGAAAGTTTATTGGCAAATATTTCTTGCCCTTTCAAAGAAACCAGCGGATTTGGACTTTTGTGATACAATAACAGTGGCCACTCTTCAAGTTCGAGGTTCCCCGGCCGTTGTCGAATCACAGCCAAGTATTAGAACTTGGCTCTCGTGCTGAAGTTTGGGACAAAAATAGCGGCCTCGTAATGTCCGGCATCGACAGCAGAATGACAAGAGATGAAAGTGATGCTACTAAGTTGCGTTGTTTTATTTTTCAGCTTTGCCTTTTATTGCTGGCAAGTGTACCACATGGTCGCAGCAAGAATACAGTGCTTTAAAAGTTATCACTGATCTTTGGTTGGGAAAAAGGGCACTGAGGTTTCTGTTCAACTATGTGAGGAGTGATACTAGGGAAAGCCTCAAAAATAATTATATGAAAAAACGTCACCCATCTGCAACAAAACTAAAAAGAGCTTACTTTTCTCATAACCTTGACTACTTTAGAATCATTAATATTGCCTTATTGACCGTTATTATTTTTCGCAAAGTTAGCAAGCGCGCAGTTAGCACTTAAAAGGTCACTAAAAAAACAATGATTTGGTTAGGTTGACAAACTGCACTCTGAAAACTCTAATGTCACATGTTTCACTACCATAAGTTCATTACTAACAGAGGAAATTAAGGTTGACGACTGATTTTTCAATTTTGCACCCAAATCTCCAGATGTGGCGTCAAAAATTTTTAAATGTATTTTATCCTTCTTTTGCGGCATTGGCACAATGAACTATAGTGTTAAACTTCGTATGCTAGGTCTATGAAAGCCACAGATGACAGCGTACTTCATTTTTATTTATATAACAAAAACATAGGAACCAGTAGGAGCCTCCAATATGTAAGACATCACGGTGTTTGGTGCGGGAAACTGGAGACGCCGTGTCCATCCCCATTTTCTTTTCGCGCGTTTCCCACTAGCCAATCGTCTTGTTGCGAGAAGATTCGGGTTTTCTAAATTGTGAAATTGTACATTACAAATAGCCGAAACATATATTCGCTCTTTAGTGTGTCTTTAACGATGCAGCTGACTTTGCATGTATTTGCCGCGGTACAGTTCAATGACACATCCGATATTGAGCAAGTACATGAAGTCGCGGGTTTGAATGCTCTCGCCTACTTTCACCTAAATGTTGACTAAAACATTCTGGACAGTGAGCATTCATTTCACGCCCCCCCCCCCTGCTTTTCTCTCTTGTCGAGTCGTTTCTGCACGT
The DNA here is from genome assembly GCA_013436015.1 of Rhipicephalus annulatus. Classification (NCBI taxonomy): domain Eukaryota; kingdom Metazoa; phylum Arthropoda; class Arachnida; order Ixodida; family Ixodidae; genus Rhipicephalus; species Rhipicephalus annulatus. The sequence goes on along the minus strand of WOVY01001162.1, from coordinate 579,397 downwards.
AAAATCCCAAAACAGTTTTTTTTTTTATGTGAAGTGAATTTTATGTTGTATGGAGTGAATGACCGAAAGTTGAACTTGAAACAGTTGAAACTTTGAAACAAAAGCTACATGAAACGTCGTGATGTAGCTATGGACTAGAATGATCAACGATTGTCCCTCCGGAGCAATCAGTGATGGACGTTTTATTACTATAGCGATATTCGCAATCGGCGCAGGTACGCCTACACCACCGCTTAATAGCGCTTATGCATGCGCGCTTTTACTCGTGGAGACAACACCTCCGAACACCTTGCATTAATTAGTTCCTCCTGTCAACTAATCACAGTCCCAGGCGCTTTATCAATAATTCCCGCAACCATCTATTTGATACTGCTTCTACAACTACATTCTCAATACAAGTATTGAGAAAAAAAATTCACACCGATGTTTCCAGCTCCGTAAAAGCTAATGACCCTTTCAGCAAAAATGAACATGCATTAAAGGTCAATCCTTTTTATAATTGCTTTTCTAACCAATAATTAGTCAATTAACAGCCCCTCACTACTTGTCTGATTCTAGAATAAGTAAGTGGATATTCCGAATTCTGCTTCCATTCGGTGAATTCTCGTTAAAAATGGGTCTCCAGTCTAGCATAGGTTGTTATGAAATAAAGAGCGAACATTAGGAGTACACAGTCATAGAGTTTCTTACATATCCACTAGAGGAAACTTTGTCGCTAGCGTCTATGGGAGGTGCAACGCATGGCGCTTCAGCGAGCGTGGGAGTGATGGGTAGGACACGGATATGTCTAATCTTCTTACTTCTGGCTTTGTGTGTGTTCGTGTCGCTTGGAGCTGTCCTGTCACGAAGCAAAAATCAGCGAGTGTTCAGTGGTTGCACATCACCACCTTAGTATCTTAACAATACTGATTGTTTGCCTAGTTGGTACTTGCTTACTGACATGTTTTGGCCGCAAATAACACACACACACACAAAGTAAAGAAATACTCAACGACAAGCACGAGCGGCCTCAGGCATATTTTATGTTTATCATTTCCTATCGGGTCACAAAGTTCACACGGTTTTGTACTTTCCTTCAGAAAAAAAAAAACGAAACACATCCATAAGCGAAGCCACAAGTGCGATCCGCCACCCGCAAGTACGAAGACTAGGCAACTTCATGTACTAACCATCATTCCCATGGTCGCTGAACTATCGCAGTGTCAGAGACCCCTACACTTAATTTTAGGAAACTCTATACACATAATGGCAATATGGAGACAAACTTGTGCAGAAGAAAATATGTGCGCGTTTTATATTGAGTGTCGCAAACATTCGTTCACTACTACGCCTGTATAGCTTGCCTTCAACCAGAGTCGAAATATGTATGATGCATATGAAAACTATATGACTCGAAGGCAAAATCATTGTGTGCATATATCCACCGATTGTAGTGAACAATTACCAAGGAGGTTCTATAGAACCTCCTTGGTAATCGTTCTTTAACTCTAACTGCTAATTTAACTCTTTAACTGCTAATTTAACTGCTTTAACTGGTAATTGCTGTTTAAATCCTTAACTGCTTTAAAAAAGAATGTCACAGCCTCTAAAGGCCACTGCGAGGGCGGAGCTACGAAACGCACCTTGTCGTCTGCTTCCGAGTCTTTCCTTATCTAATATGGCGACCACCGGCATCACTTATGGGGGCCCACATCAACTCCAGAAAACATAGTATAGAACCTTTTTTGACAGTTACTTGACTTAACAACGCACTCTCACGCTCTCCCGTAGCCTGCGAGATAAAGGTGAGCCGCAATTTTTAAGCACCACCTCGAGCGTGAGCCTGAGATAAATCAATGCATGAGACAACGCCTCGACATGGTGCTGTTCTTCGGAATGACGAAGCTCAAGGAACCCACTCGGAAAAATTAAGCGTAAGCTGAGAAATAAACCATCACAGAAAAACACTCTCAGAAGCTTACGGATCAATCGCACAAGTCGATGGGAACGCGAAAGTGTATCATGACAAATGATGCTCTACCCCAGCGCGGTGGACAGCTGAGGGGGTCACCGGAGTTGTGGTGGCAGATGAGCGAAATAGAATAGAACTGGAGGCGAGAAGGATCCGGCCTCACGACCCCCGTAGCTGTTGCTGTGCTGGCCATTACCCTTCTAATTCTGGCTGCCCTCCTACGAGAAGGGAACACGGCCGCCTTCATCCGCAGCCAAAATGATAAAGCACCCAAAGCGTCTCTCCGGCAAAGACGAGACCTGCTGAATAATTGCAGGCTGTCCCACCTGTCCCGTTTATTAAGGAGGCAATCGCCGGGCTAATTCCAAGAGCCGAAGTATCAGCCCCCCGAACCGCACCACGAAAGGGTGGACAATTTTGAAGTGGTCCTTTTTGGTGCGCCAGCGGACGCCGGTCGTGGCCCAAAGAACAAGTCAGAGCCGAGAGTTGATAAACAAACAAATTATATTCTCAATAATGGCAGATCGAAAACAATACATAAGAATGCACACTCCACAATAGTTGCATACAGTATGACACCAATCAAACCAATCAATCAATGTACTACACAACACAATCAGCCACACTCAAAACAACGGACACGGACAACAATACGCACTACAATGCAGTCGCATGCATTGAACAACCGAGACACTTAAAGACTAAAGAGATAGAAAACCTATTCAGTCCAAAGTTCTTGGAACCAGAGTCTAGATGATACTCTTCCGAGGATCACTCACTCAAAGTCCAGCGTTGTTGTCGTTCCGCAGCCCTCTGAAGTTTCTCTTCCAGGAAACCTCGCCGGAGTTTCTCTTCCAGGAAAACTCCCGTCTTCAATAGGCCACTCTCCAAGCTTCAAACTTCTTCGCCGGAAATCCGTCGGCTTCACACACGCAGCTGTTGCCCGCGTCTTCGCTCGATAGCGGTAAACCCACGCTCTTGCCTGTAGCTCGAGCCGTCCCTACGGACCAAAACTTTCGCCGACTACACGGCGGAATCCTTACGCGCTCCGGCGCTAACTTTCCGTCTCCTCCTGTTCTGTCCCTACGGGCAGAACCTTCGCCGACTCCACGGCGGAATTCCTACGCGCTCTGGCGTTAACTTCCGTCACCTCCTGCTTTCTCGTCTCGGCTGCTCGATTAAATACGTTCTGCGCCACCTTCCAGAAATTTCTCGTCCTTTCGTCGGCGCGATACGCAGCGAAAGCTGGGAAGAGGGCGAGACGGTTGGAATGCCCTCTCCGGCGGGTGAGTCAACTCGGTATGACCACGCCTCCTTCGTTCTAGAAAGGTCGAGCGTTTGCCCGGCCGCCGCTGTGGGGTGAGGAGGTTCGTCTGCGAAGCCGTGCTTCTGCGGGGAGAGCACGCGCCCGGGAGCCTTGGATGTTTGCTTTCTTTTTTTTTCTTTTTACCTCACGGCGTTTCTTCCTGCCGTTGTCGCCAGGATTTGGCGGCGCGCTCTATTTTTAGCGCTCGTTCTGTGACACAGGCTACTCTCGACGTATACATGTGCGCGCGTGTATGTGTTTGCGCAACGATGTCCGGCTTGCGCGATCGTATACATACGAAGAGTCGGTGGTCGGAGCGGGGAGCATCGCAGACGCTGACGGTGTGGAATATTTATCCCTAGAAAAAAATAAAGCTCTTTTTCCTAGAACTTTCTTTACCCATCCAGAGGGAAAAGAGTGTTTTTTTTTTGTTCCCGAATCATTGCTCGAACACTTTCGTTACTTGTCTAACCTCTTTCATTTTCTTCTACTTATATACATATCCAACTACTGTATCCCTTCATCCAGTGTATAGGGTGGAAATACCGGTTATTCTAAACCAGTTAACATTCCTGCCTTTTCTCAATCTCCTGTCTTCCTTCCCTCATTTATTCTCCTCTGTTCTCTTGGCATTGACTTTCTTTCTTTCTCACTTTCTTCTACCCTTTTAACTTTCGAACTCTCCACCTTTTTGCCAGCGTCGAATGGCATAACGGTTGTTCTAAACCGGTTAACATCCTCGCCTTTTCTCGTTCTCCTGTTTTTCTTCTCTCATTTATTTTATTCCGTTCTCCTGGCCTTGGCTTTCTGCCGTAGGACCACAGACTGGGGTTTCGTATTGAATGGACTCATGTTCAATGGTTATAGGACTTTTTCGCTCGCCTCTAAAAGTGCGGTGAAAGAGAATGACAGCGGGAATGGGGCTTTCTCTGACGTATCTCTTCACTTAATGGTACCACGAGGAATCATTGAGAGATGTTACGCTTCAATAGACTTGAAAGCTACCGGTGGGGCCTCGTAATGGAAACCACTTTTGTGGAAAGTTGCACCTGATCAAACATGGCACGCAGGAGAAGAAAACGAATGGTAGGGTTATCTATATTTTACGCTGTGGCCGCGTTGCAGAAGCGGTACATCGGTTCTTCGAGGCTCCAGTGATGGATTGGCTGCTTCCGCTGCATGGCCAATTGCAATGAACAGATAGAAAATGTTGCGCTTGGTTTTTTTATAACATACATACATCTGGGAAATTGAACTATAAGCGAAATTCTCGACACAAAAAGAAATATGCACTCTTTACCTTTAGTTGGCATTTTACGTTGCTTTTTTTGTAATCTCGTCACTGTTGTCATTTACGGTTAGCAAATTAACTTTAATGAATAAACCACAGATCAAGCGTGGCTACGATACGAGATGTTTTTTTATATTGAAATTAAGAGAAATGATATTAACAGATCGGTAAATATGTGTGTATCTAAAAACATTACTCTGAATATTCATAAGACCAAGGACGTCACAAATGTGTCTATAGTGATATGTTACCTTCAACACTCACGCCAACTAAGGCATGGTGAGCGTGTTTCATAAAGACGCGGAGATTCAAGGATAGCTGCGAATAAATATATATCCGCATATCAAACGCCAGTCTGCCTCAGTTGTACACTGGTGTTTCATTTGGGCACGGCTTCCATCCTGGCGTGCTGTGCCATTTATTAGCACGCTAAATACCATACGATGGTCAAAAGTCGGGGACCCGTAGGCCCTAAACTACATATTAAATGCAAAAAAAATTTTGCGCACTGCAAGCACTTTTCGTATCTATCTATCTATCTATCTATCTATCTATCTATCTATCTATCTATCTATCTATCTATCTATCTATCTATCTATCTATCTATCTATCTATCTATCTATCTATCTATCTATCTATCTATCTATCTATCTATCTATCTATCTATCTATCTATCTATCTATCTATCTGCTTACTTTTGGGGTTCTCTCGTGATCACCCCATTAACTTGGCGTGAACCAAACTTTGTGGTAAGAAGGTTCGAAGGATATGACACACTGGTCAAGACATAAAAATTCGGCAGATCCCACGTACGTGGGAATCGGCGTTATGCGAGGCATGCGGAGGGAAAGTGACCTAGTTCCAGTTTTTTTTATTGAGCGACACGTCATGAAATGGCGCTAAATATATGTACAAATGTTGCACGCACAGACATATGTTAAAGAGTTGTAGATGTTTATATAACCAGTTGTTTCCACATGCGCAACCATGTCAACTGGAACATGCGTATTAGTAACAGCAGAAGCTGATATGAAGCGCTGATGCTCACGACAATGCTTTCCCTTGACACTGCTACGTAAATCAACTTCAGCACACGGCGCCTAAACACAATTGACGTTAAACCGACGTGACGGCTGTTTCAAAGGAGTTGATTGATATGTGGGGTTTAACGTCCCAAAACCACTATATGATTATGAGAGACGCCGTAGTGGAGGGCTCCGGAAATTTAGACCACCTGGGGTTCTTTAACGTGCGCCCAAATCTGAGCACACGGGCCTACAACATTTCCGCCTCCATCGGAAATGCAGCCGCCGCAGCCGGGATTCGAACCCGCGCCCTGAGGTGTTTCAAAGGAGTGCATATGTAATTTTTATAAAATTAGGTAAGCAGCAGTGTAACCACTATTGGCGTTTCGTGAATATTAGCGTCTATTTGAAAAGTAGTTCCGAGACCTCGTGTAGCTCTGCGGTAGAATGCTTGACTGCCACGCAGAATGCTTGTGTTCGATTCCTGCTGGGACCCTGAAATTCAATTTTTGCGTTCATCTGGGGGTCAACGCTGCCTATGTCAGGTTTTTCTTAACACTGACATTTATTCTATGCCATCATTGGACCGACGCTACAGATGTCGGGTATTTCTTAACGCTTACGCGTTAAAATTGCCCATGTGTGTTCTCGTCGTTCTTATAGGTTAGATACTAAGTGTCAATCACCTGTGGCGCATACCCGCATACCAGTGACACATACCAGCCCGTGGGTATGTGCCACTGTCTTACGGGAAGTATTTGACGACGTACGTGACTGGATTGTGAGATTGTTCATGTCTTGACCAGCGCGTCATGTTCGTCAAACCATCTTACCCTCCCATGCTACTTTTGGTTCACGCCAAGTAAAAGGGGTGACCACGAGAGCACCCAAACGTAAGCGGCTAGATAGATAGATAGATAGATAGATAGATAGATAGATAGATAGATAGATAGATAGATAGATAGATAGATAGATAGATAGATAGATAGATAGATAGATAGATAGATAGATAGGCTCAAAGTCGCCTCAGTTCGCTAAGAAACGCTTCGCATTTAACTTGTCGCAATCTTGTCGCGTACGCCGTCAAACACTTTCCGCCAGACAGTGGCACATACCCCCAGGCATGTATGTGCCACTAGTATGCGAGTGTGTGCCACAGGTGATTGACCTTAAGTATTTACCTAGGAACAGCGAGTACACACATGGGTAATTTCAACGCGTGAGTGTTAAGAAAAAGTTCACATCGGCAGCGTTGACCCGTTGATTGCAAGGAATAAATGTCTGGGTACAAGCAGAGACCAAACTCCAGCATTCTGCGTGGCAATAAAGTATTCTACCATAGAGCCTCACCAGGAACTACGTTTAAAATAGACGCTGTTCATGAAACTTCTGTTGTGGTTGTAGTCCTAGCTGTGCAATTTTATAAACATTACATATTTACTACTCATGTAATACAGCCGTCACGTCGGTTTAACGTAAACTGTAGTTTGGTGTCATTTGCTGAAGTTGATTTATGTAGCAGTGTTTAAGGCTACCATTCTCGTGAGCACCAGCACTTCATGTTAGCTTATCGCTTCTGGTGTTGCAAATACTTATTCTCCTGTTGGCATTGTTGCACAACTGCAAACAAGTTGTTATATAAACATCTTCAACTATTAAACATATGCGTGAAACGTTTTTACATATATTTAGCGTCATTTCATAATGTGTAGCGCCATAAAAAATTACAACATGATCACATTCCCTTCACATGCTTCGCATAATGTCGATTCCCAAGGTACGTGGGATCTGCCGCATTTTATATGGTGAGGCCGTTATTATATTGTCCCACACGGATACGACAGTAACAGAAACGCCAAACATAGTAACCAGTAAAAGAATAAAGAGGAGAAGCCAGACGAAATACAGGAGGGCAAGTTAACTATTGTTAGATATGGACTACGCACCATTTCAGTATTCGGATTTTAGCGCATGAGGGCGATTCCCAGGCCTGTCACTGTGAGTCATCCTCTGAGCGACGCCTACACGCCAGAGCCGAAGTGGTACGTGTTCCACGTTCATCGACCCGGAGGCGATGGCAACATGACGCGGTGCAACATGACGCGGCATGATGACATGGTGACAACTCACCGCGACGCAACATGACGCGAGTTTGCGTTGCAATCTCCAGGTGCTTGCTTGCGCAACAGTGGAGCAACACCGCAACGAGTACAGCACCCCGGCAACATGGCCCTGAGTCTCCCATTGGCTGAAAGTGTCATCATCTGTTTGGAACTGCCGATTGGACGAACATGGCATCACTCGCCCCAGCTCGCGATTCGCTTGAAATGATGGGATTTAAGGCTTTATAAGGAAGAAAAGCATCAACAGAGAAGTCGTCTAGCGGAGGTCCGCAGCGAACAAGTTGCTGCCCACCGAGGTGATGTGTCTCTACGGCCAACTCATCATATTGTTACACTCTAATGTAAAAGCACCAAAGGTTTTCTCTATGTGTCCGCATCATCCTTCAGCCAGCTCCCGCACATCATCGGCAAGATGCGATACCATATACACGTCTGATTCACTGTTCTGTGCAGAATAATGAAAACATAAGCACAGACAGTTGTGGAACAATAAAAAATCCCACTCTGGTGGGTACAACTGAAGTAAGTGAGTGAGTGAGTGAACAAATTTATTCAGTTTCTACAGGTTACCGAACTGGGTTGTTGTGCATAATCTAAATTGCAGCAAAGACTCGCCATAATGAAGCATAAATCTCGTGGCCTCTGCATCATCTGCAATCATCGTCGAACGAGTCTTGTTTCCGGCAACGAATCCGTGGTTGTGCACCAGATCCTGCACGAACACAGGTGGACATAAAATGTGTAAAATGGGAACAGTCAACGATAAAATGGGTGCAGTCGACACCAAAAGTTAGAAACCATGGCCGGAGGAAACTGAATTTACCAGCAATTTGCGACTCTCTCCTGTCGAACTGCAGAATAAACGCCATTGCTTATATTAGAACCATGCACCCGGCACGCTAATTTTGTGGTTGCCCTGCGAATCAGCACGAATTTTCAGCTTCTTTTTTTCATCTATTCTCATGGGCCCTAATTTTTTTATGCTGACTGTAAATGACACCACCTGCTTTCGATCATGACGTACGTCTACTCTCTACAAACGTGTGACTGCAAACGCTACGACAGAGCTGAAGTGCGGAAGTGACAGGCGATCTCACACTCAGATACTGATTTGAGTTGGTCGCGTTTAGACTCTACAGTACGTGCGTGTTTTTTTATCAAAACGTCGGATCGCTAGCCGCAGGGCGGTATGCGTCTGAAACACTATTAAATACCGTTAACTAAAGCAAACAATGCCTTAGAGTCGAAGCTTCTTATCCACTGACCGACCGACACAGACAGACAGACAGACAGACAGACAGACAGACAGACAGACAGACAGACAGACAGACAGACAGACAGACAGACAGACAGACAGACAGACAGACAGACAGACAGACAGACAGGCAGACATCAAAAAAAAAAGAAAAAAAAGACGGTGCTATTTAGAAAAAAGAATTGCGTCTCAACAAGCTTAGTATCTGTTCAATCTTTATGCGGCATTGTGTCTTTAAAATGCAATGCTCTCTTTCTGAAAACAGGTTTCTCAAATTGAAAGAAAAAAGCACTTAGAAGTACTTTCTTTTGAGTGTGAAATATAACAAATTTGGTGTTTTTTTATTTTTAGAATGTTCACTCATGGAAAGTCACGAGAAAAGAGTTTTTTTTTTCGTAATGCAGAGTTCAAATGAATATTCTGTAATCAAACTCGGATACATTTTAATCCGTGATTCATTCAAATACAATGTTCGAGGCATTTTGTAGGATTTCACTGTATTGCAACCTCCTAACACTATCTTGAATTCTGTACGTGCTGCTTATACAGGACCAATTCCTACCCTACCACCTACTGAAACATTGACCGCACAAGAACTTATGTCTAATAAGGAACGTCTGCAACTGTAAGCCATTGATTTGCAGAATTTCGTTTTTACTAAAATTGCCTGCATCATCATTGTTAGCCGTCACTTCAAATGAAAGCCGATTCGCAGGCATGTTCTACCAAAGGCACCCGTTAAAGCTAGTTTGTTCTTTCCTGAATTTGTCAATGTATTTGTCGACTTTTTCAAGTGAGCGTATTAGAGAAGGTGGAAGGAAGGAGAAGGTGGAATACTAGGAAGGAAAGGAATGGCGGAAGCTTCTTGGAACCGTTTGTAACCTTCTGTTGGAGTTTTTAAAAGAGGTGAAATCCATTAAATCTTCTCGAAGCAGAAAATACAAAAAGCTAACAAAAACGAAGAAACTATCCCCCATGACAACTTTACTTAAGTTGTATATTGTTCAACAATGATTGGGAAACAGCCCTGTGTGAGAAAAAAAAATCCTTGAATTCTGTCCTGCACCGTTCTTATAACGGATGGCATTGAGCGTTTTGATTATGTTTATAGACAAATAGACTTAATAGAGAGTACAGACTTCTGTAGTAGTGTGTAACTAGAAGTCTATAGATACGGACTTCTAAAATCATGCAACGTAGTAGGTCTTCCGCAAATTGGTGACGTATTCAAACAGGAAAGCTCGAAAACAAAGTGGGTTCGATAAAAAGAACTTTGAACGAACGTCGACTGTAATGAATGACCCTGACCTACATGTTCGAAATTCCTCGATGGCGCACTACATGCTTCAAGAACTGGAAGTCATGACAATGCGAGGCCCTTCTTTCGGCCGCTGTTACGCTGACACGCGTTGGGTTTCGGCACATCCCTCGGTCGACTTGCAGCGCGCGGAGAAAACGGGGACCGGCCTCGTTTGTCGAAGCGTCTCACGATTCCGGGCCGCCTCCCGTCGCCCAGCCATTTTCCGGTGCGGGCTCGGAGGGCCGACGAACTCGCGTCCTGTCCATGAAAGCGCTTCCGTAGGACGCGCGGCGTGCTGAGCCGGAAGAGTGCGCATCCGTGCGGTTCCTTGTGTCCAATAGTCTCTCTCGCGCGTTTCTGAACTGGCCAGAGCCAGTTGGGGAGTTACGTAGTTGCGTGTGGCAGAGAGAGAGAGAGAGACAGAGAGACAGAGACAGAGAGAGACAGAGAGGGAGAGAGAGAGACAGACAGACAGACAGGCAGAGAAAAAAACAAACACTTATTATTTTATAATACTTGAAAGGCCGACCTGAATGTTATTCCTTTCACCTGCTACTAAGAACTGGTGCAAGTAACATTAATAACCGAAAAGAAAAGTATCGTTTTATTGAGTGGGACCAAATTACGGAGATTCGGTGCCAACAAAACTGGCGGGGATCATATCTGAACGGCAGCGCAGTGAGGATCATTTGGTATAAAGTTCGCCTCCAAAGCGGACCGTACTGCATTCGATTTTCAGTGCCACTTAGCCTATTGCGGTATTCCTGTGAAAAGAAAAAAAAACTACCCCGCGATCATAGAGTTTCCCAAAATTAACTAGAGGGCACTCTGGCGCTGCGATCGTTCAGCGCCCATGGGAATGATGGGTAGTACACGCATTTGCCTAGTATTCGTACTCGCGGGCGGCGAATCGTACTTGCGGCTTCGTTTATTGCTGGTTACGGTATTGCTTTGAAAAAAAGAACAAACCCTTTCGAACTTAGTGACTAGATTTGAAATGGTAAGCCTAAAAAAATAAGTTGTGAAGCGCTTAACGGTGAACATTTGCTAACTTATGTTTTTGTGAAAAAACAGCTCCAAGCCACACGAGCACACACGGAACCAGAAGCAGGCCAGAAGTACGAAAATAAGACAAATGTGTATACTACACATCATTCCCATGCTCGCTGAATCGCCGTGTTTTGCAGCTCCCATAGACACTAGCGCCAGAGTTCCCTTTAGTGTATATTAAGAAACTCTATGCCCACGATGGCGCTTGGGGTCGTAAGCGTACTACTACTCTATGGAAGCTGGCACCTCTTTTCCAGGACGGAACAAAGAGTGATGGAGAGACCCACAGATAAGGCAGTTCGCAGTATGACTCGCTAACAAGTCTAACTGGCAACCTTCGTTTATTTCATTGCTAGTTCAAAATGTTCTTACGTCACCTTTTTGCTCTCATACATTTCACTCCCCGGGCTCTAAGGAGCGAATATTTTCTCCGACGTTGCTGAGATCTACAGCGTCCTAATGCAATACTGTCACGAAAATATTCCAAATGTCATTGTGGGGTGCACTGACAGACTTGTTCATTACTACGCTGCTGTTCAGAGAAAAGTCACAACTGCACGCCAGACACTTCCGCTTGTCTTTGTAGAAAACGTGCCGAGTCACGTGAAGAGTCCGCTATATACGCAAATTCAGTTGGTTTCTATATAAAACAGCGCATCTATGCATCACACGCCGTTGATTGATATGACACGTTACCTCCCCCCTCCTTTCCTCCTACCAAAGCAGCTTTCTCTCTCTCTGTCTCTCCATTCGTCAATGCGCGCGCGGGTGCATATCATGCACTCGCTTCATCGAACATCATCGGAAGGCGGAAAGAATGGCGAACGCAATGAAGAGGACGTGAGATTCGGAACAGGGCCGGATAAAATTGAATCGTTTCCGTTGGGGAAGTGACTTCCCCTAAACTATATCTCGGGCATCATGCATGCTTCCATGCGACGCCCTTCTTCCCGCATGAACTCCCCACTCTGAGAAGATCACTCACCGTGTATCGAGCGATCGAATGCCTGAATGCACAACTTGATGGAATTGCGAGCCTCAAAGTATAGAGGGACCGAAGGGGTAGGGAGGCGGATGCACTGCTCGCAACGTAGCACCCATTGTATACGCTCCTCTGTATATTGCGCGCCAACTCTTCTGTGCGCGCGTATTCAGCGCCGATGAAGTAAGTGACGCGTCCAGCCTCGCACGGCCACATATCGGACGCGATTTCACGATGACGTAGTGTATAGTGCTCACGCATACGCGAATGAACTTGCACGCAACGCTGCGAGTGAACTCAGAGTCTCGGGGAAACCGAACTTCCTGAATGTCTGCGCTGATTGGTTCATCTCGCGAGTGGTATTATTTCGTCGCTCTTTCCCTATACTGCGTTCAAAAGTGAACGTCTGCGAAAGCCTCGTGATGCACAATGATGAGCGAAAAATCAGCTTACATTAGAATTCCTCTTTGAAACATTTACATTCATTGATGACCAACCATGACTTCATCACAGGGAAATAATGATTGATTGATATGTGGGGTTTAACGTCCCAAAACCACTATATGATTATGAGAGACGCCGTAGTGGAGGGCTCCGGAAATTTAAACCACCTGGGGTTCTTTAACGTGCACCCAAAATCACAGGGAAATATTATTGGCATGAAGTTTGACTAAGTTCGAATTAAGCTTTGAGGTGGAATAGAAGCAGATAGAGAAAAGCAAAGGAAAAAGAGAGTGAGCAGTGTGCAGGAAATGATAGCGCGAAACGAGGTCAAACTTCGCAGATAGTCTTTAATGTAGGGCTGGTGTAGAAATGATAAGCTGATTAACATTTCGACATGTTCTTTGATCTTTAGTTGTTCTTACTTTTCATAGAGATCTCTGTACGAAAGTAGGTGAGTTTTATTTGCGAGACAATCCTTACAAAAGACCATTATGTTGTCTTTTTGTTTTTTTATAAGCGCTTATACATCGGGATTTAATACGGTAACTTTGAAATGCACGCTGTGTTCTTTTACTTATTTTTTCATTCGTAAAGAGCCGAATGCAATTATTTGATTGATAGATTGATATGTGGGGTTTAACGTCCCAAAACCACCATATGATTATGAGAGCTAGACGCCGTAGTGGAGGGCTCCGGAAATTTCGACCACCTGGGGTTCTTTAACATGCACCCAAATCTGAGCACATGGGCCTACAACTATTCCGCTTCAATTGGAAATTCAGCAGCCGCAGCTGGGATTCGATCCCGCGACCTGCGGGTCAGCAGCCGAGTAGCTTAGCCACTAGACCGCCGCAGCGGGCCCCAAATGCAATCAGCTCAATATAGTTTTACCACAAGTTAATCTTGCTTAGCAGATGCTTATGTTCTTTCCTACGGGTACTTTTAAGGTCTTCTGATATTCTATATTATTTCCAGTGTTGTCGAATACTCTTTTTAAACTAAGTTCTTTGATGCCGTCCATAAATAAATACTATCCGTTAGTTTCTTCTATAAGCCGTAGAATTTGTCGATCTAAATTTAATACTAGCTTCTCGTTATCTTGCACACCAGTGCAACGCAGAAGCAAGAGACTAGATTTTACTTACGCTAATCACTGGCACAATGTTTGTTGCCCAATCAATTTTTTAAGAGCAAGATCGCCATTGCTCGCTTAGTACGGTAAAGTTAGTTGTACTGTCCCACTTACGGCGAAGATTACTGACAAAACACTAAATAAAAGTAGGTTGTATGTTTTCTGACAATAAACAACTTCTCTGCACTGTGTTGTTCAGTAGTCAGCCTTTCATTTGTTTTTGTGAAACCCCCCCCCCCCCCCACACACACACATGCTATGAACTCGCCCTGTGATGAGCAAAGCTTCTGCAATTAATGAACTGTGCATGTATGTCCACAATAATTATTTGGCGCTTCAGAAACACCAGTATGGGATGAATCCCGTTAACTGTTCGCACATTTCACGATACTCAAAATATAGACTTGTAATTAATATAAACCCCACGCCTGTTTAGCTTCTTTTGCCATCTTTGGGGAAGATATGCCTATAAAAAAGAATTCTAAAGACATTACTTATTACCTTCTACCGTTTCTAATTTGCGACGTAGAAGCTGATCCTATCATTATATTTTATCGAAAATTCATCATCAATTTCCCCGTCCCGCGTGTAGGAAAAAATTGTGGCTCTTACAGCACCGACTATATCCCATCAAACATAAAAAACAGTACTTCCCGTACATACTACGCTCTCTGCCTTTTATCATCGAAAAGCTCCGATAGTAAGCAGTCAAATTCAATGAAAAGCTCTCACAGTGCACGGATCTTTTTCGGGATTGAAGATCTCCAACAATACTTGGCTCGAGGAAACTCCCGCACGGCACTCAGGTCTTGGTATAACGTGGAAGGGGTAAGCGGAGCGTGATGGAGCGGGCCAGTCCTACGGGATCCCCTTGCGTTTGACTTGGTGCCGAATCGCATTTCTTGACTCACGCACATTACACGTGACAAAGGCTGAGTCGAGGGAATGATAAGAGCTATTTGATGCGTAACTCGGAAGAAATGTGATCAAAATGCTTTTAGCGTCGCCTCACTGCTCGCTATAAAAGGGCACTCCGCGAGCGGCTTCCTGCGCAGATATTTGACGTCATGTAGCTTAAACACCACTTATGTAAACGTATATTCAGAACCAAGTACAACTTCTCGCGCAGGTATTCTTTTTATAACTTGATGAAGGTTTTTGTAGCTTCTTTCTGCGCCGCCGTCATTAGGTCGATTTTTCTTGCACTTATTTTCTTTCTGTGACACTTTATTGATACTTAAGACATGTGTCGATCGGCAACCTTGCAGAAGTCATATCCGTTGATGATGATGATGATTTGTGGGGTTTAACGTCCCAAAACCACTATTTGATTATGAGGGACGCCGTAGTGGAGGGCTCCGGAAATTTTGATCACCAGGGGTTCTTTAACGCGCACCCAAATCTGAGTACACGGGCCTACAACATTTCCGCCTCCATCGGAAATGCAGCCGCCACAGCCGGGATTTGATCCCGCGCCCTGCGGGTCAGCAGCCGAGTACCTCAACTTAGGTTGAGGAACTCCGAGCACAGGGAAGAATATATCAAGATCTTGACTGAAGAAATATTGTTGGAGGGCGGAGGTGCTTAACCTGAAAAGTAGAACGCGACAGAGCCCCATTTTCATCAACTTCCAAATCTGCAGCAGCACTTGGCTTCTTAATAGACACCTGATATATTTCGCAAGAGTAGGAACGACCATGCGAATAACATTGGCCATTAAAAAAAACTCTCATAGAATGCCTTCTGCAAGGAGAGCTTCTTCTTGTTGCCCATGATTACTGTGTCGCACACCCAGTTTGAGGGACAGGCATAAATTTGAAGTGGTTCTACAAAATATTATCAAGCTTTAGAATAACGGAGGTTATACAAAAGAAGGATAACAGATTACATAGAAAACCATGGTACGATCTAATGTATGTATGCATTTAAAACAAAAACAAAACAGCAAAAAACAATGCTTTCTGCATGCTTCTTACACAACAATTGCTTTTTTTTGTGAATTAGTGAAGCACTCTCGACGCGTCCGTAAGGGAACGCGTTAACCAACGCAGTTGCTGACTTTTTTTGTGATTTCGCTGCTCCATCCTTTCCTGTCGCACTTTTGCGTTTGTTCACCGGACTTGATATTCCTCCTTGTATGTGAAACATTGGGGCTTGCGTGGATGTTATAATTATAATGTGACGAATTATGTTGTGCGCCTTCGACAATAGCTAAAAATGATATTTCCATGCAAAAATGAAAAAAAAAACATTCAATGGTGTGGCTCTGTGGCAGATCACCTGCTTGCCATGCTGAATTTCTGGGTTTAATTCCCACTCGAACGAAACTTTCTTTAATATTAATTTATTTACATATATCTCCAATTTTCATTCATGGTCAACTTTCATTTTTCGCTCATAACGTTCAAAACCGGTGCCAACAGCAGAATTTCGGCGAAAATAGCTCTTGAACGCTTTCGCGTTATTATTTGCGTGATAAAGGTGTCTGAAAGACGACGAAAAAACAACTCGCCGAAAGTTTTGATGGAATAGTGCTTTCGTTTTTCACCCAGCAAAAAACGCGTACACACGGCACCGTTTCCTTGTTTTTGTTTTGTAGTAGTTGGGTTTTTTGTAAGGCTATCAGCGTGAATATTTTCCTTAACGTGTTTTTCATTATATAAACCTAAAACATGTTGCTCTATACGGGAAACAACTTCACACCATTTAATAGCTCAAAAGAGATAACTTTCTGCTGAACTTTAAAGAGTGGCAATCGGGCTATAGTCTGTGTTATACAAAATTTGTTCTTTTTATGTATTTATGCTTGCCCTATCAATATGGCTCTTGCTGACGTTAGTTGGTTCTCGTTTGTGGAGAACATGTCGGTCTTAATTTGCTTTGCGATGTACGTATTAGAGAACGTTATGAAATGCCGATTTTCAGCTATAAGTGATTGTTTTTAAAGCATAGCGTTGCATGCTTGAGTTCCCCGATCGTAGTTAGGCCTGCAGGTCGTGGGATCGAAATCCGGCTGCGGTGGCAGCAATTTCGGTGGGGGCGAGAATGCTGTAGGCCCGTGTGCTCAGATTTTCGATGCAAAGAACCCCAGGTGGCCGAAAGTTCTGGATTCCTTCACTACGGCGTCTTTCATAAACATATGGTGGTTTTCGGACGTTAAACCCCACATACCATGCAATCAATCAATCATTCAGAGTAGTTAAGCCTGTCTTAACTTGTTCAGCAAAAACGATCGCGTTAAAGATTGACGTTTTTTCTTAGCACGTGCTTTTTATGAGTACTTTTTGTTTTTCCTGGTCGGTGAACGCTAACAGATAATGGATGAAAATATTTGATCTCTTGAGCTAGGCAAGTTGGCATTCCGCAAAGTGAAAACAACTAAAAAAGTTATGAAGAATGCTTGGCCTTCATCATTATTATTTTTTTCATGTTTTTGACTTCTTGTTGCATAAACAAGCTTGCCTTGAATGTGTTACGATTGTTAAGCTTAAGCTTAAGTAAAAGTTGGATCATGAAGCTGTTTAGAAAAAAAAATGGATATTTAAAAATTTCTATTGATGACTAGTGTGGTTCTTCGCATTGAGGTAAAGAAAAACACAAGAAAAGTGCACTGTAACAAGACATAAATGTATTTTAAAAATATCGAGCTATGTGTAATATTATTGACTGAAAAAATCAATAAAATCACCTTTCTACAGCATAAGGCTCTCTTCCAGTGCTCCACGCTCCGTATGTTTTAGCTGAATGGAGTGCTCGAATGTGACGCAACCACGACTGTTGTTTCAGGCTGCGTAATAAACATTCTGTAAATGTTTGCACATAGAAAGCAAAACGTAACAAAAAAAACTTGTGCACTGCACGAAAGAAGCGATCAAGACCTTTAGCGCTGCCCGCTTTCAACTAGGAAAGCTAGCCAAACTTTACTGTCGAGCTGGCTTCCAAATTTAAATATACTCAAGAATTACTTGCGCAGGTTCGTTACACAATACGTGCCGGTGACGCAAGACAAGAACAAGACGGCGTCGTTGAATGCAACTCTTCACAAAGACCGAGAGGAGAGACAAAAGCGAGCAGGCAAAAAGAAAAAAAAAACACGTACTCGCCTCTATACGAGGCAACGCGAAGCATAGGCGTGATCTCTGCACTCACGAAAGTTCCGAGCAGAAGCAGCCCACATCCAGCATGAATTCGAAGCGCACCAAACAAGACGCGCCGGGGGGACAACATTACGGTGCCGGCGCGTGATGCACGATCACGACGGCCGCTCGCTTCTCGCCCCCCCCCCCCCTACCTCCCCTGGAAGGCTCTGAGGAAGAAGAACAAAAAGGAAGAAGAAGCGGACCAACGTGGAGGCCCACCACAGAGCGTGTGCAGATGCCGCTCGCATTCTGACCTAATTGGTCTCCGCCGCTGCAGGCGGCGATGTGGCCCAGGAGGAACGGAACGCCGTGTGCATTACGCGCGACTCGAAAATTGGAACGACCGTCTTCAGCGCACCACGGCTGGTTTGGCTGGCTGCTCCGTAGAAATCGACGCTCACGACGCGAAAGCGGAGAAGAAAGCGGCCGCAACAGAAGAAGGGGTTTCCTCTCTTGGCTCCTGGTACAAGAACTACGCGTGGGAGTGCTATACTTCTTTCTATACGGTCTCGAAGAGGACGGCATCACGAGTCCCTAACGCTCGAGCGCCGATGAGGCTGGTTGCTTTCGCGGACGTGTTGTGTGAGCGTGTGCGCGCTGGCGGCAGTCCTGGTCGCGGCGCCACGCCGCCACCGGAGATCCGGTCCGGACTCGTGCGCCCGTGCGTGCGCGAACAATGGAGTGGTGGAGAACAAGCCATTCCTTTTCTACGAAGCCTGCGGGAGAGTCGCAGGCGAGCGGGCTCTATTGCACGCGCGGCATCTGCATGGGATTTTGCTTAACAAGGTTACGCCCTTGCGTGAAACCGCAAGCTCTATTGCGCTTGCCTCCGTCGCTGCCATTGTTGGTCGTTGCGACAGGCAACTGCAGGAACAAAGTCAGAAGACGTGTTCTACATAGGTGTGAGCGCAGAAAAGTTGTAGTGAAGCTTTCAAACGTGAATTTCGTTTTCTTTTTCTAGCTCCAGTTGCCTCCTTGCCACGGTGGCTTCGTTTGTCTTCTCGAGCAGGAATGACTCTCTTCTTACTGTAATGACAAAAACAAAAAGAAGTTCACGGTGAGAAAGTAAATACCATTAAAAAAAGACAGGGAACGTTTCCCTGTCCAGGATGCATTTCTCACAGCAGAAGCAGGTCCCATTCGTCTGTCGCTGCTCGAGAATACTGATGCGTATTAAGGCTTAAAGCCTGACGCAGCGCCGTGCCCAATCCTTATGTAGAGAATGGGCGTGCAGCTTCGCGTAGTCAAAAGCACCCTGAGAAGGCATGGCGGCGCGTCAGAAATCCCCGCGCTGACGCGTTGCGACGAATGTCTGTGGTCAGACCATTAGATGTCTCACCAAACGCGAAAATTGACAGTCGGCGTCAGCGGTGTCAACACGAGTGGTGCAGCGAATCCTCGCTTGGTAACGTCAATTCCTGACGACGTCAAGAAGTCGCATATGGCCAAAGCTTGTGACGCCATCATGATGAAACATGACGTGCCGTAACATGATGACGTCATCACATGATGTCGTCGCTTGTTCAACGGTTGGCCAATCACGTAGGCAGTGCAAAACCAGGGTAGGAACAGAAAGCGTTCGGATGTTGTGTCTTCGTCAGATAGACAATCTACAAATACAAGAAGAAAACACAAGAAAACCAACACATCTTGAATTAAGGACCTCGAAAGTAGCTACACCACGTAGCTGTTGACTCTCGCAGACTACCCCTGGGTATATGATGACTTGAGACAAGTGGAATTGACAGAAAAAAAAAATGTTTATTGGCGGGCGTCGCAGCACATGCAGGTAATACCCCCTTTAGACGATAATGAAGGTCACCGTATTTCCTACCTTTCCCAATTATATGCCATCACTTTCCCGTTGCATGGTTGCCGTCCCCTCAAGCGACCTTGCACGTGTGTACTTGTTTCTACTGAGCACGGCCGTGACTTCACCCCTTCTTTGGCAGTGCGACGGGTGCCCTGAGGTATGTACCGTATTTCGGTAGGAACCCCATTTGGATGCAAACTCCTTGTTTACTCACTAGCGCCATGTGAGTGGACATCTCTACACGTACGAAAGAACCTGTGGCTTCTTGGCAGGAGAGGGTATTGGATTCATGACCTCCAGCATAGGAAGCGGACGCTCAACCATTTATTGTCATTGTGGTATTTGTCACAAACGATCCGTTGTTTCGAGTGCAGCTGGTTGTATTGTCTAGCTCGTTGTTTTATTGGTGCCGTAGTGTATTGGATTATTGCCGAGTGTGCATGTGTGTGTGTTGTCTGTTCTGCCGTATTTGAGAATATAATTTTTTTTTTGTCTTGTCAAACTCTCGGCTCTGACTCGTTCTTTGGACCCCAGCCAGCGGTCGCTGGCACGCCAAATAGGAACACATATAAATTGTTCTGGTGATTTCGTAGTGCAGTTCGGGGGCCCGATACTTTGGTCTTCTGAATTAGCCCGGCGATTGCCTTCCTAATTAGCGGGACCAGTGACAGTAGTGGAAAGGAACGAAAAAAAAAGACTACCAGCCCCCAACGACGTCGCTTTGTGTTCCAGCGTGTAAGGGTTCGAGAGACATCGATCTACCCTCCAGGTGAATTATATACTAACACTGCAGTGACCCTCAAGTGAATGAACTGCCAGCCTGAACCCCCTCCCCGAACCAACCTATTGCTAAAGCACAACATAGCAAGAACACCACCTAATAATAATAATAATAATAATAATAATAATAATAATAATAATAATAATAATAATAATAATAATAATAATAATATAATAATAATAATAATAATAATAATAATAATAATGGGGCATTACGTCGCAAAATCATAGTTTGATTAATCATGCCGTAGTCGAGGGTCTCCAAAATGTTTACCTGGTGTTTAACGTCCATGTAAGTCTGAGTACAACGGCATGGCCTATAGCTTTGAGCCAATTTTGAAGGACAGCTGCCGTGGCCGGCATTCGATCTCGCGACCTTCAGGTTGGCAGTCGAGTGCCGTAAGCACTGGACCACCACAAGTGTGTGCCACCACCATCGCAACTTCCTAATGTGCATTATTTAAACGAATGCGCACTAACATATTGCCGACTTAGGCGCTAAGTGATCTATACTTAGGCGCTTTTAGTCTGAGCCAGACTGAGACATTTTAAATGACTATCTAATGTTATTTCTTTGTTGTGACTAATCAGACTGATTGAAGAGCTAAGAGCAACTAACGAAGTGTCTCTACTTAACGCGTCCTTTCGCAAAGATTGCTGGCAATTCAATTCACAAATAAAAAAAGGAAAGAGAAGGAGGAGGTTGGATGCTCGTAAATAGAAAAGGCAGAACTCGGTCGAAGTGATGAATTGCATGCGGCACGTCATGACGTCAATGTTGCTGATAATTACAAATGTCGAGCTAGGTGGCGCTGGCCTCAGCGCTTTTGGTTTCATGACCCGAGTACGATTTCAGTGCAGGTCTCACTTACGATCCCAAAATAATGGGAAGGTTACGATACGGAATATTTATGAACATTATTTGAATACATCTTTATTCAGTACCTACTGACAGAATCTTCCATGTTCTATGTGTCATTCCCTGAAACGCAACGCATCTACCATTCAATTCAATTAGGCTTTATTTCAGTGTTCACGGAGGAGTGGTTAATTACTCCAGAATAAACTTGGATTATCTTCTTTACACTTCATTTATAACTTGAGGTAGAATTTCATGTTGGTATATAGGAGCGCAAAACAGCCAAAATACAAGAGATAGATTAGACAAACGAGCATTCACTTCAAACTTAAGCGTTTTTTACAGAAATTGGCCAGGTTTTATCTTACACCGAACATGGAAACGCATCCGGTTCCACGTTCGGTGTATAAGATAAAACCTGGCCAGCATTTGTGAATTAACATTAGTTAAGGGAGCGCTTGTTTGTGTAACCTGTCTCGTGTATCTCGCCTGTTTCGCGCTTTTAAATACCATCAAGGATCAGTACAAACTTGATCAAATATCTGTGCTTTTAAACGTGGAATTATTTCACACAAGAACCCAAGCTCATTTTACCGTCATAAAAGAGCCAAGATGGTTATGACGAATTGAACTTGGGTTCATTCTGTTTGCGTGCATGAACTCGCGTATGTTCTTAGAGGGAGGGTAATGAAATGGAGTGAAAGAAACGATAAAATCATTTTAACAGTGTCTTCACAACATGAAATTGGAACAAAGAGTCAATTACTTCAATTTCGCGACATTCAAATTGGTATTTCATATTCAGCGAGAACAAGCTATATACTTACCGCTACCCTAAAGACATCACAACAGAGAAAACAATTGTCTTCATGGGGAAATGCAACAAAGGAAAAATAAAGAAATAAATTAAAATAAATACTTGAAAACTGGTGCCCGCGTCGGTGGCATATGTGTTTCTAGATAGCACCGACGAGCGCCGCTGAAGAATGACGACCGCAGTCAGTGGTGACGTCACTATTTTTTTTGTTGTTGTTGTTTGCTGCAGCTGCGGAAAATTCCACCCTTTGTGCCTTTGAAATTGTCACTGAAGCACTTCGTAGGTGCCCTGCTGGCTGCCGCGCTGCGCCGCTGAGCACTAGGGCGTGGGTTCGATTCCCGGCATCAGCGGCTGTATTTAGATGAGAGTGAAGTGCAAAAGCTTTCGCACAGTTACACTTATGAGCCCGTCGAAATGCTGCAGCTGAATCAAGTAAAGGTGTAATTTCTTTCTCTAGTGTATTTAATTCTCATATTCTGGTTTTTGACACGTGAGACCTAATCAATTTTACTCACTTGATAAACTCGGCTAGTTTGCGACGGGTAGCTTAAGTTTTACCTGTTCTCAATTAAATCTATTTATGAACATTTTACTCGCATAGCTACGCCCTATTTTCAGGAAAATAACAAATAAAATCATTATTTGTATCAATATCTTTGGTCATACAGTGTTTCAAGTACCATTTAATGTTTTAGAATCATTTGCGGGTGAATGAGATGCTACATAATGACTTCTTATAGGTACGATGAATATAAAGCAATAAACAAAAAAAGATGACATGTATACGAGACGGACTAGCGCTGTTTACCCGTTGTATAGCGTCTTTTTTTTTTTTTGCAGCACATATATCAAGAAACGGCACATACGTAATATTAGGCGGACTTTTACATATCGCCGGAAAACAATGCACCACACTTCCACTCAAGATACCGATAGCACCTCTCTCTCTTTTAGCGCGGCTTTCTCACTCGCTCTCTTCGCTCTTGTTGACGGCGCTGGAGCGAGAGAGAGGAGGAGAAGCGCGCGCGATCTCTTCGCTCCGAGCCGCCACCAGGCAGGCCGCCGCGTGGTCCCGCCCGACTCCCGAGCGCGCCAGCGAAAAAACCAGTCCATCGTCGGCAACGGTCGACGCTGCTTCGCTCATCGCCGGCGGCCGGTTCAGCGCTCCTTGTGACGCACAGCAGGCGCGTGTGCGCGCGTTTTTGAATCCCCGCCGTGCATGCTGGGACGCCTTGGCCCGTGCACCAGACCGAAGGAGACGCTCGTTCTCCGCTTGGACGACGACACCTGCGTGCTGTGCGCCGTGATTGTGCGCTGAACACGGCGTCGTCTCCGGGAGGCGTGACTTCTCGCGCGCTTGTGCGGAGTCCGCGCGTCGCGCCCACATCTGCGCGTCGTCCCGCGTCGGGTCACCGCCGCTCGCTGCCTGGATGACCGGCACCACCCGACCGACGAAAGTGGAAGTGATGGTAGCGCGTTACTGTTACTCCTAGAAATCTTTTTCCCGCGGACCATTTCTGTAAGAAAGTTCCCTGTTTCGCCCGTGGACAAGAAAATACCCGAGGTGTACAGTGATAATTGGGTAAAAGTTCGGTTAGCGTCGACTTTCCTAGCAAAGAAAAAACGCTTCTCGTCAGTGTGTTGTTCTCCATCGGCCCCTGCAAGTCCGGTGGCTGTGATTTCCTTTGACGGGTTCGATCCCTAAGTGACCGCGCAGTGTGAGCGGCGTTGTTGCTCTCGACAACGGTGGAGGACGAAGAGACCACGGAGTCATCATCGTCTGCGGAGACCTGCCCCGGGAAATAAGTGCTCCTCGCCGGGCTTGTGTGCTTCGGTTTCTTCCCCCTGTCACTTGTTATTCGTGCCCCCCCCCCTTTTGTTTTTGGTTGTGCGCTTCAGTCCCGGAGGCCGCCAAAACATGAGTGTCGTTCAACGCCAGCGTCCTACTGGCCTGTGGATACCGTTCGCCCTCGTCGCCGCTAGCGCCGTCATAGGTAAGTAGGTCGCGCGTTAGCACAGGCGCAGCGTGACGCCCGTATGGCACACAGCTTTCATCGCTCTTGCGTGCCCGTTAAAAAAAATTGCTTTTTTTCTGCAACGCGAATGAGGCCCAGTCGGGAAACGCTTTCATGGTCGTTATCTCGTTTTTTATTCTTTGAACAGCGGGATGCTAGGGGCTAACAACAACAAAAAAGATATTTTAGCAATACTCCCAGTATCTAAAACGTCATCGTGTCGGTGCTGTCCACCCGGGGTTCCAGAACTGCCGCACAACTTTTTTGAATCGTTCAGGAACATCAAAAAAGACAAAGCAAGTAAAGGAAAGCAGGAGCACAAAGATTTTAACTTTGTTGATGTGCATGGCCCATACATGCACAATTCATGACACAGTGTTTCAATAGTTACGGTGTTCGACTGTTGACACGAAGTTCGCGGTATCAAATCCAGAATGTGGCGGCCGCATTCTAATGGAGACAAAAATACTAAACGCCGCAGTAGGTAGATTCTGGTCCACGTTAAAGAACTTCAGGTGGTCTAAATTTCCGAAGTCTCCGCTGAGGCGTCTTTCATAATCATGATTCATAGCGCGGCTGCTAGACGTAAACGTCCAATCGTTATGATGAGCGGCATCTATAGATAGATGACTAGGGACGAAGCAGTCTTACGTGCTCCGCACGGTATGACGTAGGGCTGAATTCGTTCACAGCGCCGATCGCCTACACCTTTAGTAAGCTGTACGGAAATATTTAACAATGACACTGATGAAGCCTTTGAAGCTTAATGCGTATGTCAGCGATAAACGCACTTGTCGACAATGCATGTCAAAGATCTTTAAACGACTTTCAACCATGAAAGCATCTTTTTTAACATTTTGCGTACGCGTGGTTGTTAGAAGTTGATTGCCCACAAGTTTTTCGCATTATTTAATACACGTAGACGTGATTGTTCACCTGACCGAACATGGCGGGGACGTCATTTATTGCTTTTTAGCATAGCTGAGGGAAGGATTCTCGCTGAATTTATGTTTCTGTATGCGCACCCACCCAAGCTACAAAGTTTTCGTTGTATCAACGCAACTTCCAACTACATAAGTAACCAGAGAAACATGGTGATTCATCTCAAAATGTTCGCAAGAGCTGCTAATATAATCGTTCTTTTTTTTTTGTGGGCAGCGGAAACAGTATGCCACAAAGCAGGCCTAAGTGTTACATTCATTTTTTTTTTCAAGTTAGTTGCTACATTAAGAGCTTAGAAAACAAAACCAGAATTACACTACTAAAAATTATGTCGAGTACGAAGAGTTACAGCGTCGTTGTTTCTCTTCATAAGATAAACTTGATAATTCTACTTGCCACAATAATGATCTTATCCCGACGCACACCGTAGTGGGTTTACGGAATATATATGTCGATGCTACCGATGTGCATTTCTCGTCAAATTCTTGCATTCCGGCTCGTCATTTCGAGACACTGCCGGTATTAAAAAAGCGACCTGGTGTTCAGCAGCTCGCTGCCATATTTACTGCCCTTCTAGTTCGTTTCTGTCTATTAAATCGCTGCCAAGTCAAAATATGTTAAGCATAGTTCATAAAGGTTTCAAAAAGAGGCTGGGGTTGTTTGCTAAAACGGCGTGCCCTGAAGAGATCTGTTGTCGTCGAATATTTGAAAAACTGATGCACGCAGCAGCTATGCGTCCTTCCAAGTTCGCTAAACTTTTGTAATATGTCGTCGTCTCCCCCAAATTTGTCGTCATGGATCTCACGTGCATTTCCAAAAGCCATGCTTAGTCCCATGATAAAGAAATATTACCTCAATTTATTGGGCCTCTCGAGACATGATTGGCTGCTTATTGTATCCGTATAGGCCGGTTTGTATACTATTAAGCGGAGCTTTTATGACTCGCACTTCTCGGTGGCGGTGTCGCGCGTGAAAAACCCGGTGCCAATGAACGTACAGAAACGTGACCATAAAATGTGCGCCGACCACATGCGCTGTTTTGCGATAATTTTATCTTTCTATCACGGGCTTGTCGGCGATCAACTGCTTGTGATATATAGCAGTATGCTCTCTTATCGAGGTGACTAGTCATTAGGTTTCCACATTATATCGTTGTTTTGATATGAACGAATGACCGTCCTTCTTGTATGTAACAACAGTAGGGCTGCGCTAATAAGCACGGGAACGAAGGTCCCATTCCCGGCACGGAAGAGCAGTTATAGAAAAAAACATCGCCAATGCGATAGAAACAAAATTAGTACACGACACACACGCATGCAAAGAGCTTCATTTGCTCCTATAATCCAGGTGAAGAAAGCGCTTTTGAATTGCCTTTTTTTTTTTGCTGACACGTAAACTTCTATTCCCTGAGTAGGGTAGCGAACCACGCGCACGTCTGGTTGACGTCCTTGCCTTTTCTTTTCCTCGGCTTTCTCCCTTCGCGTCGCGATGTCCTGTTGTCAAGTTGGAAATAGATGCGCACGTGACTTCGAGTCCCCTATATATGCACGACATCGTTTGGAAACCGAGAAGGATGTTTCGACGTAATGCTCTTGGGGCGGACTCCGTGCCTTCAAACGGTTCGTGGCTTGCGTTCGGCGGAAAGAAGGCATTAGCGGAACGAAGAGAAAGAATCAAACGGGAAAAGTCAAACGCTTGAAAAAGGACTCCTTTACATTTTTCTTTTCCCTTCTGTTCTTGCAGCACCTCTTTTTTAAACTGAGTTTTTGCTGATCCTACGAACTAAAACGTATCGGTTGGTGGACTTAAAATTGTAATGAGCTCTTGTTCTGTCCAACCGTGCAGACAGGGGATTCCTCTTTTTTGTTTTCGTTTTTGACAGAACGGTGCGAGTGCGGATGTCTGCGAATCAGCGCCGTGAACGGCGCTGCCAAAAAGCGCTATTTGCGAGGTCACGTACAGACCATCTGTCGAAAAAGCGGTGTGGCTTGGAACTTTACCGGCGATGAACGGACGCTTTTAGATATTAAAATAAGTACGTCATGAAGTCGCTCCGTTGGGACGTGAGAAAGGGCGGCGTGGTAAGGCGATAAAAGCTCCATTTTCTCACCGGTAATGTTAAAGAAAAAAAGAAACAAAACAGGTTGCAGAATAATTATTGGGCGCACCTCCTGCCACGTGTTCCATCTGAGCAGCGTGACTTCGAGATAAGATTTCAAACGTATCGGTTGCCCGACTTTAGCTGCTCCCCAAATACGTAATGGGTCATTACCTTTCGGTGTTGCTTCTTTAGTCTCTGCATACATACCCGCCACGGTGATTTAAGGATTATGAAGCTAGAATTCTGAACGCGGTAATCCCGGTATTGAATTTCAGCTATACGGTGGCTGCAATTCAATGCAGGCTGTACATGCTAGCGGTTAGTTTACTTAACTTTAGGTGCTCATGAAAAAACAAAACAAGGGTGGTTTAAATTCTCAGAGTCTGTCGTAACCGCATTGTGGTTTTTTAAGGTATATAAAACCCTGGGGAAAAATGCTACACGCCATAACGTTTGGCGCTGCCTTATTTAGCATGCATACACTCACACACTCTCATTACGCGTATACTTTCATAGCGGAAAATCTTGCTATATTGTTTACTTTCGTGTTTTCTTTGCACGCCTGTATATGCGGAGAAATACCAGAAATTCCGGGCTCGCATTGTCTGGCGTTTTGACTAGCGAGCGTCTCACTTATTGCTTCCGCCGCCTCGTGCTGTGCACTTTAAAACCCGCTCTTATACTCTATAGGCGATCTTTAGCGAAGCAGCACCATTGTTTAACAAGCTGCTCCCGCGTCGCCCGCCTAGAGTACGGCACCCGGCCGCTATCAGGTGCAGCATACAAAGTAGCGCTGATGAACTTGGTGTCTTGCCAAGGTCAAACTTAGGGCGGCTCTTAACGGATAGAAATCTCTTCTGGAAAACATTCGCTTCATACACGGATGCTTGTGAGTGAGACCTTATCTTCATTTCACGACGTCGTGGGTTTTTTTTTTTCTCCAAACGAAATCGATAAATAAATCCGAGGCTCACGTCGCCTTGGCTTTTGGGGGGATTATTGGATTCGTGGGGATATCGGTGACGCAGAGGGATGTTTACACGCAGTTCTGGGAACGCCCAGCCGGATATATACATAGCGGCGTTGCGAGTTGCGTCTTTCCAGGTTTCCTCGCACCAGAAAGCTTCTAACGTCTTACAGGGTGTGTTTAGAATATCTTTACAAATGTCCGGGGCATTTTAATAAACAATATCTGCACTAAGAGATATACGTCTGCAGCACGCCAAGCTTTTCATAATTCCATGGTACTTGTGTTTTTTTTTTTGGCTTCATCGATATGTTGCTGTTAATTGCCAACGCACCGTTTCATAATTATCTGAATGCGAATATGTTGCGAAAAGTGAAGAATCGCCGCCCATCGCATGACCTATTTCTAATTTCAGTAGCACGGATGTGGACTAAAATGTGTACTAGTTATTTAGACTTAAACCATATTTTAGCACAGATAAAATGGCTCAATAAAAGAAGAAAAACAGAACGCGACTAAAGACGCACATATAAATTTGTACGTGCGTATTTTTTTAACTTTAATCTTCTCTCTCCTTCTTTTTTCTCTTAATTCCTCTATGCCTCCCCTTCCCGAAGGAGCAGGTAGGATTTGTGCCCCTATAGGTGGCAGTTGTCAATCTGTTCTCTCCCTATTTCCCCCGTCTTCGTGTTCTCTGTGTACTCAACCAAATAAATAAATAAATCAATAAATATGCACCTTCGTGCTCTCTTTCTCTCTGTGTTTGTGTGTGTGTGTGTGTGTGTGTGTGTGTGTGTGTGTGTTTTACTCTGTTTTGTGTGGGGCAACTCGTTCAAGCATTCGTTTTATGAAACCTTGTCACCACATATGTTTATTCTCTATCGCTGTTGTGTTCACTCTTTCTTGGAAGTAATGATAAAGTAAACGTCGGAAAACACCAAGGATTAGAACGCGTGTGCATGGCGCTGAGTGAAAAGACATTGACGACATTCTTCCTGGAATTAGACACATTTAACTACACGAAATAAGTAACCCTGATTAACGGAACGGGTTATCCGTGAGATCAGCGACGTCGGTGGCCGTCGACGGATCATCCCAGCGTGTCGCTAAAGCAATTTTTTTTTCTTTTGCTTATCGTGACGTCAGCCGACGGTGGACAACGCCTTTCCTCGTTGTTTACGCGTACTCGCGCACTATTTCGTGTCTGACTCATCGCGAATGCTGCGCCGTGCCGCTAAAAGCATTTGCCGTGACCGTCCTAACAATTGAACGAAACACGATGCCCTATAGTACTCCCTCACTCCCATAAAAAAAAAAAACTAGCACGTTCTGAAGTATAAAACTGTAGAAATAATTCAAGTTGCTGCAGGTGCGGCAATCGCATGAGGCATGGGTGGAATTCGACAGCCTGTACAAACCGTCAACACGCGTCTATAGTATCTCAGCACTTGTTCCGAGTGTTGCAAGCGTTGACGCTCCTCGAGTGCCGTCACCTATATTTCAATGTGTGCCCGGCTTTCTTTTCGTTGTGTTTGCTTTCTCGCTCGGCAGCAGGTGTGCTGTTCAAGCTGTGGCGCGCTGGCTCATCCCGAGTCACGGTCGAGTGGGCGTCAGCAACGTATACCCTCTCGCTTCGCTGTTTCCGGCGCGCGTTCGACCTTTGAGTCACTGCGTAGAGCGCCTATAGCGTTTGAGGAAATCCGGTGACTCCCTCGGTTCCGAACAGGTGCGCCAAGCAGAAGTACTCGAAAGCACCTCCGCGTGCCTGACTCATATTCTGAAACATTGCACCATAAGATATAGATAAACGGAGCAGGTCAGTACGCAGAAGGGATGGCGTTCGAAAACGGTGCACATGTGTTAAACGCGCAGATGCGTCAGCGATGTTTTAAGAGAGCCTACCAACAACTTGAGAAATGCCCGTGAAATAAAGTATATTTAAGGTCGCCCGTCTAACGTGGGTTCCACTCTATACGACGCGGTCAGCTGGAATGAAAGACGGTGCAGCCAGGATCTCACGCGTGAACAACAGGCTCGTTTTGTCGCCGAGAGTCATCTCACGTTGCCGACATGGATGGAGCCACTGACTAGACTGGAGAGGTCTCTCAGCCGCTTTGGGCTTGTCCCTAAGGGCTTCAATGAAGTTTTTTTTATATATATCCATGTTCATGGCTAGCCGTTGTGTAACCTGAAAGGATTGCTCAGTCATTCTGAAAAACACTTCAGCCACTCAGAAGAGCGAAGCGCGCATTACTCGAAGTATCAGCTGAACGTACTTCCTATCTCTGGGAGGTGTTTGTGAGCATGTCATCCACATAAGCACGCTATCCATGTGCTTTTTTGCTTTGCAGCATCCGCAGAATAATGTATGCACCAACACGCCCAACTCGCCGCTTGACGCATACGTTAGTGCTATACGTACGTGGCTTAGCGGGATGACACGCAATGCACCCTGTGAATAACCTCATCGGATTTTGCGAAAATGCGAAATTATCTATTGTGATTTCTATTGTTCTTCCGAATCGACTGCCGAGGCATTAGATGCATACGTACATGCGATGCACTTTGAGATTTGCATCATTTGCGCGGATTTTGGGATAATTCGAAATTTTCATTGTGACATTCGTCGTTATTTGCATCTCACCGCCGAGGCGTTAGATCCAAACATGTTTGCTCGTCGTTTTCGAATGCGACTAAGTTTGCTCTTGGGAGCTTGGAATGAAGCTTTATTTACGCGCAGTGGTTGATGTACGGAATAACGCATCGAGGCTTGATATAAGTCGCAGGCACTTGAGTTTCTCGTCCATCACCGTGTCATTGTTTCGCACTCATATTTACGCACGTCCTTGCAACAATGAGCGAGCAGCATGGAGCACCAATAAAATTGTCGCGGCAGGAATTCCCCGCACGTAACCTGATTAAAGCGCGACGTCGGCGCTACTGTGGGCCAAAACAGGGCCTTGTTTTAGGCTTTAGTAATTTCTATTTTTCTGTTTTGTATTCCCATCTGATGGGCTAGTTTATAAAGGCACCAATAAACTTGAGCATCTACATGGCTATATATATTGTTACACCGAGTCGGGCACGACAACTCTGCATTCACTGTCTTAAGCAACGCGCAAATAATAATACTGCTATACGAACTGTTAAGAGCCTTCCACAACAGTTACAAGCTTTGTTGAAAGTATTCATGCTTTATTTACTATATATGAGGAACCAGCGTACACGTGCAATCGCTTAAGAGCGAACGTAGCAATCTCCTTACATACACCACCATTCCGCGGATGGGGCATAACAAAAAAAAAAGTAGATTCTCGCATTTTGCGAGTGAAAATCACTATGAGAGTGTGAGGCTCGCCATATAGTGGCCAACTCCGGATAAGCTACCTTAACGCTGCCTAAATCTAAGCACATGAATATTCTCGCAGTTGAAGCTCATCGATATGCGGCTGCAATAGTCAGATATCGAACTCTTGTTCGATATCTGACCATTGTCAGATATGAGTCAGTCAATAGTCATATCTGACTATTGTCAGATATGAGTCAGATATCGAACTCTTGAGCTTAGCGCTTTAGCTGCGCTAAGCTCAAGTGTCGCATTCTCTGAGTGTCGTCACCTCTCCACCTCTGAGTGTCGCATCATGCTCAGTCTTAGTATATGTATTCATTAACCTACACGGGACACGGTGCGTCAGTGATTTTATTTTATTTTATTTATTTATTTATTTAATACTGTAAGCCTTTCTCAGGCTCATACAGGGTGGGCGAGCAAATATACACAGTCGCGTACAAACCAAGCAATATCGCACATAGCGGAAGAAACAGAATCACAAGATGATGGTGAAAATAAAACTTGTACGATGAAAGCAATTGTACAAAATCATGGACAGGTCACAAAACATCGAGGTATCAGCAGGGGCTACTGTGATCAGTGTGTTCGGAAGCGCTCACAAACATAAAAAAACAAAAGTTGCTTTTAGTCTTCATAAAACAGGCTTTCTAGATTCCGAACAAATGAATCTACAGAGGAATGATTAACGCATTCACGTGGCAATTTGTTCCACTCTTCCACTGCTGACGGGAAGAATGAATATTTAAAAGTGTCACAGCGTGACATAAATGGTCTAATGCACTTATTGTGGTTGGTACGACGGGAGTGCTGGTTAGGCGGCTTTATATAGTTGTCTTTATCTATGTTTAAACCGTTGTGATACAAAAGAAAAATAAACTTTAAGGAAGAGACACGGCGACGGGCTGCAAGGGTCGGCAAGCATGCCCGCCTGCGCAGCTCAGTGACACTGTCATGCCTCGAATACTTAGAATAAATAAAGCGAAGGGCCTTGCGTTGGACGATTTCTAATTTGTCGGAAAGATATTTTTGGTGGGGGTTCCAAACAATGCTGGCGTACTCGAGGATCGGCCTTATGAGAGATTTATATGCTATCATCTTTACATTAGGAGGCGCCAATGCTAGTTTTCGACGCAGGAACCCCAGCTGTCGATAGCCTTTTGTGTATGTGCTGCTTATATGTGCGTCCCACTTCAGATTACTTGTAAAGGTAACGCCCAAGTATTTAACAGCGTCGTTTCTTGCAATGTTTGTGCCGGCCAAATTGTAACTAAAATGCTGGATTGTTTTTCTGCGAGTTATGCTAAGGCAAGCTGTTTTTGACACGTTAATTTCCATTCCCCACTCAAGACACCAACATGCAATATTAGCTAGTGTGGTATTAAGTCTAAGCTGGTCATCAGTTGTGCGGATAGTGGTGTAGATCACGCAGTCGTCAGCGAATAATCTCATTTTAACGTTAGGCTCAAGGCACATATAGATATCATTAACATATATTAGGAACAAGATGGGTCCTAAAACAGAACCTTGTGGTACTCCGGAAAAAACTTCCAATGAATCAGAGGCTGTGTTGTTTACGGTTACATACTGGCTTCGATTTGATAGATACATTTTTATCCATGCTATTATGTTACTGTTAATACCAATAGACACAAGTTTGTCAATCAATTTACTGTGAGGCACCTTATCAAAAGCTTTGGCGAAGTCTATAAATATGGAGTCGGTTTGCAATTGTGAGTTAATAGTAGTTACGAAGTCATGCGTTATTTCCAAGAGTTGAGTAACGGTAGACAGGTTTTTACGGAATCCGTGTTGGTTTGGGTGCAATAAGTTGTTGTCTTCTAAATAAGTAATTATTGCCTTGTTGATTACATGTTCCAATAATTTACAGCAGCAGCTAGTTAGCGAGATTGGCCTGAATGTTTCTATGGACAGCTTGCTCCCGCCTTTATGAATTGGAATAACCTGTGTGATGATACACTTCTGAAGTCATTGACTTAATTTCTTTGCCACACAACCCACCATGTTGGTCGAGTGGCCAAGGCACTCGGCTCCTGTTTCGTAGGTCGCAGGTTCAAATCCCGGCCACGGTGGCCACATTTTAGATGGAGGCAAAAATGATTCAGGCCCGTGTGCTCAGATTTAGGTGCACGTTAAAGAATCCCATGGGGTCGGAATTTTCGGAACCCTTCACTACGGCGCCTCTCATAGTGTGGTTTAGGGACGTTGAACCCCAACAGTTAATATTAGTAATTTATTTGCCATCAATTATTTGTTCGCCAGCGAAGATTCACCATTTTTACGTGCAGTGGTTCTTAAAAGCACATTTCTGTATTCAAGATCGCGGACAGGTGCGGATCGAGCACTTAATTGTTCGTGCGCAGCACGATGAAGTGCGCAGTAGGCTCTCTAAAGTGTATTTGACATTTGAGGCGAGGAATGCTCGATCCGCGTAAAGGTCAAAAGCACGACAGTGACGTCAATCTTTCTGCAGGCGTCACGTTTTACCTTCAAGACAACGTAAGTTGTATTTAAAACTGAGTCGTAAGCAAAGCAGAACCGTGTTATGTTGGCTTATTTTTAATACTTCGTGAGCACGATGGTACATTCCTCTTAGTTTTAGACGTCAGGCAGACGTGCTCCTTTTTGTTTTCATTTCACCTGGAATCCTTATTGTTTACCCTTCATTTGTTGGATCTATATTGTGGTGTGTTTAGAAAAAGCGATTAACGATTTTGTGTACTTGGTACTCTACTATGGGAGAGCATAGAGCGTCCCGTGGGGCTCACGCGAGTTTTTGGACTGAGAAAGCCGACTTTATATTATGGTGTTACGTTTTGAAATAATAAGCCTACTCGCCGTCTTTTGTGTCCAGCATGTTTTCCAAACACTGCAAGCTGAGCCGCGTGTAGTTACTGGCCATTTGCTATGCAGTGAATATTGTCATTCTTTACAGGACACAGTTTGAAAATAGCTCCTGGTTTTGAAAAAAATAAACAGTCCAAAACTTTGTCCTGATTGCCATAGATCGCTCTATGACTGGTTTTGTTGGCTCTTTAGTTAGTGTCGCTCGCATATAACTTATACCATATGGTTATCGCTTCATTGTTCGATTATGCTTATTCATAATAATCTCTTAATGCTTATTCTGCCTGCTCATCGGCATGCCTGCCTGCCTACCTACCAGAAGCGGCCACTTGCCGCTATATGTCAGACGAGCACTCATCCAATTCTCTGTCTGTATCACTGACGTCATTCGTTCGACGACCTCACTTCTTTCCACTAGCGGTGCTGACGCAGTATTTGATGCGTGCATACCGTAAAGTTTCTCATACAAAAAAAAAACATAACCTTAAATGCTCCTGACGCTGCATGTAATAGTTCGCTTAGCATAGCAATAGAAGTTCACGCATGTATTTTTTATGCTTCCTGGTCATTGCTTGAAGCATTTTTGAGGCATGATTTATTGGGCTTTAACTATATGAATTTTTAAGCAATGCTAATTTTTCCAAACATCGACATGTAGGTACATTTAGACTTTGCAAACGTGCATAGGAGTGATAAAATTATTGTGAAGACAACGAATTTCTTAGTTGAATATAATTGTTGTTTTGAAAAGTAATAGTACGCTTGATCACATTGGCATAAATTCGGGCTAATAAATGTGCTACATGTTGGGCTTTTAGATGCGGAGCATCTTATACTCGCGCCTTGTAGTGCGCCGTCCGCGCCGTCCGCGCCGTCCACACCGCTTCTCGAACATTCGACAGCTGACGCGCGCGCATGCGCCGTCGCGCCGTCGCCCACTCTTCCACCATCTGTGCATCCCTTCCTCCTCTACACACCGCGCGCGCTTCACTCCTCCACCATCTGTGCACCCTTCCTCCTCTACACACCGCGTTCGACATCTACAATTCTCCTGATTCTCCAGTGGACGCGCATGTGGCGTCGCGCTTCGAGAACATTCAACAGCTGACAGTGCATGCGCCGTCGTGCTGTATATATACTCAAGGTCGGCGCTCGCTCGCTCAGTTGCCGCTCGTCGGTTGGTTTGTACGGCGCGTCGACGTCCAAGGTCACGGTGAAATGAATTCCAACGAATCCACAAACACAATGATCGACGTCCCTTCGACCAGCGCCGCCCTTTCGCATACGTGTGTACGTGTTCACTCATTTAACACCCCCTCCTACAACCACGTTAACCAATTTAGCCATCGACCCAAGTAAGTCGCACTTTAACACCCCGTTAACCAATTATATGCTCCGCATCCTCCTCAGTGTTCCCCCGAGGGAAGCTGCGGGCAATTTTTTTTTTGCGTCAAAGTTCCCTTCAGTAGTTTTGAAGAATAATACAAAAGACGCATATTGACTCAGTCGATCTGCAGTCAAGCCAATTTTTGACTCATCTACTTCTCTTCTTTTTCTTTCCTGGAGCCTTATTCGCAATAAAGCTCATATTTCAGGGCCTTCTTTAGGGGAGACAAGCTGATATATATATATATATATATATATATATATATATATATATATATATATATATATATATATATATATATATATATATATATATATATAGTGAAGAATAAAGGAGCACACTTACGAAAATTCGATAATTGTTTACTCTACGTTTCGGCCGTGGCACGGCCTCCGTCAGGATTGGTTAATCCTGACGAATAAACAATTATCGAATTTTCCTAAGTGTGCTCCGTTATTCTTCACTATATTTGCACCGGACCCACAGAATTTCTTTTTTGAATCATATATATATATATATATATATATATATATTTATATATATATATATATATATAAAGAGAGAGAGAGAGGCCACATATATAGAGAGAACATGTTCTAAGGAGCTTTTCTGCGAGCTGTCAGCCACGACCAAAACTGATTTATTGTCCACCGCTAAATATGCATAAACAAGAAAATAAATTTAAAGAATACGGCATCGGGGATTTCAGTAATAGGTTATTGATGAATCTGAAGGAGCAGTCGTTAAAGCGACGGTGCAGTTTATGTAAAGTTATTTTGTATTTTTTGGATTTATTTTAACTCCTAAATAATTGACAATGCGAGGGCTACTGTTAAAAAGTATCACAAAGCAACGCTAGGAGAGATAAATGACGAACTGAAAATGAGGTACCAAGCGTTGGTGAAGTAGAAACGTAGCCTAATGCTTGTTTAATATGTCTGTACTTTGAACAGGTAGGTGATTTCGTTCATGCGACAAAAAGTTATAGGGATATTATTCTTCATAATAAAAAAAGCGACTGTAACTGTGTGGGCAGCTCGTTTTGTGTGGGCAGCTCGTTTTGTGTGGGTATCTTGCTTTCTGCTGTTTTGTGAGGGTATCTGATAGTGTGCTATTTTTTTTTTACCAAAACTGTCTTTTAAGTTTATCAAGGCGAAACCCTGAGATACCTTATTGAGCAAGAAAAGGGACCGTCAGTGGTGATGGCGTCAATGCGAGTAAAGCCACAAACCATCATCACATGTTGACGGTACCCAATGACGTCATTGTGGTGTAACATGTCACCGAAATTAGTGACGCCATCATGATGTCACACAATGTGACATCATCACATGTTACTGTCATTTGATCAGAGGTATGAACTACCAGACCACATGACGGGCTGCAAGCTTTTAATGCCCCGTTATCGGAAGCAGTGAAAAATCGGTATACGGTCGAAGATGAAGCCGAAGAAGACTTATGACTTCGAGTCGTCTTAGGGCATGATCGCCCTGAGTGGACAAGTGCCAATTATCCCTCGTTCTTTTATCATCGTTGAAAGTACAAGGGACAGTGTAACTTGAAAGAAAACTGTTATGATGATTTGTGTAGTCGGGCGCTGCCAAGGCACGCGTCCATCAGCATCACGATGACAACTTTAGGCAATGCGATTACGGCGTTGGTCCTGGCTTGCACTGGGAGTTGCGCTAGGGGCCGCGGCTGAAGTCAGAGTCCTGCATCGTCTTCGAAACGGTAATATTTCGAGCTTCGATGTACGTAGAGCTGCACGGTTTGGCTCAGTAGTCATGAACCTGAGTCCATAGTACACTACTTCACGAAGCACGTGTCGCAATGTTAAGCACAACTTCATGCATCAGACTTCGTCTTAACCAATAGGAGTATGTCTCTGGGACCCGACGCCGCTATTGCAATCATAATCAACATTGCGCATGAAGTACTAGGTATCGACAGGAACCAGATTTTTTTTCGTCTGTTTTCCTGGATATAACCAAGATACGATTAAAAGTATTGTGCATTCAACTTGATTGGTAGCTCCACAGCATGGTTCCATGAACTACGGTGGCTTGTGTACTTTGGCAGATTACATTGCCACTGTCAGTAAAACGCTGCTAGGTAAATACTACTGTTGTTATAAGTGAAATGAACAAATGCAATAATAAGGGGGGAAATGAAGTATATATTTTACAATTATCATTAAGCAAATTTAGTATTATTGTTTGTGCTTGTCACTGCAGTCAATGTGCAGCATTCCCATCGGACGCGTTGATCGAAGTACCTTCACCAGTGTTCGCCATTTGCCCTGCCGCGGTGGTCTAGTGGCTAAGGTACTCGGCTGCGGACCTGCAGGTTGCGGGATCGAATCCCGGCTACGGCGGCTGCATTTTCGATGGAGGCGAAACTGCGGTAGGCCCGTGTGCGAAGATTTGGGTGCACGTTGAAGAACCCCAGGTGGTTGAAATTTCCGGAGCCCTCCACTACGGCGCCTCTCATAATCATATGGTAGTTTTGGGACGTTAAACCCCACATATCGAACAAATCAAACTTTTGAGCAGCAAACAGCAATCTCAGAGTGCAAATGCGGTGTATTAAGGATGGGGTTTGGGCGAAAGCGGAGCGTCTTTTTAGCAGGGCT
Organism: Rhipicephalus annulatus; assembly: GCA_013436015.1. Taxonomy (NCBI): domain Eukaryota; kingdom Metazoa; phylum Arthropoda; class Arachnida; order Ixodida; family Ixodidae; genus Rhipicephalus; species Rhipicephalus annulatus. The sequence continues at coordinate 540,869 of WOVY01001162.1, read as the reverse complement.
GCGAATTGCCAGAAAAAAATCTTTTTTCCGCTTCCAAACCTACTATTTGATGCTTGTACGGAACGACGCGAAGCGCCGTTGCTGCTACATCGTTTCGTGCGTTGCCCCTCCCCCTTTCTGGGTCCCCTTCCGCCAGCCGTGCTGCCATGGCATCTCCAGAGGTCCTTGCCGTTTGGCCGCAGGGCGTGATCTGTGGCACCACCACACATCGCTTCAAGGCGGTGCGGATGAGAGGAGTGGGTGAGGAAGAAAAGCGGTCCTTCACTGCCGGTCGCTGGCTCTCCCGTCTCTCTCTCTCGTGTATCTGTTTTCTTCTTCTGTAACAGTCGCCATTGCACCCCGACGCCTGTTTTTCCTTCGCTTTCGTAGAGCTTGTGCTTCCTTGCGCCCCTATACGATTCCTTGGTGCCCTCCTCACAGACACGCTTCGTCCGCGCGCCCAATTCTCGCCCTTGACGTTGGAGTCTCCGTGACACTGGCTTGACCGGCAGTGGATGGCCTTGAACCGGGCCCAGATAGGGTGGCTCGCGTGCTGGTTTTTGGTTTTATTGACGTATCTGTGCGCCATTTTGTATTACTTTCGCGTCATCGTGTTCCTTCGAATTCGCGTGGGGGATCCGCCAACACATTACGGCGCACTTTCATTCGCGTAATTAGTAACTGTTTTTCTTTTCATTTTTTGTTCATTTGATAGCGTTGCAGCTAACCTGTATATTACATGATACCTGTTGGTATAGGGGTGAATGAGCTGTGCGACGCTTTATTCCTTAACGCTGAGGTTTATAAATACGAAGCTGTACGCTTATTGGAAATCACTGCTGCGACCCCCCCCCCGCCCCATCGATTGGGTCTTAGAGGAAATCGCCGGCTTCCGCTTACACGGTCGCAATTTGGAAGGTGCGCGGCACTTCTTAGATGTGTATCTTTCTCACGGGTCACGACCCACCATTATTTTTTTTTGGGGGGGGGCGGTAGAGGCTGAGGTTGAGGGGTGGGTGGAAGTGGCTGTGCGGCCGAGTTTTGCGGCACATCGGACGCTTCCGGGAATCCAACTAAAGGCCGTTTTGTACGAACATGAACGCCTCTGTGTGCAGCTGGTGTTCCGAACAAAAAAAAAAAAACAGTCTTCCACGCATCCAAGGCGATAACAATTTTCTCGACGTCGAAGACGTTCTGGAAGAACCGACCCTCCCGCTGCGCCGAAGCCGCTCCTGAGAAATCCCCCTCGCCCGCTTCGTGCTCCCAGCTGCTTTCGACACGACCCACTCTCGGGCGCGCAACAGAAACTTGTGGATTCTCCGCACGCTCACTCTCGATGCGAGACCATCGGTCGACCTCGCGAACCACGTCCTGCTGCTGAGCGTTGCAACGTTTATATATCCGTGCCTTTATGTCCTCCCCTGCCTTCCTCTTCCCCCGAAAAGGCCGCAGGCCTCGTCTTCTCCCTCCTTTCCTTGCTCACGACGTATCATCCTCCTCTTCGCACAGCAGTCTCTCTTCCTCCTTCATATATTTATCGGAATTCTTCTCCCATCGGGCCCGCTAATCGGTGTGGGCGTGTGGTTCCGGAGTTGGTGCTGCCCGCGCCGCATCTCTTCTCCACCGCTGTTGCTCTTATTGCTGCCGACGCTCGCGTTTCTTCGTTGCTCGACCCCACCTCAACTTTCATCCTTATTCAGTGGGGTGCGACCGCTCAGAACACCGTTTTTTTCTTTACACGTACACTTTCCTTTTTTCTTGTTTTTTTTTTTCCGGGTCCGTTTCTATACTCATCAGCAAGGGCGTCTTTTTCAGGTTTCTTCTTCGGCTGTAGTCTACCGGAGGCTCTCGTCTAGTTTTCGCTGTAGTTTGTGTTGCCCCTTCCCTTCGTACCTCGACCTTTCGCACAACCTATCGAACGTTCTGTACGGATGATCGAAGGGCGTGCGCACGTCATGAAGCGATGGGTGCCCCCGGCCCGTCATGTCGGACCGGACATCTCGAAGCCGAATTCCTTCCTGCGTAAAAAGCGGGCTCGGTGATTAGGAGCCGCCCACTGAGCGGTTACTTTGTTTCCCGGTGCCTGTTTGTTCTTTTTTCCGGCGCCCAGGTTTCATTCCCCATTTTGTGTTCTGCTCTTTTCCGCAACTTTTCTGTGTTTCCTTGCCCTCTTCGCTGGCCATTTTCCGTGCCTTAATTTCTCTTCCCCTTCTAGGCGCCTCCTGCATGGTTCTTGGATGAGGATCTATTGAATTCATGCCTCAAGCTCTCTCTTTTTCCTTTACTTAGTAATATTGTGCTTCTATGAGAAATCTTTAAAACATGTGGTGTAGACGGAATTCTAGTGACCCATTTTTGAAGGCGGGCACCGAGCAGAAAAATATGCAACAAAAAAGAACAGATACTTTATTTATCACACATTTTTCTTCATTTTTTTAGATCCTTCAGTTAAGTACACCTAAAATTCCTTCTCTGAGAAGTCTTTTCGAGATGAGAACAGTCGTTTCGTGGGGAAGCTTGGGTAAGTTACAAATTTAGGAAAGGAATTCTGATACAAATAACACCGACCTCTTGGCGTTCCTTTTGTCTCCTTTTTCTTTCTTTAGTTATAGTGCATTTCGCATTTTAATTGCTTGCGCATAGACTTCTCCAAGTTTTAGTCGGTTCATGAAGCTTGGCATCACTGAAAATTCTGTTTCAAGCAGTGGAACATTCGGCAGGGCAGCACACGCACGCAGTAATTTTCCAGCCTTACCACTGTCGGACAATTGTTTTTAAAGACTGAAAGAGCAGCTTTTTTTTTGTGAAAAGAATATTAATGCACTGCGAGAGCGCCTTCAGGTCTCATGACTATTGAAAGATCGACCGCCATTTAGTAATACTCACGACTCAGGATGGTGTGAGTACGAGAGAATTCATTAGCTCCGCAAGGTCATATAGCACGCCTGCTACGTTCGATATGATAGTCGATCGAAAGCTTATATCGAAGCAGGAACCCACGTAGGATACGCACATGCAGTCGTCCTGCGTCAAAAGCGTCGTTGCGCTGTCCGGTTAAAAGTAGCACGCGGTGCTTTCGTGCCAGGTAATAGGTCTTGATAGCTGTCCGCGGCACGCTGCAAGCCCCTAAACATAATAAGACTTCGAGGCACATTAACTTTTTACCTTCCAACAGAAGCGTGTGTGCCATATTTGTTGTTTGTAGTTATTTAATTTATTTTCGTTGGGAGCAGAGAACTGCCCTGAACGATTCCTTCCAGGTGCAATGCATAATTTATTTTTGGTGGTGTTTTTATGGAGTTCAAGAATTGGTTTTTGATTTGCTTTTGCCTTGTTTATACACTTATGAATGTGTCGGCCTCATCTATTTTTTTCTATTTTTTTAGCCTTTTTCATCATCTCAAGCCGCCTGTGCTGTTCTGCACTGGCGCTCTTTGGCCATCAAATGGCCCTTGCGCCAAAAAACACCATATATCATCATCATCATCTGCGCTGTTCTGCGAAACACTTGTAATGAAAGCCCGAGGAGATGGGCGTCTGTGGCGCAGCTCTTAATCGCTATTTAATGGCTAACGCACCAGAGCTTTCTTTCGGCGAGGCCTGAAAGAACGTCTGTACCACGCCATGGATTACTGACTGCATGCTGGCGTTACGGGCTATGAGCGCAGCGTCTTTATCTTGAAGGTCGCAATGGCCGGAAGACAAATACGGCCACGTGAAAATGTAATCAATACGCACGATGAAGTAAAGAAAGTAAAAGAAAAGAATACGACTTTGAGAAGAAATTTCTAAAGTGCCGATGTATCGTCACTCATTTTCCCTCTATTGCTTTTAGACTCTGTTCTTCATCATGAACAATCTAGAAAGACAATTTCAGTGGCATGTGCTCTACGTTACACCTTTTCTGAATTATTCTTAGATGTACGCTTGGAGGGCACCGCCTGTCACCGAGTCGTCAGATTCAGAACTCAATGCGCAGTAGTTTTCTTGTACTACCTACAAGTGGTCTTCAATGACACTGAGTTGAATTGCACGTACAGAAGTGCCAATTGAGTGGGCAAGGATGACCTTCCGCCGTAGCTCCATGAGAAGAGTCTATGAGTTGATATTTATTGGAGGGTAGGGGGCTTTTTAGTTTGCTTTTTTTTGCTTCAAATTACGTCATCATTACTACGTTACAGTTAAAAACAATAATTGTCTTTTTAGTTTTCTTGGTTTAATTAGGTATTCATTTGGTCGTATTATGTAGCGCTATATCATGCCAGTGACGTGAAAATGCAGACAAAACGACGTTTAGCAATGCCAAGTAACCAGCAGCGTCTCTGAGAAGCAGGAATAACTACCTTCTATTTACCAGAGTAACATAAACGTGAACGAATGCGCTCCGACTGAAAAAAAAGCTGAACAAGTTATTTGGACTCTCAAACGACAGTATTCGAAAGCTGCAGGTTAAAGTGGCTATGAAATTAAAAATAATAGCTCGTTTGCACTCGGAGCTGCTCAGCAATACTTATCGTGCATAAAGCACGTTAAAACAGGACCCAAACATACTAACGGCTACGGAAAACATCGCACCGGAAGCTGGCTCATCCACCACGGAAACTGTAATTGGCATTTGAACGCTATATTTATTTCGATGCTACAACGTAGGCAGTCGAGGACTGTATACCCTCCGGTTGCAATAAAATTGCCGGTTCTCGAAGTACTCGTTTTGGGAACGGTCTTCCGAATAGCTGTATAACAAGGTGGACTGGTTTACTGCGCGCATTGGCGGAAACAATGCGTCGTTGCTCTCCGCGTCTGTGCTCGATATAAGCTCGGGTGCGACACTCCCTTGTTTTCTCGGCGGCGTTGTTCGGCAGCCTGTCATTGTCGAAACGCCTAATCTCGGCCAGTGGAACGACGAAGGATGTGGTAAAGACAGTAATTTTTGTGTGGGACGTTGCTTCTGGGGTTGCGTTCTAATATTCGATTTCTTCAAGTTTACTGCAGAGCGTCTTTACCAGCCTCAAATTCTAACGAAATTATCGTACTTGTATTTCATCTATCTCTCTCTCTCTCTCTTTTTTTTTACATACCCGGTTTCAGGTTTCACTTCACTTCACTTTATTTCCTTAAAGACCCCCGAGCGGGTATTACATAAGGGGTGGGTTAACAATTAAAGTTCTGTTTTTTTTTTATTGACACGGGTTTTCATTGCGAAAGATGTACTAATAGTGCCTCATCAATAAAGTCTCTCTTGAAACACTGCACGTTTTGTCCCTCCACAGGTTTCACCTAGTGCGGCTGAAACACCCTTCCCTACATGATTCGCCTCTTTCCAGTATTTTTTTTTCTTTACAAGCTTTTAATTCCAGAATTTAATGGCTGTTCTGAACACGCTTAATAACATCGTTGCATTGTATGCTGTTGTGTAGCAGGAAGGCGATAATTGAGATGACTGTCAAAGTTAAGTCTCGTATGTTATGCTACGTCATGCTGCGTTAGCCCGATACAAGTTAGCGCGTATTACGCGTAGTGGAAGTGTAGTATGTGATATCATTCGAAACCAAAGGCTTGTTCTTGCACGGTGTTTTAGGCCTTTTGGTTGAGGTTCGCGCGCTACGACATTCAATGATATCGCTTTGTACTACTGTGTTCGTGATGGCTACCGCAGCGCAGTACATGAACTAAAGTACAACGTTGGATTAACAGCGCAGCGTTGCCGAAACTATAGTGGTGCATTAGAGAACATGTCACAAACATCATTGCACTCTTCGATGAAAGAAACCCTTAACGCGGTTTTTCATCAAGTATGTAATTCTGGAACATTGCCGTCATGATAAATTTGTAAAAAAGCTGCACATACATAAGGTGTAAATAATAATATAATAATAATAATAATAATAATAATAATAATAATAATAATAATAATAATAATAATAATAATAATAATAATAATAATAATAATAATAATAATAATAATAATAATAATAATAATAATAATAATAATAATAATAATAATAATAATAATAATAATATCTGGCTTTTCACGCCTCGAAAAGCCTGATGTTATTATGCAAGACGATGTAGGGTATGACTAGCTCCACAAGTTTGCCTTTATAGAAATGCGGTCGCCGCAGCCGGAATCGAACCTGCGACCTTCGGGTGAGCGGCCGAACACCGGAGCCATCTCTCCACCACGGTGGTGCAGTATTTTTTATACTAAGTAAGTCGATAAAAAAAAACACCTATGAAGTGCATAGCGTAGTATGTTAGGGTAATTGGCGTTCGTGCGATATATGCGGTATCGAGTGCTTCTACAGCGAGATATTGCTAAAACAATCTCGGCAATCGCCTAATGCGCTCATGACAACGAGATCTGTCAACCTTAAATGTCACCACAACGAGCCTCATTAGCATGACGGGAAGATTAGGGGCGTTTTTGCGCGTGACATCTACGGCAGTTGCCAAACACGTATATGGGGTATTGCCGGGCGAAATCGCATTAGTGTTTAGGTGAACAATAATGTCATGGCAACCGACAAATAAGTCTTGCGTCAGATGAGACCGCGCGCCTCTTTTCTTTCTCCTACTTCCGATTTCGTACACGTGTGGCAATGTTCGGTCTTGTGCATGGCCGCTTATCAAGGCCATAGCTTTATATATATTTAGGCTTGCACAAATTGCGAAGGGACTTTCAGATTAAGTATTGTGTTTTCTGAGTCTGTGTTGCACCGATATACATTGTGTCATTGCTTTCAGCGGGTTTTTATATTGCACAAAAAGATTTTAAAAAACGTGGAGGCCACTTGAGCTTCTCTTAAAAGAGTAAAACGCGATAGCGCAGTCCCAACCCGTGCGCATCGCCTTCTAAATTGCTAGCCTGGCTTCGTTCTTGGTGGATGCCGCAGCCGTTCTGCTAGTAAACGAGCGTATGTGCGCGAACATTTGAAACTGTTCTAGAATACTTACTACAAGTGCAGTTGCAATGTTCCTGCTACGTTATACTTATTCTTTTTGCGAATAAGAGATTGCGGCCAGAGGATTCCTGGAATAAATGACCCGAGCACGCACCTGGGGTGACCCCGAGCTCGGGTCACCCCGAGCTCGGGAACTTTGTTTCGAAAAATAAATGTTTATTTCATCATCATCAAGGGCCCACTTACGTTAGTGAGTATTTGAAAAGGCGCAGTCATTGCGAGACGTTCAGACATACCCAGTCACGATAATCAGCTAAAGCACCAACAAAGTGAGCATCCGCGTATACGTTCGTGGGTTGTTATACGAACGTAATTTGGTCCTTCACTGATTCGCAAAAAGAATAATTGTAACGTTGCAAGAACATTGCAAGTGCACTTGTAGACAGGCATTCTAGAACAGTTTCAAACACTATTACGCAATTCACATGTTTTTGACTATCGTGATTTTGCGCTTCTGCCATGCACTTAACACATGCGTTAAACAAAAACAACGTTGCTCTCTGTGGAACACCAGGTTTCGACGCAGAAGGCCTGAGTTCGATTTTCATTCGAACCAAAAATAGTTATTATTTATTGAATTTTTACCTTTCCTAATTTTTCGGTGGCGGACAACGCTCATTTTTCGCTCACAACCAACGGCGCCGACTCTGATGTCGGAATTTCCGCGAAACGAGCTCCTTAACGTGTTAAACATTTCAACTGGCAAACAGTCACAGGTTCACAAGAAGCCCCAAACACTCCCTCCACGTTTTTGTTTTCGCTATTTCGGTGCATTGTTGACTTTGCGACACCACACCTGTCTACCACAGTGGTCCTTCAACTTTGTTGTTCAGCGAGTGGAAGTAAATATACGGTTTTGTTAACTTGGTTTGGTATACCTGTGATGTGCATATGTTCTTCAACCGGTTTCTAATCATCGAAACACTATTGCTCACGAGGCGCTGTAACTCTAGAGGAGAGCTCATGGCGATGTTGGTCAAAACAGCTCTGAATAGTACATGTTTAATAGGTAAACGAAGATTATCACGTATTTATTTTGTAGGCGCAACTACCAAGAGTGCAGACATCGCGTTTCATTGCGTGTCTTGCCGTCTATACGGGTGCTGTGATTGAATGATTGATATGTGGAGCTTAACGTCCCGAAACCATGGACCATATGATCATGAGAGACGCCGTAGTGGAGAGCTCCGGAAATTTGGACCACCTGGGGTTCTTTAACGTGCACCCAAATCTGAGCACACGGGCCTTCAGCATTTCCGCCTCCATCGGAAATGCAGCCGCCGCAGCCGGGATTCGATCCCGCGGCATTCGGGTCAGCAGCCGAATACCTTAGCCTTTAGACCACCGCGGCGGGGCTACGGGCACTGCGTAAAAGATATCTGATCTGATATCTTTTATCCCAGCTGCCATGAGCAGGATGAAGCACAAAGCGTGAGAGACACAGTGAGAGACACAGTGAGAGACACAGTGAGAGACACATGAGAGATACAGTGAAGTGGCTGCGGCTTGAGTTTCTCATATTTATGGTGACTACTCTCAGTTTGAGTGTGTGAGATCACAGTATATATCGTGATAATTACTGAGATTTACACAATCCCGGTTCTCTCTCTCTCTCTCTACACACACACACACACACGCACACACACGCGCGTGCGGAATGAGACGGAACAGAAAGCAATGTATTAAATAAAAGGAACAAGTGAGAACATTTTTTTAAATACATTGACTCACTTTCTTTTACCGCGTACATATTCATGTACGCGAGACAACTTTGTGACACTTAAACTAGAGCACTTACCGTATTTCCCCATGGGAAAGCGGAATACCATGCTCTACAAATCTCAAAACTTCCCAGTCTCTTGCAGCATCGATGTTCCATTTGAGAAACATGCGCCTAGTGGTTCGTTAACAAGGGCCACGACATTTTCACACGTACATCACAACAATTGGTTCTTCTAACGGACGGGTTCTTTCTCTCTCTCACACACTTTACTATCGATCACGCAAAAAGACGTGCGTTTTAGCGTAACGCGATCGTCATCTCCACAAGCAAGCATCGCTTGATGGAGCCCTTGTTTTCGGCCGGTGGTGAACAGCGCATCATATCGGTCACGTAAGTGCCCATACGCGCGTATACGTATATTATGCTCACATCTCTCTCTCTCTCTCTCTCTCTCTCTCTCTCTCTCTCTCTCTATATATATATATATATATATATATATATATATATATATAGGTTAGAGGAAATTATTATACTGAATTATAACGTAAGTGTGAAGAAAGAAAAGTGGGTGATAAGATGTTCGAATAATGCGTTCGATGCTTTCGAAGTTTGCAGGTTCTCAATCTCAACGTATATATATATATATATATGGTGGGGTGAAATTTAATGGATCCGGTGGAAAATGCGGTAGAAAAAAAAGGGTCGACAAACGTGCGAAAAAACACTAGATTTACTAGTGTTTATGTTTTACTGCGTATGTTTTACTGCGTATGATTTACTGCGTATGATTTACTGCGTATGTTTTACGCAGTGCCCGCAGCCCCACCGCGGTGGTCTAAAGGCTAAGGTATTCGGCTGCTGACCCGAATGTCGTGGGATTATATATATATATATATATATATATATATATATATATATATATATATACGCTGAGATTGTTGGCCCGCTCAACTGTCTACACTAGCCGTTTTTTTATCATCATTTTTTAAATTGTAAAATGATATAGTTCATTCCCCATTCTACCTCCCACTCTTTCTCCGTTTTAAACGTTTGCAAGATAACGCGCCAGGATTCTTTTACACACTTTGGAATGAGCGGGAAACACAGCCAACGTTGTCACCACACTTTTTATTTTAATTGTTGGCTTAAGTTTAACATAAGAAGGCCGTTCCTTTTATTTCATATTAGAAAAACGAATATGGGAATAAATCCACTGAAACGACTCTTCCTCATTCTTCTTTTTATTCTGCCATCGAGAAAACCCGATTGGAGGCGCTTTTGAGTTCGTATTGCGTTCCAAAATGAAGGCGAGCGGATGCGATATCGAATTCCATGAAGTTTGTGTTCTAAGCAGCAGACACATTCCTCCGGGCAGCGATATCCTTCTGTCAGCATTTTTTTTTGTCGGATAACAAGACGGGAGATATAGATTCGAAATTGCGTTTCGTTTCTGTTTCTTAGGTTATAAAAATAGCGAAATGTCTCGTGCCCGTAGAAAAAAAAAAACCCGCTTGTGCGTGTTTTTATGTTTGTGTTTTGTATCTGTAACATACAAATGAGTCTCTTTTTTGTTTTTGTTTAGATTATGACGCCGTACTAAAGTTAATGGCTTAGAAACACTGAAGTTTGCGCATATTGGTAAAAAGATCCATAGCAATTGATTGATATGTGGGGTTTAACGTTCCAAAACGATTCAGCAAGAGAGATGCAAAACACATACAGGAGTGTAGGCAAAGGCAACGTTGTCAACGCTGTGCATATCGTCCCCTTTTATCCCGTCTTCCTATTCCTCCCACATTGCTGATGTTACTGCAGCTCCGCGATACGCGAGGAAAATCTATTTGCGCAAGTACGAAATCAATCGTGTCAAACGCAGAACGTCGTTGTTGTAAAAGGCAACGTTTAACTATACGCAAAGTTTTTTGTCAAACCTAACCTAAAGAGAGGCGTCCTTGGAGAAGCGCCTTGATCGGATCATTGCACATATTGAAGCAGTGCTCAGTAAGCAGCCGTTGTTTTGCAATGGATGAAAAACTCGCATTCATTGGAAAGGGTCGGAGACAAAACGAAAAAAAAAGAAGACAAGAAATGCTCGAAATTGTTGGTTCTTGCGACGCCTGAAAGCGGCGGCTGTTCGAATTAGGCCGTGAAGCCATAGTTGCATACTATTTTTAACCGGGCGGTTTAAGCACGCGCTGCTATTTGCTCTATTTCGCGTTTAATACTAGATATTTTGCTTTTGCTGTGGAAATCACTTTGTAATATGCCCTATTCGGCAGATTGAAATTGAGGTTTGACACTTGAATTAACGGCATTGAGTTTCGCTTGTTGAGGGTGTCAAAAAGAAACAAAAAACTCTAAGGATGCAGGAGCTTCGCCTTCGAGAGTAGAATGCGGTAGCCTTATCAGGGCCCGTATCTATCAACTGCTAGCAGTGCTTCGGTTTTCGGAGCATGCCTCATCTGTGTCGTAAGGAATAGAACGACTGTGCACATAGCAAGTAACTACTTGAAATTCGTATTGTGCTTTGGGTTTCCCCGAAGCTGTCTCATGCAAAAGCATGGCTCTGTGGTTGAACACCCGCTTGCAACGAAGGCAGCCTTTATTTCTATTCTCACTAGAATGGAAACTCTTGTTTACTTTTTAGATGCGGAAGCATCTTATACTCGCGCCTTGTAGTGCGCCATCCGCGCCGTCCGCGCCGTCCGCACCGCTTCTCGAACATTCGACAGCTGACGCGCGCGCATGCGCCGTCGCGCCGTCGCCCATCATCTGTGCCGCGCGCGCTTCTCCTTCGAGAACATTCGACAGCTGACAGCGCATGCGCCGTCGCGCCGTCGCCTTCTGTGCCGCGCGCGCGCTTCTCCTTCGAGAACATTCAACAGCTGACAGTGCATGCGCCGTCGAGCTGTATATATACTCAAGGTCGGCACTCGCTCGCTCAGTTGCCGCTCGTCCGTTGGTTTGTACGGCGCGTCGACGTCCGAAGTCGCCGTGAAATGAATGCCAACGAATCCACAAACACAATGATCGACGTCCCTTCGACCAGCGCCGCCCTTTCGCATACGTGTGTACGTGTTCACTCAATTAACACCCCCTCCTACAACCATGTTAACCAATTTAGCCATCGACCCAAGTAAGTCGCAATTTAACACCCCATTTCACAACCACGTTAACCAATTTAGCCATCGACCCAAGTAAGTCGCACTTTAACACCCCGTTAACCAATTATATGCTCCGCATCCTCCTCAGTGTTCCCCCGAGGGAAGCTGCGGGCAATTTTTTTTGTTGGCGTCTTGATTTTTTTTCGTCATGGACAAGATGATTTGTCGTTCACAACCAACGACGCTGATTCCGACACTGGAATTTCTGCGAAACGAGCTGTTTAACGCTGTTTCGTTAAAATATGACAGACGAGATAAATGTTAGGCCAGGTTTCACTTTAATTAGTTAAATTTATTTAGGCGCGCAAATTTTTTTTATCCTGCATTGAAGAACGACTTCTTAGCGTTTTACAAAGAGACGGGAAGGTCATAATTTAGCGGCATTGTTTGCGAACCCTTCTTGCAGAGATCTGCGTTGACGTCTCGGGAGTTTCTGTTGGTATTTACTCGCAGCACCATGCAGTTAACCTTGGATTCTTTCGCTTTGCCTGTGTACTCAGATTTATAATGATTCCAGGGCGCATGCATTAGAACTATCACGTTTTCCAATCGATAATGCGTCATTGATCGGTAACTTTGTTGCGAATAGAGAATATTAGGAAAGAATGTATGGGATTTATTATAGCGTAAAGGTTCTATATCGATTCGCTGTCCTGACCAATGCTGCTGAAGTTCATTGAAAGTCTTGTTGCGAATACAGAATATTAGGAAAGAATGTATGGGATTTATTATAGCCTCAAACTTCTGTATTGATTAGCTGTCCTGGCCAATGCTGCTCAAGTGTACTGAAAGCCGTGTCTTGCCTTAATTGCTAAAAAACGCACAATTGTTAAAAAAAAAACGCGAGACGCAGGAGACGCTCTTTTCTGTCGTGTGTGCTTTCTTCACAACCGATTCAGCACTCATCCATGCAATATTTCAAACCAACTCACCTAACGACTGACTATATTGAAAGTCGTGGTTGTTGGTGTGCCTTGGTGTCTGATGTAAAGCACCACAGAAAGTCGACAAAGTAAACACGACAGTTCGTGCTCCCCGTGTCTTCTTTATCTCAGTTACTTGTGTCTGTACGGCGTTCTCCTCGGTGATAAAGTTGTTGCGATTCTCAACTGTAACCTGAGAGTCATGGTTTTAACCCCAATCACGGTGGTCGCATGTCGATGAAGTAAGTGGTGGTGGAGAGGTAAGTGAGGGTAAATGATAGCATAGCTTAGCAAGAACGGGATGATGAGTATGAGGGAAAATAGGAGGAGGAGGAGGGCTACCATATGCTAAGCGATGAAGCGTAGCATATAGCTGTGCATAGAACAGTATTGCAAGGGTGTGGCAAAGGGGGAATGAAAAGCCATCACTGCATCACAAATGCTTTTCTTTCCCGTCATGCATGGCTGCCAAGCGGGCCGCGAAGTGGGAACGCCAGCGTCGCCCAACAGCAGGCCAACCACTGCTTCGCACTTCCTATACCGCTTTCTCGTTGAGTGCAGCTGCATACGTTGACATTTCACCAGCGATGATAGTCTTTGAAGTGTTTGATCACAGGAGCCAATGCCAAATACGGCAGCTCCTTGCATATGGCACGTCGCCAAATTGAAAAAAAAAAGTAGGAATTTTTCTCGCCTTCGCTTTCCCAACAACGCGACTCTGCCGAGAACAATGCATCATCTGTGCGCGACCTTCGCCATTTTCACTTTCGATGGATGCCGGCATGCGCGCGCGCGTGACGGTGCGACTGCAACGAAGCAGCGATGTCACGGGAAATCGCACGGAAACACTCGACGAAGAATGTGACCTCCGCAGAAATCGCGCTTGCTTAGCATACCGAAGCCATGAATTCAAGGCTGCTACGGCGAGGCGCGCTTTGTGGATCGCACGATCTTCTCTCTCTCATTGAATATGTGCAGGGTATGCGGGTATCAGGAAGCAGGTGCTTGCTTCTGTAATCTAAAGCAAGGCTCCGCATAATCGTGCCTAATGTGCTGCCTGCACTGATACAGGAAGTATCTGTTATTGTGAAATATTGCATGGCTTGGCGCTAAACTGTACTTCGTGGTATAGCTATGCCGCACAGGAAAAAGGGCTGGCTGTCTGGCTAGGGTAAACTTCATTAGTTCAAGAACTCGAGAGCCTGATTGTGTAAATGTGCGTGTAGTTTCACTTTATCCTTTGTTATATATTTTTTTGCACAAAGCAGAACACTAGCGCAACATGACATCAATGCATGTCACCTCAATGCACTAATGACGTTGTGCCGATATCGGCAGTAGCCGGGGCTTTATTCTTTTGCTTTTTTTTCCTATTTGAGAAAAGAAGATGCGCCTCCACAGTGGAATATAAACGAAGGTGTCATATTAATACAACTTGAGGCTGGAAAGGGGACGGCATGAATAAGAAGACATGCACGACATCACGAGCACTCTAAAAAGAGAAAACAACTCGCCTTAATTGGATTTCTCGTTTCCGCAAAAGCACAATGATCATTAGAGTGACAATAGAGCGGAAGGAGGGGTATCCGTGTTCAAAAAAAATAAGAAAACGCGGTCAGAGTACCCACAAACTTCGCGCCGGAATGTTCACGAGGGTGCCAAGCATAGTGACACGGCGGCAGTAGACGAAGAGAGGGGCAGTAATTATGAATCTGCAGCTGGCACGGCGTTTCGACGACGTCCCAACATCGAACGGAACCGTGACGGCATCGACGAGGTCCCCGAGAACCTGCAACAATACAAAAACGAAGCAACAATCGAGGTCTCTCTCTCTCTCTCTCTCTCTCGAAAACAACACCACTTCCTCGGGAAGAAGTGGCGCCTGTCGACAGCGGAACGGCGATGACTGCGGCGGTCGCCGAGCCGTGAGAACTGGTCGAGAGGCGGCTGGTTTCGCTCGGGCTGTTTGTGTGCAGATTCGCTAACGAGCCCGAAAGAGGAGAAGGAGGAACCACTGCCGCTCTATCCGTTCGAGCAGCTCAGCGGCTTTCGAGGCCAGGTGGAATACGCCGCCGGCCTGCAATAACCGCTCGCCTCGTAGCGTAGCTTACCCAGGGGTTTTTTTTTTTTTGCCTCCCACTTCGCTTTCCTACCAACCCCCCTTCATTACCTTGAAATGCTCGGCGAAGGTTTGTTGTTGGGCGGTGCGGGCATCCTACTGAATGCTGGCCGATCGGTGCCCTTTTGTTCTCAGCCGGCTTTTCAACAAGGGTGGGCGCGGCATTCAAGAAAGTAGCGTATGCCGTTCACTTGCTCAAGTTAGTGTGCATAAGGCTCTGGTAAGACTGGGGATTACGGTTTTCGACGCGAGTACTATAATAAATTCATTTGGATGCGTAATGGGGTGTAACTAGTAAAAGAATAAACATGGCGCTCGTTTAAAGCCTTTGAGAACAGCGCGTCGATATGTCTGGGAAAGATGGCGCGAGTGGTGGTACCTCCGCTATGTTGTCACTATCACGAACGTCAAGAATACGTAACTTCAGCAGCGGCCAAACAGAGCCGCAGTCTTAATTCATGGTTTATGAAACTAAGTCGAATCTCGGACTGCATTACTTAGGCTAAATATCTCATAACAGTGGATTTCAATGCATTCCACGCCAGTGGTACCTAGCGCAAGCGTTCTTTACGTATCCGCAGACTTATCTAGCGGTTGCAACTTATAGCCCGAGCAATACCGTGCTTAAAAACGTCTGGAGAGTTCTGCCGCTGGGCTTTGCATATCAGGTACTGTACAATTAACTTGTGATGTTTACTGAAGGTGGTGTGCAAGGTCAGTCGCCCGCGTGTGCAAATATTTCAATTTACATCAGAAAATCCACAAAAACACTGTACTTTAGTCGTAAGTGCCTTACGTACTGTCGATTTGTTTTGTTAGGTGTTTGCTGACTTACAGAAGCTAGGTACAATAGTCAGAACTCTGAAATACGTAAGCACTGTCACCAGTGTTTAACAGGAACTGGTGTATTTTTTTTGTTTAAAAGGAGGTGGTATATATATATATATATATATATATATATATATATATATATATATATATATATATATATATATATATAAGGGAAGAAGTGTATACCTAAGGGCTCGTTTTTCCGTGTTTTAACACAATATTAATGAGATATAACAGACAGCAATGCCAAGGAATGTACAGGGGAAGTTATTAAAACCAATGGAATGTGAATAAGAAGAAAGAAAAGTGGATGAAAAAATTACCAACTGTGAGCAGGAATCGAACCTACGACCTTCGAATTACGCGTTCGATGCTCTAACTACTGAGCTATCACAGCGGCTGGTCGTAGGTTCGATTCCTGCTCACAGTTGGTAATTTTTTCATCCACTTTTCTTTCTTCTTATTCACATTCCATTGGTTTTAATAACTTCCCCTGTACATTCTTTGGCATTGCTGTCTGTTATATCTCATATATATATATATATATATATATATATATATATATATATATATATATATATATATATATATATATAATACAATTATGCAGTTGCAGAGTGCTGCGATAAGCTATGTTTAACGTGCTCTATGATGTTCATTTGACTCTGACACTTCCATTCTCAAATAACGTACAAAGAAATCAACGACAGTCTCGCAGAAGAAACAGATGCGATTGAATCGTCAGAACCAAAGGGCAGAATTGCAAGACAAAGCGTATCAACGGACGAGCTCATTCCTTCCAATCAAGGCATGCTGGGGGCAGCCAACCACCTGCCATCACAAGACACTCGCTCGTCGACCAAGGCCCGTGTTTGCCATCTTACTAGCGCCTTCGGCAAAGAGCCACCGCGGAACAAACCGCTAGCGGCAACCGTCTTTTACTCCCGGAGGCCCATCGTAACCGCCGCTTGGCGTGCCTCCCTTGTATACGCACGTTGGCGCGGCATATGTCGCCTACCGCTGAAACACACCGCCGGCAGGATACGGTGGTCTACTTTTCGTTATTTGCCGACGCTTCGCTTCGACCGTCACCGAGGGATGGCGGACGTGCGCGTCTGATGGGCTTCATTATTCCGAAAGGTCCCGTCGGCAGCCGCAGCGTGTGACACCCCTCCCTTTTGTGAGGCCCGTACTATTTGCTTCATTTCTCTCTTTTTCTTTCTTGCCGTCGTTTCACTGTAAATCGCGTTCGTGCCCTCGCACGCTTCCTCCCGTGAACGGAGAGGAAAGGAAGAACGGGTTTGCGTGCTCGGGAAAGAGGGAAATTGGCGTACTTGTATAGAGAAATTGCTCGGCGCTATCCCTAAAGGCACGCGACAACGATGACTACTAGGGCGGCCGTGGTAGTGGGGACGACAAGGGAAAAAAGGGAGGGAAAATGAATGTACGCTGCCTTGTTAGAGGGAAACGGGAAGCGAATTGAAAGGTTCAGCTGCGCGGGGAAAGGAAATAAATGAGGATTCGCTCGGGCACACTCGGCACATGTGTAATACGTAGTGAGGGAACACGATTAAACGAGAAAGTGACCGGGGTAAGGAAGAGTAAGTGGAAAGGGGCACACGGGTCATACCCTGTGGAGAGAAAGGAGGGGAATAGAGGGAATCGAGGATACGCATAGCGCGGATAATGAGGCACGCAGAAAGAATGATTGCAGCGCACTGACTCGCACTGAAACTGTCGGACATGGGGAGGGGGGTAACGGTGAAGGGTGCGAAGAATGTTTATGGACGGTGCCGTGGCGCCGCTATTACATTTGTTTTGCCGCGCCGCAAGCGCTGTTTCGAGGTGTCACGGTCCCCGCCATTTAACGAGCGTGACGAGCCGTTATTGGAATGACCCCCCCTCCCCGCCGCAGCTCCACCGTGCTCTCGGAAATGCTTGCGGGTTGGGGATGTGGAATTGGGGGTGATGGGCCGAACGTAGCGTTACGCAAAACCCGCCTTGCAGGCCTGACGAATGTTTTTTCGCGGTAGTTGTTGGAATCTGTGGGCGATATTTTCAGATAAATATGAATGGACATGCCCGCTGGTATAGGCCGGTATAGTACTTTGTGGAGTTGTCAATATTGTAGTCGCTGCAGTTTGACGAAGCGAAGTATGGACGTATATACACAGCAATATTTGATGCGATTAGGCAGGTGACAGATTAAGCCACCAACAAGAATTCTCGCTTACATGTGTATGCAAACACGCACACATTCAACGACGCGCAGAAACATGCGTAAAAGAAAGGACAGGAATACCTCCCATGAACTTTCTGGCAATGGCTTTGAGCTTGGATATGTGGCTGATGCATTAAACGCGCATAAGACGGTGATGTGCACGGCCGTGCCCTTGGGTGGTACACCAACGAAATTGAAACGAACTTCAGCTGCATGTTCAGCCTTGTCGGTTAGGCTAGTCCCGAAAGCCTTTGCGTTCTGTCTCGGCTTTCAAATGAGGTATCCCGGCCCTTTATGCAAGCAAGCAGTTCTGAGTTTCTGATGAGGAAGACTAAACATACGCGGTGCTTAAAAATTTAGTGGCATATTTACATATGGGATGGACTTTATGTTCTGGTTATCTGTTGGTATTGTTCAGAATTTGTGCTTCTGTTTACGTGTTCGTGAAATTTAAACTATGACTGCGAGGCTAATACGTTCCAGAGTCTCCAAATTCACTACATAACTTGTTCACGTTCCACTGCACGTTTTGGGGGGTGAAGCTCCCTACGCCGTGGGTCGTGCGTCCGTGATGTGTGTAGTAGTCGTCGTCGTAGTAGTAGTAGGTAGCCACCTCCACGGCCGGACTATAGAGGAGTAGCGTGCACGCACCCTTTTCAATTGAGGAGGAAAGCCGCGCACGTTATTCATAAATAAAAAGATTGTTGTTTCTGATAAAAATAACTTACAGAGACGAGTATTGGTGACTCAATATCAAATAAAATTTCATTGAATTTGGTACTAAATAAAAAAAAAACTGGTATCAGAAAGACGCACTTTGAACCCTATCTGACCAGAAAGGGCTGCCACGTTGAACTCGCTTGGCGTAACCTCCTTGGTTTTAGCAAGGTTTATCGAGTGTTGGGCTGCAGGGTCATGAATATAGTGAACTAGCATATATCCACGAACTAGAAGTGGTGGAAGGTGGGACGTAGGCACGAAGCGCAGGCCGCAAGAAAGTGCGCTAGTGCCACCTCTCGTTTAGTCCTTGGAATGCCCGCTGGATGGCAGTACTCCTGTGTACTGAATACATGATAAAAAGATGCGAGATGGCGTTACTTGAAGTGTTCACTAGATGGATGGACGAATGGACGAATGGACGGACGGACGGACGGACGGACGGATAGATAGATAGATAGATAGATAGATAGATAGATAGATAGATAGATAGATAGATAGATAGATAGATGCCCGGGTGGACGCATGGTGCTTTAACGCACAAGAACCTCTCCTCTAGCTCACCTAAGGTGGGGGTAAGAGACACAGTACGCGTGCACTGCTTCGCCCTACACTCGTTGAAAGGCGGATGCTGATCAGCAGATAGAGAGCTTCGGAGAGCTTCGTATCGGTCCATCGGCGCTATTAAACGAGCGGCAACAGTAAAGGTTCGAAGCAGCGCTAACTGAGGAGAACAGAAGAAAACCGAAACTATACAACTCGCAGTACAGCCCACTGCGGCTGAAAGTGTGTACGACGTGTAATCGAAAGGAGGTACGTGGGCTCTTTAGAGAATGGCCTCAGCCGATCTCGGTTTCGTCGAGCAAAGAACCTCGACTGGAGTGAGTGAGCGCTAGCACC
The DNA here is from genome assembly GCA_013436015.1 of Rhipicephalus annulatus. Classification (NCBI taxonomy): domain Eukaryota; kingdom Metazoa; phylum Arthropoda; class Arachnida; order Ixodida; family Ixodidae; genus Rhipicephalus; species Rhipicephalus annulatus. The sequence continues at coordinate 521,330 of WOVY01001162.1, read as the reverse complement.
GAGCTCTCGACCGCGATCTAAATTGAGTGGCCGAAGAAAATAAAGCCTGTCTAGCGAGCTAATGGAGGCCTCCCGAGGAGGGACGAGAAGGAGGAAGCCAGGATTCCCGCGCCACTATCGATAGGAACTGGGTATGGCAAGGGAAAGCTCGGCTCCCGTTTCCATTGACGTCAGACTCGGGGCGTTCAAAGTGGCGGCCTCCGGACGTCTTCTCTACAAACGCCGGCCACTTTGGGCTATCCCTAAAATCCATGCAGCATGATGAACGCACACGCTGTCGACAGCCAAGGGTCGAAATTAGGGTACTGTCACACGAAGTTATCGGTATAGGGAGGAAGAAGAGGCAAAGTGATGACGAGGACGTTAACTGGCACCTGATTGGCTACTCAACTCGAGAGGAGGGGAGAATGGCGCAGACAAAGATCAAGGAAGACGGCTAGGATGGAAAAATTTGCATGAGAACTCACATGACCGCGCTCGCAAGGTTGTTGCTGGGGGTAGACCCGACCTTTTTGAGCTGGTCTACCACAGCAGGAACCACAGCTTCACGTTATAGATCCTAACTTTATACGAAAGGGTCACACTAATAGGATGCGCGCTATGGGGGATGGAAATGTCCCCCGCATATAGAGTGCAATAACAACCTATAGACCTCTTTCGCACCACGCAACTATAACCTTGAGGACGAAAAGCCTTCAGCTCTCCGTGCATTTTGATAACACTGCACGGTAATACACCTTCAGACAAATTGAAGTGGGCCTGCGGCACCACTAGATACTGGTATGTTTTGTCCCTAGCTTACTACACAAGTCCGTTGAACGTAACTAAGTAGTGAAAGCAAATTTAACAAAAAAGAGCAGAATGTGTTAGCCTTTAGTAACTAGTTACGTGTAAGGTTCACCGCAGTGAAGTATGTTTTGGCACGAATATTTTCGTGAGCCTCCCTCCCAAGTATTAACAGAGACCAATGCTGTTTAACGTTGGTGATCGGGTGCGAACCTATGCATTGGAAGATGCTACAGGTAACCTCATGGTACAGGCGGGGGTCTTTAAAATTCAATGCAGCTAGTTAAACTTATGCAACAATTTACCATGACACTTCAATGGTGGTTCGTTAGTTTTCAAACTTTGTACCACATTTTGTGGACATGTGGCGGAAAGCCAGAAGAAGTTCAGACATTTCGAGCTAACAACCATAGGTGCAGCAGAACTTCTGAGGCACACTGGATGTGCGGTAAAAGCCAGTGTTGCACTGGACTTCTGGCTCCACCCAACATGCTCCTCCTCCTCCTGTGTTGTTATTCTTGTTTCATGACCCTTTACAAAGAACTGGCAAAGCTAAAAGAACAATAAGACTGTGTATATGAACTGCTTATTCACAAAAACTTTTGCATGAGAAACAAAAGGAGAGATATTCCTGTAAAAACACTAAGCTTATGCGGAGGTAGAGGCCTGTGTAGGCTTGAGTTTTTCAGTAAGGCAAGCAGTGGGGTGGGAACAAAGAAGATGTTAACCAACGGTGATTTGTAGATCGCATAAATGTGTGACGTAAACATACATAAGGCTTGTTTGAGTGAGGCACTTGCAGCAAATAAATGAGACCACGTCCTGTGCAACGCCCAATTTTGTTCTTTGAGAACTGACTCATCGTTGTCATGTCGGCTAATACAAGATGGTATGCGTACATCACTTTTTTTCCTGGTACATTTTGGCGACCCGATGGACCATGTATCTTTTTACACAGAGCGTTCATTTTTCTCTGTGTAGTCCTTATGTAGAAGTTGGCGAATTTAGGTGATCTACTTCCACAACATAAATGCACACTGCTGAGCCGCAGGTCACGAGATCGAATCCAAGCAGCGGCGGCCATATTTCGATGGGGCGAAATACTCATGAGCTCAGATTTAGGTGTAGGTTGAAGAACACCAGTTGGTCAAAATTTTCAGAGCCCTGCACTACGACGCCTTTCAGAACCATATCGTGGTTTTGGGACGTAAAAACTTCACAATAAAGAATTTTATATAGGTGTGTAGCAGGTAAGTTTACCCGTTTTTTTTGGACAAGTATTTCGCAATGTCATTTATTTTGTGCTGCACTATCAAAGAAGTCAACATTTACTGTACAGATTATTTGTTCCATTCGCTGAGCACACGTGTAAGTCACACCCCCTAATCCCCTGCCCCAGTGTAGGGTAGCATACCGGATACTAACTAGCATCTGGTTAACCTCCCTGCCTTCATTTTTTTCTCGTTTATTTCTCTATTTTTGTTTTCTTGGCTATACAAATAGAGAAATGTTTATCAGACTGGTCGTGCGCAGCCTTAGAACTGCTGTGCTGGGCAGACACGCGTAAAAAATGCGTAGCTGTGTCATAAAAGTGACAGAAAGCGAGCGCAGAAAAATGACGCCCCCTGGTGCGAACTCCGCTGCTCATCAGTAAAAAGGGTGGCGGGGCATGACGCCGAAATGTCGCCCGCTGACGGCTGCGAGTGTCGCTGCGGGAACCATTCTCAACTCCGCGGGGCTAAAATGACGGCCGCTAAACGATCCCTGCGTATAGCTGGCGTCCGCGTAAAAGTAGAGGGTCGGTGTATATATACGTGTGGGCGCGGGAGCATTTATTTTATTTTGTATTCATGCGCTGCCTCTGGATTCGTCGTTTATGAAGTCTTCCTGGATATCTTGATGCGATGAAGTGCCCGACGACTGTGATAGATGGGATAAACTTAGAGGAGACGAAAGCTTTCAATTTCGCGTGTGTAAAAAATGCATACATATACAAACGAACCCATGAACGTAGGCAAGGATGGTTGAAGCCACCTGAAAAAAAAAAAATTCCGCATATGCCCCTGATTTTACTGTATACTTCAAAGATCGCTTCCATGATCGTAAACTTTGTATTGCAATGATGAGAAACATATGTTATACAATGAGAACTACCTTGAGATATAATTTAAGGACGCTGATTCAGCATATTGAAAAAATGTCTCCGAATCAGGGGAACCAAATGATGGTTCGCTTGTGTAACGTTTTGTTTTCTGCTGTACATAAGTAGCATACCCGGTGAAGCTGTGAAGCATTGATTATTGTACTTCCAAACGTAAAAGCAGCAGGGTGAAGAATGAGGAAAAAGGGGAGTTGACAAAAACCGCTCATTACTTACAGTCAGTGGTCTGTTGAAGTGTTCGTAATAAAGCCAGCAGACGTGGTTCGAAGACCATGGAGTTTTAAAGGGTGCATTCATTAGCTATCCGCAAGTGATAATATAACCTAAAGGCGGCAAAGAACGTGAGATACCTTTTTTCATAAAAAAAAAAACAAAACTGGAGATGCTTTTTTTATGGTACACGTAGCATAAATCTAGGTCCTCGGCTTAAAAGTTAGAGTATAGGTGGGGTAAATTGAGACTAGGGGTAAGACGCGACATTTTGACTTTGCCAGCCTCTGCTGATAATACAGAAAATACCTTTATTTGTTTCTCTTTTCCAGCTGTAAAGGATGGCTCTTCTTTACCTTTTTATGTGTAATAAAGGTTAATGGTTGTTCACAGCGTTCGTGTGGGAAAATTTACGCGGCTGGTGTCAGCGTGTCCGTGACCCGTCAAAAAAGAGCATATGATTCTGCTCGGCGAAACTTTCGGATCCGTGCATGAAGGTATAGTCCTGCGTCAGTACAGCAACGTAAATATTTGTTTTGTTTTTGTTAGACTAAGAGCTACGTAACACCAAAAGTTTAGTTTGTTTGGTAGTCAGGGACGAAGTGGATTTTTTTTAAATGTTGGCATGTGAGAGGGGCAAAACGCAACAAGAAAGCACCCATTTGCTTTAGAGAGTGTTTATTTTATTTAGCGATTAACCTACACTTGCTATATTATATTTCTCTGCCTGGCGGGGTTCGGAAATACAAGAGTATATTATATAAAGCTCCCTGGGGGGAAAAATACATGAAAAACCACAGATTGCTGTTCAGGACATGACTCCCTCCATTCGTGCTGCATCGAGGTTTTTATGTATTTCCGAGGATGCTCCCAGGAGACACATAAAAAAAAGGTAGAATCTCCAAATAAAGTCCCTCACAAACACGTCTTGGGACTCAGTTTTAACGGCGTTTCTCCCATACCCTAATCGAAAAAAAACAAGCGCTAGAAAATGTGAATCTATCACAGTTTTATATTTATGGCCTCACGAAGCTCGGCGGACAAAGTTAAAAGCTACGATACACATTGAGAATTTCTGCGTAAAAATGGCAGAAAGAGGTAATAAAGATACGTCAGAAAATCTTTATTCGGCAATTATTGAATAATGCGATGGAGTGCAAGTATTCAACAAAACACAACAGCTCAGAGAAAGACTGGTGATGTTTGATCTGCAAGGAGTTTCGGAGTAGCACAGCACCGCGTTCTGTCTAGATTTAATGCGTGGACTCCTAGGACTGGGCTCTTTGAGACGGGGTAAGGGCCCACAGAATGAATTTCAAGTCTTTCACTGCAAAAAAAAAGTGGGAGAATGAATTATTTTTCACGCTGTCTCGTTTTGCCCCACGCAGCGTCTCGTTGTGCCCGGAAGGTTGGGGAAAGATAAGACATCTGGAGGATTTTTTCTAAATAACGTTTTGAAAGGTGGCAACGTGGCAATACTTATTTACCTCGTGCTTTGTACCCAAACAAAATTTTCTACATTGGTATTTTTAATTGGAAGGAGTGAAATAAACTAAATATTCACAATTTTAAATCTTCTGTTGAATTATACCTCACCCTACCCTAAATGTCAGCGTACACGTCCTTGCGCACGACAGTTAATAAACACGCAACAAACAAATTGTTTAAAACGCAGTGATGAGTCTCGTTCACACAAGTGATGTTCACACAAGTTCACAAAAGCCGATGAACCTGTGTAGAAAGGACAATGAACACTAGTGATATCACTAGTGTTGAATTGAATACGCCGTGTAGATGAACATACGAAGACACTCGCAGAGTAATCCTTGCAATTCTCTGCCGTAATCCGAGACACTGAATTTTAAATATATTTTCTTTCGCCTATCACCGTTGTTGCGATTGTGGAAGACAGAATACGTCTGCTCCCTGGCAGCTATGCATCACTGTCTTCTCTATTTATTGGAAGAGAAGGGTGATGCGAGGAGGAAGCGTGCTGCGTTGATGGATTCTGAACGCCACGCCCTCCGCCGCGGGAGCGGCTGCGTCTGCCTCCATGCTTCCCCAAGGGAAGAAGCGGGAAGAAAAGGAGTGACACCACGGCCTCTGTCATTGTCACTCACTGTCACCGATTCATCGACCGGCCTCCGCTCCATTTATTAGGCACCCGGAAGCCGCCGGTAGGCAGAGAGGGTCGAAGTGCTCGCACGGGGCTTGAGTGCCACTCCGTCTCGATGTTCCCAGTTGATTCCCCCTTGCGCTCTTTTAATTTGCTCTGTGCTCTCGATCGCGTCTCGGTGTCTTATCCTTGTCGGTGCGTTTGTGTTCCATGATACTCTCTGTATCAATGTTTCGTTATACTTTCAGTCTGCGTCAAAAATAGCTCTGACCGTTTGGCATTTGCGCGGGAATTTGTACGTATGGTGCCTAAAGTGCAAATGAACGCCGGTTGTTTGTCAACGGTGTATTCGCGTGTCTTTTTTTTGTGCGGCTGTCTCGCATTGGCTGCTGCCGCTCAAAACAGAAAAAATAAACTGTCGGGGAGTATCATCTTTCTCGTTCTGCTGAACAAGTGACTGAAAATAAAGCATATACTGACGGGAGAAGACAAAGATGTGACATTTGTGACTTCTACATCTTCCGCTTTAAATCATGACGTGTACGCTTGTTTTAAATGCTTTTGAAAAGTACGCTCGTAAATGATTGATCGTTTCACGTATTATTGGGTTTTCGCAGGTGTTCCTACACCCTCGGAATTTCAGAGCTCGACGCATATGAGGAAAAAACGGGGATATTCTGTTGTTCCGATTTAGCATTTATTCTTGCCAATTTCTTTCGTTTAGCTCTTCTCTAAACACACACTGTATCTTTTTCGTTTTTTTTGGGGGGGGGGGGATTGTGGGGGAAACCTAAATGCTGGCCTTTTTTGTTGTTTTTAAATCTCGAAACATATGATCATGCGTCCTGGTTCCGCGTTCGACATTGGAAATTCCCTATCGCCTTCTGCATGCTAAATGACATGTCTGTGACCCAGCTGTCGCATCAGCGACATTGTTCGCGAAATCGGGGCGCCTCCACTCCGAATGCGACCGCAGCACAGCCTCCAGCGCCACCATCGCTGCTTGCAAATCGGGAAGAAACAGTTTGGGGAGGGGGGGGGCGGGCTTTGCGCGATTTCTCCCAAATTCCTTCTTTTTGTTCTTCCTCTTTTTCTGGTTTTTGCCCTCTCTACAAATGGGATCGCGAGATAGGTATCCGGGCGCAGAGTCGGGGTCGTCGCCTGGCGGCAGCAGAAGCGACGGAGGTACCAGGTGGAGAAGGCAGCTCTCGCTTCCGTTCTGCGCCCTTGTCTACCTCTTTCTTTATTTGTTTACGGCGCTTCCTTTTGTTTTGGGCCGCGCTCGATTGAAGGCGGTGCTATGAAAGGAGAGTGACTGCTTTGTACGGCTGCATACTCCATCGCGAAGAGAAGGGCGGCCAGATATAGATAGATATGTACACGTATAAGCTCAGGGCTGTGGAAGGGGCGAGGTGGAAGAGGGGGCGATAAGCGCATACAAATAGACGAATGTTGGGGACGCCCAAGGGAAAGGAGCAGGAATGCACAAATTGGCTGCTGCTGCTGCTAAGGCTCCGCAGCATGGGGCAGGATTGTGGCGTCCGCTTTCGCGAGAGCGACGACTCAGGGTGGCACGCCGGCCTCAGATGGGCTTACAGCGCTGCGTACGGCATTGCGGATCGATGGCAATCCTTTCAAGGGCGCTGGAGTCGGATCGAAATAGATTTGCGGTTTACGGGCCGAAGTGTAGGGGCGCGCAGCTACACAGCAAGCACGGAACAGCGTCGGCTGCGACGAATGGGGAGAGATCCCCTCGGTGGGAGCGGCGGCTGACTGGCAGCGCGGCACGGCCGCCGACCGCACGCCGCTGAAGATTCGGTAGGTTTGAGCGAAGCGTGCCCTATGAGTCGTGGAAGAGGGGGGCGTTTCCGCTGACGGTGTTGAGTGCGGGCTTTACGAGCCGAGCATCTGAGATTGCGCGTGGTGTGTAATGCCATCGATGGCTCCTAAGCCGTTAGGTGCGGAATACTTTGTAGAGGACGATAAAGGATTGACGACGGCCGCGTCTGGTGACGGTGAATGCCATTATCGGACGAATGCGATTTCCTCGTTCGTCGGGGCGTTTTTCTTCTTTTAGATCTAGCTTAAAATTGTGGGGAGTGAAGGAAAACGAAAAGATTGGAAAAACAAGGCTTGCCCACTTGTTTCATGTCGACACTCTGGGAAGTGGAAACAAGCGATGGGTAGGCTTTTTAAGAATCATGAAAATTTTTTAATGCGCAGGAACTGCGTGTGTAGCAATCATACTTCGATACAGTGCTGAGAACACTGACCTGTTTTGAATGCCCTTCCCCCAATCACTGCGTTGCCCTCTGTGGAACGATAGAGAAGGAAGGCCTGCTAATCAGCGTAAGAGATTGAGGGCCTCGTTTTGAAGGTGATTATGTTCTTCAGTAATAGGTGTATAGTGCTAACTATTTTTTTTAGGAATATAACCCCAAATGTCCTTCAAGCTTCAGCTGTGCACTCCAAAATATTCCTTACCTTCTCTCAATGCAATGTCTACATCGACCTGCCTTGATATACAGTTAGTCGGTAGCTGTAGATCAGATGCAAAGTTGTCTTTGTTTGCAATTTTAGTTGTACCTCATAAGTGAGTAGCTTAGTTTTTTGTTTCTTTAGTTTTATTTGTTCGGTTTGGTGAAGAAAAATGAGGAATGCATGACAGGGAAAGGGTAAGATAGAGAGAGATATATAGAGCAAGATCACGAAAGGCGCGAACCAATATATACATCTTAAACAAACACTGAAGGGTCATGAAACCACCCGACGCCATATTTGCACTACATATATCGTTTTTCGCTGCGTGTGGTATTTTTTTTCCTTATGGTGTAACTACTCGACCTGGGTGACACACATAGCCCCGCCGCGGTGGTCTAGTAGCTGAGGTACTCGGCTGCTGACCCACAGGTCGCGGGTTCGAGTCCCGGCTGTGGCGGCTGCATTTCCGATGGAGAGGGAAATGTTGTAGGCCCGTGTACTCAGATTTGGGTTCACGTTAAAGAACCCCAGGTGGTCAAAATTTCCGGAGCCCTCCACTACGCCGTCTCTCATAATCAAATGGTGGTTTTGAGACGTTAAACCACACTTATCAATCAATGGGTGACACACATAGACATTGGCTCATATATATTTAATGTACACGCCCATACACTCTAAATCTATTGGCTGTCTAGTAGTTAGCAGCACTACGAGCGTATAATGAATTAATTATTCGCCATTTTTCAGCAGAGCATCATAACGTTGTTCTGGCAAGTTAGGAGTGCTTCGATCTTGAACGAATAAGCAGTGCAAAGAAAGAAAAATCAGGACGAGCAAAGGACGACTGACAAAGGCGCCGTGGCCTGCCGTTCCTTTTCTCGTGCTCGTTTATTCGCTCTGTTGATTTGTTCAAGCGGGTCCATATCACGTGACCATTTTGTGCTGACATACCAGTTTCCCACCAGTTTCCCGCCAGAATGTAGCTGAAGTGAACCCCGCAGCCGTGGCAGCCGCACGTATGAAACCCCTGGTGGTCAAAATTTGTGGAGCCCTCCAATATACGACCTCCCTCGTAATCATATCATGGTTTCGAGACGGAAAACCCGACTACTAACTTGCAAGCTTTCTAGCTTGTGGCACTTTACAGAGTGTAGCTTACACAAAGCAGTCATGCCTTACCAAGAGGGTCCTCTCGAATCACTTCTAGGCGTCGTTATATTCGCTAATCAAAGATATTACCCCGTTTTACTCCTTTTCTTGTTTCTCACGTTTTCCTTGTCAATCTATTCATGGTATGTGCATTGCGCAGTTCATTAGACGACGTAGGAGCTCGACCAAGCATGTGTCGCTGTACTGATGAAAATGTGGCCTTATTTAATAGTTGCAGAGAGACGTATTGAGCACCCTGAAAGAGCTGATTAAAGTAAGTTATGCTATCAGTACCCAGAGAACAGATAATTTATGGGCAGTACCAGCGCTCATCTCACGGGACGAAGAGAAGAGACACAAACAAGCGCTGTTTGTGTCTCTTCTCTTTGTACCGTGAGTTTGTGCGCTGGTACTGCCCATAATGTATCATTAACTAGCCCAACTATCAGTCCTGCATCAGTACAGATAATCCAGTAAAGCTTTGTTTTTGTCTGTATTGAACAAGAGAGTACCAGTACTGATTAAACTGTGGCATTATTAAGCAGTTTCAGTGAGCCATATTGAGTACATTCGTGAAGATAACAAATGTGGTAATAGCTTAAGCCTATTAGGAACAAGTAATGCAAGAGACATTAGTTTCTGTCTATGTTAAAAAAGGAAGACGGCGCAAAAATGGCACATGTCAAGGAAGGCAGAATGAGCAGCACCTCATGCAATTACGACTGCAGAAGAAATGCATTCTGTAGAAATGGTGAAGTGTTGTGCTATAGTTCGGTTTTAATAAAAAATTTGTACGCTAGCGATTCGGGAGCTGAAGAGAAAGCAAGAACACCAGAATCTTCCACACAGTACTTGCCGCTCATATGCGTTGTGTTGTCTCGTCACCAAAAGTTTATTTACGCGTGAGCGTAAATAAACGCTCACGCGTAAATAAACTAATCAACTAAATAAACGTAATAAAAAATTATTACGGTAGAGCGCCTGTTAAAATTCACTTGCTTCCTTCGCTAACCACATCTCGTTTCATCAGCTCAGTCATTCAAATCAATTTTTTTTGGGTTGCAAAAAAATAAAAAAAATTGGTCGCGTAAAGTGAGTCACGTAGACGATTGTGATTAACTCGCCCACATGCGTGTCTTGTTCACGTGACAGTTGCTCGCGTGACTCAATCTGCGACGAAGCTGAGACCACGACTCCGGCATGCATGGACAAGCAACAAGAAAAAACAAAGACCTGACAACTCGGCGTACACGACCTTGGTAGGGGAACACGTTTAACATGCCTAACACCGTGGCGGTCACGCGCCGACCAGCTAGTTTCGTAAGCACCGCGCAGCGGACACGAGCTCTGCTCGGGGTGTTTTGGTAGCTTCGCGTCGGCGTGCACTCTTCTGTATCGTAGGCGATATAGAGTTTCAAAAAAAAAATAGGACAAAGCATGAGGCACCTCGTCGAACGGGAAAATTGAACTTGGGTGTCGGTGAACTTTTGCGTCCACCAGATTGATGAAAAAAAAATACACGTGAAGATGCCACCTAATGTCATCGTGGTGTGACAGATAAACCCAGATCTGTGACATCATGACGTCACACGAGGGGGACGCCACGTGATTTTGTCATCACGTGACATCTTCGCGTGATCAAGGCTGGGCTAATCACGGATGAAGTGCAAAATCATAATATAGGTGCATATATCTTTCGCGGAGGGGCATGGGGATGACCGATATATCGATTGCGAAGGAAAAGAAGGCTTCCGGCATTAAGCGTTCTCAGTTGAATACATAAGGAACTCTGTAAGGTGAGTTTCCTTTTAATTTTTTAAGGTTATTTAACAGGTATGAGCGAGAAAGCTCTCCAGGGGCTTTCCTTGTTTATTTGGCTTTCCTCTGTGATTCCTCTATGCGAGGGGCTTTTGGGGCTCCTAAGACCTTCCTCTCTGTTTCGTTGTTGCCCTTACGAATCACTCTCGCAACATTCACCCCCTGTGCGGGGCTCGCTATGCACGTTCGCTTCATCTACTCTGATCGTATTCATTTTCATCCTTTCAACCCGTCCCTGAAACATATGCATTTTGTTCGCTGCTCGAACTCACCTCCGCCGTGACGTGCCTTACCCACTGCAGCAGAAGCCGTAGGTACCGGTTTTCGTGTACGTACGCTAACATGCGCAGCTTCGTCGGGACCGCGCGTATACGCAGTCGTATTTCTCAATTTTTATTTTATCCTATGACGTTGTTTTTCTCGCCGAGTCAGCGCAACGGACGACTGTGCGTAATCGCCGTGCTCGTTCTCCCCATCGGCCGTTCCGGTGCGTCCGCCATACCCCCACATCGGGGCCCCTCAGCGATGCCCGCGCGAAAACCCACCGACGCCGCTTGCAAGGACTCGCCGTTAAGAGTCGTGGTACACAACAGAAAGAGGCGGCGTGCAGTGGCGGCCTAGCAGGTGCATTGTCTCTGCAAAGGAGACTCGCGTGCGTGTACGTATAGTCCACCGTATAGGACAACGTCTCGCAGGCGCACGCGCCTGCTCTGTTAGTCGCGAGGTACGCTATACACCTCGCACAATTCACCTGGCTGCTCTGCTTCTTGTCTCCTCCTTGCCGAAGCACATTGGAGCTCCAGCTCGCAGTGAAGTTGTTGCTGAATAGTACATGTTTTCTATATATTCCGATTTTTTTTTCTCTCTCTAGAGAGTTTGTGTTCCTGCCTTTGAGTTTGTTCCACAATGCGATGGAACTTCGCTACAGAGGTGTCGGGCTGCAATCGGGTCCCCCGTGGTGCACTCCTCCGCTTTCGCGACCCCGCTCCACTTACGCCTTTCCGCGTGCTGTGCTTTTATAACAGGCTGGAAGCTCTAAGAGGGTGACACGCTATGGTTGAGCGAAATGCCCCAACTACGTCGCAACAACAATGAATTTCCACGATGTATTTTTATACAGCCATTATCTAGACTCTCTTTTCTGTCCTGTCTTTAATCCTTTCTTGATGGCACGTGTATTTTTTGTACTTCGATAGGCATGTTCGAACTAGCTCAACAAAAAGCTTTACTACGTTATCGGTTACCCTGGGTTTCGTACATTGATTCCGGTGCAACTACGTACCTGGGGCTTTTACCGCTTGAGCTCAAAACTACGCGTATTAATAAGTACAGTTGAGATTTCAGCACACCCTACGTCCCGTGCGTTTGGTAGTCAAGTTTATTCGTTCACTATCGACCTTCAATGCATGCGCATCTGAAGTCTGTAAAAATGCCGCTGCGGTAGTGAAAAACACGCAGAATACCGTTTCATGACAAAAAGTTATCTATGGAGTTTATACAAAGAAAATAAAGGGGGAGAGGAGGGGCAGGAGAAGACAGAAAGAGAAGGAACGCAAGAAGCCCGGGCACGATGAAGGCCTAGTGACCACACTGACAGCTCTTCGCTGCACGAAAGGATAAAGATGGAATCCTTTCTAAGGGACACTCTGTTTTTCTTCTCCGAATTGGCATCCCAGCCCCGTTTTTCCATTCAATCAGGTAACATCTGCCACTGTTTATATATTATCGTCACTTTTCATAAATCAGAGCTTAAGGCGAGAGAAATAACTTGTTTGTCACAAATTCCTCCCGTTCGTCTATTGTCTCACGTCTTGTTGAGGAAATACGCCCTGTAGCAGACCTCTTTGCTGTTATGGTTTCGGTGTATATTCCTTTTGCTCGGGCGAAAGCAGACGTGAGCTGTTAAGTACGCGAGCTACGCCGCGATAAATTTGACCCCTTGACTCCAATTACAAACGAGCACGGCCCCGTGGCGTGCAGAAAGCGCTTCGGCTCCGTACTCTTACTATTGGCGCACGCGTTACTTCATGGACCACTGCGGTCGCGTTTCGTCACAGCGGGTGACTGCTGCATCTTATTAGTTCCGTGCAGTGATATCGAATATGAACAACTTTGAAGGCACGCCCCCTCTTACCCCCAATCTGCAAGCACTATGGTCAAGAAATTGTCCGCGAAGAATTCTGAATGAGTAGAAGTTAAGCGCTTGTGTTGTGTGTTCTTTGTATTAGTGGCTGCGCTTCCTAGCAAGATGGAAGAATTCTTGTTCCGTGTTGTGAATTGCACAGGACCGGGTGAGTTGCGCCTTGAAATTTTATTTCAATCTCAGTCTTAGTTTCTACAATAAAACAGCGTAGAAAAATACGAGTTCGCTCATGACAGGTGGACGCTACTTTTTAAGTAGCGAAGACAACAACGAAATAATTATGGCTTGCGACGCAGGTCATATCGTCTTCTGCAGAGCTTAGAGCTTCACGTGCCAATATTGATGTAAACAAGAACTCTATGCTCTGTGTGGGGGCAACTAAATCATTTTAGAGTTTTTTTTCTAGGTGCACCGGATTTCATGACCACTTTTCAACTGATGAATTGACAAATATATGGGCATGTGCTCTGAAACGACGTGCATTTTGGCCCCTTCTGTGTACATTTCCTGGTTTCAATGCACATAGAAAAGTGTTCAGTGCCACACGTTAAAGGCTATACAATTCCATCGTAGAAAACACTATTCTCAGACCTTAGACACAATAGAAGCGACACAAGTTACATCTAAAGGCACCATTCCGTTTTTACAATAATCGAGACTGGTTGGAACCTGTAGCTTTATTGTATTTCTCTACATTCGTGTTAGATCTTCAGTGTATGTTTTTAGGGGAGAAGCTCTTAAAACGGCTCCCGCTCGTCCCTCGTCATAGTCGTAGTGCGTAACCAGTTTTACGCTTTGACCTCCAAGGTGGTGCCGGTGGGAGATTTCTCCTGTGCGTTGTTGAACAATGAAAAATTCGCAGTGTGCGCGTTAACTAATAGCCGAATTTTCCTGTCTCTCATTCCCAATTAGCAGCCATTGGCGTATACATCGAGCACTATCTGACAAGAAAGGGTTGCTAGGTTATACTCGCTGGGCGTAACCGTCTTGGTTTTAGAAAGGTTTAACCAGCGTTGGGCCACAGTGCCATGAATACAGTGAACTAGTATGTATCATGAACTCGAGGTGGTTAAAGGTGGGAAGTAGACCCGAAGCGCAAGCCGTAAGAAAGTGTGCGTGTGCCACCTCTCGTTTAGTCCTTGGAATGTCCGCTGGATGGCGGTGCTTCTATATGTGCTATATATGATGAAAAGATGCGAGATGGTGGTACTTGGAGTGTTGACTAGATGGATGAACGGACACACAGACAGATGTATGGACGGACGCACGGATGGCTGCACGGACGGATGGATGCATGGACGGACGCAGGGGTGGATGCATGGACGAACGCAGGGACGAACGCAGGGACGAACGCATTGATGGACGTGCGGACGCACGAATAGATGCATGCACGGACGGGCGGATGGACGCATGGATGGTCACACAGACGGATGCATGGACGGACGGAAGCAAGAACGAATGGACGAACGGATGCTTCGCCCCACTCTCCATCACTCAGCCCGTAGATATGCTGCCAGTTTTTTCTCCCTACTTTTTTTATCTTTTGATATTTTTTTCGCAATGCCTTTCATTCTGCATATTTCTCTTTTCCGGTGAGTGTCAGTGGTTAAGGGCTGCTAGCTTTTCTTCTCCACTTTACCGCGTGATTTTTCCCACTTTGCATTTTCGCCATTAGCAAGTTAGACAACCATAACACCTACTTGGTTGACTTTTTTTTTTACTCCTTTCTCTCTCAAGACACTTCGCTTTCTCTGAAACAAGACATTTGGTACGATTGTGCGGAAATCGTTCACACGTACTTTATATACACGTTCACACGTGCTTTAGAGTAACACGTACTTCAAATCACTCCGTGGCTTCTCTAAAGGAGTGGTCGCACATCTCGTCGCGGTGAACGCAAGTCGAGACGCCGTCGGTGTGAAATGTGCGCAACGGGTGACCAAGCGGCACGACCTCCTCCTTCATTCGATGCCGCACTGCCGCCGACGTCGCCCTTGGTGGACGCCTTGCGGCGTCACGGGAGGAGGCAGGCCGCGCACTTTATCGGCACTACGCAGTCACGGGCCCGTTTCGTCTTGCCAAGCAGACCGACCGCTTTGCAAGGTGCGCTCGGACCGCGCCCCTCGCATGCCTTTCGCGGGGCCGACGCCCTTACGCGTCACCCGACCGACGTCGGTGTATGTACACCCGCCCGCTGGTACCCACCGGTACGGAGTGTCGCCTTGCTTGTGTATTTGTTACCCGAAAGGGGTGTTGTGACCGGCGCCGGAGCTGAAGAGGGAGCGGCGCTCCTTTAATCTTCAAACCAAACCGAACGACCGGCTGCCTACTGTTAGGACCGGCGCCAGGTCTGACATTGGATCGGCGTTCCTTTTGATGTTCCTTTTTAGTCGCCAAACGGGTTGGCGGCCTGTGTCCGCCATGTATTGTTCCCCCCTGGCCGGAGGGTGCGGCGTCTTGCCGCCACGACACCGTGAGCAGTTCGGGAGACCACAAGTGCAGCTTCTTTTTGGAAGATGACGGCGGCGGCGGCGGCCGGAAATCGTCCCGCTAATTGAACGAGTCGTTCGGCGACCATTTGAAGCTGGTTTACGGCGGCCCTTTCGATGGATGCAGTCATCAACTTCAAACCCCTCGCCCAGCGACACCCCTTGACGAGGAGGAGCCACGTTCGTGCCACATGGCCGTGCAGTGACCACGCTTCAATTTTGAACGTTCACGTGGACCGTGCGTGCTCGTCACCCTCGCGGGTAATGTGTGATCCGTGGTTGGACGGTGCCCTCTGTACGCGGTCCCCGATCTAGGGATCTGGGGAGGACAGACCCTTTATAATGAGCCCCCACGGCTCATTCGGTGTGCTTTTTTTCGAGAAGAGAACCAGCAGAACAGAGCAGAAACCGAGCAGAACCATGTAGAACCAAGCACCATGGAGCGCTATGTTAGGAGTCATGTAGAGGCCTGCCACGTTTGAGGGCTCACCGTGTAGGGAGTTCGCAATGTATATATTGTAAATAAACCCTCTTCAAGTCTCTCTTCCTCCTGCCTCGACAACTTCATCCCGGACCCCCGGTGTCTGGAAACCCCGGTCGCAAACAACTGGTGGCAGCGGTGGGATCGAAGCAGCGTACCACCACCGCACGTAATGGGGTGAGTGCCTGGCTTTGTGCTTGAGATATATCGAGTCTTTTAGCCTAGATTCGTTAAAAGATAGCTATAACCAACAGCTGCCTGGCCACTGTGGTTGTTATCTCAGCACAAGGCAGCACTGGATGATTATCTGAGCAAGTACGCTAAAGCAGGAAAGCTTAGATGATTCAATAGGAACAAGTGGTAATGTTTCAAAATTTCTAAGGGTACGTTGCGGGTTAAATTTAGGATGTTGTAAAAAGCAGGAGTGAAAAAATTAACAAGAAAAAGTAGAGAGGGATGTTGGCCACGTAGTGCTACTTGGGTGCTTAAGCTTGTGGTCTCCGCTGTGAGATTTGCCAGGCTTCAATTTCTCTAGACCCAGAATTGAAACGCTGGTGGGTTTGTGTTTTGTCACAGCTGAGCCAAAGCAAAGTAGTCGCCATGGATCTTACGAGATTGACAAGAGAGAACCTGCTGAACCTGTGTTGGGATCTGGAGCTAGATTTTAATGATGATATGCCTGCTTCTAAACTCCGCGAAGTGATTCTCGAAAGCAATAGTGACAATGAGGAAATCGAGCACTTCGGGAATATGTACTTATTGGACCAGGAGGAGGAAGTACAAAGGGCGCAAAGAAAGGAAAGATGGCGCCAGGAGGAATTGGAAGCTGAGCGCAGGCATGAAGAACATATAAAAAGGATGCAGGAATTAGATGAAGAGATAGAAAGGCTTAATTGTGAATTGGTGGCATTGCAGCAGAGTGGTCAATCCATAGATGTAGCGCACGAACGGTGCGATGTAGCGGCGGTGCCATTTAAGACCGAAGCGAAGGCTACAGGTCAGACATCTGTAGATGAAGTGCACGAACGGTGCGACGTAGCGGCGGTGCCGATTAAGGCCGAAGAGAGGGCTACAGGTCAGAAATTTGCAGATGTACCGCACGAACGGTGCGTTTCAGCAGCGGTGCCGTTTAGGGCCGAAGAGAGTGCTGCGGGTCTGATATCTGTAGATATAGCGGCGGTGCCGTTTGAGGCCAAAGAGAAGGCTAGTGCCTGTAAGGGAATGGAACAGGTTTTAACCCATTCTGAGGGAAAAGAGCTCGCGGTCACAGCAGGGTGTGAGGGTTCCGTGGTGGTGGAAACGAAGTTAAGATTAACAGAGTGTTCCATCGAACCTTGCAGCCCTGTAGACCATGTTGATGAGCGTCAGAGGCGGACGAAAGGCTCCAGGTTTGGCACCAAGGAATGTGCCAAACGGAGAAAGCGTCCGAAAAACAGAAGCGCGGCAAGGCTCGCGATCAGCGCGGCGCGTTTGACGAGGACCTTCAAACGGCGTGGCGGATTTGCGAGAAAAGGCCCGTTGTCTTCTCTGACTGGCTTAAATCGCATGCGTCTGAGCGGCCGAGAGTAAGGAACAGAAGTGCGCAATCTACGCGGCCGCGGTCTAACGATGAACTGATAGGCAATCATCAGGACTGGGCGCGCGAGATGGCGGAGGAGCATATCGGTGATGAAGAACGTCAGAGTAGGACGAAAGGCTCCCAGGTCCGCACAAAGAAGCGTGCACAGGGGAGAAAGCGTCCGAAGGGCAACAAAAAGGCAAGCTCGAGATGAGCACAACGCGTTTGAGTAAGGGTTTCAAACGGCGTGGTAAAATCGCGAGAAAAGTGCCGTTGTCATCTCTGACGGGTCTGTATCGTATGCGTCCGAACCGCCGGAAAAGAAAAGCGCATCGTACGCGGCAGTGTTTGAAGGATAGATTGCTAGGCAATTATCCAGACAGTCCGCGCGAAAAATCAGATGAGCATGTGGGTGCTGGTGAGCATCAGAGATGGGCGAAAGGCTCCGTAGACGGCACCAAGAGACGTGCAAAACGGAGAAAGCGCCGTAAAAACAGGCAGGGCAAAAATCGCGACGCGTTTGAGGAATGTATTCAAATGGCGGAGCGAAATTTCAAGAAAGTTGCCGTATCGCAAGCGTCCAAGCGGCCAGAGAACAAAGAAAGAGAAGCGCATTGTGTGCGTAAGTGGTCGAAGGGCAAGAGACCCTTCCGTTGTTCTCGCGGTGCATTGGACGGGGTGCGGGGCAAAAGAGTCGGTGGTTTTCGAGGGGCAGGAAGCGACAGCAAGTCGGCTTCGAGGAAACGTCGCGGGGTTCGGTTAGCAGGGCGATTGACGCGTGTTGTAGACCCCGCTTCTCGAGAAAATCGTTCCGGGCGCGACCACCGCGAGTTCGACTCAGAGTTGTTGCGAACAGCTGTTAGCCTCTCGGAAAACGTCGACTCGGGACTGTTGAAAGGAACATTTTGTTTGTTTTTGTGATTTTGTAAATAACTCGTTTGTACTTTGTTTTCGTTAGCGCTCTATCATTTTGGTAGCCTATATGCGTTGTATAGATCTATTGGAAGGATAGTGACACGCATTAGAGCGTACAGAATTAGGCGTTTGTCATCGGCACCGGAGTTGGTTTGTATGCGTCCGAGCCGCCGGACAAAACGAAAAAAAAAAAAAAAAAGGCACGTTGGGTA
Source organism: Rhipicephalus annulatus (assembly GCA_013436015.1). Taxonomy (NCBI): domain Eukaryota; kingdom Metazoa; phylum Arthropoda; class Arachnida; order Ixodida; family Ixodidae; genus Rhipicephalus; species Rhipicephalus annulatus. The sequence continues at coordinate 502,811 of WOVY01001162.1, read as the reverse complement.
GAAAGGCAGACCCTTTCGTCGCTCTATCGACGGCATGTTTGATGGACTGCGGGAGTGCGAGGTACTCAGCGAGAGTAAGAACGCAGGTTGTCAGCGCAGAGCTTTGCGGGGGTCGGAGGCGAAGCGAATGGGTTTTGCCATTGTTCCATTTCCCGTTCGCCTAAAAAGACCCACAGGACGCGACACCGCGCGTTAGTCCCAAAAAGGAGTAGACATCCGTGAGCTTTTGACGATGGTCATTAGTGGATTTATTTTGTTTTGAAATTTGCTTTTGACTGTTTAAGTTGTTTTGGATTTTAATGTGTTTTTTAAGAATCTCGTCTACCAAATAGTGTTTAGGTAACACATTTTTTGGTTTTGTTCATTTCTTGGGCGTTGTACGTTTAGCTAAGGTAAGCGTTGTGCGATTGCATAAACGACACGCATAGGAGCCTGCGTCATGGTAGATACGTGTAAATGAGCAGGAGCAACGTTATGAACTAATTATGACTGAGCGTAGAGACGCAAAGTTATTGCTTGCGAGATTTTTCAGGATTCATGCGAAACTTTTTTTGTTGTTCATTTAATGTTTTGTTCGCATGTGTCCGGTGTGTAAGAAAAGCTAGCTCGTGAGTTTATATGTATGCTTTGTGAAAGTGGCAACAGCAAGGGAACGGTTAGGTGGTATCTCCTCCAGGCAGGCGCACTGTGATGTGCGTTTGCGGATGTATAATAAAGAGGTTCCTAATGCAGGTGCAGCACGGCAGTTATGCTTTCGTCTTCTCAAGAGGAATTGACGACTGGCTTTGGCGGCACTAAATTTCGGGAACTAAAAGATAGCGTGAAGTAAAATGCTTCATTTTATGAGTATGATACCTGGTGGGTTACGGCGGATTACTCACGCAGGCACTCGGGTATGCCACGGTGAGCGCATCACTTGACAATTAGTTTTCTTGAAAGCAGTTTGATGGGAAGATTATTATCGGATCGGGATTAGGAGTTTTGGTGAAACCTCAGAGAAGCGTCCCGATTGCTGCTTGTGTTTGGTAATACTGCTTAAGTAAGGTTGCTTTTGGATAATTTGTCGGACTCGACGTGTCTCAGTGCGGGCAGGGTGCTCTCCCGTGCCTGTGGTGGTGTGTATGAATGCTTTTCCCAGAGGGGAGCCACAAGGAACGAGAGGGAAAGAGTCCTTGGCTGAGCGTCATCAGCAGTGGCCTGGAAGACAGCACTACACAGCGACACTTCGAGCAACCTGTGCAGCTGGTCACCCTCAGGTCGCTTCTCCCGCCGGCGGACGAGCTGTTGTGACCGGCGCCGGAGCTGAAGAGGGAGCGGCGCTCCTTTAATCTTCAAACCAAACCGAACGACCGGCTGCCTACTGTTAGGACCGGCGCCAGGTCTGACAATGGATCGGCGTTCCTTTTGATGTTCCTTTTTAGTCGCCAAACGGGTTGGCGGCCTGTGTCCGCCATGTATTGTTCCCCCCTGGCCGGAGGGTGCGGCGTCTTGCCGCCACGACACCGTGAGCAGTTCGGGAGACCACAAGTGCAGCTTCTTTTTTGGAAGATGACGGCGGCGGCGGCGGCCGGAAATCGTCCCGCTAATTGAACGAGTCGTTCGGCGACCATTTGAAGCTGGTTTACGGCGGCCCTTTCGATGGATGCAGTCATCAACTTCAAACCCCTCGCCCAGCGACACCCCTTGACGAGGAGGAGCCACGTTCGTGCCACATGGCCGTGCAGTGACCACGCTTCAATTTTGAACGTTCACGTGGACCGTGCGTGCTCGTCACCCTCGCGGGTAATGTGTGATCCGTGGTTGGACGGTGCCCTCTGTACGCGGTCCCCGATCTAGGGATCTGGGGAGGACAGACCCTTTATAATGAGCCCCCACGGCTCATTCGGTGTGCTTTTTTTCGAGAAGAGAACCAGGCAGAACAGAGCAGAACCGAGCAGAACCATGTAGAACCAAGCACCATGGAGCGCTATGTTAGGAGTCATGTAGAGGCCTGCCACGTTTGAGGGCTCACCGTGTAGGGAGTTCGCAATGTATATATTGTAAATAAACCCTCTTCAAGTCTCTCTTCCTCCTGCCTCGACAACTTCATCCCGGACCCCCGGTGTCTGGAAACCCCGGTCGCAACAGGGGTAGCTAAAAGGTTGCCGAAAAGCGATGTTGACGGAAGCGAGAAACCGTAGGCTTGGCTGCCATTTGCTCGGCAGCCGCAGTTTATGAGAGCAACGAAACTATGCTTACAGTATAAGGTATATAAACTTGAATTGTTGCTGCCACGTTTGCCGTCTTAGAACATAAAGAAAAGGGCCAGAAAAATGAAAACACATCTCCTATTCACACTTTGTTCAGTTCTTTCTGGCTGCATGACACTTTGTACTAACATTTTCGTAGTTGACAACGAATCATTCCAGTTACTTGATGGCTGGTACACAGTCATTACTATACGAAAATTTGCACGAAATACTTGTTCACATCCATTCACCGCTGCTTAGCACGACAGCAATCATTGTGATCACATAATTGTCATTAATTGCCATAATTGCCATTTTCATGTCATAGTCTTTGTCATCGTCAACCTTCCCGTGTTATGGATCATTGAGGTTTCGAGTCATGAGTATATCTTTATCTTCACTCATTGAAACCATTTTTCCTGCAATATCTTAGCGACAGACAACCTGATTTTATGCCTACTTGCGTATCTGTACGTACAGCACACACATTCCTCTCATGTATCATGTCATGACCACATTACATTTCAATTTTTTTCTATTTTTTGTTTTTCTGAGATGCGTTGCAACGTATATCCGCATACCTCGCGAAAGTACAGACACGCACAGGCACCGCACTGGAGCAGTTCTCGTCAGCACTGGCTGCGAAGACAATCAACGAGACGTAAACATTCTTGGTTGCTGTCGCCTACTAGACGGCCGGTACGATTTCTTCTTTCCGAAGCCTAGGCCACCATTGGTGTTTTGTCACCTGCGTCACGCTTTATTGGAGCGTGAGTGACACGAATTGGCCTTTGCGTTTGGTGTATGCACTGAGCCACCTGCACTTGCAATTTGTTGATGGGTAAGCTTGATGATTAAACCTTGATTATTTGTACTTCTTTATGTCATACTGTTAGCTAGAGTGACCGACAGCCTTTTTCTTTTGTTATGGTATAGACCTGCGTTACATTGCGTCGTTATATCGATGGCAAATAAATTGGCTGATTGTTCCAACCAGACAGGCGACTAATTCATTGCGAATAACGTATGGTTTTCACTATACGTTCCTGGTCCCGTCACCAGACAAGTTAAGGTTTGTTGGGTGGCTATTGGTAATAGCACATTTATAGTTAAAAACAGTAATACTAAGCTGAAACAGGCATAATATGAAACAAATAATTTCAAACATGAAACAAATACTTACTGGACTACGTTTGTGTCTATATACGCGTCCATTGTTGAATATTCCATGCTGCGGTGATGTATGTGTGTTCGGTTATTAGCGCTTGCGACAGTGGTACAAGAAGAAATCTCGGCAAAGGCGATAACGAAGGGGAATAGAAGATACACAGGCTCCTTTATTCACTCACCTATTCCTCCGCGTTGAGGATTTGGTTTTTTTTTTTTCGCATTCGTCTAACGATGCCTAAACCGCTTAAATCGTCGAGGTGATGAATTAAACTCCCAATAAATAACATTAAATTGGTTCTCGTAAATGAACAAGAAATTGTCAAAGCTAGTCAGAATAGATTGTGATCACGTCTCCTTATTGGAGATTGTCGCAGCTTCCACAGCATACACTGGTCCGTTAGCGCTGCCCCGCTAGCAAAACATCTTCCGCGCTCATCGCACGGGAAGCGCGACATATCGGGTAAGCCAACTGTCCCACGGCGACCACCTGCTGGCTCAGCCTGTATGGCGCCTCGTGTTGACGTAACCTCATCGGCATACAGACCGATCGCTTCTCGTTTCCCAGTCCGCCATCTATAGGATTATAGGACGTCACGCGAACGCAACGAAACATCCTGTCCTCGGTGTCGAGGTTTAGGTTGCGTGGCCTTCTACTGTTGCTGCGTTCTCGTCCATTCCCACGCGCATTCGGTCTCTTGCAGCGTGCTCGACTGGAGAGAGAGAGAGGCATACGTAAGAGGAGACGATCTGTACGAGCAGGCTTGCGCTGCTGTGAGCTTTTGTCAGCAGCGGGAAGCCGAGGGTCGCGAGGCGAGTGAGATTGCGGCTGACTGGCAGAGCGGTGATTGGGTTCTGCGTAAGGCTGGTGACATGGAAGCTAAATCACTCTCACGAGTTTCTTTTTTTTTTGCATGAGACGAAGACGCGCTTTCAGCAAATAATGTTAGGTGTATTTAATCGTGCCAACGGTTTCGCGATTGTCTGCACTTTTTGTGAGAAGCTTAGGATGAACTCGGCACTTATCTTAGGCGAAATTGTCAATTATGACAGGATCTGTTCGCGGCTGCATTTATAGTCATTAATAAAGTGTATTATTATTGCTTGGTCAATTGCCCAGCTTTCGTTTTATATCTGTTGCTGGAGATGTTGTACTACTAAAAGTGACTCAGCGACTGGCGCATTCGGCTTTTGAGTACGCGTTAATAAAATTAACCTAAATTGTGTCGTGAAAGCCGCATATGCGATGAGGTTCTAACACGATAATGTCCACGTGTGTTGATGCTTCTCGGAGAAACTTTTAGCCCTCAGGGATGCCAGGAAATTTTTGATTGAGTGCGCTTGTGACTATCACCTCAGTAACCACCAGACGCCCTGGCTGGTCGAATTACAATTCTGATTCGCTTGACTATACGACAATAATTTACACCTTACTTACACATCTTTTCTGTTTAAAACCTCCCATTTCAGTTGTTTTTTTGTCCGTACTGTAAAAAGTAATTCACAGATGAAAAAGTTGACATTCTGCTCATATCTGCATCATTTTGGTAACGCTAGTGTCAGTGGGGGGACGGTTAACTGTGGGCACTAAATAAACTTCACCAAATACTCTCACCATAGATCGGCAAAACTTTTGGAGCTCACTCACTCGTCTCACTTATGAAATATATTTTGAGCTTTGGGCTCACTCGGATTCTTACTCACGAAAATTTTGCTGAGTCATACTCTCTGAGACTTACACTCACGGAAATTTTCTTCAGCCGAACTAACTGGGACTTAAACCGCCAAAGCATGACTCACCCGGTCTCACTCAGACCCACGCATTGATCTGAGAGTGAGTGTCAGTGAGTCGACTCATGAGTCCGTCAGCCTAGAATTAGCTTCTTCGACCGTAGTGTCTATGCATTTAACACCAATATGTCACGTAATCGGCGATCTTCTTGGTGCCGTTTGACGTAGTATCTTCGAAAACAAGTTCTGAGAGCATCCCTAACTAGTAAGGTTCATTTTTCTTGTAAGAGGTGGCAGCGTAAGGTATAATAATCATGAAATTCCCTGAAAGAATCAGTGGAGGGGGGGTCAAGGCACCCCCTACGTATTTCACACCTCTAATTAATAAATATTGAAACGGTGTATGAACGACACTACTTTGGAATACCTGTAAGTATACACGTGAGCATAAACATGAATACAGGTAAGGCTGATAGTAATGCTGAAGATGACTAAATAGGGAATTTAGGCAGGCGAAATGAAGTAGGACTTACTGAGACTCACTCAAGAATTATGTCTTGAGCTTTGGACTCACTCGGACTCATACTTACCAAAATTTCCCCGAGCCGAACTCACTCGGACTAACACTCACCAAAACTTTCTTCAGCCGAACGCACTCGGACTCAGGCTCAAGGCTCGATCTGAGTCTGAGTGAGTCCGAGTTAGCCAACTCATGAGTGAGTTCGCCAACCTATGACTGTGACGCACCTCTGACGCCGGCCATTCATATAGACCCGTTTAGCCGCGCCCACATCATAGTAATATTGACGGAATTCTTTTCTGTGCACTGTAGCCAAAGAAGTGCACCCGTATTCCTCAACTCCGTCGAGTAGAATCCACATTCTCCTCGCATCCCTCAATCTCATAGCACGCTCGCGAAAATCACCGGAAACTCGCAAAGACAACCGAATTGCGTAAACTCAGAGAGTAGGGAAAACTGAACTGCATTAGGAAACGCCGAGCGCGAGATATTGGACGGGAAGACAGCAGCGCAATATATGTGTCTTCCGTGGAGGCCACAGGCCAGCTTCTATTATGTTTGCCGCTTAGGTCTGCGCAAGACTGACAGGCGTCCTGCGCCCAGTTTCGCATATTGCGTGACCTTCGGGGCGTTATTGGTTCTTCCCCCCAAAGCGTTTCTCATCTCGAAACTGACTAGAAGGCAACGAGAGCCAACGTCACACTCGGCTACGAACAGCGTCGCGGCCACACCGCGATCCAGTGAGAGTAAACTAAAGAGAAAGGAGGACAGTAACGAAAAATGTATTATGCTAGTAGAAAACCGGGACGCGACGGCAAGAGACTGACGTCTCGTATACGGTCTGGTGGGCTCGCTGCAGGCGGGCGCGTTTTATAATGACTCGCGAACTGACGCACTCGCCCCAGTCAACGTGCAGACTTATTCCAGTCGTCTGTGCTGCCTTTATATTGTTCGCAGCGATTTTTTTGCCTTCCTTTATTTTTATTTTATTTTTGCTGCGAACGATTTACAAGGAGAGTTAAGAGAGCTGTCCCCGCTGTCAACGGCGCTTGTTTACAGCCGCGCGCGTTGAAAAGCCAGCGTTTTTCACATACCTGTTTTGTTACTCGAAGTGGAAGTTTTCTTTTTTTTTAGCTGCGTCAGAGGGGAATGCTCAAAATTTCTGCGGTGAAATGCCTTCCTAAGCCTTCACTTCAGTGTCGGCAGGTCGTTGTTCAAACGGAGTTGCTGCTACGCGCTATATCGGTGACAAAGAAGTCTGTGTCTATGCTTTCCCTTTGGTGTTTAAGCCTGGCAGCGACTTTATAGATAGTGAAACACGTCGTCATCGTGACCAGTGTCTTTTTTCGCGATACGAGCAATAACGTTGAGCCATATACGAGCTGTAAAGGAACGGAATTACAACCTCTGTTCAAAAACAGAGTGATACACCCAAAAAATAAAATAAAGTACAAGTCCTGATTTTAATCCTTTTTGAAACCTATGTTATGCAGCTCCATAAAGCCGCCAGCCATCGTCGCTACGCATAACTCAGAGACGCTACTCCTCGAAGAAGCAACGTCTCTGCACCCCCTCTCAGCAGCACGGGCTCGACTTCTTGCGTTACCTCATGTCGCGTTCTGGCACAGCCCTGCCACTTCAACCAAGCTGTCATGCCTCGACGCTTGTTTAAATTCTTCGCCCCTCTACCTCTCTTTCCTGTTCTCTGACATATTTAATGCTCTAGCTGCCATCCTGACACTTCCTTAAGAACTCCGCGGACAAAAGAACGGAGAAAGAATTTGGGTAGACGTAGAAATAACGCGTTGTAGCGTCGGGAAAGAGAGGAGTGTAAACGTTCGAAACACATTTTGTGTGTGTTTTTTTCCCTGCCTTAGAGTTTTATATAATGAGAAGCGGTAAACGTAGCGTGCGCCCAGTTGTAAGCACGCTCTAGATAACACCGTTGCCTATGGGGAAAGGCCGGCTGCGCATAAAGACGAACCGGCGCCAGCGTCTGCGATGCACAACACGCAAAGAGCCGCTCGCTGCCGCCGAAGCTGTCGGCACGGCGCGGTGCATTCGTCCGAGTCGGTCTCCTTCGGTGACCGCGACACGGTCTCGCAAGCCCCGCTGGCCTTGTGGAACCGGGCTGTGTCGAAATGAATTTGCTCGAACGGTATTTAAGACGTGTTTGAGGACAGCTGCGAATGTGTTGCGTCGGTGATGAGGGCGAATTGCGTGCGTTACGCGGTGGTGAATATGTGTCAGTTGACTCGAACAGCAACGTGACTTCAGTGGTTTTGCTTAAGTGAAATTTTGTGGGAGCCTTTTTTTATACGCACAGTGTCTGAAAACAATCTGGCACTGAAATGGAGACGCAATGTCGTGTATTGAATATATAAGAAGAGGTACGCACTGTCTTTTTTAATAGTTTGCACGCGTTGTGAAAAGTGTCGTACAATAAGCCATCGTTCCTTACTAACCCGACCACAGAGATCTTGTGAAGAAGCAGTATATAAATGCTTGATCGTAAAATAACAAAATTTTATTCTCAGAAAAGAACATTTTGTAAAGTAGTCTGTATAGAAAGTTTTTTAGCTGCTCGAACCGTAGCGAGTGAGATATATATTCTAACGCATCTTAACCAGGTGTGTTTGAGTGTTTTTGGTGCCATTCATTGTGTAAAAGGACAGTGACCTCTATATGGTTAACATGCGTTACATTTTTTATACTACACATGGAAGGGCAGGAAAACGCTTCGCTGGTGAACATTATGCAGTAAACTTGAGTAAAATAAAACAAGAAAACTTGGTCTTGCCTAAATGAGAAGAGAGATGACTAGCATCTGGGAAAGTTGGAAATGGCATCAGACGATCAATAATTTACATTTGTGTGTACAGCCCGCAAAGATAGCCAGCTAATGACAAAGTCTGTTTTCAGACTCTGCCTGCACTTGTTATGATTTTCTTCAGTAGTATGATTTTACCGTTGACTATCCCCATTCAATGGTATCTTCAATATGGTCACTGGATGGGCATGACGCATAACTCTCACGTTTATTTATTTATTTATTTATTTATTTATTTATTTATTTATTTATTTATTCATTATAGAGTCCTGGTGCTCTTATCATTTGGCTTCCAGGCATGCGAAGTGTTATCGCATCTAACGCATGATCTTAGCCAATGACGAACAGACTAGGCTTTGTTCGAGAAATGGGAACCCAAACGTGGACCAGTACTCCCATTGTATAGAGCTGTACGGCTGCATTGACGGCCACTCATCTAAATATCCGATATCATATCGCACGACGTGGACGATAAGAGGCATTGAGTCGCGATCAGGATTGGAGGGGGTAATTTTTCTCGCCAATGTATGACAGGTCAAGCAAGTGAATTTCCGGTGGTTTTTCATAACCTGTCGGTGACCGCTTATGCGGAATACCGCGTCTAGTGAGCTTCAAGCGTTATTAGAATGTTAATCCGCGGGCGCTGTATAAACAACCTCACGTTTCGTGCCAAACGAATGGCTCCTTGCAATGCATCCTTACCCCTTAAAATGAATCCAACCCTGTTTCCGGCTGTAAAATTTAATCGCCCGCTGCAGTGGCTTGCATTGAAAAAGCAAACGCATAGAGGGTCGCCAACAGCCATGGGAGCCGTCCACGCATATCATTATTTATTTTGCAGAGGGAAACAAGCTACTTCTGCTCCCTGTTATATATTTATCTGTACGGCCGTAGACGCAGACGATGCCATGAATTCTAGTCTTTCCAAGCCATTTTCGGTGCAAGTCTCTGTGAACGCGAACCGAAAAACGGAGCGCGCTTGACCAATCGGCCTCTTTAGGAAATTGCCCGATCGCCGTTCCGGCACTGCGTTCGTTAAAGCGCGCGCATCGACCCACGCGTTGCATCGTGTAGGAAACAATTTTAGCTTTACTGTTGTCGAACGATGGAGGATAAACGCATGTCGCGTGCGCGCAGTTTGCATATATAACGTCAACCCTGGCTGTTCTTCTCTCAAATTCAATATGCGAGGCGTAATGGGCCCGTAAAGTAATAGACATATATTCCGCACCCGTGGACACAAGCTGCACATGAGACTCGCTTAATGCAGTAACTTCTGCAAAGAAAAAAAAACGATGCAGTTTTCTGTTTACGGCTCTGTGTACGAAACTTGTACCCATATGCGTGTGGCTTGAGATGGCTTGCCGAAGATTATACGTATGGCGACTTACTTCGCAAGGCTTCTTTCCAGATGGTCCTGTTTACATATTGGATATCTCTATCATACAGTCGCCAGGCCTTTCATTATGTGCACCGACCGTGAAAAAAGCATACATTGAAGATTCGTGCTCGTAAATACGGGCTGAAACAGCCGAGCATTGGTACAAATCATAATAAAAAAGGAAATATAGCGGCTTGAAATTGGCGCAGGAGAAAAATGAACTTGTTGTTTCTGTAGAAATTTTAAGAAAAGCTTGAAAACAGTTGTTCATGTTGATTCCCGAAACCATGATACACTTATGGGGCGCACCGTACTTGAAGGCTGCAGAAATTTTCACCGCCTGCGGTTTTTTGACGTGCACCTGAATCTAAGACAAGGACCTATACCCTTTCGCATCTCTCAAAATTATGCCAATAAAGTGCTGATTTTAAGAAAATCTTGGATGCGGAGGGAGCAAAAGCACTTTGTTAAAAAGAAGCGATACAAATATGGAGAACACAAGGAAAAATAAGAGGTTGACAAAAAAATGAATAAAGAAAACAACGACGCTCGTTGGCGTGCTGTTATCATCAAAATTCGTGCTGTTATCATCAAAAGATATGGTTACTTGCAAGGAGTGCATCTAGATGTGGTTTCGACGTGGGGTGTTTCTTGGGTGAATGTAATTCTGCGACTTCGAGTACGCACTGAGATGAAAAAGGCTGAACAGCGTTACTAAATGCGTAGCAAAGGCTTCGCAATATTTGTTGCTGTTCCAAACAATTGATAATAATATGGCTTAGATGGTACGCCCGTGAAAGCTCCAATCTGGCCGTCAAAACAACACAGTCCCTCACTTTTTCTCCCACTTATCAGCTCGCAGCTAGAAAATCAAACTTCGTTATATTTAAGCGTCGTTCTCGTTACCAAAAATGAAAAAAAAGTAAGCAAGCAGTTATCGTGCGTTGCGCATGTATATGAGAGTGTCTTATTCATTTGCATGTTCTTTTTTGACCGATCTTATTTCTTCGGTGCGCTCGCGTAGTCAATATCCCGATTGCTTATGTTTGTTTTCTTTACCAGTTGATAAGATAATTGTTAAAATCGACTTATCGGCTAGAAAGCGCTCTCAAACCCATTTATTATGGCATTGCCCAAATAGCAACTTCACCATTGGTGAGGGTTTAAACGTACAAGCCCGCTCAATACTCTTCCCTCTCAATGACAACAAGTCGTTGACGTTTCTGGCTCAGTACTGCTACACAATTTTAACTTCGCGCTGCTTTGATGTGTGCCTTATTTCTTTCGTGTTTCTTCTCTGACATATAAAGGTGGCGTCCGTAAAGTTAACATGCAAATTCATTTCCTTATTCTTGTCAGTCCATTACATTAACGTCTGAATGACCAGCGTGGAATGCTATAAATAATCATGTATACACGAAAATTAGAATGTAGAGACGTGCGTAGGCGCAATGAGTTGTTCGATACCAATCTTGTTTCAAGTTCACCAAGACCATAGACTCGCGCGATATAATGGCAATAAATAAAACAACACATCACTGCCATCTGGTGCCTGAGACGCCAAATTGGTTCACTATTTAGTTTGGGGCACGTGCCGTTACCGTCTTTTTGTAAGTACATACGACGCATCGTTAAGAAATTAACTAACATTTTGCTTTCTTTCTTGTTTGCAGGTAAGCCGCCTTCGCGTGCATAACATGTCCATGAGCAGCAGCTCGGTAACTATTATCTGAAACTTTTTTATTGACAAGAGCATGCAGTGTTGGTGCTAGTTATGCCTGTATTGCTATACGCTGAACCAACATGCGAAACTTATTTACGCATAAAGTTTCTCGTTTCAGATATGCAAAAGACAAGTAAAAGACTGGAAATGTAAAGACTTATCATGTTGCCGTTAACCCTTTCTTATTTATTTTGCGCTGGCTATGAATCAGGAATATGACTGATGATTTACTGATGTCAATGGTTTCGCTTTAACACATACATAAGTTGAAGACTACAATAGGTATAGGAAAACATCGTGGTTCCTTAAAGCCATGAACATAACATTGAATTTAAAAAAATTGAAGCACCAATTTACTTAATTTTTGAAGCCCTTCTCAATGAAAAACAAAAAAAATGACACTGGCATTGTACTTTAGTGAGATATAATTGGGCAGTAATCAAATATGTCATGTCCAGCTTGCTAGACTGACCAAAACAAAAACCGTGGTTCAGCTCCCACAAAACACTGCGGTGCGTTAAATCGCACTCTTTATTTGCCATTGTAGTCTTCGTGCGAATGATTCGTCGGTATATATGAATGCTCCTAAACTTTGTTTTAGTGTATTTTTAATATTGCACGCGCCAATGTTTCAGCGATTTTCACAATGAATTGATATGACAACGTCGATAACTTCCGGATTCACCGCACCCGGACCCATTATTATGAGGTCAAAGAAAGAAGGAAAAGCAGGAGCAACCACCTCCTGAACTTCCTGATTTCTCAACAGATTTGTCAAGGGTCTCTGTGTTTGCGATAGACAGGACATTGGGTGATGTTTCAAACAAGGCATCGCATCCCTATACGCGAGGACAGCGCCAACTACAGTTTTCCCTCGTGGCGCGCCTAAAGCCGTACAACGTGCGCTCGTGCATGCTGCAGTGTGCAATGCTTTCGCAACGCTTCGCCACTACACGGGAAGACGGCGCGACGATGCCAGGATTTATGGGTCTGCCCTGGCAGGCAATAGTGCCCGTCGCTTGGCCCGCGTAATGGGCGCCCGAATCGCCAAGCGCGCGGCACACATGTAAACGCGGCCGGCCGGTCGTTTCAATGCACGTGGAGGTTGCATCCTTCCTCCGCGCGCGGCGCAATGCATTTCCTCCCCCGCTAAAGCTGCCGGCGCGACGCGCGGAAGTGGACCTCCATTCGTCTTGCACGCCCGGTTTAGACCGGATGACTGGTTCCGCTTCCGGTGGCGCCGCATGCTTCCTTCTTTTCCCTAACCGTCCGTGCGTTTTTCGTGTCCCTTTCATTCTCCACATTCCTTCCTTCCTCTCTCCTTTCTGACACGTCCTTCCATTTTTTTTCTCATCCGCCTCCTCTAAGTGCCTTTCTCGCATTTCCCTTCGGCACCTCTCCCCTTACCTCCCCCACCCCCCATCTTCGCTATCCTTTAGCATGTGATGTACTGCAAGCCGAACCGTTTGTGGAAGCAGACACGCGACAAGCCGCCGTTACGGAAGCTATATGCGTCACTTGTTCCCTTTATCTTTCATACTTCGCGGTGACGTCGTGGCCACGTCCTCCGTCCTCACTCCCGGAGAGCCCATGCACGCGCGCCGCTCATCGCGGGAGACACACTTCTGCGTGTGCTACGGCCCGTGTTACGCTTGTAGGTAGCTACATCCGCATAACGCCTCCCACCGGAAGCTAGGAAACTACAAGTGCTCCTCTCTATCCCTGGTGAAGACTGGCGCTATATGCGTTACTATGCATGAGAGATTCCGCGCTTTCTCGCCGCTGAGCCGTGCTCTACAGAAGTGGCGTCGTTTCCTTTTCTGTACCTCTCTTCCTTTATTCGCAGCACGGTGTAAGAACCGCGTGCGACCCCGCTGTGGTGAAACGTGTGCCACGCAGATGGCTGGCGCGGGCCTAGCGCCGCCGGTGTGGGCCAATGTAAAACACGCGCTTGGCGGAGGAAGTCTTAAATTACGTGCTGTTTCTTTTTCTGGCCAGACAACAAAGCGAGCATTGGCGAGGTGGCAAGCATTACAGGATTGGGTGGATTGATAGCATAGACTGCATCCTTTGATAGCTGTATCTGTTCACACTGCCAGGAAGTTAAATGGTTTGTGCTGCCTGTTATGGCATCTTCCCTCCAAAGCAAGGCGTTCCGCCTGGAAAGCAGCCTCTTGCAGCGGTGGTCTTCGATACGACCCCACATTTGTATGTCCGTAATCCTAATCCAGACCAGTGCAGCTCTGGCCATTATACGGTTATGCCTTCGTGCCTGCCAGGATCAAGTAGCGCGGCTAGTTTGTTATCTGCAGTTGGGCTCTGTATTTTTGATCATTCTGACTGCAATTACAAGTCCATTGCTTCTTTTGTAACACGTATACATTGCTTTATTAACTCTCCGAGTGCTCCACATATAGCTCCATCTGGGAATATTTGCAACACATATAGTAGCAGTGGGATAAACTTATTATTATAATAGTCGTGCGTAGTTAGATCATTTGGCTTAGAGCCCCGCCTGCATCCGAGTAATGTCTCCTGTTCTCTCTCATTACGATTTTATTCATGCCGCTTGGATGGCAACCACTGAAAAGAAGAAAGAAGCAAAAAAAAAAGTCATTTTATGACCATGGTGGGCTTTCTAGTTTTATTTTCTCATAATCGCTTACTGGGAATATTGGAGCACTTTTGGTGTGATTTGGGGTAGTGTCATGCGTGCATTAGAAGCCACCATTAGTGTAATGACGTCTTTCAAATGTCACAGCACTGTAAGCGATCTGAAATGATGTACGGATGTTTTATTTTTTTATTTTACCACGCATGGTCATCGGAACAGAACAATGTATGCTATGTCACTTCATTCGCATCACCAGTTCAGAAAGAAGCGGGCAGAGAACGTGTACTTCTTTTTCACATTAGTGATTAGTGATCCCACTAATGCGTAAATATATATATATATATATATATATATATATATATATATATATATATATATATATATATATATATATATATATATATATATACTGTATATGTATATGTATATACTGTACACTTTGTAATATTTTGTATGTGTAGATTGAAGCGGGTAGCTCTGGCGAAAATCCCACGACAGTGTCCCAGAAACTATCTTGCTGCACAAGAAAAACATCAGATGATGGTTTTCATGTGAACCACTGCAAGATAATTCTAATTTGGGCTAGAACACAAGGATGCTCTATTGCCATAAGTATAACTAATACAAAGCCACCGTCTACACAAGCCTGCCATGTGAAGCCGCAGAAGTTTATTGTCTTATATATTATGTGGTCGGAAACAGGACAGAAAAAGTGGCACGCTCCCTTAATGCATTTGCTCAGGACGATTGAAGGCTGAAAGCAATCTTCTTTTTTGTTTCCCAAGTCGGTATTATTGATTGCCCGCCGGAAACATTCTCAACGCATCGGGGTTTCGTGCTGCCTCCGTAATTGGCTCATGGTGAATGTAACGTAAAAATGACGTCACACATTTTGTAGTCTACTGAGATCACGAGGACGTCATGTGGTGAAACCGTGATATGAATGATTTCTCGCATTACTCGTGCTTCTGTCGACGCCGTGATTGGTTACTTTTTTTTGCGTTTTGTCAGGTTCTGAGGCTTTATGTATCGCGCGCTTTTCCGTCTCGAAACCAGGATATGATTGACGATAGTTATAGCGCGAGAACGAAACGTTTGTTTTCGTGCTACAACTATCGTCATGCCTTACCAACTAGCCCAAGCTGCCACACTTCTCAGGATATGGTTATGAAGAATGCCGTAGCGGAGGGCTCCGGAACTTTGTGCTTGGTGGAGCTCTTAAACACGCACTGGCAACGCACAGTATACACGGGTCTCTAGCATTTCACATCCACCAAAAAGCGACCGCCGCTACCAAAAGTCGAACCTGCGATCTAAGCCTTCTACACTAAAAGTGGAACGTCTCTTTTTGACTGCTGTGGCTTGTTTCGGATAAATTAAGTGGTTTTAATGATCACTGCGAGTAATATTAGAGGCGCAAGTGGTTTGAGGGCATTGAATAGCGGCGTAAAAAGCGTAATACCGTGTGGCAGCGCTCGAGCTAATGCGTAAGGAAGTCAAAAAAAAAAAAAAAACAGACGGTACGACGCGTAGCCCTCATTCGTTCCTTCCACACGCACGCTTATTCTATTCATTAGGAGTTGCTCCTTGCCGAAAAGAGAACGGCTCTGCGCGGGCTCAGATTTGCGTGGCGCTGACTTAATCAGCCACTTTGCCGGAAGGTGGAGTGTTTTCCCCGCAGAAAGAGCAGAATGAAACGGCAAGAGGGTTGTCAAAGGCCAACGGGACGGGGTTGAACCCTGAAATACCAGGCAGGGAGCTCACCATTCAAGTGGGGCCCGCTCTTCGCAATTACGCTACATTTACGCTTTATTTCGTCTTTTCTTTTCTTTTTTTTTTCACTCTACCACCGTCATTCCGGGCGGCAGTACGTTTAATCGTGTAAATAATTTTTTCCCCTCCATTTTATTTTAATTTCGTTTTCATTTTTCTTTACTCAGCTCTTTCACCCGAGGCTAACTTTTCTCGCCGCCAGAGTTTTAATCCCGCGTCGGGCCGAAATTCCTCAAACAAAATAAGAACGTTTTAACTCTGCACGAGAGATTCGCCTCGCCAGCCGACTTTGGAAGCTCTTCGATTCCATTTGCGTGTCTTGCGGTGCCATGCGGCGGTGGCGACCGGAATCATTTGAAACAATAAGGACAAAATAGGTTGGTCTTCTGCTGGAGTATATAGTGATGTCAAAGCTGTCGAGTTCTTCAAAAAGAACAAAAATTGTCAGGTTGATGCGGAAGAACACATCCCTATAGCTACCAAGCGCTACTTTAATAGCTTACCCCTGATGGGATATTTCGATTGAAATTAAATTTAAAACGTACGATACGCTAATAATATGTCGTAATTGGGGACTCAATTTCTTCAAAGTGTCAGTGTATGGTATTGGGTAATGCAATTTGATAATTTATTAGCAAAACTGCGGTAAATAGATGTTCAAGATTATGGAAGCACGCTGTTAGAGTACATCTAACTGCCAGCTATCTAAATAATATTGCTGCGTTTTGTCCATGTGTTTTTTTATTTTTTTTGCTGGTGCTAGATGTTCTGCTTTTTCTTTGTTAACGATGTTCACAGTATGTACGTACTCCTTCCTTCCATTTTAGATGTGTTGTTTATGGTATGCTAAACATTCGCATTGGGTCAGGGCAAGCTTTTGAAATTGAAATAGCGACAAAGGGATGACTGACTCTAAACTTAATAAATAAAAAAATGAATTAACCAATAAATCAATATTGATTGATAGGATGGCTCATACCTAAGTGTAAAACAGGGAATCATCTGTACGAAAAAGTTACCTCTTTAAAGAAAGAAGGCAGGTAACTGGCTGCAGCGAAATGCCAAATCAGGGCACTGGAATTAATTAGTTATATCTTTTGTTTGAGATGTAAGATAGCTGTTTGAAACCATGAAATTCATTAAAGAAGATGCCTGGCGGCAAGACAGCATGCCGGCTGTACGGTCATAACGTTACGTTTAGTAACTCGGGGAAGCGCTCAGAAGACGAGAAATAATGAAGAAAATCTAGAGTCATGAGGGCCTGAGAGAGAGAAAGAGAGAGAGGGATAAACAACCTTTATTCAAACCCGTCAAAATGACAGAGCAGAATATCATAATGTAGTGCAAAATGATACAACCGACACACAGAACCACACACCGCAAGCGCTGCGAGACATATCTGTAGAAGCGGGCACTCCAGCGCTTGGTGCTAGAGCCAATGAGCTCAGTCACCTTAGACCTGCAATTGTGTCTTACGTGCAGAACATGAGCCACAATTGCAAAAAGTGGCCTGTAGGTGCGGTGTACCTATCGTTTTTTCTCCTCCCAATGGACTCGTCCAATTGTGTCCCCGCATATGAGTAGCCGTTTGAAAGACTGCCATGTCACACATGCCAAGCCGTATGCGTGTTGGACCACCACCAGGAAGATGTATGAAATCCCTTGGTGATGCGGCAAGTGCTACGTATAGACAAACTGGTCGATGCGTCAATGACAGAATGAAAGAGCACGCGAATAATTTGAACAGGGACATGAATGCGCATCTTTCTGCGCATTGAAAAGCCTGCGAATGTGCCCCAAGGTATCATGATGTTAGGATCTTGTAGGTAGGAGTAAATATAAAAAAGATACGAGAACTTTTAGAAGCTAGTATTATCAACAATTATGGTAGCAATTGTGTTAATCAGACGTCTGTTGCCTTTATTTGTCTCGAAACATGCGTTTTTTTTGTTGATTTGTAATCTCTGTCTATAGCGCCTCCTGTAGGCTGCCAAATGTTAAAAAAAGAAAAGAAAAAAAAAGCTTGTGGTGAGTGGTTCTGTGTGTCCGTTGTCCTTTTAGCACTACTTTAGTATTTTCAACAAGCACGAACGAGACCAAGAACAAGTCCTTCTGCAGGATAGAGCAGAAGCTTCCATTCACTCCCCTAACCGTCAGCCGGAATCCTTTGGGAATTTGCGGATCTATTTCACAGCATCTGGAGCTGCCCTTCTTACAACGATCCGACTCGAAGCGTAGAAGAAGTTAGCAACTAACTAGCGTTGTTTTGCCATTTTTATTTTCTAGTTTCTTTTAAGCGGAAGTTCGCACGCTTTGTTCCGCGATTTTGAACTTCGTAAGTTGTCACGGAGCGGTGCACCTTTGCTAATCGCGGTGACACACAGAAGCCGGAAATCCGCATTTCACGCATCGAGTGCTGCACCGCGCCGCCTCCCCGCGAAGCATTCTGCTTCGAAGATACGTTTAAATCCTCCACGCCTTCAACCAGTCGGGGCGTAAGCGATATGCAGCTCCACCTTGCTGTGTTACAAAGAGAATAAGCCGCGAAGGTTGCGGAAGCAGAGCATCTAGGCAGCACTGCGAACGATAAAAAAAAAAACAAGGAAAAGAAGCAGTGCTGCACCGACGGTGAGGGCAGCGAAAAAATGTGGCGCCTTTTATAAAATGCAGGACGGTGCCGATAAGAAGCGCGTGAAAAGGTATGCACTTTGCGAAAGAAGATCGTGACGAAGGAGGAGGGGACGAGTCGGCGAACGCAGTCGGGCATGCGGTAACGGCGCATCGCGATACAGGTCGCTCGTCGGGCGTTCGGCGCACCGATTAATCACCCGCGTCGCTCGACCCTCGCGACGTTCGAGATCGAGAAACGGGTCGGGTGGGGATTACGCAATCGTCTCTTCGTGTACGGCGTCGGATAGCCTCGCGAAGAGAGATCCTCTCCTTTGCCTCTTCTTCACGATTTCGTTACTGCACGCTGAGTGTGCCCGCTATCCGTTTTCTTTTGTCTTCTTTTAGCCTCTCGTATAGCCCCACACGACGGGCCAATAAAGCCAGGCTTAATGGGCTTAGCGTGGATATCGTTTGGGCCGTAGCTCGGGCGTTCATTGAGGGAAAGCGCCGCCCTTCGGTGTCATAGGTATTGGAAAAACTGAGGGTGATTTTGAAATCTGAATTTCATGAAAAGTCTGGCAAATAATTGGTATGTATTAACGAGAAGCGGTGCCTCTTCACAGTAGCGTGGAGATCTGGTAAGCCTGGAGTTTTTGTTTTTCTCAGAGCGCTTCATTCATGCAGTCACATAGCAGGATTGATTTATTGGACACTTAAGCAAAGTAGCGCCGTGTTTTGCATGAGGGGTATCTTATGTTTCAAATACGTCAAGTAGGCTTGGTTTTGGTTGTTTTAAGACATTATACTCCAGATATTATTATTATTATTATTATTATTATTATTATTATTATTATTAATATTATTATTATTGTTATTATTATTATTATTATTATTAATATTATTATTATAGGTTAAATTTGCTTGAGGACAAAGCAATCGCATTGAAAAGTGTATTTTCGTTCGTTATATGGCCCGCACTGCGCCATGATCGATCTTGGTTACTTGGTTAACCCTTCCGCCATTGTAAAAAAACAAATGAAAAACAAGAGGGCCAAAGTTACAGAAAAAGCTGTTTTGTTAGCTTTGTAGAGTTTTCTTTTTTTTGATAAATGGTCCCATTCTTCAATTGAATGGAGGTCCACCAGTAGCAAATGAAGAAAAGTAACTCATTAGCTGGCTTCACCGCATGACCACACAATGAAAAAGTGGAAATAAAAAAAAAGAAAGCTGGGGCACAAATGACTTAACATGGACAAGTGGGACGACCCATAGTGTTTCCTAAAATAAAATAGAGGTCGCTCTGGCGCTGCGATCATACAGCCACCGCGGGAATAGGTGTAGTACACAAATTTTCCCAGTCTTCGTGGTTGCGGCTTAGAACGCACTCGTGGCTTTGTTTATTGCTGTGTTTTGGTTCTAATAGAAGAACAAACCTTTGTGAACTTCGTGGCCCGATTTGAATTGGTGTGCCTATAAAAACCTCGAGGTGGTGAAGCGTGACTGCTCTACATTTGCTAGTAAAACAGCTCCAAGCCACTCGAAGCCATACGTATAGCCGCAAGAACGAAGACTAGACAAATTGGTGTATTGCCAATCATTCCCATGCTGGAAGAAGCGCCGTGCGTTGCAGCTCCCATAGACACTATAGCGCCACAGTTACCTCTATTCTATTTTTTGAAAACTTTCACTATCTAGCACTAAGAAACACAAGCATTACAAGTATTTTTCATTGATTCCGGGTGGGACCTGTTTTTGTCGATGACAAGTTCAGGGGTCATCGCTCATCTCGGTACAAAATATCTTCACGACTGTGGTCGTCAATGGTAGCGGAAGGGTTGAGTGACACTTAAGCTTTATAATAAGAAAGGAGGAATCGGCTTTCTAGAAATAAATTTCAGCATATATTTTGATAATTACTCTTGTCGAATGACAATGTCTTAAATTAAATGTTAGCTTCTCTTGCACGTTGTTCGTGTCATAAGTGAGTGCAGTGCAGGACGCGTTCTCAGTCGATTAGGTGAATGTCGACAAATAAATAGATAAATGTGCGAAACGTTACATTCACTGCTTACTTGTATGTCTTCATTGTAGAAGACAGTCATGTACGAAATTGACATTTTGCCCTGAGAATTTCGCACATTTTATGTTGAAAACGGCCTCGATACAGCGCTCGCCATCTCTGTCCCTGCTCCATTTTTGCCTGACCTACTTAATAATAAAGCTATCACAAACGTGCAAGATTTGTCTTCGTTCCATTAGCCACTAAAGCTGACGCCTTTGCCTACGGCACGGTCAGATGTGAGTCCGTCGTTATTAGTTTTTTTTTTCTGTACGCCTAATTTTACCCCGGACAGCCGCTGGCGAGCGACATGACAGGTACGCCACCGCCCATTTGGACGTTGTCACACGTGTGGCCATCATGGCCTTTCTACATTTTGCAGTCCGTACGTTTCATGCAGCGCGCGTCTACTTCGCAGCAGCTGCAAGCGTAAAACAAAGAGCTCTGATTAACGTTGATTAGGCCAGGAGATAAGATGCTGCCGTACACTTTAATCCCTTGCAGCGCCTCACTGACCCTGTTGCATGATACCCGCTTGGGTGGCGGGGCCTATACGTACGCCTCCAATTGGCACACGCTGAGATAATTATTTCGCGGTAAAATGACATCGTCGGCGACAGTAGGTAGAAAAAAGAACAGGGCTTTTTCTGCTTGGAAGAGGACCTTGAACGCATTTGCTGCGCCAGCATCTTCGCCCGTCTATCTGGCTATACTTGCTTGCTGCAGTGCCCCAGGGAGTAGCCGAATTGCGGTCACAGGGGCTGCCGGAGTGATTGACGCTTGATGCATTTGTCTGCACTGGATATCCACTAAATATACGAATAATTTTTGTCAGTGTCGATGGCTCCAGCTGCATCAGCACCCGCGAAAATGTGCACAAACGGTGCATGCATTGGGCCCAAGAGGAGAGGGAGAGATGGTGTAGTGGTTTTAAAAGAGCAAACGAAAAGTGAACCGCGCAACTGTCTGCATGAAAGTGTCGCACCTCAGTAGTGGTTACCAAGGGAAGGGATGAGGAGAGAGCAAAAGAGATAGAAAGAGAAGTAACGATTGGGAGATGCATGGTTAGAGAAGTCCGTGGACGGGGCCGCGATCGCTGGGCGGTCGTCGAAGAGAGGACATCATGCATGGACGGAACGGGGCAACCGTCGGCCACGAAATTCACGGAGCTTCTGATTGCCCCCGATATGTGAGTGAACGTAAGCTGCGGCTTTGAAGCTTTATATTTATTGCGCAGCTTGGAAACCATTTTTGCAGATGAAGCTCGGCCACAGAGAAATAAAATAAACAAGCGCGTTTCGCAGTATCAAACTAAGAGCCTTAACGTTTGCTCTAAAATCGGAAATAGTACAAAAATATGTTTAAGTTCAAGACCGACAAACTGGACTGCTCTGAGAGCACGGATTGTACGGCACAGCACTGTACTATATCAAACGAGATCAAGCTTGTAAGAATTTCATGTCAGCCAATAACTACACTGATGCTGCGAAGGTTGAGAACTGTAGGACTGACAAAGTACGTGTGGTACATTTACTACAAGTATTAGGATACCGAAGGTCACCCGAGTCATAAAAGCTATGCCTCGGTTTTCACCATGGAAGCTCTCTTTTTTCTTTATTGCCAGTCGTACGGTGTGTAACGTGGTTAATAAAAGTGAAGAATGATCAGTTATCGCAGTGCGGAACGCTTGCCCCACGCTGTTTCGCAAGCTTTCTTTTACTCACCGCGTGCCTCAGAGTGTGATAAAAACTCCTCACAAAATCTTGCTATTCGCCTTCAAAATCTACAGAATGGACACAACTTTAAAAAGAAGAATAAAAAAAGAAAAAAAAAGCTCTGGTTAGGGTATATTTTCAAGATACGGGCATTACTATCGCCGAATTCACATACGATGTAAGCTTTCCGAATTCACATACACTGACGCAAAATAGGAATAGCAACCAGTCGACCGATGCTAGTTGTAATAGCGTCTGGCTGTGTTTATACTTTTACTATCTCCTGGGACATGCAAGAAACTAAGGTTTGGAAGTGCCAAGGGTCAATAAATTTACGTGCATTGCACCGGCTTGCGACAGCGCCGCTAGCTCGAGGTATATTTCGTTGATCGGTCGGTTGAAGTGTTTTCAGAAATCAGGTGGTCTTTGCCTGGTAATCTATAGGCCTGCAAGAATTGCACCGCCTGTTCAAAATTTCACAAGGCTGTTTTTCTGCCGTCTGTAACTTTAGTACTGTAAAGATTTTGCTGTAGAAGGCGTCAAGTTATTTATTTGCATAATATTCTAGGCGTTTTATTTTAGAGAATGACAACAGCATCGTCTTATACCCCAGAGTGGACATTAGAAACTGCACGAGGTACTACTTCGCGAAGCACAGAATGTGAGGACACTTGAGTTGTGTAACACGTCATTTAGTCTTGTCGGCGTTGCAGTGTCGAAGGACAACCTTGGAAAAACGAGCACTTTCATACGCTTCGACGCCACGTCTGTTACGCAAAAAAATTCTGGCCTGCAGTGTGTTACAAATTGGTAAAATAGTGTTTCCCAAAGAAAGGAATATACATGCACAATGTATTCTTAGAGACTGGCGGAGTTAATCCAATGATGCTGCAGTATTAGATGCGAAGCAGCTGTTTGACTCACATGTGTAACGCCGTACGTACGTGCGTCCGTACGAATGCGTTCCGCAATGCGTTCCTTTCGCGTCAGGTCTTGGAGCGGTGCCAAGTAGGTCACGCCGCAGCTAGGCGCTGACTTCACGTTCACTCGCAGTGCGCGCTGACGTCACTCTCTCCCTCGCCTTCCGCGCGCTTGCCGCAGCGCCCACAGCGGCCACCTCGTTCGTTCGCACGCCACACCTGCCGCTACTGCCGCTAAACTACCCACTACGATAACAGGAACGTGCATCGATCGGCTCATTGCCAACTTCGACGTCGAATGTCCGCAGGAACCTTGCATTTCACCCATCACAAGGCCGTAGTAGTCAAGCCGAAACTTGCGCCAGCTCGGGTCCAGCGTCCGTGTCCACTCTAGTCTTCCGAAAAAAACTTCATTACATTTTTTGATTTTGTTAACTATATAGAGAATTGGCCAAAAAAAGAATGGTTGATATAAGTAGAAACAAATCTATAAAAGTGTAATAATGTTAGGACAGTCAAAAGTGAATGCGTGGTAAATCGAAATGAACCTGGGAGGAGGGGGTTCTTTATCATGCTCCTTAATCTATACAAGTGCACGGGTGTTACCTTGTATTTTGGCCCCGTTGAAAATGTGGCGTCCGTGGCCAGTGTTCGGACCCGCGCCCTCAAACTTAGCTGCGCGACACTAACGTGCTAAGCTGTTTGGGCAGGGGTTGCAAAAAAAAAGAAAAAAAACTACTAGATTTTCAGCAAGCGGGTCGTCGCTGTTTCAAACTATCAAAACTTGACATCGAGCAGTGAAACAGCACAAGTATAAAATGATATAAACTAAGTTACGCTGAACAGAAAACCGGTTTGGGACAATAAGCTGACCATGCTACTGTGCGGCACCAGCACTAAGGGGCGTATTAGCCACGATGCACACTATACATACTACACTGACATTTATGGCACTCATAGAAGATCTCGATAGAGGCAAAAATGATGTCTATAGGCCCGTGTGCACAAGTTTGGGTGCACTTTAAAGAACCCCAGGCTGTCGACATTTCCGGAGCCCTCCGCTACGGCGACTCTCATAATCATATGGTGGTTTCGGAACATTAAACCCCACATATCAATCAATCTCATAGAACATTTTTCATTTTAAGCAGGCAACGTGCACAATTTTATTTGAGCTATCTTGTTTTTTTGTTTTTGTTTTTTCAGTGCGTCGGGGGCAATTCGCGGCTTCTGAAAGTCAGAGGAGCAGGTGCATATAAAACGGGGGTACTTGCCTCCAGTATCTTTCCGCATACAGAGGTGAAAGTAGCGTAAACAGAATTTTACGCTGAATATTTATGCATAGTTCCTTTATTTTATTACAACGACAATTAACGGTATACTTCTAAACTACGAAGGGAAGTACCACATCTTGAATTGTAGCCTATAAAAGCTAGTGTGTACGCGGGTACGCGTTTGCGTGTGCTTCATTAAACGAGACCAAGGAGTCAAAGCTCAATGAATAATACATCCGATGGGTCGGTAAGGTATCGTTTCTCATTTGTATTAACTGCTGGGAGAAAGTCGAGATGCGTCTCCTGCCACGTTTAGAAGTTTACCTGCTGCAAGTTACACTCATCATCGACAAGCCATAAAATAAAACAAAAAAAACTTGCAGGAAAACACGTGCGGGTGTTACTGATAATGCGGGCCGATCGAAAGTTTGGCTTCAAACAGTCAGCTTTGTTGTTTTTGGCGGCACCATGTCATATATCGCTCGAAGGGACAAAACTAATTTATTTTCGGTGCAGAACAGAGAGAGAGGGAGAAAAAGCAAGAAAGAAAGGACTGGGAAAAGACTGGGATGTCGGGAAATACATATCCGAGCTATAGGCCGCATCGTTTGGTTCCTGTTACGCCGGCTGTTCAGATCGATTCGGCGCGCGCGCTCCGGCGCGCCAGGCCGCGCCAGAGTTCGAGCGAAAAACAATCGTTCGTTTGCGTTCAGCTCTTTGTTTTTCTCCGCGGCAGCGCTGTAAGCAAATTAAAATTGCACGACCTCCTCTTTCGGTCACCCTCTGGCCCTTGCTAACCTCCGCTTGCTTTTCGGGGGCTGTGAACGTTCGAAAATCATTACGGCGCTATAGAAAGCCTGTTCTGAAGGAGGAAAAGCAAAGACGAGGCTGACAGAGAGAAATTTTGCGTCAGATGACTGTGTGTGTGTGTGGGTACAGTGAGCTGTACTCTGGAGCAGGACGCCTGCTGAAATAATACGTGGCTGAAGACAAAAGAAGGGGGCGTGTGAGGAAGTCAGAGGAGTGATGCTCAGCGGGTAGAATGGCCGAGCGTGCGCGCTTGTGTGTTCGGGGGTAAGGAGGAGCAGTATTGCTTGTACGCGTATGCATATAAGCGTGTATGGCCCTGTTAATGAACCCACTAAAAGGAATGTAAGATGTAAGAGGAACATTCGATACACTGTTACATAGAACTTGTAGAAAACTAATAAAGCGAGTGAGAAAGAGAGAAGTAAAGCGGATTTTGCGTCATAGAATCCCCAGAGGCCTCCGTGTGTTTTTGTTTTTGACTGTACAAAAATTATTTAAACAAACGAAGCTCAGAACACTTATGAAGCAAAAACTTCAAGTTGGGTGGGGGGGGGGATAAAATAAAGAAGTCGTGCATTTGAAGAGGCAGCGTATATTCCGAAGGCGTTTGGGCTCATACATGGAAACGGAAATCGAAGTGGCTTTCCTGTCCGGCGTCCGTTGCGACATGATATAGATAGAGCGACAAAGGATAAGCCAACAGAAAAAAAAACTGAAGAAGAAGACGTGTGATAGCCATTTGCTATTGATAGTGGTTTCTGTGTGCTCCGTTCGTTTACAGATGGAGTTTGTTGTATAGGTGAATCGGGTATTTGGGAGGGAAGTGAAAGGGTTTGATAAAGTACATGGTTTTTAAAGTTTTCTTTTCGATCAATATAGCTTCACACTAGAAGAGCAACACTTTTCGGGCCAGCATATGGCTTACAAGCAGTGAAAAACACAATTGAGCAACAACAATGGGGCGTGACAAAAAAAAAGCAAGAAACTGTGAGGGGGAGCGGGTTGAGGGTTGTTAAATTGTTCATATTTTTTTCACGTCTTCGTAATATCAATACATGTTCATAAATTTGCACTTCTGTCAATATGAGGAAATACTGAAATACACAGATGGCTGAAGCAGCAATAGTGAGAGACGTGGATCAGTCGTGCTCGATACTTCGCCCATCAATAGCTCCAGAACAACTCAATTTGATGTATCGGAAAAAGTTCTGCCACGCAATCATTCAACGAAAGCAGTAGGCCGTAATTTTCAATATTTGAAAAGAAGCTCTTACTTGCTCGTTGAAACCAAGATCTTATTACAGGACGTTCACTGGTGGAGTTCAGAATAATTTAATTACCTTTTCTTTGGCGGGAATGTCAATCAATACACATGAGTGCTTTTGAATTTCGCTGCACTGAAGTATGCTCGCCGCGTCATTGTTCCAACCCGTGGCCTCAAACTCAGAAACGCAGTGCCTTAGCTCTATAATCTCCCTCGATGGCCTGCCATAACTTTCCTTTAAACTGTAAGAAAAGGTAAAAAAAAGCTTGTGTATTCTCACTTGCATGCATGACTCTCTTTAACGAGCCATACGTAAACTTTTCTTAGGAGACCGTGATCTCGTTGGAGATTCGCGGAACCCCAAAAATAGTTAATGGTTAGCCTTGAATGGATTCATATATCCGTTAAGCCAGGACCTAGTGAAAGGTTTGACATATACTATATCTTTTTTCTCCCTCAGAAGTTGTTGGAGCAACAACCTAAAAAAAGCATAACAAAGCACAGCCACGAAAAAAAATCCTGTTGTAGTAACTAGTGCTGCCTTTGGAATTTGTGACGTCGGAACAAGCAGCGACAGGTTAAGATAAAAACGAGGAATGTGCGTGTTCTTTGCGGTATTATACCTAGCCGTGCTGGACGCTAAAGGGCGCTTGTGCTCTGGATTCAAACCCGCGAGTCAGGACAGCGGTAGAGCGACGCCTTCCATGCTATGAGCGCCTCGACGAAAATAAATGGCTCTCTACTAGTGTGAAATTTCGATTATTCAGTTACACGTGGGCATGCGTGGGTTCACAAAAATCTTTTTGTATTAAAGATTTAGGGAAAGGCCGAAGAATATTTTTTTGTTAACCGTGATTCTACTCGTAGTAAAGTGAAAGAATAAGAAAGGCGAACAGTCACGGAAGTAAGGACTTCGTTTCTTTTGCCGGCAGCTATAGAGACACGCCAGATTGAACTCGAGCTGCGCATGCGCACGGTGTAGGCCTCTATGCGGGTGTACGACTGAAGAGCGCAAGAAAGTGATCCAAGGAATACTACGCACGCAACTGGAGCGTGGGAGGCCCGCACGCTCCTTCAATGGATCTCGCCAGACGTCTATTGTTTTCAAGCACGCGAGAACCCGATCACCAAGGGGCGGAGGACCCGGATGTCATGTGTTGTACCCAGCGACAGTCGCTTCGCGTACGCGACTCGTGTCATTCGTGCTTCCCAGAATCATTAGCCGATGTTTATTTACTCCATGCGGGCTCCTGCTCGTTAGTTTGAGCATATTGCGCGCAAAGTTTCGTTCGTTTTACAAATGTACAAGACAGAGGAAGCATGACGCAAATTACTCCCTTCCTAACAGTATTCATTGATGTATATAGGAGCGCTAAGTAATCCTAAAAAGGATTACTTAATCATAAAAAGGATTAACATAGCCTAAGTTGTAGTAATTAGCATGTTCTTTTTTAAGGCATGATACTGAAAAAAAACCACGTTATATATTAGTGGGGAAAGCTTGATGCATGATTACCTAAACATGAAAAAACGAGATTTCATTTATAACTTAAAGTTTAGGTTAAACCGATAACTTACTGGGACATGGCTGTATCTGACGGTGCATGCTCGGGCTTAGTTGACACGTTATTACTAGAGACAAATGCTCCACCTCTCAAGGTATCCACCGCCGTTGTGCAGTGTTTTTTTTTTCTTTTGCTCGACTGCGGACGTTAATGCCGCGGAGTTTACTCCCAGCCTTGGCGGCCGCGTTATGCTTCCACTCTGGAACAAGCTAGACGTTCAAGAATTGCAGCCGCTCGAAATTAATGGCGCCCTCCACATCAGCTCTCTCGTATTCGTACCGTAGCTTTAGTGTTTTACACCCTCACAATTATTATTCATTTTCGAGGTGATAACACCTGCTCTTATTTGCTCACTTCTAGAGGAGACACTACGCGGTGATGGCATGATGGAAAAGAAAAGGAAAAATTACATTAAACGGGGGTGTCTTACCCTTGTTGAATACGTGAAATTACTGCTCACGCATGCAGGAGTGTATGATACTGACCTACGATGTCTTACATAAATAGGTAATACAAAGTCTGTTAAAAGCATCACTGAAATATCATTATAACGTGTAGTTTTACCTGCCAAAATCAAAACGCAGTTATGAGGCACCCCGCAGGGAAAGGTTCCGGACATTTAGCCCATCCGGTGTTCCTTAAGGTGCCTTGATGTCACACAGTACTCGGGCCTGTGACGTTTCGCCTTCATCAATATGCGATGGCCTTGGCACACTGAGAAATGTTTCATAAGTATGCCTGTAGAAACCATTACGGCGACAGAAGATTCTCGGGGGGAGGGGGAGCACTTACAAGAGTTCCCACTCTAGCGTTAATAAAGGAACACTTTTTTACAGAAGTGCGATGCCTTCTTAGAAGATATGGGCGCTCCCTTTTTGTGCGAGCTTTCGTTGGAGCTCTACGGCAGTCGCCGACACTGTATATACTACATACATCCCTCGGGAGCGCATTCGCTACGAATGCGCTAAAAGCTGCAAGGAACTGCTCCCTCTCGGCAGGCACATCTCTGGCGCTCCAACGACGTTGTCGGGTTTCCCTGGATGGCGCATTTCTCCACCGAACGCCATCTGACGTTCCGCTACAAATGGTCTCCACCGTAACCCTTTTACGGTGCTCGCTTCCGTCCGCCGCTCGCCCACTGCCTGACAATGAAACGTGAATGCACAAGCTATTGGGCAACTACAGCATATACAGGCCTGAAGAGAGAACCGTTTGAGGCGAGGCGGAAGGACGTCATGGATGTTCGCGCATCCAACACAAACAACGCAAGCATCCAAAGCGCGTATACGCGTCCCAAGCGTTATCACCCTCTCAGTGATAACGGCATGGACACCGTGCTCTACGTACACGCGCCGTTAGCTCGGAAGCCGCCAAACGCATAACGCCGCCTGCCTGTCGAGGGACAGCGAGTTCCGTAGACTTCACCTCATAGTTCTGTGCACAGGCTTTCGAAGTATGTTAGGGTCATGAGAGGGTCGTTGTGTATTTTTGTCTGCTTCTCGGATATGGCATCACAAGATAGTCCTAACTTCATGTATGGTATAATTTATGTAGCGTGTTCCCTTTATTGCTGCAGTTAAGAACTTGAGAGTTGCTACCTTTAAATAGAGGTAGCCTTCCGAGTACTCAAATAAACTCCTCGTTTCTTTTACCACGCCTATTGATGACGCAAACTTTTAGGGAAACATTGTAATCACCCCTGTGCCGTTCCTGCCATGAGGGTTGAAGCCTGCGTTCGTCATGTTTATATGTGAACGCAGGATTATCTTTCTGTTAATACTCTTTTTTTTTTTGAAAGCATCGCTGCTATGGCTGTAGGGGCGCTTCTGTTCGAGGGATCTTGGAACAGGCATTCCACGTTCAAGTTCCAGAGAAAATTGTGTATCCTGCTGGGTGGGGAAGGCAAGCCGGAAATGTATTTTTAAGCATGTAGCATTGCGCACGCTTAACCGCTTTGGAAAGTTATTTTTCAAGCCACTTACTTAGTGCTTTCAACTAACTTTGCGAAAAGCACCAACAGATCTCGCTAAGACTATAGCTATGCGCATTTGTGAAACTGTGTCGACGGGACATGGCCCTCTGCGAACGTGTACGGAGCGTTGCATCCTATTGCACTCAACTATAGATGGCCCTATTGGCAGCGACGCAATAGGAGCCGCGCCTTTTGCGCACTGCCCATATAGTAGCAGGCCTGCTAGAGCTGTGCCAGAATCAATAACAACGCGAATGGTCCTTCGCTGTCGCGGCGCGCACAAGTCGGCTCCTGGCACAGCGACTGCGAGAAGCCCGCCTTTGGTTCCGCGCTGCCACGCATTAGCGTCGCCATCCTAGAGCCGCCTTTCGAGCACGCTGGGTGCCGACCCCTGGCCACAGTCGGCCATCAGTTTTCGGAAAGACGCAGCCAGGCTGGCGCCCCGGAACTCTGCTCGCATGGGAGCATATAGCGAGAGCAATGTGCGTCCTTTCTTCTTCTTTTTCTTAATTTTGTGCCGTTTTTAGTTCCGCGGTGCCATGTACAGGGACGCGAAGGGAATCGAAGGCTATGGCTAGCTCCTGGATTCGCGTGCCTTGCTCGGCGAGGATACGACAGTGAGCACTGCCCATTCCAGATAAGGAAGAAGCTGTTCGAGCTGTGCGCGCACCAGTGGTTCCGGCAGATTCTAGCTTTCTAGCGTGGAACGTGCCACTGATTGCGCATTATCTCGTTGCAAGTGCGTGGGCATCGTGGACTGTTGACCTTTGCTGATCAAGGGAAAACAAGCAAAGGGTCCCTTTTTAATAAGCAGTTAGTAATAATTAAGTTGGCGTGTGCGAGCCCGCAAACCCGCACGAATGAACAGTTACGCAGGAGCTCTAGCAGGAGTTAGCAGGAGCTCTAGTTACGCAGGAGCGCGTCTGTTGCATCCAGATATTCCCGGGAGGCAAACGGTGAGGAAAAACCACCCCAAACATTATATTCCAGATGTTCAATATTACTGTAGAACCAAGCGTGCCTCTCCTTCTTAATTGTATTGTGATATCGTAACGGAACACGTACCGATTTATTTTTAATAGACGGTGTTGTTTGTTCTCTACACTCTGAGCAAATGTTGTGTGCAGTGGACAGCAACAACGCATCCCGATACAACAATCTTTGGAAGAACGCAGTGTGTGCCATAAAGCTGGCCTGGTCCAGTGCGAATGAGTCCATTTCGTGCAGTTGCCATAGCAGTAGTAGAACTCGTAATTACATACAATTCACTGCTCTGTTCGGCGTCGCGCACAGCGAAGTTCAGCACAAACCGTGGGGCACACGTAACGCTATAAATAAGACACAAAAGAGTACCGCTAGCACTACAGAGAGCGCGAAGCGAGCCACTGGACCGGTCAATGGCTTCGCTGCGATAGCGCCACTGACGGGCCGCATTAAGCGGAACGCGGCGAGAGAAGCCTGACAGATCCCTCGGTGGTGAGATGCTCCAGATATCCGTCGAGGCTCACTGAGCCCTGACGGATGGCCGGATTGACCACGGGTAATTAGCTTGCTCGAGCCGATACGCCGGCCACGCACTTGACAATGGATACACAACCGCGACGCTCGACTGCAGATAAAACAGCCCGAGAATGCCAAGTACGGTAAGTGGTGCGCAGAACGTTTGGAGGTGCGCACGCATGGTTTTACGTTTCGCTGAATTTCACTTATCTGCCAAAGAGAGAAGTTGCATGGTTCGTGGTGGCCTTTTCGATTTAATTTGTCCGCTTCCCAATGTGCATATCGACATTTAGGATGACAGAGCACTTTGGGCCAGTCGAGCTGCAGCACGAGCAGCAATGCCATCAAGGTCAATGTACAACGCTATCTTTCTATGTGTTATATGTACTAAGGCTTAGCTGGTGCTTAGCAGCGTACATTAACGCTGTAGATTAGAAGTAACGATAGCTCAATCGCACTAAATGTACAGGAGTTTTTTGACAGATTGTTTAAAACTGCGTGGGCTGCGCTTCTTGACATGAGATGTCTTTCCACGGATGTCGTGCTATTTTCTTAGTACATCCTGGATATTTTAACAAAGAAACAACGGTCTATAATTTACTGTTTGTCTTATAGTATGCTGCTGATGTTAAATGAACAATTGGAGCTAACTCAAGCGCTGTTAGAGTTCAAGCGGACGTTCTTCTACCACGGGGATAATGTCTCTCTGTTTCTGCTCTTAAGCTTCAACCCTTTGCAAAGGGTCTACAATAGTACACACCTGTTTACTAAATTGTTCTCTGATGCGGGGGAAAGCATTCAGACCTGGTCGAACGTCAATCTGGCGACCTTGGCGTCTCTTACAAGCCAGTCTTCAATATTCAGTGCTGATTTCTTGAGCGTAAATTTTTCTACACTCAATTTGTTTCCTTTACGACACGTAAATATAGTCTCTTACAAGCCAGTCTTCAATATTCAACGCTGGTTTCTTGAGCGTAAATTTTTCTACACTCAATTCGTTTCCTTTACGACACGTAAATATAGCAATACTGGTGGCAAGAACGTCTTGAAACACAAGCAGTGAACTTTGTACGCAGTAAGACGGATGAGGTACAGCTTCATTCATTAACCACGAGGAAGTTGATGGCAGCGGAGAATGCATTTTTTCAGAAGAGATCATACGTGGAACTGTTTTTACGCCATTTATGGTGATTAGACACGCGGGCTTGATTGACGTGCCAGTGTGCCAAAAAACAATACGAAGTTTGCTGAGGTTGTAAGTGTAAGAATCCGAGCTTGTCTTCATTTGGTCGTTAAAGCGATAATTCATCATTAGTTGATCTACGTGACTTGCCACTCTCGTATAGTACACAGAGGCTGGTTAGTTCATGTGGGTTTATTTTTCTGCAAACTTAGTTTATCACTTTGGTCTTCTTTATTTATTTATTTATTTAATTTTCGGTCGCACTCTTGTAAACGAAGGTACCGTATTTTTACGGGTTGCGATCGATGACGGTGCTGCTCATTGGAAAACCCCCAAGGCACTCGCATCAGGACGGTATGTGCGTAGTCCCGACTTTCTCCCTTTTGAGGATGTTGATTTACGTTATTCCGTGCACTATTTCGAGGAAGCGAAACTTGAAGAAACGTTCGAACTGATGGAAAACGAGAGCGAAAGAACCGTGTAACCGAAAAGGGGAGGCAGTGACCCTTGACGAAGAGCCGTGAAGCGTGCGTTGCACATCGCATTGGTGGAAGCAGCGAGATGGCGTAGAGGCGCTTCGCGAGTTGTATATACGTGCCCAGAAAGCGGGATCGAATGGATGACGGCGAAGCCCCGCTTTTTTAGGAAGAGACTCGGACAGAGGGCGCTGCCGCGCCTTTTGACCACGCCCGCGAACCGTGCGACACGTGACAGAGTGCCTGCACTTCCACGCGCCTATTCCGCGGTGACTCTGTATACACAAGGACGTACTTGCATGACTGGGTGCCGTACTTTCATATGAGGGGCACGAGCAGGTACCATTAACTCTGCTAAGCACACAAGGCTCACGAGACACCATTGCTGTTAGCAACACGCGTATTAAGTCGAAAACCCTAGATGCCTTGTCAAACGTGAAAGTTGTCCTTCGGCGTCGGCCTCGTCAACAGGAGTGTTGCATAAATTATCGTAACGTAATGACGCCTAATGATCGTGTCACGTGGTGTGATGACTTGGTCAAAAGTGTGTCCGATCACGAAAAGCTGTGTAAAACAACGTTAGATGCTGAAAGTTTTCGGATGAGTCCAGTGGAGGATGAGTATATATAGACTTTGATGAAAAAAAAATATGGCGTTTGGCTGAGGGTCATGTTAAGGAAATGCCAAATAAAAGCACCCAGTGAGTTTTTGTGGCATCTCCACGTAGTACAGTTTCATTCTCAGTTGACAGAAACGCCCTGTCTCACGTTAGTCTACGTCAAAAGTTCAGGGATCCCGAATGTCGAAACACGCGCGTAGTCTTAACATTCCCGTTGCTTCGGCAGGTTTGAAATATTTTATTTCCAGCATGTTCTTAAAGGCGCTAACAGTAACTGTGCAGTTAGACTTAATGCAGTCACAAATTGCTGGAAAATTCACTTCTCAAACTTGGGCTATCTAAACATTTGACGGCCAATGTATGGGGCGTGATTTTCTTTCGTATGTGCTGACTGGTACTACAGCTGCGCTTTGCAGCCTTGCGCTCTTAAACTTCACGGATACGGACTATTACGTTTGTGACATTCATTAACCATCCCATTTCCCATTTCTAAGCAAAAATTAAACACTGTACAATAATTCATTTTCCTTTGTTGGCGTGAAGTCCTTTGCGTCTTCCGCTGTTGCACAACCCGTGGTACACTCCGCGGTACCAAGGTTCCACCCCTGCTTCACAAGTTTGCGTGCCTACACATGATTGTGCTGGCTGTCCAACATTTGTTCTTTCTTGAGTCGAAGCATATAAGCCGAGCTTTTGCAGAAGTTGACAGTGCCGCCAAATTTCGATAAACTTCCTTCTCTACCCGTATACGTGGGCAGTAGTAACAACTATCATCGAAGTGGCACAAAGAGCAGCACACTGGAGCGGCGCTGCCTCATTCGCCAGCCTGTATTGTCCGCTAGTGTTAGGCTTAGTTGTTAAAAAAAAGGCACGCAGACACTGAGAACCATAAAAACTTGTCCTTCTCAATTGAAACTCACGAATGGACTCTGTATTGCCGGGAGGGACCATATAGAAGATTCACAATGCCCTTCTTCGATGTGAAAAGGGTTACGAACGCGAAGCTCCAGAGTCGCGCGCTGCTGAGAATTGAAAAGGGCTTGCCCCATTTGAGCTTTGAGCGGCAAAATGTCATTGAAGTCGGCGCGCCTCTATATATGAGTGCACGAATGTAGATAAATGAGCCTGTCGCCAATAGATGTACTACAGGGTGCGAGAAATGAAATGAATGTGACTTGCGGAGACAAGCTATAGCCACATGCTAAAGCTGCAACACAAACGTGACAAAAAAGGTGGTAGCCTAATATTCAGTAAACAAGAGTGGATTTAATTGGGGCGGCAGAGATGTTATTTTTTTTGCTTGAGTCAGTACGCTGATGAGATTGAAATTGAAAGTATCTTTTGAAAAGCAGTGTAAGACTTGTTGAAAAAGAAAGGGCAGTTTCTGAACGAGAATAAAGAAGTCTGTATATAGAGAAACACGTACAGTCAGTGCTAGGAACGCGTGAAACAGAAACGAAGGAAGAGAAGGCGTGTTCGAGACAGTACATTGAATAGAGTGATGTATACGGTAGCGTTGGACCACGACTGTAGCCGCTGTTATGATGTAACAACCGACCACGCCACAATGCATTGGATGACATAACACGCACAAGATTGGACCAAAAAGTTCTTCGCCTACCTAACTTATAGGGAGTGTATAGAATAGATAGATAACACAGTTACTGAAGTCTTGGAATTCACCTCCGTTTTTTAGGGGGAGGATCGTGGGCCACTCCAGCGTAGGGGCGGGTATGTAGCTTCACCGCCAAGCCGTGGGCCTTATCAACAGCCTTGATTTGTAGGAAGACCGGCTCCTTGAGCATGGAATTAGTAATTTTCAGAAATATATTGATGATATCCTTGTAAAGAGGGGCACATTAAAGAATTTTAATTCTTAATTTAAGGTTTAGGAGGTTTCCGTCGCCATGCTTTCTGTGAAAAGAAAAAATTGATGTAGTTCAAATGTTATTTTGCAGATATGTCTTTTAAAGAGCATGTACGTGTAAACCGAGTAAGGAAATGTGTTTATTATCGGATGGTGATGGTGGCAGCGAGCAACCTCGCACAAATACAGGCTTTTTGTATTCTTACTTCCGTGGTCCACTGTCACGCGTGAATTTCTTCAAATTATCACAATGTGACGAGAAGAACTCTGCCAAAACTCAAAAAGGGCCTCTTCCAAACGACAGGGGATTAATAAACTTCAACAAATGTTCTGTTTACGGCAAAGCGCACAGGTCTATTGTTTTCATTCTTTTTTTTCTTGTTTTCTCGTAACAGTTGCAATCAAGTGACAACCACTGCGTATAAGAAGCAGTAAAGCTATAACGTGAATAATAAACCAACCGCGTTATCTCGACTCCACCCATGCTTCCTGTATTTACTAGACGAGCTCTGTGCCCGGAGACGCCACGTGACAAGTACAATGACGCGCACCACCTGAAAGAAAATGAAGCACCGAGATTGATGATTGCGCATTCCACGACAGCCCTGCCTGTCAATGTGTGACGCTTTCGCTTCAACGTCGACATTCATTTTGCTGTGTTCTCATACGACGCGTTCGGGGCCGTCACTCAAGCATGCGCTTCTAAGCAGTACAAGATCACGTGGTACATACACGCAGACCAAAGGCTTTTTATGCCTTTGTCGTCAGAATCGCGACGCTCGTGGGTCGAAGTGGGCGTGTTTTGCTTCGTGCGTGCCCGTGCATAGTGCATGAAGCAGGCGTGGTTGTGACGCCTGTGCTGGCCGCATAGATGAAAGATGCACGCGTAAAGGCGGAAGTGTCTATGCTCTGTCCCCTCGCTGGCGTTTTCAGATAGGGCGGGCTACTTCGCAGCGGAGGCTCTTTCCTCATCTTTAACCACAATGAATGTGTCTCCTTATGTGTCTTTTGGCCTTTAAAATTAACGACCACGCATTCAATTATTTTTTAGCTCCCATATGCGTGTATGCTGCATGTGAGCTGTAGCTCGTCTCATCACTCAATTATTTTTTCTATATAATTGCTATAAAAAACAGAACATGTGCCGTATATATTACATGCACAGCTCGCGGAGTTCGAAAAATGCGAAAAATGATCACAAATAACAGTTAAGCTGCGCAGCTTCTCGTGAAAATTTCTTCGATAGCCATGTACCGTATACCCGAGCATGTGTGGAAACAACAGATAAGTGCGACGTGTGCCTCAAGTCGTGTATAAGCATACAGGGGAAGCTTTACTACGTTTTGAACGATTAATTGATTTCTCTGATTCTACAGGATACTTGGTTACATGTGTAAGTGGTCTTGAGGCCAACAATGAGGGAACAGTTTTTTTTTCCTCGTGTAGTTTGAAAGAGAAATGGCCTTAGAATTTTCTTCGACTGTTTTTTCCTCCGTATAACGTAGTTAGCGCGTTTCAGTGTCCACGAAAGTTGCGTTATAAGTCCCAATGATCGCGCAACACGATTCAAAAAAGAGGAACGGCTTTACGGGAAGCAAACATATAGTGCATATTGTTACCAGTATACTGAAATAGCTACTGCTAATTTTTAGTTAAAGACAAATTACTCTAATTATAATTGTAACTCGAAAAGTGCTCCCCTAATTATCGAAATATCAACGAGGCATATGTGCATCTGTTGAAGTGACACCTGTCTGTGCTACTTCCAGCAACGTATTAACTGCGTGCTCAATTTTTATCTGCGATTGAAAAAAGCCCGCGAAATATGAAAAGGAACATGTGACTGCGCTCTCACCCGCAAAAGAGAGCAGCGCCCTCAAATAACCTTACTGTAAACAACCGCATTACCTCTTTTTCGTTGCCAGAGACAGCGTATTGCACATTGGAAAGGGCAGGTCGGTCGGGTGCCAACGTGCGTCGCAGTTTAGCAGGGTTTCATTTCGCTTGCTTGTACGTCGCTTTCACGATTCATATGTCACGGTCAACTGTCGGCGCCCGGATCTCTGTTATGACTCGAACGATTGCAGCTTGGCTGTGTAAAATCAAGCCGGCGTGTTTTTTCGGACAGGAAGTGGCAGATAGTGTGATCCGTACTTTTTTCTTTCTTTCTTCATTTTGTTCATTGCTACTGGTTATCTCAAAGTGAGCTTGTCCGAGGGCGCTTTTTATTTTTTGAGGTGCTTCTCACGTGTTATTTTTGTATTTTCCGGGCTTTCTTTATTAACAGGGAAAAAATGCGCACACAATTAGTACGTTGTTCAAAGTAGCTCAGACAGATGTCGTTTAAACATGCGCACACCTCCCTCATCGACATTTTGATAGTTTGGCTAGTACTTTATATGTTACAAGTATGATTGTGAAAAATAGGCAATATTTAATAACGAGAAAGAAATAGTAGTGGCTACTACTGTACACTGGGAAGAATATGATCTAGCTTTGCCTTGGGTAACGCCATTCAGTTTTTTTCTATCGCGCTGCGTGATAATTGGACACCCTATATATGTTTCGGTAGTTCTTTAATTGTTCAGATTTAACGTCCAAAAACCACCATCTGATCATCAGAGACGCCGTAGGGGAGGGCCCCGGAAATTTATACCGCCTGGGGTTCTTCAACGTGCACATATATCTAAACAAACAGGCCTCAAGCATTCTCGCCTTCATTTACAATGTGGCCGCCGCAGTCGGGATTCGGTCTCGTGACACAGTATATATATATATATATATATATTATATGCGTGTGTGGTGGGTGTTGTGTGACCTGCATATCCGATGCCCTCACATCGACAACGCAAAAACGCATCACAAAAAACTCTTGCTACACCTCATGAATTGGGACGTACGGATAAATGTTCATACGATACAACGAACGGGCTTATATATACGTGCGCCCAGACTGCCGGAGGTAAAAAGAAGAATGACCGTTCCAGACCTCTGGCTGTTTCCGATCATTTCTTTTGGTGGAATTTCATCGCGCAGCGCCAGAGAGCATCGTTTATTCATACTGATCAAGCGACTCGAGGAATGATAACGTCACTCTTTTATCGCGCCAACTGTCGCCGGACACCAACAATAGCGAGATCATGGTCACTGCACCGAAAGGGGTCTAAGTAGCATGCCCCGCAGGCTGTATACATGTCTAGGTGTATGCATAGGAAACGTGAAGACCGGAATCGTAGCTTGATCTTCCCCTGCTGTGAAACGAATGGATTACACGCGCATAAGAAAAAAGGAAGAGGCGAAAAAAAAAACTACGACAAAAAATCAAACGCTGAAGTAAACGAGCGAAAAGAAGGTCCAAACGTCCAACCTAAGTGTTGCACCAAGTGCATGTATTTTAGATGCCGGCGGCTGCGTTGGTGGGGCCGGCTCGTCCACGCAACAATAGTGGCTATATCTCACGGATTATGCATTCAACATAAGAAACTGCATGTGTTGCAGGATATATATATATATATATATATATATATATATATATATATATATATATATATATATATATATAGTTTTTGTGAAGGTGCAAGTGGGGACCGTCTCTTTGTGGGAGGCGCGAGCGTTGTGCACGAGCTGTGAACGCAGAACCCGTTATGGTGTTCCTGTTATCTGTCCCGGCTTTCTGCCTGCTACTAGACGTCGTTCATAAACACCCTTTCAATATATGTAGGCCCTAGTACCCCCCCCCCCCCTCCCTTGTTGTTGTCGCAGCAACACCGTACTACACGTGCGCAACACGTATATAGTACGGAAACTGCATATAGTCTGTATATGCCTCATTGCAGTGCACTGCCTTTAGCGTGTCTTACGTAAAAGTTAACGGTTCCGCTGCAAGCGGTGTTAAACAGGCTCCTTGAACAGGGGGTTTATTTTTTCCGAGTTTACTATCGGCGAAAAGTTCACCTGAATCCTTCAGTGCCAGGAATTAAACAAAAAAGCGTATTTGCGTGATATCGAGCACTCACTGTTAGAGTATCACGTGGCAGTCTTCGTCTTTGAAGGGAAGTAAGAAAAAAAGACACAACGCATGCTTTGGTTATTTGAGATAGTCCTGCTCGCTTATACGCTTGATGAACAATGAGCACCACTCTTGAAAATGTGGGCTTATTTTTACCAAAGTTATTTATTATCCGCAGATTTGCAACGACATAGTGCTTTTCTCGTATTTGTGATAAAGCAATGGTTTTTGTGTTCCGCGTATTTGTAGCTGGCAGGAACAGTTTGTTGATGTGAAATTTTATTTTTTACTTTTTTTGTATGCTATTTCTTCGTTTTTGAGACCTCTAATGATAGCTTGCAGGATAAAGGATAGCTGAGCAAGTTGGTTTGATTTCATCATTAAGGTGAGGCAGCTCCAGGCGACGTATACCAAAGGAAAAAGAGAGGAAAAGCCGACATGCGGTCTACTCTCTCAGCTGTTGGGAGCGCAGCACATATCTTTCCTCTTTTGGTTCCGTGTATTCGTCCTCTATCGTAGGCTTACAAAATGGATGTAATGCTTTTATTCGCGCTAGTTCGCTCAACAAACTACAGGCCA
Source organism: Rhipicephalus annulatus (assembly GCA_013436015.1). NCBI lineage: Eukaryota > Metazoa > Arthropoda > Arachnida > Ixodida > Ixodidae > Rhipicephalus > Rhipicephalus annulatus. The sequence goes on along the minus strand of WOVY01001162.1, from coordinate 462,422 downwards.
TGCAAATAGTAAACCTGAAACGGTTGATTCAGCGGTATTAAACGCAACCTCAGTTTACTGAAATTCCTCCTGAAAATAGCCGCTAGGAGCACAATTGTACATCACACATACGTGAACATGAAGTAAAGTTGTATGGAGCCAATAAAGCCAGCTTACAACATATACACACCACATTTATCTTTACAATGCGAAAGTAATAGCGCATCAAGTATACTCATGTTATTTTAGCATCAACTAATACAAGCAAAAAGTACTTTGTAGTCATATGTATTCATATATGCATATGCGCTAGTACTCCCATATAGCCGCGAAATGCGTGTTCTCATTAACGACCGTTTGTGTCAGGCATGGGCCTACACATGCCGAAGAGTCCACTTATTAATGCGGCGCTGCCAAGGCCAACTGTGGGGCCTGTCTACTGCGGCTGACTTATAGAAATTAATTGCGGGCGCTTCAGTTCGAGCCAAACTATAGCACCCTCCCCTCACTCTCCAACGGCTCGTTTCTCATCTCGCTCTCCGAGCAGGGCACATCGCTGGCGCCTCGCAGTGCGCAGGAACGCGCCCCAGTTGAAGAGGAAGTGTGATCACGTGGTCCAAGCGTCTGCACACCCCCAGCGGCAGGAAACCGCTTGCGCAGCGGTAACGACCCGTGCTGGTCATTAGGGCTTCATTAATAAGCTTCCAACACGTGCCCACGGGTATGCCACAAAGAGAGCGAGGTAGTTCTTGCTCGGATCAAAAGTGTGCGGCCGCGAGTGCGGGCGTAAGTAACATAAAACCTGCTGACCCGGACTCGTTAACTAAAGTTGAGTAAGAAGGAGTACACTGGGCCGTATATGAGCCAACTTTCTTCAACAGAAGCTGCCGCGTCATATGCCATGCCATCTGCAAACATATATATATATATATATATATATATATATATATATATATATATATATATATATATATTGTTAAGCGGTTTATTGGCGGACACTCAGCGATGATTAACGACAGCGACAGTCAATGCGGGGATCGACTCTCTGCGCGAGCTGCTCTTCTTCTTATGAAAAAGGGCGACCCACTAGAAGGCGCTGCAGAGGACGACCCACTGTTCAAAGGCTTTACCACAACTACCCCGGGTACGAAAAGGGAGCCGCCTGGCGACCTAACAGGTGGTTACAATGAGCGGGTCATGGTAGGCCTTCAGGCGCTCCACGTTAACAATGTCGCGTCCTCGACGACGCATGTCCGAAGATGGTTCGATGGGTTCAATCAAGTAGTTGACTGGGGAAGTGCATTTGATGACACGGTAGGGGCCTTCATATTTGGGCAATAGTTTTGAAGATAGGCCAGTTGCAGTAGTAGGGATCGAGAGCCAGACGAGCGCTCCAGGGAGGTACGTGGGCGCAGTAGTGCTGGCGTCAGCGCGAATGACTTTTTGCCGCTCTTGATCATGCGCTGTAAAGGTCCTTGCAAGCTCTCGACACTCTTCAGCAAGCTTGGCTGTAGCAGAAATAGGCGCCCACTCGGACGGATCTGGCTTGTACGGAAGTATAGTGTCGATGGTGTGCGACGGGTGCCTTCCATATAATAAAAAGAAAGGTGAAAAGCCAGTAGTGCTTTGTGGGGCGGTGTTATATGCGTAGGTGACGAAGGGTAGAATGTCATCCCAATTTGTGTGGTCGGCGGCGACGTACTTGGAAAGCATGTCGCCGAGCGTACGGTTGAAGCGTTCCGTGAGGCCATTCGTCTGCGGGTGGTAAGCAGCAGTTTTGCGGTGAACAACGTTGCACTCTTTGAGAATGGCTTCGACGACTTCAGACAGGAAGACGCGGCCTCGATCACTGAGCAGTTCCTGAGGTGGACCGTGTCGCAGCATGAATCGTTGGAGCAGGAAGGAGGCCACATCGCTCGCTGTAGCCGCGGGGAGAGCGGCAGTTTCGGCGTATCGCGTGAGGTGGTCCACAGCAACAATGGCCCAGCGCTTACCAGCTGACGTTAGTGGAAGTGGCCTATACAAATCGATGCCAACGCGCCCAAACGACCTGGCAGGGCAAGGTAGAGGTTGCAGACCTACCGGTGACAGTTGCGTTGAAGTTTTGCGGCGCTGACATTCTATGCACGAGCGAACGAATTTCTGCACGTAGCGGTACATGCCGCGCCAAAAGTACCGTTGGCGAATGCGGTGGTAAGTCTTCGATACCCCGGAGTGCGCACACTGCGGATCAGAGTGAAAGAATTCGCATATGTCAGAGCGCATACTGCGAGGTATGACTAGTAGCCACTGGCGGCCGTCACCGTTGTAATTGCGTCGGTGGAGGAGGTCGTCGCGAACGGCGAAATGGTGGGCTTGACGACGCAACGCGCGAGTCGATGGAGTGGATGGATCAGTCAGCAAGTCTATCAGTGATGCAATCCATTGATCCTTGCGCTGTTCAGTAGCAATGGCATGAATGCTAATCGAAGAAATGGCAAGGTGATACACTGAGTTGTTAGCATTGTCGTCAGGCAAGGGAGAGCGCGACAGGGCGTCGGCGTCAGCATGTTGCCTTCCATTGCGGTATAGCACGCGGATGTCATAGTCTTGCAGGCGAAGTGCCCACCGGGCGAGACGGCCTGAGGGATCTTTCAATGACGACAACCAGCATAGTGCGTGGTGGTCGGTGACGACATCAAATGGGCGACCATACAAATAAGGTCGGAACTTTGCAAGGGCCCAGACGATTGCCAAACATTCCTTCTCGGTGACTGTGTAATTAGTCTCGGCTTTAGTAAGCGTACGGCTCGCGTACGCCACGACATATTCCGGGAACCCTGGTTTGCGCTGCGCAAGGACAGCGCCGAGGCCGACACCACTGGCATCCGTGTGTACCTCTGTAGGGGCCGTAGGGTCGTAGTGGCGGAGTATGGGAGGCGACGTCAACAAACGACGAAGTGTTCTGAAAGCAGAACGCGATTGGCGAGCCGGCTGCTGATACGAGTGCATGGTAGGTGGCACTCGGGGCACGTGGGTGACGCCGGCGTATGTAGGCGAGACCGTTTCTCCAAAGGCCTGGGGCCTCGCGACGGTTTCGGTGTAATTTAGGGGAACAGTTGCAGAAATCGGTGGGGGCGGCCTTGCAACAACTTGGGCGTAGCTGAGTGGCACTGATGCAGGAGGCGGCTGGTGGTATTCAGGGACGACCTCCGCGATTTCCTGCTGAATGGCTCGGCGGAGCGGAGGTAGAAGTGTACTTGATGGCTGTTGAGCATGTTGTGGGGAAGCAAAAGCCAGTAGAGAGACCTGGCGGGCAACTTCCTCACGCAGGAACGACTTGATTTCGGCGAGCAAGGTTGCGTGGTCAGAAACTGCTGACAAGGCCGAGAGATCAGCATCACGTGGTGGCGGGCGACGGGTCATCAAGCGCTGCCGCCGCAGCTCGTCGTAACTTTGGCATAACATGATGACTTCTGCCACAGTGCGGGGGTTCTTTGCCAGGAGCATGGTGAAGGCATCGTCGGCGATGCCTTTTAGAACATGCGTGATTTTGTCAGCCTCTGACATGTTCAGGTCGACTTTCTTGCACAAGTCAAGTATGTCCTCGATATAACTTGTGAAGGACTCGCCGGTCTGCTGGGCTCGTTCACGTAAACGCTGTTCAGCTTGCAGCTTACGAACGGCCGGGCGGCCGAACACGTCGACGACAGCGGTTTTAAAAGCGGACCATGTCGGGAAATCAGATGCGTGGTTGTTGTACCATATGCCGGCCACACCCGCGAGATAGAAAAACAGGTTGCCGAGTTTACCTGCCTCGTCCCAATGGTTGGGGACGCTCACGCGTTCGTACATGGCCAGCCAGTCCTCGACGTCGGTGCCATCCGCTCCGGTGAAGACAGGAGGGTCGCGGATGCGGGGGACACCGGGACATGGCGTCGGCGTAGCAGGAAGCGTTTGCTGGGCGGCGTCTTGGTACATGGTTGGAGGCACGGTACGGGATCGAAGCTCCAAGGGCATCGAATGCGGACCGAAGGTGTTTGAAGGGCAAAGCACTCTCAGCACTCTCCACCAAATTGTTAAGCGGTTTATTGGCGGACACTCAGCGATGATTAACGACAGCGACAGTCAATGCGGGGATCGACTCTCTGCGCGAGCTGCTCTTCTTCTTATGAAAAGGGCGACCCACTAGAAGGCGCTGCAGAGGACGACCCACTGTTCAAAGGCTTTACCACAATATATATATCCAAGCGATGACAAGTATACTAACTAAGCTTTATTCAGCTTGCTGTTTTACATGCTGGAAAGCGTGCGGAAATGTTCAGTGTCACAGAGAGAGAGAGAGAGAGAGAGAAAGAAAGAAAGAGCAGGCATCATTTTAAATGGCTCACAATTGGCATGCATAGTGAACAGACAGGCGAGCACTTGGATCAGGTACCTTCGAGTACTGCAAAAGCGTGCAGACTTGGTGCTTTGGAACAGGAGGCATCGTTTATAGGAATTAAAAACTTTATTAGTGAATAAAACATTTATAAAAAAAGAAAAGAAAAACTTATAGGAGCGCTTTCCCTCGACAACTCGCAAGTGGTGTCTGAAAAGTGTTCACAGTACGAATAGCAGGAGTTCTCATTTCCATTACTCATTAGTTTGTATGCGTGCAAGAGCTCTTGCACCTGTAATAACCTCTGTTGCATAGAGGGATACCCGAAATGGTCGATGTGCGGTGCAAGTGATTGCCGACGAACGCATCTATAGCCCTTCACGTCACATCGGAGAGATTGGTCTCCTCCCTCTCGGCCGCCTATAACAGGCCGCCTCCCAAGCTGTCCGGCTCATTTCCTGGCATCAAGTGCGGTGGTATAGCCATGTATTCGATAGATTGAGGGCGCGAGTTCGAGATAGCGCACATCATCGACGAACCGCCGAAGCGAGCGCAGTTTCGTCGGCCGCCGCCACCACAAACAGGCATCTAACGAGGCACTATTTTAACGCGCAGTTTGATTAAACGACTTTCCAAGAGCCCCTGGGAGGGGCTGTTGGTGTTGACTGTTTTTGAGAGACCCGCCATGTTTGGAGCCGAGATGCTCATGAGATGGCTGCTGTTGCTTTATTGCCCTTGGTGGCTGCATCGAATACTCTTTCACTATGCGGACTTAATGGCCTGAGTTTATATTTGCACGTAACTTGTTAATCTGTTACTTCTTTTTTAATTCAATGCAGATTTTGTTTTAAGGCATTCTGCTTAGTTTTCCGGCGTCTTTGAGCGTCTCAGAATAACAACTCATGCCTGTGATGAGGCATCATCTAGGAGGGCATTTCAAGAGGCAATAATGTTTTCACAAATTTCATCATGTTTCTGTTTACTAGAGTGCGTGCAGCGGTGATTGACACCACCAGAATGAGTTTAAAATATATATAGAAATTGACACATTTAGAGTAAGTAATAGGTAGCTGAATGAATGTGTTTCTGTAGTTCGCATCAGTCTGTATACTATGTGGTTGTAAACTACACCAGATGGTTGTGAAGTAAGTATTATATCCCGCAAACTATATACATACAAAGATAACAATAGATTCAATACAAATTAGTATCCTAAAATGATGTTGGGCCAACGGTGCCGTGACAGTTCGATGTCTGAAAATATAGAACACATAATGTGAAAAGACGTGTGACTTCCCGCAAATTATTTTGCTATCTACATTGATTTTACCTGCCTTTTGTGGCGTCATTATGTTCAAATAATTTTTAAAAGCTTTTCATAATATGTGCTTTCCGTTTGTTTCATACAATTATGACAAATATACATCATGTCAGCTTTAGGTGAAGTTGCGAAATTTCAGCAAGAACACGATTGATTCATTGATTTAATGATTGATTGATTGAACTTTATTGGCTTTAAATAAATAAATAAATACAAATGAATTGGAAACACTGTATGGCCAACATGACCGTACCAAGATATCAATACAGGTGACAGGAGGCTTCACAACCTCAGGAGTTCAATCCACAATGACTAAAGTACTTGTGCCTTGAGGCCCGTGCGCTTTAACTGAGGTGCGTGTTAAAGAACAACAGGTGGTCGAAGTGTCAAGAGTTCTCCACTATGGCGTCCCTCATAATGATATCGTGTCGTAATTTTGGAACATCAGATCCAAGGTATTATTATTATTATTATTATTATTATTATTATTATTATTAGTTATTGTAGTAGTAGTAGTAGTAGTAGTAGTAGTAGTAGTAGTAGTAGTAGTAGTAGTAGTAGTAGTAGTAGTAGTAGTAGTAGTAGTAGTAGTAGTGACTTATTGGACTATCGAATAATCGGGTCATTAATAGCTATTATTTGTGCTGAGTATGAGCAATATGGAAGCCAAGGCTCAGGCAAAAGGTTCAGAGAAGGTGGAACTATAAAGGGAGGAAAAATTCAGGAGCAACGTAGCAGATCCGAATTCGTATCCACCGTTTCGACTATCGGTCTGTTCTTGTTGCAGTCTTGTCGCAGTTGCGGCCTTCAAGAGTACAGGACCGCATGTCGAAACATTGTCTTGAGCGACGACCCGTGTTCAAGAACTTTTCCATCTCTAAGTGAAACAGAGGTATACATGGCTGTCGTTCTATTAACACGATGCTACAGCGATAGATGCTTGGGCAGCGTGCCTCGCTAAGAAGAAAACTAGGACATACGCGGTGGCGCCTGGTATTGATTGTTTGCCGCCAAAAGGTTACAGGTTTGCGCGACGAATCGAAGCCAAGCTCGGGGGTCATTAGGAATGGCTATCGATTTGCATACCACGTCAGACGTTGCATTCCATGTAACAATATACAATTGTCGGAGTTTGACTGGTCTCGCTTCTCTATCCAATAAAGTGTAACGCGAGTGTATTTTTAGCTTTCTGGCGATGCAGATTTGACTTTGGCAATCAATACGAGTGCTTCTGCAAAAGCTAAAAAAATAAAACTTGAAGTTTTTAGAAAAAAAAGCAGCATCATGTCTAATTGAAGTATATTGTCGTCTGTCGCGGTGGTACAGCGGTCATGGGGCTCCGCTGTTGACCTAAAGATATACTGGCTTCGATGCCCGTCTCGGTGGTCGTTATTCGATGGCCGCGACATGTTTGAGGCACATGTTATATGCTATGCCATTGGTTGTTAAATAACAAAGGATGATCGAAATTCATGTAGCCATCCGCGAATTCATAACCATATCGTGGTTTAAGCAGATAAGCCTTCAGATGCTATTATTTCTTCTACTGATGAAGTTAACGTATTCATGTTTATCATCACACGTGTTGATGTGTTCGTTAGGTGCATTTTTGTTCCCCTTTCTGGTACATAAGGGAAGAGCAGTCACCAAGATGCTCGTTTAGTATAATATGTATGTCTTTTTTTTCGAAAGCATACCTTTAGGTATAGCAATTCGCATCTGTCAAAAATGCGCATGCAAATTTGCTTCGTATATGAAGTCCAACGGTGAACGGTGAAATGGTCTGAGTACAGAGTTCAAGGTCGGGGGATCCTCAGATGCCCAGAATAAAAAAAAAGGCGCAAGTTTGCCAACAGCATGGTTTGTGTGTTGTGACACCCTCTTGCTCGTAGTTAGGAAAGAATGACAGAGAGAAAGAAGGAGAGGAGGGGGCAGTGTTGTTGACCGATTGTCACCATCAGGGAAGTCCAGCAGTTGAAAGAGGAAGGGGGGGGGGGGTGAGCCCCGAAGTGGCGTACGTCAGCAGTATATAGAAGCTGTGCAAACTTTGCAAACTGAGCACACCAAAAAGAAAAAACAACAACAACAAAGACGTTAAAACGAAGGTACTTAACCGTGAGTATCTGTAGAAGCATAGGAAAGTACAAGAAAAAAAGAAGTTGAGCTGACCTCTTCACGCGAGCTGCTTAAAGAGGACGGCTCCCGCTCCGGCAGGCGACAAGCTCCCGAGGAGTCTTAATTACCCTTTTGGCCCTGATGACGCGCTCATTGTCTCCGCGCTCATGAAGAGCCGCTCTCCGGAAAAATAGCCGCCGCACCGGCTAAACTCGTCCGACGCACCGAGGCGTGCTCGAAAGGGCATGGTTTGCGAGAAGCTGGCGCCCTCCGCTATCCTTTATTATCGCGGAACCCTGATCGCTCGTGGCAGGCGCCAAGGAAGGGGGAGAAGAAAAGGAGGGAGTGCGATTCCTTTGTCTGAGGTCAGGGTGGTGTGTGCGCTACGGGACTCAGTCAACCGGCTACACCGCTGCCGCTACTTGGAGCCGCAAAGCGGCTAGACAATATGGAGCAAACAGAGGAGGGTGCATCTTAGAGGAGAAGCAGGGAAGGGCCTTTGTCTTTCCTTCGCGGTCGGTGATGCGGTACACGTAGCTTTTTGATGTTTCTTAATTTTGTGATCTCTTTCGATTTAGCGGGTAGATAGAAATACCGGAACATCTCTTTCGATTAAGCGGCTAGATAGAAATAACGGAACGCCCTTTCTTCTTTAGGATGTAAATTAGAAAAAAAAGGATTTAGCGCCGCTTTAGATAGGTCGTTGGTGTGATACGTTGTGTTTTTTTCCTTGTGACTGCTTGCGTATTTCTATACAGTGTATATATACGTCTCGACGTATCGAAAGAAGACGAGTAAGCTAAAGGAACGGTGTCTTTTGTTTCAGCATAAGCACTGCCCGATTCACGAAAATTTAAAGGAACCTTAAGGATGAAATTTGAAGAAAGAAGCTTAAGACTTACATTTTCACAATCTCTAAAATGTAGGTAGAAGTCGGAAGAGGTAGTGGGATGTTTCAAAGAAATCGTTTCTAGAGGAATCCAGTAAGCTAAAAGACCGAAGCGTGATGTGAACCTCCACAAGGACATCCTTCTCACGTTTTTTGTAAGTCCTGTGCACTAAGCTAAAAGACCGAAGCGTGATGTGAACCTCGACAAGGACATCTTTCTCCCGTTTTTCATGAGTCCTGTGTAAGGTGTCACTTAAGTAAATTGCGTATTTCATTAACGTGGAGCGATACCGTACGTTTTCGAAACTCCAAATCTGGTTGTACACGCGTACCCATGCTTACCGGCCGGAGCAGTAGAAAGAAGTTATTTCGGTACTGAGTCTTTTTTTTTTCCTGAATGCAGGGTGCTGCCAGCATACCGAATGGCCGCTCTCTTCTGTCTATGGCCAGCATGAATAGATTTCGCTTAACTGCGCTTCTTCTCCTTCTCTACTGTATAAACGTTCATAACATTCTGCACCACAAGCATCGAATTCATTGTGACTGGACGGGCACGTTTAAAACAATAGTTTGGTACTCTCTTGGCAGGTGTTAGTGGCAGTTCGATCCTTCTACACAGTTTATTTATTTTCCATTTTTTTGTTATAAATGAAAACCTCGTGTATAAAATATAATGTCCGTAGCCATCCTGGTACGAGGCCAACACGGCCCAATACATTTTCTTAGTGGTATTCATGGCTAGCTTCCTGCTTGTCCTCTCTTTATGTTGATCCATCGCAATTATTATCACGTTCATCAGTTTATTGAATTTCCACAAGAGGACAAATCGCTCTCTGAATTACACTCAATTTACCATTGTGTTCTTCATTATGAGAGAGATTTTAGTGCATGAAGCTCCACCCCAGTTCATGGACATTTAATCCATCAAGCCAGCATTCGTCCTCGCTAAGATATAAAAGGCCCCCTTTCGGGCCTTCGCTGTCGAAATCCCAGCTGTCAAGAACGCGCTCCATTATGATTCACTTCTCTTAGCAGCACTCTTCCTTGCTGCATTTGTTCAGCGTGCGGGGAACATTCGAAACCCCAGGCAACTAAACAAAGCAACCTGTAGCATGCACGTTCGCTAGCGCTCAGCGCTGGGGCAAGACGAGCTTGTAATGAGTGCTCAAATGAGCTCGTACTTCTTCTGCCTCTCTATACATAGCCATACATTGCTATAGGACCAGCGTGCGCAAGCGCACCATTCTTGTCGTTCGGGACGAGCGCCAGCGGTTGCAATTGTGTTCCCTATACTTTTCTGCCGGTTTATCACTCAAAGAGGAAGACGCCGCGGCGGCTCTGCATGATCTCGGCTCGTCCTGCACTCCTTCTTTAGTAATTTTCTTTCTTTTCGCATTGGCTTTTCGATGCACCTTGTTTTCACCTCTCTAGTCTACATTAGCCCCCCTTGTGTTCTCATCGTGGGCACTTCTCAAACGCTCCGCGGACACTTCCCGAGTGCCCTCCCCCTTATGTATTGTGGCAGTCGCTATTAACTCGCCATCACCCCCCTCTCCACGTTTTCTCATTTGCGTCTCTGCCGGCGGCCGTGGCGGGGAATACCGCGCGTGCCTCTCGGTCATCAGCGTGCCCGACAGGCCGCGCCGAACAATGCAACTCGCTGTGTGTGCGTATGTTCGCATGGCAGGGAACCGGCGTGCCCGCAAAGGCTAGCACTGTGTGTGTCATTGTCTCGAGCGTTGGTTGTTCGGAAAGTATGTGAGCCCTATATATCCCCGGTGCCACAAGGTTTCAGTTTAGACGCTGTGACATTTCCGCTCTGTGGATAGGAAAATTATGACTCGTACTTGGTTAACTCAATTAGAAATGAAATCGCTTTTTAAATTTTGAAATGTGTTTCTTAATGTTTTGTAGTGTGTCGAATCAGGTTTATTTATGTATAAACTTTCTATTTTAGTTATGTTGGGGATCATAAAAAAATGTTCCCGTGGCTTCCACGACAAGCAGATGACTGGTATAATGGCATATAATACCAGCAAAGCCACGTGAACTGTTTAAACGGTTGGTCATGTACTCTCTATAGAGCTCTTCGTTCCACCTTCTTTACCCATGAAGTTAACATACGATGGTCTTTATTGTTGCTGTGGAAATATTGAGAAAAGAACCATCGCTTCACAGTCTTAAAATGTCTTTTATGTTTTCGCAAATCAGGTAACGGCTGACGCGGAGCAAGTAGACGGAAAAAAAAGGGGGGGGGGGGCAGTTCATTTTGCGGTTAATCAGCACACACAGCACGAATGAATTGAAAGTTAGCAATGAGCTAGTGATATTGGGATTTTTTTTTGTTTTATGGTCTTTTTTTTATTTCTCCACCTTCCTTTTCTTTCTGTCGATCTCTGTTTTTAGCTTTTTTTGTGATTCTATCTTTCTCTGCATTCTTATTTCTTTCTTTCACTCAATGTTAGTCTTCTTTCTATCGTTCGTTCTCCCTGTTTTTCTCTTTTTTTCATAAGCTTTACTCCATCTTCTTCTCCTTCTTTATATTCTGTTCATCCTCACATGTCATCTCCCTCACTTCTGTTTCCCACCCCTTGAAAATAATAATTGTTGGAATTCAACGTCCTAAAATCACCGTATGATTACGAGAGACGCTATACCGGAAGACCCCGGAAATTTCTACCATGTGGGGTTCTTTACCGTGCACATAAACCTAAGCGCCCGAGCCCCACGCATTTTCACCCCCACCAAAAATGCGGCCGCCGCGGTCTGGATTCCATCCCGCGACCCGTGATTCCCGTACCTTTACTGCACTATACACAATGCTATGCAGTACTCTACTAGTTTGCCTGGACAGTGGGTAAAATTGCTCGCTTCTGGAAGATGTGTAGTCGGGTTCAAATCTTGACACACGAAGAAATTTTCTCCTGCTAATTTCTCTCTATCTTTTATTTATTTATTTATTTATTTATTTATTTATTTATTTATTTATTTATTCCTGTAATCTTAGCCTCGCCGATCAAAAATAATGCATGCCGTGCTGGAGAAATCGGCGCTTGAAGTTTGATAGCGAAGCGGAAGGTGAAGACGACGTCGATTATGAAGAAGAGGACGAAAATGCATGTGTCGGTTCATAATGAAGTCCCCCCCCCCCCCAACCTTCTATTTTTTTTTGTACACCGCGCTAACTATACGGTGAGCTACAACTTTGCTGTTAAAATAATATGCATGAGATGACACTATTGCCTGTGCACCAAGAATGTGGAGGATAATAAGCTTAAAATGAGATATCATCTTAGGTAATAACGAAGCTGACAAAATCTCGCATAATTAAGGCAAGGAAAGCCACTGAAACGTCGTCCGTGAAGATAGCACAGAGGAAAAATAGGCGACTATTTTCAGTCCTTATGAGGCAATGTGCTTTCTTATTTCATGAAGCCGGAGCCGTGTGAAACATACGTAAAGGGTACTGAGGTGGGCTGTCCTGGTAGGTATACTGTTCGTATAAACGAATTTCTCACGCGAGCAGAAGTTGCAGTTCTGGGACAAGTGTCGGTGCCGTACTGTTAAGTGTCTAGCTCGGAATAACTCTTCCTGAGTTCAGTGTCTGAGAATACCTTAGCTGGTAATGATGCTCCGTGCAGGTCGTCTCAGATCTCGCTTAAAATTTTTTCCCATGTATTGCTGCTGCACGCAAAAATGCCCCTACGCACGTACGTATCCACATATTATACGGAATTGAGCGTAGGTATGATTTTACCTATATATACGGCTGGTGTTTGTCAACTTCATCATTTGGTGCTTTTAAGGCACACTCCGCAGCACGTGAGTTGCATGACGCGATAGCGTGATGCATAGTGGCGTGGCAAACCATTACCCGTGAGTCGGTGTATTGAACAAACTTACCCCAAACGCTGACATCGCAGGAAAATAAGTAACTTTCGGTGTACTAGCCATTACCTGCCACGGCCGCTTGACAAAAATACGCACGTGTGCGTTTCCACGAAACTGTCGTTCAGCTGCACTCGCTGTATGGCTGTGACAGATTACTCCATGAGTTATGCTACTCTCAGAACAAACACTTGCTTATCTCACGAAATTCCCGTTCTCTGTATATGCACTTGGGGCAAAAGCAAAGCTAGATCATTGCAGCAGGTTTGTTTTGGCCTCTAATGGCATTGATGAATAGACGTGATTATGCAGCGTTTGCACTACGTAAAGTTTCAAGAACATTTCCATTGATCAAGCACGAATATATGCTTCACGGATAGTTCCTGCGTTTATGCCGTTTCAGGGATCGAAAGAGCGGTAGAACCGCATAAGGCGGTTCACTTATCAATTGGCATGTATATTCAATGCAGCATGGTTGTATACCTGTGCATATGGTAGTGAGAATAACTGTAGGCTATAAGGCGCTGTAACAAAACAGTTGCTGTCGCTTAAGCATTTACATGGCCAGTACGGCTCATATATGCAAGATAGGCGTTTTCAATTCACGCGATTGCAAGCAAGTTTACGCTGGTTCTTTTTTTAGCTCTATATCTTTTTTTCTTTTATTTAAGTGTAAATATTTTAAAACAGATCACTGGTGTTATATGAGGCTCTGATGATTCATTTTCCTTTAACTGCTGAATGTTCCTCTGCAATGAAAGCATGCTATTTAACTACATATTCAACATACATAGCACTAGGTACGGATTGGAAGCCTTTTCCCGAGACGATGAAGCTCTGTCTGTAGGTTTGTGCGCCGAGATGGTGTAGTGGTTACAGTGCTCTGCTGCTGGCTCGAAGGTCATGGGTTCGATTCCGGACGCGATGGTCGATTTTTTGGTGGAGGCGGAGCGGTAGAGGCTCGTGCACTGATGTGATTGCAGTGAACTCTGAAGAACACCGGATAGTTGGAATTCTCGTAGGCCTCCACTACGGAGTCTTTTATATTTAAATCGCGGTACTTGGGCGTACCGATCATGTGCACTCACAAGCCTTGCGCATATTGAGCGTAATTACAAAGGTCGGGGCATAAATAAAGAAAGAGCGTTGTACATGACTCTTTCTAAGATTGAGGTTTAGTGGACTGCAGAGTGAAAGATGGCCGTGGTGTTATTCCGAATAAATCAGGCGCTGCGTTGAGGAGGCACCATATCAGGCCGGGCTCGTCAATTGTCGTGGCCTACTCCGATCACAGTCTCGCTTTGTGGTTGGTGTTACAGGATGCCCCTATTCCCCATTTCAGAAGCTTCATTCGTCTGCGCTAGTTTCGTGACCTTGATTTCCCCGAGGATCGCTAGACGAGGCACCGTCAAAATTTTAGCTTTTGTCGAGACCATGGGCGTAGCTAGGCGTGGCTTCGTCTTGTATTCTTGCGAACCGACCCACTCGATGCGATCGTGGCTTGCTTTGCATGGACAATGCGTGGTAGGCTTCGATTTAGGACTCGAAGGAACGCTAAGAATAGATGACACATCAAAGATGGAGACGAACACGACACGACTGTTGTGTCTGTTGAATCTTTGTTGCTTTCTTTGCCGCTCTAGCAGTTGCTGAGAATGAAGCGTAAAGACATGCTTGACAAGAGCAAGAAGAAATACCCTGGAAAGAAATGTAAGGTCAAGTAGTCTGAGTAGGCGGCGGTGGTGGCTTAGCGTTCGGCTGCAGCGTTTGACTGCGAGGGCAGAGGGTTAGTGCATTTTCAATGAGGCTGCTTTCGGCCTTACCTTTTTGTGGTTCAACATCAACTCTGTATTCTCTTTCAGACTCTCAATGTGTCTCCGCATCGATTCCTTGCTAAAGTTCTGAAAGAAAGATATTTCATAAAATTTCCTGCTGTGTAGGTAAAGAAAGCAAAATTCAATTTCGTGTTTGGAAGCTACAAAGCCTTTCAAGTTACATAGACATCACATTGCATTGTCCTCTACTCGACCATATTGTTAGACAGTGTGTTGCGCAGCTTCCACTAATGCATATAAAGGTGAATAAAGTTATTAGAAAAGCTTAGAAAGCGGACGTGGGATTAGTAGACCAGACCTTCATGTCAATTACAAGATGCAAACGATGCCTATAGTAAACCAAACCGGTGAAACAGTCGTATGAAACGTTCACGTAATGATTTTTGCTTCTCTCTCTCAACAAGCTCGCACGGACCTTACGAAACATGACTTGTGTGTCATAATGACATGATGCACCGACAAGGGGTCGAAACAAGGAAACAAAGCATAAGAAAGCATTGGTATTAAGTGCATCATAATACGATGTTACTGCTTGAAACAATGAACGTATGCCACCTGTGCTAGTCTATGAGACGAGTTCCGTAGTCGGCGCTGACAGACGTATCAAACGAAAACTAACCGAACTATAGACTAGCGCTGTCGTCGCCACTTTTGTCAGCTATCGTCAGTCGCAGGCTTTAATCCTCATTGGTCGCAGGCAAGCACTGTTGACAGTTTCGCTTGATGAAACCACGTCGTGTCGCGATACCACGACAGTAGGCGTCGTTGCTTTTAATATCCCATTTTAAGAGTCGTCTAGGTTGGAGACGGGCTGACCTTCGTGTTACAATCCGTCATGAAAAAGACCATCAAGCCCTTTGTCTTCTCACCTCACTTTCTTGATACTATCATTAGCAAACACACTCAATGGTATTATGACGTCATCGTATACGATGAAATTACTACTATGGGTTCTTTAATGAGCTGTTAGGAATCACACTACATCGCTTGAGGTCCGCTACAGACGAGCACGTTTGCTAGAGGAGCACCTCGTTTCAGTTCCCGGGGGAAAAAAAGAAAAAAAAGAGAAGAAAACGACCAGCTGCGTTTGCCTAAATGGCTTCCTTATCACGCCTGGCATTACGCTGTATGTACCCATGGGAAGCATATAGGAGGACACACACATACAAGCACCGCCTCAGGGGCTTCCAGGGTGAAGGAAAACGTGTCCCCATAAAGCACCGTTATACGACGCACGTGATTCAGGGGTGTATTCCTCAGAGGTCCTTCCTACGCCGTCATTGAAACGCACAGCACACGACCTTCGTAAACGCCAAGAGGGCGTGAGCGACCTCGCGCTGCTTACTACGGGCAGCCGTAGCGAAATGATGGAAGGGCTGGCCACTCGAGCAACTCTAGAAGAAAAATTAGACCGGAGAAGAAAGCGAGAAGGGCGGGAACAGTTTAGCACCGCCGGAATCCCCGAACAAGCAACGGTCGTCCAGGGGAATGTGTGTGAGAGAGAGAGAGGCTCTTTGCCGTGACTACACGGTACAGCGTTGACTACTGCAAAAACTAACAAGACCTTGGCGGCAAACATGCAATAAAATCTGCTTGTGGATGAGACTATAGCTACAGGGGTCAAGTAAGTGGGGGAAAAAAAGGAAGCGGAGATCGTAAAGGGAGTAAAATAAAATGAAGACAAGCGGGCTTATTGTACGGTGATGCGGCTGTTGTTTACGAGCGCGACCGTAGACCTCGGAAAACGTGATTTGTGCGCTCGAGTAGGCGCAGGAGGACGCGTTGCTTGGCGGGTTGGCGTTTTCTGGTTGTTTTTGCTAGGCATCTTCACATGGCGTGATTGTACTGAGAGCAAACGCTCGGAAAAATGGGTGCTAATAGATGTAGAAAACATCAGTGAATGTCCCCTCCACCCCACACGCCTTTCTCCGTGTGTTTATATCGGTCGCCCCTGAGGGATGGACAAGTTTATCACCAAGAGTGCCATTTACTTTCTCCCGAATGAAGGGATTCTGATTGAGAAAGGTAACATGCACCAACAAACAACACCGAAAATTATCGAGTGTCAACTTTGGTTAGTTTTTGTCTTTGTTAGTCAAATGGCTAAACCACAAAAAAGTTTTGATCCTGGGCCGGATATATGTATACACAGTTTGCTTTAGCCACGAAAAAAATAAAACCTGTAACAAAGCTTCCGTCTTGAAAGTCTAAAGAATAAGTACAAGCAGGTAGATTAAATTTTGCTTAGATGAACAATACCAAACACTTAATAATGTAATTACATACCAAACGTTTTTTCAGGTATAAAAAAGTTTAATTTTGGTTGAATTCAAATACAACACGTGCTTTGTGAGGACGTTTTGGGACTAAATGATAATGCGCGAAGTGCAAATCGACTTCTTCGGTACCTGTAGTGTTGCAGTATTGTGCTCAAGCCAGCGACGTTTATGAACCTTAAAGGCTTTTGCCTTAAATTTTGACGACATTTTGTCTTATTTATAAAATTAGTTCATGGGCAGACTGCGGTCTATGCTACGAGATATCGAAAAGCACAGTGTCACGTACTGCTGTGGTATTCAACAAGTCGCTGTTCAAAGGAAGAAGCGCCTGATTGGTGTTCAGTAAAAGTTTACTAAACTAATAATAAATGTGGGTTAACGTTCCAAACCGAGATTTGATTTTAAGGGATGCTGTACTGTTGAGCTCCGGAAACTTTGACCGTCTAGTGGTCTCTAACGCGCATCGCACAGTACACAGGCCGTTACCATTTCGCCTCTATTGAAATTCCAGCGTTGTGGCCGGGATCGAACACAGGATTTTCGTGTCAGGCGCACAATGCCGTAACCACTATACCACTATGACGGACTTCGATAAAACTTCAACCACGCGGAACTTCATATTCCTAATTTGCACAAATAAAAGTAAAACAAAGAAGAAAAAAAACAGCAGTATTATGTGTTCAACGAAAATTTTGCGCTTGTACATTGACATGTTTCAATGGGCGCAGCTGTTTGTATGGGTTTCTAAAAAGAAGAGAGTTAAAACAAAAAACAAAAAAAGAAACGCCAACGAGTGAACACAGTGAGTTTATTCTTACGCTTCTACCAACTTTGGTTATACGACAAGCTCTTCACGAGGCTTAAGAGCGAGTCTGCATCAGACGCACGCGCGATCACGAAGGCAAACGAACCGCACCGAAGCCGGGCATCCCAGCTCACAGAAGTTTTGGCTGTACACGTGCGAGTGTTGACTACGCTGCTCTCTTTAAGAATACGCACTCGGAAGACCTAACGAGTTAGAAACCCTAGGAGAAAAGAAAGTCAAACGTTAGGAATAGGCCTTCGCCATTTATTCAGACGGCTTCGCTTGCGAAGCAAATAAGAGCAGTCCCTGGCATTACACCACCAGAAGGAGAATTAGAAAAAAAAACTCGCTTTCCAGAAGGAGAAACTGAAAAACTGGCAAGCTGAGAAACAAAACAGACCGGTGGGAACGAGCCAGCGTAAGTCCCTGCGAGATTCATTCTCGATGGGTGAGGCATAATGAACAGAGCTCGGCATGGCGCGTGAAGGGTTGCCTTGTTTTTTTTGTTTTTTTTGTAAGAACAGTGGTTGCATTTGTATGCGTTGCTTTCGCCCGTTTCCGCATCTCGAGTTTGCGGGGATAAAAATGAGCGGGTTCTGTGTCTTCACACTCGCCTGCCCTCGCTAACGACCTCTACCCGCATAGTTCTTCATTATCTGCTGCACGTGCATTTTCTTTCTTCGTTTGCACAAGTTTGTTTTCACGCCTCGCCCACGAGTGGCGTGTTGTTGGCTTCTTGACTTTCCGGAAGCTGCAAAGGAGCTCTTTGCTTGAAGCCCCACTGTCATCGACGGTATTAGTTTGGCGCCTGTCTTCAGCCACTTTGCATTCGGTGTTTACTCTAGAGGATAGTAAATTGACGCCTTGGGACAGCTTGTTTATAAACATATGAATAGAAATTGTGGGGATTGCTTATTGACTTTCCGTTATTCAGATATGCCTCTTTCTGGTGTTTCTATGCTTTATAGATGTCATGTTTACTGACATGATGATGTCCTAGTAACTAGAAGTTGTCTACAAATAATGAACTTTACTTGGAAGGTTCGACATATTAATACTTGTCATTAGCAGATGATGAGATTTTTCGTGGAGCTAGAGAATGAACAAAAGTAGGGCACTCAAAGCGCATCTTTCAACCTGAATGTTTCAACACTGTTGAAAGAATAGATCTTCGTTATACCAATTCATACAGAACGCATAATCAATAGACATTGTATTTCGAGACGGATATTTATTTTGATGTCATTACTTTACTCCTAGTTGAGCTCCAAGATGAATCGCAAGATGTAATACAATAGGCTACCTTATTGGGACGCTCAACAGCTATAGGACACAAGAATACTTCATGAATAATGGAAGAAATATTGTATTTTCGTGGCAAATGCGTGCTGGATCGCAGGACGTATGGGAAGTGAGTGCCACACTGCACCAAAATTTGAACGCACGTGATTTTAGTGTCCCAACCTTTGCTGCGTACAGTACAGAGACCTACACACTATTTTAGAGCGAAAACTTGAGCGCATGGCTCATTTTCGGATATGCAGGGTATATGGATGCAACCGCTCTTTGAGAGCATTGGAGTGACGCGTCGCAAGAGGCCGCTGAGATACGTGAGGCGCGTTGTCAATTTTTGAACGAGTCTCTTTGTCAATCTGTTAAAGCGCATCTGTAGCTGCTTATTGCCGCTTTCTGTTATTTCGATTCGGCCTCCGCAAGCACATTGGGAGCAGCCAGCTTTGAGTTGTTCATGATAACTGGGCGCCGTAAACTGCAACGCTCTGTGTACGACGAAGCAGGTAGTTGTCAGACAGCTCTTGCCCACCCTTTCCTATTCCTCGGCGTCATTTATTTTGCGGTGTTACTCAACGTTGTGTTAGGCTTTTTTTTATTACACGCATTAGTTAAGTATTACTCGCGAGTTAGGCGCATGCATCCTACACCCTGGTACAGTTGTCTCATAGTTTTATTCGGTTATTTCCTGAAGTCCTAGTAATGATTAATTATGTATGCAGGATCGAAACGTTATCTTTGTTTTCTTTCTGCCTAGTATTCAGGCGTTTATGCAGAAAAGTTACTCGGTTTTGAGTCTTGTGCAACTGGCTAGCAGTGCTAGTAGCTCGGAATGAGAACGCACGCGGTCATTACATCAAATGGGAACAAATATAACCTGTGCAGACGGTTCTTCAGCGAAACTTAATGAGATCCTTCAGGAAGCTGGTGAGGCAGGAGTTAATGTGAACTATAAAAAAAGACGGAAATATTAGTAATTTCCTCATTTTTTCCAACGCTTGCGTCGTTGACTTGTTCATAAATAAATAAAAACAGGTGGCCGGCCCTCTTAGTATAGAATGTAGGTTCTGAAACCAGGACAGAAATGAAGCCATGCACGATGAAAATTGGAAAGCACGTCGGTATACTGTTACGTCGCGCCTGCTCCTGTACTTATCTAAGTTCCTTTTTTTTCGTTTCATATTTCTTCGTGCGTACACAAATCATAACTAGTTTCGTTAAGGTAGAACCGGGCAGTCTATTTTCGCATTGTTCAACTCCTGATTACGGGCGCTGCTGGTAATGATAATGTTCTCGATTATTTAACTGCTTTGTGGCTATACCTCAGCGGGAGTCAAACCAGGTTATGCAGGAGTAAAAAAATGCCGCCATATCCACGAAGTGAATGATGATGAGTGGGCGAGGCTCCGGAGGTAAACCTGGTAAACCATGAATCCTCCGTACATTTTGCCCACTCGATTTTATTGCAACGCTCCCCCTAGCGTACGTCGCCGCACTATATCGAACGATGACACGCGCCATATGTGGCATCATTCCTATTTTATAACACCTCGCATCTTTCATAATCAACTACACGTACCGCCGTCTAGTTTATAACATCTTGCATCTTTTGGACGGACGGACGGACGGACGGATGGATGGATGGATGGACGGACGGACGGACGGACGGATGGACGGACGGACGGACGGACGGACGGACGGACGGATGGATGGATGGACGGACGGATGGATGGACGGATGGATGGATGGATGGATGGATGGACGGACGGACGGATGGACGGATGGATGGATGGACGGACGGACGGATGGACGGATGGATATGGCTGTACCCTTCAGATCGGGCGGTGGCTAGCGTAATACTTAGAACTGAACGAGAGGTGGCTACATACAGGGGACGCACAGCCCACGCCTTAAGGAGCTTCGCTCCTAATAGATAACCTATTTTCAAAGTGTTGAAAATCATGGTGGAATTGTGTGTGGTTTTTTTTCGGTAATAAGTGCATTTCAGACACTGACTGGTATCACTATCAAAGCAGTGCATAGCAACTACGGTACTCGTGGGATATTTCGTATTGCAGTGTAGATTTAGACACCGTTTCGGTTTTTTTCCAAGGCAGCTGCATAGAGGCCTCCATCTGAAACCTGTTTCACCTAAACACGCAATCCCCTCGCGTTGCCGTGCTCTGTTTTCCGCAGGTGGCATACCGCTAACTTCCCGTCGGAAAATAAATTCTGCCCGTTCGCATGCGAGTGCGTGGCCTGATTTACACAGGCCTGCTAAGTGGCTGATTGTTGCGCAGCCTGTGCATCAAACAGTGTCGTCGATGCAGCCTAGTCTTACGCAACGACTGCAACCTGTATAGAGACTCGTCAACCAACAGCAGCTCGTTTAGAGTTTATACGTTAAAGATACTATCTAATAGACGTGTCCTCTTTGCATCCGTTCGAGGAACGGTTCCCTGAGTGCATGTGTCTTCTGGCTTCAGATTACCGCGAGCACCTGACAGTTGACGCTGCAGACGTAAGCGGATGTGCTTCGATCCACTCTTTTTTACCAGCGGCGCTGTTTAAGCCAGGTGTAAGATGTAGTATGTAATATCTGTGGACAGGAAGAACCTTGCCGAACGACGGTTTCACTTCCAAAACACGTCCGCTCGAGCGCAGCTGGCGTGACTCAACGCGCCGCCGTCGAACAGGCACGCGCTCTGTGAATTCTCTTGCATACGTCGTCGTTGTCTTCCTCTGCTTCGCTCCCAGAACTTGTGCGCCGATTTGGTCGGCGTGAGGTGAAATAAATCTGATTGGGGAGGCAACAAGTGCAGCGAAGGAGAGGAAGATAAAGAAGGAGAAAGAGAGAAATTTTAGGCCGAACAATTCTTTCTCGTGGTGACAATAGAACCCGCAAACCCTCGATCCGCTGGTGAATGTCTTAACCACTCGGCTGTCCAGGCACACATATAGCGGAGCATGGCATGGCAGCGTATGGTATAGCACAGCAAGGAGGGGGGAAAGATGACAGTGAGAAGCGAGGATAGGAGGAGGAGAGGGTAAAGCATAGCATAGAAAGCAACATAAACAAAGCGAATGTAAAACATGAAGAGAAAAGAATGAAAGTTATTAAATAAAGAGAAGAAAAAAAACTAGAAAGTGAGCGAGAAATACGGAACCATATGCGAGAAATAAGCAGAGAGAAAAAGAAAGAAAAATAGAGGTAGACAAAAACAAACAAGACAGACACAAAAAGATGAGAAAGAGAAAAGAAAAATAGAAATAGAGGTCGAAAGAGAAAACTTGTGAAGCCTAGCGAGACATCAACAGCCAGAGCTACCTTGAGGTCCATCATATCCGATGTGTCTTAGCACTACGTCTCCAATTCACGCTGCACCAAGTGTTCTTACTTTTTTTTTTGAAGTGAGAAGGCAATTCTATGTAAAGAAATATAGTCACTATTTCACACTCACCGCTATAAGCCGTACTTTCTGCTCTCAGTGGCTCTATATACTAAATTGGCCTAAGGATACACACGCATGTTTGGATGTCAAACGATGGTGCTTTATGGTTTAGCTGTATAGGGAAGTAGGATGGGGCCAGATATTTTGCTTAGAAAGCAAAGTAAGCGTACCCTAATTGTGAACTAGAAACTAAATCGGTAAACACGATACACCCCGTGTATATACCAAACGTTAGCCGTATCAAAGATGTAACCCTCTACTAAAGCAAAAAATGTTTGCGTAGCGTTGTTGCAGAAACCTTGATTAACTAACACATCGTGAGGCTAAGCTGTTGATTACGCGATCACCATTGTTGTAGTAAATGTTAATGTCGTATGCGCGCACGCGTTTCAGCTGCGGAGATCTCGCATACCATTTCATTCCAAGAGTTTTTTTTTTCTCGTGGCTAACTCACTAAGTTCACGTCTGGTGCACGATAGTTTCCTTCAAGGCCTAGATATCTAACACCTTTCAAATACAGCGGGTGTTAGACCAGTTTCCACCAAAAAGCTGCAGTGAAGCTAACGTGTTAGTGCCAGAACGGCTTCAGAAAGATCGACTTGCGTTGCTTGAATCGTGCCCATCTTCGCTTCCAAGTAACATTAAAAAAGTTACAGCATATCCACGAAGTGAGTGACGATGAGTGGGGTGAAGCGTCCGTCCGTCCGTGCGTCAGTCTGTCTGTCCGCCCGTTCGTATTGGCCGCTCCAACTATTGCTGCAACTCGCCGCGCTCGATCACAGACACCATCGGGAACATCGCCCACCGACAGCTGTCGTGTTGCGTCGCCAGATCTATTGTTAGCCGTTCGTTTAGGCTAGAGTAAATAAAACACTTCATTTATCACTCTCCGGACAGCGTAACCTGTAACCCAGCGTTGGTTGGCGGCGGCTGCGGCAGCTCTTAAGTCGTGTTTCACAACCAGCGAGTACTGTACAGAGGATGCCGTACATCCCTCTGCTGCTGTACGCCTATTTGTTTCTTTGTTGAACCGACTTGGTGGGTGTCTGTATTACACAGCGTAACACCATTCTTCACTGAGAAAGTAACACAAAGTAAGAACATGTTTCTGTGGGGCCTCAACGTTAGCAGTATGTCTCGCTCAGACGAAGAAAAATGGTTTCTCTACGGGGAAAAATAACCGATGGCATTTCTACTTTTTTGGTTGCCGGTGCATCGCGGGCTTGGTTTTTCGTATCTCTTGGCTTTTAACTACGTGAGGGTCCGAGCTAGACGGTACTCAATACTAAGTGCAAGAACATTTAGACTGGAGAACAAACGTGGAGAAGTCCTACAGTAAAGTAGCGCTCGTCCGTGTAAAAGTTTGTTTTCTTAGTGTTATTGAGTTTTGTTTCTACGTGTACCAACTCACGTCTTCTCTGCTGTTCGAAAAAGCGGCTAAGCATGGCTTGGCTATAATACCAAGTCGTAACCATAGGCAAAAACAAAAGTAACGCAAACAATGAAATCAAATTAAGAAAAGGGGCTGATACATAAAGGCACTTTCACAAGTTTCGGTCAGTGTATACATGGCACTTGTAATATTTATTTGTGTGTGCTTAGTTTGAGAATGTACATCCGAGAAGCATCCGTTTGTCGCACGAAGGGACAAAAAATTCATTCAGATTTTCAGAAAGAATATTTCTTAGCTGCTGAAAAATTTGTCCTGATCCCAGGTTTATACCCCGCACCGGGAAGAATTCCCCCACAACTAAGATGCTTTTCTTCTGCAAAACTTGTTTGGAGTTTCTTGTGACTTCGTGCTACAAATGGGTGCTTATGTCGGCTGACATTTCTCAACCGTTCCGCCTCCTCGCGGCATTCCGCTTTACTGATTCGCAGGGGCTTGATTTAGTGGCCAGAGTGCACTTATCGACAGTTTTCCGGCTACAAATGGAATTTTGCGTGTTCTAGCGAAAGACCACTTATAATATTCTTTTCATTTTTCCGACAAAGAATTTGGCAGACCAGAACGTATAGTGAAGAGAAAACTGAAAGAATGATCTAACCTTCGTGAAACAATCTCCTATGTTGCTTCTAACAATAAGGTGTGCACAGCGAATCAGCCAAGGAGTATATGTTTACTGCGTAGTCCGATATCAATAAAAGGGGAGTTCGAGCACTTATTGAAATAGACAATGTTGAAGTCATATGGAGTATGTATGAAAGTTGCGTGTGTATTCCGATATTTTTTATTATTGTTAACCATCTTATCAATAAGGATAGTAATTGGGTGTAAGATTACGATTAAAACATGGTATTTGTTTAAAGAGGACAACGTTTCAACGTAGAGCCCCTGTTACGCTGCTGATTCCTTTCTTGAATTTTTCTATCAATATTCACTGATTTTGTCGAATCTATAGGAAGGTGCCAACTCTCTTGTGGCACATGTAAAACTAAACTTCACTAAAAAAAACAAGCACAAAAAATGGAAAGCGCTAACTCCGGTATCACTCTGAAGGGGCCTAAGAATATAACTAACTTCATAAATAAAACGTATAGATGACGCGAATGAATGACCCACTGTAGTTTGGCTTCAGTCCACTGTTCGCGCACGAAAAAACACCGAGATGCGCTGTCAGCACATTGAATCAGTTCCTTTTTTTTAATGCTCTTTGCGTGCGCTAAAGATAAAATAGAAACTGGCTAGTTTTTCTCTGTGGTGGCAAAGTAAACGAGAAAAACGGAATTCCACGCAACCTGCCGAAAACTGGACCTTGCCAGTACCACTCCCGATAGTTTCTTCTATAGGCCCCCATCACTCCAACTCGCTTGGCCACTCCTAGTCTACACCAACCCTGCACAAACAGCTGGCTGCTCAGTTCGTACAAAACTTCGATGAAATTTTAGGTTTAAAAGTACAGAATCTAGAAACGAGCCCGTAGAAAGGCCCCTTTTCCAGAGGACACCTTCAATGGGCAGAGAGTAAAATCAACGAAAACAGATGCTGCATCGGCTAAAACGGACAAGTTAATTTTCCACTCCAAGTGGACGAGAGGAGTTGGCCATTCAGTTTTTTTGTTTTCGCTATTATTAGACGTCTCACTCGCAATCCGCTGAGCTAGCTTTTCTTTCAGATGAAATCCTGAAGGAATGCTCTCTTTGTTCGGTCACCACAGCGCTGCTCTTTTGAACCTTTTTCAGGAACCTGGCATGCTTTGTGCCGAGCCCCTGTCGGCTTTGTGTCTTATAGCGTCGTCTTTCCGTTGGTGCCGTTGTAGTCTTAGCCCCACGATGCACCGTGCACAACAATCTGTAGAGCCCGCTCATCTCTAGGTGCTTCTCTATGAAGCTGGACGGTGGCGTGACGGCCGCCATCATAGCGTATTCGACGTGTACATTTCTTCGCTGTGTTTATCGAATGGACTCTCATTTGTTGTTTATGTCGGTGGTTCTTACATTTCGGTTGTTCGCTGCGGTACCTGGTATGGAAGTGAGTGAAACGAAGGTTGGAAAAGGAGCAACAAGCTTTCGGCCAGTGTGGCTCTTGAAGAGGAAAAAGGCTCAGCAGCGTCGCCTCTTGTAAGATTGCAGCGTCCGCGCTCCTATGCGCTTCTTGAACACGCAGCAAACGTCGCGTGAGAGCAAGAAGGAAGAAAAGAAAAAAAAGTTGGCGTTATTGGTAAGTGACAGCAAGCGAGCAATGAGAGCGAGACCTAGCAATATATATATATATATATATATATATATATATATATATATATATATATATATATATATATACACTCCTGACAAAAAAGAAAGAAAAGATTATCAGTAAGACCCTTAAAACCAAACACAAGAAGCTCAAATCGACGTTTTCCTGCCCAGTCAGTAAAATTGTCGAGTTGAAGATGAAGGCTTTAAGAAAACATGAAACAACAACAACAAACAGTTAGGTTAAGAATGGTCTATCAACACCCTCTAGAGGGTGTTCGCTCAATGCACCTGCAAGGGAAGCACTTCAACCTTGAGTTAGCAAACGCGAGAAAGTGAGAAATGGAGAGAGAGGAATCGATTGTAGGCACTAAAATTTGATTATGTAACCATTTTCATCAGCCCGGGGTTGATAAGCTCAACGCTTAGGCACCAGATTTCCTTTCGAGTTTATGCCATTCATGCAATGAAGAAACTAGAACTTTAGTGAGAGTTTAGTGAGACGCTTTCGCCTGTGCTAGAAAAGTTACGTGTAGCGGCCGTTGTATATTAGCACGTTTTGTTGTACAAAACTGGCAATTGACAATTATAGCTTGGGCCTTCACAATATCTAGTAGTTTTGCAACCATGAAGACACATGCTTACGGGTTGAGATTCCCCAAAAGCGCTTATTTGACACAAGACGACATTGAGTTTCGATAATTATAACACACACGGGAGCCCTTTGATTATGCAGGCATTTATTTTTTCACTAGAAAAAAATTAATTTCTTAGTGAATTCTTCCGAAATGAGGTATACAGCGTGCGTCGTTTTTACAATGCGTAAGTTCGGGGAAAAAAATTGGGGCCTTTGCAGTTGCTGTTTAGAGTAGGATCTTTTATCGAAATGTTGGTTTACGCAACACTGCATGTTAAACCGTTTCTCATCACTTGTTGGCAATGCGTGTTTTATAGACATGGACGAGGGCGTTTAATGCGGTCACAGTTTATACACGACGCTTATTATGCCCCCTTATTATTACTGGCTTAGCACCGCAAAAAGAAAAGATTTGGGTGCACGTTAAGGAACCCCAGGTGGTCGAAATTTCCGGAGCCCTCCACTACGGCGTCTCTCATAATCATATGGTGGTTTTGGGACGTTAAACCCCACATATCAATCAATCACCGCAAAAAGAAAAAAATGTAATAGTTTGGACGTTAAGAAGCTAAGAACACATCTAGTGAAATAGACCATGCATCGCCTAGCTTGCTGAACGTAATCAAGTTCGTGAGCACCAGTATGTCCTTATTTCTCGTGCACCACAATAGCTTCTATACCCTTTAATCCCACGCTTCGTATTTTCAGCGTAATGAACAGTCATACGTTTTTGCTTGTGGCATGGATGTCGCTGAACCCGAATTCTTTTACCATTGCTTCTTACATCGCTGGAGCATAATTGCTCGCTGCTTTTATTGGGTCACGCAATTGTTCAATATCGTTCCATCAAGTACGAGTGCGTGGCCTTCTCCGCATCGACTCGCACCGCACGGACGGACGAGGCACCGGCTCACGCGAGCTGGCCGAGAGCCACGCCTGTTTGCCCAAGGATTAGCGGGTGGCGCAGGCATGCGATCGCTGACTCTTCGGGGCGAGTGACACGAGAAGCTGCTGCTGCTGCCCGCTGCTCGTTATTTGCTGCAAACATCCCGCCTCATGCTTCGTTGCGTGCTAACGACAAAAGAGGCGACCCAGCGCGGCTGGATGGCTGGCGTCTCAATTTCGCCTCGTGGGCGGGGCTGATGCGACATGGGAGTGCCGCTGCTTCTGCGAGCCCAGCGTGTATGCTTCACCGCCGCCGGTACTCGAAACAATGCGGGCGTCATATCGAATTACGCGCTGTGTTTCATGATAATATGGTACCCTAATGGAGGTCACATCGTGTACGACAGCGCCAGTCAGCGCAATCATGTGCACGAGCGCGTACTCGCGCTGCTGTTGCTGGACCGAACTGAACATTTTCTTGTGCGCTACTTGCGAAAGAGAGGATAAGCAGCGGGAGTCACAAATGATGCCGACCTATCTTGATTCATGTATGGGGTTTAACGTCCCCAAACCACCATATATATATGGCCCCGCCACGGTGGTCTAGTGGCTAAGGTACTCGGCTGCTATCCTGCAGGTCGCGGGATTAAATCCCGGCTGTGGCGGCTGCATTCCCGATGGAGGCCGAAATGTTGTAGGCCCGTGTGCTCAGATTTGGGTGCAAGTTAAAGAACCCCAGGTGGTCGAAATTTCCGGAGCCCTCCACTACGACGTCTCTCATAATCATATGGTGGCGTTGGGACGTTAAACACCACAAATCAATCAATCAACCACCATATAATAAGAGATGAAATAATGGAGAACTCCGGAAACTCCGACCACCTGTGGTTCTTTAACGTGCACTGAAATCTGAGCACACGCGTGCCGACCTATTTTAAATACACGTATTGTTGTTGCTAAGGCGTCATGACGAAGTTGTCGCGTTATCTCAGAAAATTATCCTTGCTATTTAGTCTCGTGGGGTTTTCATATTCTGCGTGGTATATCTCTATGAGCTGTAAAAAGGGAGCAACTAGTGTGTGGCCTCAATATAGTGCAGTCAGATGTCTGTTTCATTGTCCTTTCAATAATCATGTGCGTACTTGTCGAGTGTGAAATTTACTATCTTGAATAATTAAACCAAAATAAAGAATTTACTAATAGTGGCTACTCCAACGTACTAGGTGTGCTTACCTCAACGTCTTACCTTTTTTATTTTAGTTTTGGTTCTCGTTAGATGACTCAGCTTTCGCACAACATGCGAAGAATCGCACAACAGAATCGCACAACATGCGAAATTCTGCCAGTTACACCGGTTGAATAAGTGTTCCTCTTTCGCAAGGAGAGTTACTATGCGTGCATTTCTATTCAGTGGACGTATATCATTTCCGGAAGTTCGTACGCTCTCACTGACGGATACGTGTAACGCATGGATCTTCAGGCCACTAGGTTTTCATCCGCGCGCAGTACAGACGCAGCGAACCGTCTTCCCCCTACCGAGTGTGTGTTCGGATTTCTTTTCTGTACATGCCGTCATGCAAGAAATTGCTTGGGGCAATTCGCCCTCTTCCGCACGCCCCTTTCATTGCCCCAGACACACACGTAGAGTTGTCTACCTTTCGTTTATAATTGCGTGTGCGATCTTTTTTCGGTTGGCAACGTTGCTGCAGAGGTAGGAGTCTGTGGGTGATCTTCATTTTATGTGGCCACATTAAAGATACGTGATAGACCTAGCTTTCTGTACAATAGATGCGCTCTTTACATCATTATTGCCGTCTATGGGCCTGCCCAAAAGGGAGGCAGCTGGAATTGGTAGTGGGGGGCTGTAAATATTCTAAAACGTTCAAGTAATGTAAGTAACACCCATGTCACACAGGCAAATCAACCACGGTTGCGATCAACCACTGTTAACTGCGTTCAACCACGGTTAGCGCCAGCCATGGTTTGCCAATGTTACGCAGCCCAAAAGCGTCCTTGGTCAAGGCAATTAACACCACGTTAATAATAATTTTCTCTGTTATAACCGCCAAACCAAAGTAGCCAAGCTCGGTCTACTACAACCACTGTTAGTGACGTAACCGTGGTCTCGCGTATACCGGTTAACATATATGAGTGAACGGTGGTTACACGTAACCGAAGTTACGCTGACCGCGGTTTAGCCTGCCTATGTAAGAAAGGTATATAAACTTGTGTGGCTTTGTGGGCTGATGAACGATAATGTCAAAATCCCACAATCTATACGTTTATGCTAAGTTTTCCTCTCATTGTCTGCTAAGTAAGTAATATTTTCACTGTTTTGTTCAAGATAGCTGTGTTGTTCGCGACAACTTATTTGCGCTATTCGCAGTGTGTTATGTAGCTGCGTGTCGTTCGCGGCTGGCGTTGATAGCGATAATTACAACCTAAATTGTTCCTCTCAAATTTCAGATGGCTGCCGCATCCGGATTCGCAGGGTGTTGTTAGCTGCGTGTCGTTCGCGGCTGATGCTGATAGGGATAATTACAACCTCAACTCCTCCTCACAAACTTTAAATGGATTCCACATCCGGATTTTTAAACATACTTGCCGTCGGTGGGATACAGACGGCAGGAAGCGTCTGTACGTGTATACTTTTGTCACCTAGAATCACAACACTCTTGGATGATGATCATCAAATTTGTCGTCTCATTGATTTTAGACCCAACATATCTTTCACGTATTTAGTGAACTCGTGACTCTGTACAACGGTTTGGTGCAATAACTAGCTCAAATACACATTTGCTATAATAATGAAACGAATTCTTGCACGGGGAATTTCGAAGCCAAAATAGCTACTTGGCGAGGGTAGAACATGCGCCAGTTTAATGACCTCTTTGAAGCGTGCCCACTATGCAGCTTTATTGCATTTTATGGGCACCATGCTTATTTATACGGTATAGTGGTTACTCGATGGTTAGCACTTTTTCAAGCGTCGTTAAGGCAAAACATTCCCTCCGCAAAGGGTCCAACCCATTGAGCCCGTTGCGACAAACACCCATTCTATCCGCCTCCGCGTCACCGTGATATCCCACTTTAATTGCGACCAAGTACGCACCGCGTTCCACGAAAGGACCTTTCGTTGAAACCTCGCTGTTGACCTTTAGCACTCGTGGACGTTTAGTAGTTTTCGCTCGGCGCGGCCAGCGAACACTCGCTAATAGCGCTGCAGCGCGCTTGGAGTTTTCGCTCTGTGAACGTTTCCTTCGTCGCTGTGGCCTTTCTTCAGTGAAGGCTTTCACTTTGTCGCGCGTTTATTTCCCTCATATCGGCTTGAATGCGGCGTCGTACCCCCGTATGTCGCGTGGAATTGTATGTCGCTGCCACACGTTTCATCGAGCGACCCAAATCAACACGGTCGCGTATAATTAAACGCTGGCGCGCGGTATCAAGCCCACGCTGGACGTCGCGCACTTGCCGCCGCCGTGTACGGAGCTACGCGTGCCGCTGTCGTAAAGCGATATCGACGCAGATGGCTGGCACTTGTCGCTGGGAGAGAAAGGAAAAGTACTACATACACATGCTATATGACAGAGAATTCTAAAAAGCCGGCGCGTTGTTTCTTGGCCGTTGTATGTACACGCGAAAAGCAACGCGGAAAGAAATGAGAAATGGGGTGCGAAGGGGGCTTCCTGTTCTAGTGTGACGACATTTCGCTATCGCTCTTGCTGTCTTTCCCGCGCTCGGCATGCCGTAGCGCGACCTAATATTTCGAAGCCTTTGATGAAAACGCGCTTGAAGAAGACGCCACCTGGCGGACCATTTGCGACGCGTCGTTGGCCAAGCGTGGAAAGACGACCGTTTGACTTTCTTTTTCGGCCACGAATGAGAGGGGAGTCCCAGCAGCCAGGGACCGTTTGCATAGAACACGCGTTATTATCGCGCAGAATGGGTCTCGCAGGACGCGTCTGGTGTGATATCGCGGACGTATGCTGTGATGTAATGTAAGTACGTACGCGCAACGGTATTTCCTTGAGGAAGCTGTCGTCCGCGGTGGGCCGTCATCTGAGGGATATAGCATTTGGCCGGAGCTGTTGATGTGCGTGACTTACCCCCGTATTCACAAACGCTCCTCGACTCGACTTTCACCCTTCACTTGACAGAGTTGAACACTGCGCCACTTCTCGGCTGAAAATGACACTGTGCTACTAAAGAACTGCAGCAGAATATCGAAGATATGCAGTGGCTTGCCGTGCCTACAGAAGGCGCTCCCTTCGGCTTTCTCAAGTGAAGGTGAAGCGTTGAGTAAAGGGACGTTCTAGAATACTGAGGTTAGAACTGTCTGCGTAAACAACGCCGTCGCACGCCTCCGCAAGCAGTGACCTTTCTTTCAAGCCGGCATTTTTTTCCCATTCACGCGAGTATCAAATTTCCTTGCAAACGAACATAAATGGGAACTAGTGTTCATATTTCAACCATTTTCTCCTGCGGTGTATATTTGAGTAGCCATTTGTTCGTCTTATAAGTTTGTTCTCAGGAATAATCCAACGCACTCGGGCAAATAGGACTTCTTACACAAGGTGGGCTTTGTGCTGAGTGAGCCCGGGTCAGATTACCACGGAGACCGTACTTTCGCATCGCCGAAAGCTGTTCTGTGCAGTGTAGCGGACGTTGTGCACTAGACCGAGGCTATTAGCACAGCAGGAGTGCTGGTCTTTTCTTTCGTGCTGTCCGCGTTACGTAGTCTTGATTACATGTGCGCACGTGTGCATTTGTGGTGACTCAGTTAATGCTCATCCTTCGAGTCAGCGCTCTGTAAGCTGATTCCAGCTACAAAGAACACGTCTGTGTGCCAAGAAGTGCGCCGATGCACTTTTTGTGCGTGTGGAGCTGCCGCACCAGTTCGTAGAGACATCATGACAAACGGCAACAAATACGCTGCGAAACTACGTTGACGATGTCACGTAGTTGCGCCTCGTGTGGCGTAGTTGTTACTGTTGGAGGCCCACAACTTGGTTGATTAGCTGGTAACGTATCATGGCTGCCACACTCCTGCCTGGGCGAAATTCAAAAACGCCTCTCTTCTTAGATATAGGTGCTTGATAAGCCATTACGGACAACATTAATACAAACTGGACAAATACGGCGGGCCCCCATAATGATATCGTGCTTCCACACGCGAAGGCCCCTAGTTATTTAAAGCGCACACTTCTGCACTTCAGAGGCACTCGATTGGTTTGAGCTTTTTTACTCTATGATCGCTTTTGTAAACCCACTTCATTAGCCTCGCTTGCTTGGAAGGTACGATAAGAAAGTTCTCATTCGTTTCCCCTGTTACTCGTCCCCTTTCTTTTAGGCTCAGAAAAGATATGTATTTGCAAAAGCCGCTTTTACGTGTTTTCTTTATGTTTAGTTGAACGAAAATTACAGGGTGTTAAGTGCCCTGTGCTACCGTCGTTGCTTCAGGAAAACGCACTGACTGCTCCAATAAGTTTTGCCGGAATTAAGTGGTATAATTGCTAAATATGGTGTTATCGGACAATAATCGCTTCGTGTTTTTATATAGGTGAATGTTCCTTTCCGTCCAACGAAGTTATTCAAGTTGAGTAAACGTCTTTTTTTATTAAATGATTCCACGTTTACATGTCAATACTTATCCATTTTGCGTCACAGAAGGAAAATTCGGTAGTATATCACCGAGAACTGTGACAGTCGGCTAGAAAACTTTCTTGAGGGCAGGATGGTGGCGTATACGGCATAAGAAAAGTTACATTCCTTTCACCAGCAGCTGAAGACGACCAACTGAGCCTCATATCGACATACGTAA
Organism: Rhipicephalus annulatus; assembly: GCA_013436015.1. Taxonomy (NCBI): domain Eukaryota; kingdom Metazoa; phylum Arthropoda; class Arachnida; order Ixodida; family Ixodidae; genus Rhipicephalus; species Rhipicephalus annulatus. The sequence continues at coordinate 429,191 of WOVY01001162.1, read as the reverse complement.
AGAGTACTCATTCATTATATATAAAAGGCTTCATTATCAAAAAAAGCTACGGAGAATCGCAAAAAAAACGCTCGTTTTATAATTGTATTTAAATGAGCACCATCAGCACATTATTGCTAACGCTCATTTCCCTCGAGACTATTTTTACTTCATGGCGTTAATGTCGGCATCGCATTATGTTACAAAAACTTATGCGGTCTCTCGGTCATGCTCATGTAACATGCGTCGTCACGCCTGTCAACCAAGCTATATGCAACATCCCCATCGGTGGTAACAAACAAGAACATTTTCGCGCGTTACGAACATTTATATCCGAACAGCCCGTGTTCTTCGACTATAAAAACGTTCAAGGATGTACACCACACATACGAAAGTTATCGTGCAGTGGCGACGCCTCTCCAGTTTTTCCTTCATTTACACCTAATAGCCGGAGCGCGTAATCTCTTCCTTTGTTTGCTTATTCTCCGCACACACTGCTGCAATGGAGCGTGGACGGTGCCAGGGCGTATCCCCCCTCTGTCGCGGTCATCTAGGCTCTCCAGCTTGCTTTAGTTTCATTTAGCCTTCCTGTAGTGTCTTTTTTTTCCCCTCTGATGACAAAAGCCTGCCCACAACCACCACTTCTCTCGTGGCTCGGGTGCCTAGCGTATAATGTACGAGCTCTCCACACTGGCGCTCATACACGCACACACTCTATGCGGCGGGGTTCTGCCCCGGTCGTTTTCCCTGGCCGGGCGAAGACGAGTATATAGTGCTTTGATAGCGGCCTAAGCGCGCATCCTGATGAGGCCCAGCCCCGGCGATCGTCGTCGGTTTAGCGGTAGCGCGATCCTTCCTCCCTCCCTTACCCCTCTCTCTCTCTCTTCAGTCCTACATAACGCCTATACTTTCGCCTTCTCCTCTCTCGCTCCTTTCCTCGCGTCTGTTTTATCCAGCGACGCGACTTCCATTAGGCGCGAATGAAACACGCTTCGAACACCCATACCCTCTGCCCTTTCCCCTCCCCGCCTCGGTTCTTTTCTCTCGCGCGGGCGCGTCGGCCTTTTCCAAACGAAATTAGCGTACGTGTGCCCACTGCCGAGACCGGTGGTCGGTGCGGAAAGCGAGCGTGTGGGCCGCCCGTATTTCCCGTATCTGACCGAGTCAGACGTGCCGCCGTTGCTCCCTGCTACTCTGTTTGTATTTCCGGAAGTGCATTCGAAAAAGGGGTGGGTGGGGAGGGAACATTTCGCGTGGGAATGCCAGGTACCGTACCTGCAACATCGTGTGAAGCGTGGACGAATGCATGCCGTCTTTATCGCAGTCCGATCGTACGTGAAAGGTGGATCGAAGCTGTGCATATCGATGCCCTTCCTAATGGAGAGTGAGAGAGATATGCACCAAGTCTCGCCTGTCTGTAATGCGCCTCTATTACTTGCAATGCTTACACTGACGGAGCTTTAATGAGAAATGCTCCACGTATACAGTGGGAAGTTTGCTATTAATTTAAACAAGTGAATTGAGAAGCTGAAAAAGAAGGCGGACACGGACATATGCGTATGAACATGGGTGTATGTTCAGTAGGTTCTGCAACAATTTATAGGAGAAATCTTCGCAGGTATTGTTCAGGATGTAGTAAATTTCCTCTATGGATATCATGTGCGACCCCAACGTGTGCCAAAGTGGCAGAGAGCTTTTATTGCAGACGTAATTCAGGGCAATGAATTTATTGCAATATGCGAGACGAATATTGTTAACGTAGTAGCACACGGCAGCGCTCGTAGTTCTAGGATCGCTGTGATATCAGTGCTTCTTATTGAACATCGCGGAATGCAGAAACATTATAAAGGTGAGGGAATATGCTTGACTCACTCTACTGCGCTCCCGGTTTTCTAAAAAAAACAAATAGCATCCATTTGCTCGTTAGACCCCTGTTGTGTACCGAGTTAAACATTTGGGCGAAGAAAGAGTCGTCAACAACAACAACGACAACAATCCTGAATTTGGCCACTCAAGCACATTACACGCTGTCTAATAATAAGTCAAGATGCTTGACAATTGTTGGCGATTTGGAATCAACATATCTGCACAGCGCAAGAAAACGAGTAGTTATACAGTGTAACTATGGAAGGAAGGCACATGGACAGGAAATAGTGCTCTTTTTTGTCCACGTTTCTTCCTGCTGCAGTGGCGCTTTGAATACGCGTTTTCTTGCAGTGTGCAAATATATCTTATGATAAATATATTTCGATACGACCCTGCTTGCTTTGGAACGAAAACCTTCAAGAAACGTATAGCCGTAATCCACTACGTATGCCTATCTGTTCTGTTTCACTTCAACCGCTAAATAAGTAAAGAAAAAGGCAATTGTGTTAGTATCTTGCGGCCACACACAAAAAAAGTGGCGTCTGTGATTTCTCCCAAGTAAATGGTCCACTGCCCCCGTGCTCCCATTCACTGCCTGTTGACTTTATTACAAAGGCGGAAAGACAAAGGGTTTGCAACTCCTTCCCGCTCGCATGCGCGTGTGTGCGCCGTGTATATACGCTGCGGGTAATGCCCTGTCAGATTTGTATATCCACCCTTTTTGTGCAATCTTTTTGATCCTTTCGGTTTTACCTTTTCTCCGGAAAACAATGGTGTGTGTAAAAAAAAACGGCTCCTTCCTCGTGAAAGCTCACCGAAGCGATTCGACCGAGCACGCTCCATGGGTGCAGCAAAGGCCGCGGCGGCGTGCGTGAACGCATCGTCATACTCGCTTGCCACCCGCCTCCTTTTGCTTCGGCTTTCTCGTACTTAACTGTTTCACTTTTACCTCCCTGCGAAACTTACTCCCAACCGCGCCTCCTTGCATACTGAAGATGTTTATTTTATATGGTTTGCCATCATTCGTAGCTAGCCGATGGTTCTTTTGCAGTTATATACCTGATGCATGGCGGTGGCTGTCAGGATGTCTGAAAATCAAAGCTTGAACGTCGAGTGACCCTGTAGTGTCTGTGCTGGTGCACCTCGCGTCTTATGGCTGAGAACTTAGACATTGTAAAGAAGTTGCGTTTATATCTCTACACTGCTGTCGAGAGTAATTTCAGGGTATGATGTCCCGTGTCTTGTTTTACCGTTCTGTTTTGATGCGCGTGTTGCAAAATACTTCTTACCACGTCGTAACTTATTATCGTAAAAGGTTTCTACGCTTACGGCAAAACTGAGCGCAAGTATTTCAGACAGGGTGCTCAGTTTATGTTCTTGCAGGACATCAAGAAAAAGAAAAGGCACGAAATTGACAACTCGAGGACAGATGTTCGTAGTTTTTGGCTTTTCTTTTTTACTTTTTCTTCTTTCTTGTTACGGATAAAGGGCTGCATGCATTATAAGCGATCTTTTTGAATCGTATGAACTCAAATTAAGCAAAAAACTTGATGTGGAACATGAAAACTATTTAGCACCAAACCTTCTGACAATCTGCTTGTTTTTTTTTTATAGGTGCAACTGATTTGCTGTAGTTTTGAAAATTCCTTATTTATCGTTTCATTCTACGCTCTATATTTGTTATTGAAATGTGCAGCAGTATCGGACATTATCATTAGTGATTTTTCATGAGCTATTGTAGGCATTGAGAAGAATACACTAATAACGAGAAAAGTTTATCTTATCAAGAATGATCTCAACAAGCACCGTAGGCTTTATGGAATGCATGTACACCTGATGTGTCTCTCAATTATCTCTGTGCCCCCGAGATTGGTTCGCAAAGATTTAAAGGAGCCTTCAAGGTTAACAAACGTGAATTCCTTGATTGCGCCTGTGTGCCACGGCATAGTTTTAATGGTATCCAAGTTATTGGTCAGAAAGTCGCTAGACACGGCGCAGTTTCCTTCAGCGAAATCTAATAACAATACCTGGGGTCTTGCGCCCTGAAAACTCGTAAGAATATGAGAGACGTCGCAGTGTAGGGCTCCGGAAATTCCGACCATCTGACGTTTTTTAATGTGCACTGATATCGCACACGATCCAGACCACAGCCATTTCGCCTCCATTGAAATGCGGCTGCTGTACCCGTCACATTCTGGTCAGCAGCTTTGTGCCGTAGCTTCCGGTCCACCATGGGGGGCTCGTGAGTGGAAGCTATAGAAAAAGGGAATTGTGATCTGTTTCTTGCATGTGGACCTTCCGGCCGCCTTTCCGTGAAATGGAGGCTTGGCCGGGTTCCGTGTGTATGACTGTATTCTGTAGTACGAACTAAGAAAGCATAGTGAATGTGCAGAATCACGAAGACGTTTTTTTTTTCACCCGGGACCTAAATTTGTGGAAATCTTACAATAAACTTCACCGAAAGGGGAGACATACGCAGCCATTAACTCACCTACATGACCAATTGGGCGAAACTCAAAGGGGAAAAAAATGCATATATGGGGTTTTGTGTTACAAAACTACGATCCGATTATCAACTGCGGCGTAGTAGATGACTCCGGAAATTTAGAATATTTAGACTGACTGATGTGTTTTAACGCGCACTACCAAAACAGTACGCGAGGCTGTAGCGATTTGCCTCTTTTGAATCGAGATCGCAGTGGTAGGTATCGAACCGTTGACCTTGAACGAATCAAATCAACAGCAAAGCACCGTAACTTTAACAACGTTTCGGAGGAGAAAAATACATGGAGTTATGTATCAGATGCGAAGAAACACAAAATGAGATGCTAGTGACATTTCAATGTTAAAATCGTTCATCGTTCTTTCGCATTCGTCAGATGAAGAGTCTGATATAACACTGTTCAGTGTTTACCACTCGCATTTTGTTTATTGTATGCCTCTCCACCATCCACGTGACATCATTAAAGTTCATTGTTGTGGTAGCAACACAATGGGGCGCTAATTTTGTTGACCGTCTCGCGGTCAAAGATGATGACCGCTTTTAGCAAGACGTACGTACGACGCTGCTGACATGCGGGACCGTGGCATGGCCTTCTGCGTGGCGGAGAAAAAATAACTCTGTGTGCGTCCTGCTCCCGTGCGCCGGACGTAATTGTCATGTTTTATGTACGATGTAAAATAGCGCGTGTGTGGTACTAAGGACATCTCTGCTGTTCTGCACATACAAAATAATCCTTCGTTAGCTTACATCGCGTAAGAACTCGAAAATTCGCACCGTTTCCAAGGTAACACAATTTCTGAGTACATTCATCTGCTCTTCTTTGTTTGCAAGTTTGTTTTTTATGTGATCACAATAATATTTATGCTTCAATGTGTGACTGTTCGCTGTGCTATGATTAATAATATGACGACATTTTTGTGATAAGAGTTTTCTTTCTTCCTGTTTTGCAGGTAAGCCCGACTGTCTACGTACCTCTTCGTTGCAATCTTGCCGATTGAGACGGTTCCAGCTGTGAAATGCGTCATTCGACGGTACGCAGGACAGGTGTTTGACTGCAAATTTTCTTCTTTTCCTTGCACACCGATGCCAATTGTTTACTGTTGGTATCAACTTGCTGGTTTAGCTTTCACTTTAATTACTTTTATTTCGGAATACGAAGGTGAAGACTGCATTGAAAGCACGTGAACGACTCAGGATATTAGCAGTGTAGCCTTGTCATTTGTCTTTAAAAATATTTACAGATAATATTTTATTCAGGCTTCGGCATAGATACCACAGATGACGTGTATTAAGACGCGAAGCTCCATGTTGTTAGTCAATAGGGACTATTTGAGTAGGAAGACGCCACGGACAAGCTTATTTCTCGTGGAGGCTATAGTACAAACTCATTTAGTAAAGGTAAACAGCTATTGAAACAGTCAAGGTTGTGGATGTGTTACTTTCAAATTACCTGCACTGGAGCCACTCGCACTTTTTATTTGAATCAGCTCCAGAGAATGAGGTAAGAAGGTACAGGCCAGCAAACGCACTTCGAGTTGAATTTCTCCGGATTATTCAGACTCAGCTAGAGCCGAAACTGTTAGAAAAAGTGAGTCCATGTAATTAATATTCTGGCCCGTGTGCGTCCGAATTAGCTTCAAGCCGAAAATATATTTATTGAGTTGGTCTGAGAGATCTCCACATCTTGGCCTGTTTATATGCAGTCCAATAAAGTAAACTTGATCAGTAATATCAGCTTTACGTCAGCGCACGTTTATACTTGCGTCTACACGCGTCCGCTCACACATACATCAGTGCAGTAGCGTTCATACACCAGCGCAATATTAACGCGATAGCGTTATAGAGCTCGTGTTGCAGAAATTCCACCGTCGGCATCGGCCCCGTTGGTTGTCAGCGAAAAATCGTCCGTGGGCGAAAAATTGTCTGTGGGCGAAAACTTGTCCGTGGGCGAAAAATCGTCCTTGGGCAAAAAATCGAGAAAGAGGCAAATAAAATAAAGAATAAAATTTTCGTTCCTTTAGGGAATTGAACCCAGGATGTTCGTATGGCAAGCAGTTGTCCTATACTACAAAGCCACGATGCCATTTGCAGCTGATTCGGGAGAAAACACTAGAATAATGCCATGTAGTGGAAGGAGTCTCTTCAACGCATTTTGTTCGACAGGTGTCACGACGAAAACGAGCCCATTCGGCGATTTGTAGGTGCATTTGGGAGGCCACCAAATTACGTCGATAAAGGCCGGGATAGTGCAGCCATCGCCGCTAAAAACACACAGGGACTTTTAACAGCTCTAAAAATGGGCAACTATGTTCGTCTACCGGAAAACATATCATGCCTTCGCAAAGGTGTTCATCAAGCAAATGGCAAACGTTAGATAATATGCGGCCATGTGTGAGGCACTGTGAGACTCTTTACGCCCCTTCAAGGAATGTCGTTTCATCAAACCGCAACACTTGCATAGATCTAGCTTCTCATTCTCACAACATCATTGAAGAAGAGAAGTACTGCAGTTGTCACTTCACCGACCATAAGGCGATGCCTGTTGCGGTTGGCCGGAAGAGGTCTCCAGAAGAACAAGTCCAACAATTGCCAGATAACTAATGCAAGACGGAGGACAGAATGTGACCATTTAAGAATACAAGTGTCATGCCTACGCACAGTTCATTATACAGGACCATGTGACTATACCACTGTACAATATTTTCACGAAGTTGTTATAAAACTGCTGTTTAATAGATTGAAACCCTGTACCATTACTATAGATACGTCGCGCTTGCGCGCGCGCGTAATAATAAGTATTAATTAATTAGTACATATTAATAAGTATGTCCTTAGGAGTTGAAGGGCGCACTAGGGGCCGGATTTCACTATCGCGTTCAACTTTTAAAGGCGAAGCTTAAGGGTCCCTCAATTTTTTATTGATTAGTATAGCCTGAGTTTTCCCTCCCACCCTTCCCATAAACATTTTCACAGAAACTTCTTGGTAGAAACATCTCGTGTCAGTATATTGCAATAAAAATGTCTTACCTGATTTTAACAACTGATAACCCGCATTTGAAGTTACAATATCATAAAGCGTCAAGCAAAGCACAGATATACTAGCTGGTGGTGTTAAAGAGCTTTAACACCATGGCTAATTTTACGTCAATGAACTTATCAATATACTCACTCAAACACAGATGGAGCCGTATGACTGAGTTTAAGTTATTTTAGGCCAATATTGTTTTGGTGAGTTTGAGGGAGCCTGGTTGAGTGAAATGTTTTAGTGAATATGAATCCACGCGAGTCCGGTTGAGGAAAACCTTGACGAGTGTGTGTGTGGTGAGACCGAAAGGTCAAATATATTTTATAATTTAGTGTTAGTGTGCTGCACAGTTTTGGCCGGCGTATGCAGGAAGGTTGAGCTTTCTCCACTTTCAACCATTTTTTTAAATGCGCTGCACTGCTGAGAGCACGCATTGTGAACAAGTTCAATCCTTCGCTCGGTCATTGTACTTGGTTACCCACAATGACAGCATACAGCGCTGATTACTGAACTATTAGTTACCATCACCCAAGCAGCGAAATACTAAGGTGGCTCTCCATCGGTATAAAGAACGAAGTTCCATTTCCGCGGAGAATGAAAAAATAGAAAACACATATGTCTAGAGACACAGAGTGCCAATGCCTCTGATTGGTCTGTCCTGCTTTGTATATCCGGTTAACGGCCCCATCTTTCCTGAGTCTAGCCAGAGGAGAAAATTAGCTCGTGTACATGATGAGAACGAGAAAGAAGGAAAGAGAGAGAAGGAAGAGCAGCCGAGACGATTCTGGTGACACTGAAACAAAGTTGATGGCTTTTTTCCCCCCTTCCTTATCTCCTCTCGGAGCAGCATGCTACCATCCAGCACCTGCCACTCCGGAAGTTCACGCACGGGTCGTTTTGCATGCGCGTATAATTCTGCTTTTGTTTTTTTTTTCATTTTCTAGCTCCGCCGTTCTTCTTTATGACCACCTGCCCTACCTCTCGCCGTTCCATTTCGCGCCCGTCTCCCCTGCGAAACAATAGAAGTCCCGGAGACTCAAGAGAGGTTAGGAGGCGCTAATTCACGCGCCGAGGCCAGACGCTGCAGTTGAACCCGGGAATTCTTATGTTTCTTTCTCTACGTATTGTTCTGCGTTCGTCCTCTCCGCGTCAGCGGTGACGTGTGGGTTTCTCCAAAAACGTTTTGAGCCGCGCGCGCATGGGGGCGCTGCTCGTTGACGCTGGCGCGACAGCGGTCCGAGACAATGGCTTCTGCGCCAGGCCACCGTGATTTGTCTCCGCGGGCTCGGCTGTTCCTATTTTACATGGTTTGCACAGTACGCTGGCGGCGCGCAATGTGCGCTCAATGCACACACAGACGTTTGTCAGCCGGCTCCGGCAGTATTTCCCGCCGTTTCTGTGACGACGCCGCCACTGTTTGTGTACGAGTGCGCGGCCACTGTGCGGCTCTCGTCTCGCGTTGTACGTAACTCACGCAATACGTCCAACTTCTGGCGCGCTCTTCTTCCAGAAGAAAGATTCGCCGATGGTCGCGCCCTCTAAGCGTCATACTTATTACCACCGTGATTTTTTAGTTGTTCCTCTTGAGCTGCTTTGTTGTTGTTCTCGACTCTACAGCTGACGTACTATATTGCTATGCTCAAAAAAGTAGAGTGAACATTTCCGCGAGGCGACTTCCAGCAACGCGTTGGAGGATTTCTAATCGGGTGCCGAAAATTTGTAGCTGAAGGCACGGTGGGCTCTGGTGGCGTGTTCTTCTTTTGTCGGCCGCTACGGTACTCATGTTAGGGTGCTCGCTTGCTGATTCGAAGGTCGCGGGTTCAATTCCAGCAGGAGTGGTCTCATTTCAATGAAGGTAAAATGCTAGAGGGCCGTCTATTGTGTGATGGTAGAGCACGTTAAGGAAAACCCGATGGTCTTAAATAGCGGAACCATTCACGGCGGCTGGTCTAATCATAATATCACGGTTTCGGGACGTTACACGGCAGATAATAATAATAATAATAATAATAATAATAATAATAATAATAATAATAATAATAATAATAATAATAATAATAATAATAATAATAATAATAATAAATTATTATTATTATTATTATTATTATTATTATTATTATTATTATTATTATTATTATTATTATTATTATTATTATTATTATTATTATTATTATTATTATTATACCTGGGATCATGCTTCATGATTTATAAAACCAACCAAACTCACAAGTTGGAATAACGTACATAAATATGTAATGTGCTGCTTTCTGGGGCTACAAGCATTCGTAAGCGTGAGGCAGTGCCACTCAGCTATGGTTGGACGGAATATGCGCAGCTAGTTCTTTGCGCGTGCGCTGTCGTATTCTTGGAAAAAGGAAACACGCTTTAGAGGGAAATCCGCCCGGGGAAACACAACGGAGTCAGCGAGTCGCACGGATGAGGAATGCCACTCGACTTTTCGAGTCGCTTGCGTTTCGCGGTCACGTACGAGGCCGCATCTGTGGAAAGCTTCGTGCAGCGCGTGCTCTACATGACACAGAGCGTCGACCAAAAGACATTGCCGTCAATTCTTGTGAATGACGTTGACGGCGACGCACGACGTCTGTTGTTGACGAGTTTGCTTTTCCTTGTACAGCACACGAACAATACTGTTTTTTATTGAAAACTTTCTGACCTGTAAATTTTTTAGTAGGCTTGCACGAAAGGTTTCGCGGTTATGCTATTTATGCTGAAATTGCCATCAATAGAGGACACATATGGCTTGCGTGGACTTATGTGCGTGAATGCCTCAATTTTATCGACCCTCCGTGTACCCGGTGTGAAGTAAGTACACACCAGAATTGCTCGTATACTTCTACAGACATAGAGCTCAGTTAGAGCTCTGCAGAGTCGTGTTATCAACAAGTTTTTGTCTTCCTGGGAATATGAGAAAAAATAAAACACGGCTAACCAAACACGAGCGTAGATTCAAACGCAGTAACAAACGCGAGCTTTAAAATTAAGAATAAAAAACATTATACATAGCAATACACACAACTATGCTATGGGTGCGAATGTTGGAAAAACATTCTCATTTTTCTCACTTATTTATAATTAGGAAAACGAAACCACACACTGAAACACATTACCACGTGTTGAGTCAACCTATCAGTCCGATTTCTGTCGAAGTTCTTATTACGCTGACGAAAAGAAGATTCATACTGTATAACACAGTATTTCAATTCATTCAGTTCATATGTGCGATTTGGGAGCTAGAAAAATAAGTGTGCTTACACTATGGCACCAGCCAACAATAGCGCATTACCCACGCCATTCCTTTGTATGATTGAGTACGAGCACACCATATATATATCATGAACTGTCTCTGCAGTTGCTTGCCCCGAGTGCAAAACCAGCTAATGAGATTATCTGGCCTTAACCAAACGCGTGACATGCACCATTTCTCAGGAATAACGGGCTTATTTTCGGGAAACTGACCTGTTAATGTTTTTTTTTCACTCAGTAAGGAAAACTAGGAGCGCAAGTTCTTTTAAAGAGAAGTATGAATAATGGTTCCTTGTCTCGAATATTTACATAGCAATAGACACTTCCTGGTTAATCAGAGTGGTTTTCGTTTGCTCACACATTATTCATGATTCCCTGTCCTCCACAGCGAAACAGGCGAAATTAACGTACATTTTGTTTGCAGATCCACCTTTTCAGATCTCGCAACGTAAATCAGGAGCGTACTTATGTCAGACACTGATCTCTGCGAAAAAATATTTCCATATTTTAGTTATACATATTAACATCACATTCCAACCACTGCCACCATAACAATTTCCTTTCGTATCGGGGAGTTGCAGGCTCTGTGTAGACCTGTCAGCATTGCCGTCTTTAGGGTTTGTGTGTCTGCCTCTTGGTCAGAGTTACTAGCAGTCTTGATTTCCGTTTATGCCTTGTGGCTACAATCAAGATACATATTGCACAGACGCAAATAAAGCTGCTGGAAAATGAAAATAACATAACTACAGACCAGTCAAACGGTTTTTTTAAAGAGCACGGTCATTGGCGGTATGCCTGGTTCATTTAAAGTGTACCGCTTGTGTTCGCTACCACCACGTGACTGTGCAAAACTGTATCGCACATTCTTCTGCGTGATTGTAACGTAACATGAGATATGGTGTCGAATGAAGTACACCGGGTGGCTTGTTGGTACGACGAGAAATTGAAACGTAACAGCGCAGGGTATGGAACACAAGTATACAAGTAGACAGGACGAACGCAGGCTAAGAACTACATTTGTTGGCATTCGAATTCTGCTCCTGACAACTCACACTCGCACAAGGACTCGTGGTAAGATCACTTCAGTGAAGTTGTCGCTAGACAGTGTCCGCATGTGCGTTGCCAGAAGTGGGTGTCTACTGACGTCAATAGGTTTCGTTAGTTTGCGTTCGTCCAGTATACGTTCTCTACGTTTGTTCTCACCTCTGCGTAGTTTTATTTGTTTTATGAAAAATTACGCCATCTCCCCCTAAAGGGAACTATGAGTAGCATGCAAAGCAGCGCAAGGGTCGACTCAAAGTTCCGTTCATCACGGGCAGCTTGTCCAATTTCGACAAGTCCTTGCAAGTGGAGCACACCATGAGTTCACCGTATACTTTCTGTCGCACTCACTCGTCCCTAACTCTCGAATGAGCACGCCACCCGGGTTCATTGCCACGCCACGCGGGAGCACGTGGGATCATCGCGCGTCTGCAGCATCTCGTACCTCGACGCCATCACGTGATTGCTGAGAGAGTGTAAAAGGTAGAGGCTACAGCATCTTACCCGGGACATTGTACTGGACTACGGGTTGCAAAAGCCATCCGCCTCTCTATTCCTCTCTCTTATTTTCCATCTTCATTTCCCTCTCTCCTTTGCCCCATAGACGCTGAGACGTGCTCCCACTTAGGGTAGCAGAAATCGCACGCTTTTCTTTCCTCCATCTCTCCTCCTCCACCTCCTTCGTTACACGGGCTGGAATGCGTTAGCGCGTGAGCGCGTTCTGGCAGTGCTTGGGCCAGGTACTGCGCATGCGCAGTAAGGGTGTTTACGCGCATCGAGTTGAACTCCGTCATAAGACGCTTCGCATCTAATATAACGAACTTCTATACGCCATAATAGGCATGATTTATGCGATTAATATAGCTTGTATACGTACGAAGTTTATCACGCGGCGCAGTAATATTTGCGCCGCCGTGACTCACGGGGATCACTGTGGAAATCGGCGCCATTTCTTGCGGGTCGCTGCGTAATGGACTTCCATCTCCCGAAATCCCACGCGTGTGCGCCTGTGACTCGAAGCATGGAGCCTTTCGAAGCAACAGCCCGCGGTTGCCAGAGTGCCAGCTTTCCCGCGCGCGTAAACCCATAGAGCAATTTAGCTGAAAGTGGGGGCCCGTAGCTCACAACGCACAAGATGAAGAGCGCCAATCACGAGAAGAGCATCGTGCCCGTGAAAACGCGGCTAGCGAAGAAGTGTCCCTTGGGTTTGTCTGTAAAGTAAGAGAATAAAATAAAATAACTTCAAGCACGTTAACAAGAAATAAAAAGAGACGCTCTGTTATAGGGCAAGTTTCTTTATGTGTACTTGTATAACGGAAAGTGTGTCGCGCTGCTCAACTGATGCGGTGTAATAGCCTGAAGTGGTGCGCTTTAAGACCGCGGTTGAGGACGTGCGCTGATGGCTTTAGCGCGCCCCGGCATGTACTTTTATGGCTTGGTTAATCGGCTGTGCCTAGATACGCTAGCTCATGGCTGTAGCGTGACTCTTTTTGCGGCCCGTCAGAGCTTTTAATTGATTAGTATTATTTTTCGATGCAAGAAATGTTGTCAGAATAGGGCTGAAAAAAAAAGGCTGAATGTATGCATAAACGTAAGCTGAACCTTGAAGTGTGAAAAAAGTGTTTTGATGAAAAACCATCAAAAAAGAATATAATAAGAAATAGTGTAAGTGACCTCATTATTATTTCTGAAAATGAGTTTTTAAGACGTAATACTACGACGTTGCAAATAGAGTGATAAATGAGAACGCGGGCTACCATGAGAAACACACAACCCTACAGGATTATTTATGTAGCCTGTGGGCTCACACTATATTGCCACGCGTTTTGTTTTTATGCATTTGGATTTCACCGGAGACTGTTTGCAATGCTCAGCGCTGGACACGCCGCCATGTTTAAGAAGATTTGCGATGGTTCAAGATCATTCCGTTAAGATTGCGCGCTGGAAACGAATAGTGTCACCATATTCAAGGTGCTACCCGACCACCACCAATAAAGCTGCAATCTTCGATTGGACATGCATAAAAGCCAGTGCTCTTTACCGCTTGTCAGGTTATCGACGGCCGATGCCGTGTTCGCCGCTGATAGCGTCTACAACAGGGTTCCCGAATTCATCACAGCCAGCAGGCCCCAGTAACGTAATTTGGTCTCGCAGAGACTGGGAAAGGCAAAAAAAGGCACAGGCTCAGGGGATGGGGGAGGGGCGAAGGGTATAGTTTGAACGCATCGTCAGCAAACGTTCTGATTTGATACAATTCCCATATCGCATGTGAAGTTGACTTCTGAAGGAGATTTGGGGCGAGAATTCCAACCAGATTTCGATATACCCGTTGCTAAAAGGAGCGAAATCCGGGCGCCGATTCCGAGATACAGTTTTCGTTTCCCAGTTGCGTTTGAACACACGGCCACCAGAGGAGGAGCGTCACCGAAACAATGCTTCAGAGTGGTCATGCATGTGTAGCTCAGGAACATACACACGGAGACTTCCAACTGCTGCTGTCTACAGCGACATCACCACGTTATAATGTACTGTAAGGATTAACTATATGACAAGATTGATAGGGTGCAATTCACGATTATGTTGAGTAAATTTTTGTTTGTGTGTAATTTACTGACGAAGGCGCTGTTGTGTTAGAACCTCAGTCTCATTACACCATCTTACTTAATGTAATTTCTTTCCTCCATGGTCTTTTTTTAAGCCCCATTTCTTGGAGTTCAAAATGAAGCAAACAAGTTAACATGGCATACTTATAATATTCGCCTGTTCTTATAACTTTTTTACTGCCTATTATAAAAAAATCTGAGTCATAACCATCCTGTAGTCTCTCAGGAATTGAGGGCTTGCCCTAATACAACGAGCAAACGCTCTGTGTAAAGTGCAACGATATAAAGGCTGTTGCTCTGGAAAGGCTGCCACTTTATTTTCATTTGTGTGCAATGCGAGGCTATTCTGGAATCTCGAAGTGTAACCTTGCTCCCCCCCCCCCGCCCCCTTTTTTTTGTTCAAACCTGCCAACACTTTCACCTAGACAATTGATATTTATTCCAAACGGTAAAACCTAATTTCCGAGTGTTCTCGTGCAAGTGCTTTGGGACGAGAAGCGATAAAACTTTAATAACATCCCTGATCGTTTGAGTCAACTTCCCAGGTGCACCTTTTAGAAACCACTATTTTCTTGGTGCTTTTGTATATAGCTGAGTTTTGTATGATATCAATATATGCCCAGAGTATCCTTTCTATACGTGGCTTCTTTCCACAGTTGGAAGTATTTTGAGTGCGCAAACCGCATTCGATACATGATATCGCGCATAGTAGCTGAAAACGTAAAATAAACCAAGCGAATTGAAATAAACCGAATTCTTGAGGCATTATAAGCGGTAACCACACTATAAATGGTTACGATACATTCGTACTATGACACTGAGTAATAATTGTAATTTTGTTATGTTTAGCTACGGTGCACTTGGTTTGTGGTACCGCTAACGTGAGAAAAGAGAGAGAAAATACGAAGAATAAAGTGCGAGTGACACCTTCATTTATCGTGCATAATAATGGCGGTTGACACTTTCTAAACTGTTTGCATGTAAAACTACAGCTTGAAAAGCAATAAAGCAAAAAACTATTATTTAGGAAGAGTTTACATGAACAAATTTGGAGGTTTATACATGGTATTCGTATAAAAATTGGGTACGAGAACTGCTTTTTCTACGACGCCAGCTTCTGTACACTTTCAGTGAAGGGAAGATACTGTCCGATCAAAGCATGCGCCCTTCCTCATAAACCGAGGGAAGGAGAGAAACTGAGAGGAAGATTGAGAAGCAGATAATGAAATCGTGGTGCCTGAGCGTCAAGTCGTAAATTATCCAAAAGCCGGGCTGTTTTGATAGAATATTGAACGCAAGGTTTCCCTAGCTTGAATACAGCCCCTTCACAACACTTGTACTCTGCAACTTAGGTATCCAAGGGTGAACTCAGTTTGTACGATACTGCAATTCGCGACGCTTTTTTTCTTTCTTCGTTGCTGTCCGCCACGGCTACGCTGCTCAGCTGCTGTCTTCAAGGTCGTGGTTGTGATTCCGGCCGCGGCGTTCGCATTTAGGTGGAGGTAGAGTGGTCGAGGCGCGTGTTCTGTGCGATGTCTGGGCAAGCTAAATAACACCGAATGGTCGAATTTTTCCGAGCCCTCCAAAACAGCGTCCCTCTTAATATTATCGTGGGTTTTCGATTTGCTGACGACAAACCCCAGTTAATAATAATAATAATAATAATAATAATAATAATAATAATAATAATAATAATAATAATAATAATTACTTTGTTGCTTTCACTTTGCAATGCTACCATGTTCTCTATAGATAATGACGTGCTCGACATTGAATGGAAGCGCTCGCAATGTTTGTGCTCGCAAGCATTTGCACAGCTTGTCCTGCAATGAACAATCGATGCTGGCGGCATATTGATCCGGAAAACTCTTGTTCGCAGATGCCTGGCGTGGGCGTTTACTTTGTCTGAGCGCATCGCTGTGTTGTACAGCGCCTGGTTTTGATGCCTGAAAAGAAAAGCAAGCAAGCGAACAGTGGAATAGGCCTTTACTGCAATACTGACAGATAGATATGCGCGCTAGTGTTGACATTTGAACGTTGCGCTATCACTGACAGACGCCCGACTGAAGCGGGACGCACCGCTTGGATATCATACGTCTCCGCGCTTGACGATATTACGCCAGGCAGCCGGAATCGAATTCGTATGCATACACCGCTCGTATATGACAGGGGAACTGAAACACTGAAAGAGTTTTGCAGTTTCTGTGCTCGATTTGCAGTTTTGACCTCCTTAAATTGTGTTTGCTATGCTGAAATATCCCACATGGACATAAACGTAGAAAGAAAGAAATGCTGACGAAAAGAGGTCATGCTGTTTAGGCAGGGGTTTAGTACGAGATGTGCTAGCAGTGTTGTGCTAACTTAAAAACATATTTTACCCCGGTAGTCAGATGGCGACAGGCTGTTTTATTTCTTGTCAGTTCCCTAGGGGAATCGTACTTTGTTTCGGCTTGAAATGAAAACTGCAGCATCACATAGACAAGAAAAGTCATGTAAAGGGTGGGGCCACTTATTTCTGGTTTGCGATACTCTACTGAATTTGCGGCGTTTTACACACATTTCAACTACGTCAGTGAAGCAACCCTCTCTCTAGGCTTTTTTCTATTATGAACATGTGAAAACCTGCGCCTGAGTGTCATTTCTGCAGTTCTATGAAACCTTCGTCGACATCGAGATCGGCCGAAATTCTTCTTGCGGTAAACTCTATACGGGCGAAAAAAAAGCAACGCTAACAGTGTAAAAAAGTTGCGATCAGACACAATAGAATAGTATTAGGTGTTCTGCTTGTTTTTTTCTTGTTTTATTCGCAACATAAACAAGCTATTCGCTCTCCTCGTCATACATGTACCTATTCCGGTTGTGGTGAAGACTCGGGGATGCGAAAATGAATTGTCGGAAAATATTGAAGACAGTATGAGAGACAGCGGCCGCTGTATCTGCCCTTTCAGCATCAGTGCCGGCTAGAAAAGCTCTAATAAACTACTTTCGATGCCATATAAGCACGTATGTATGTATGTATGTATGTATGTATGTATGTATGTATGTATGTATGTATGTATGTATGTATGTATGTATGTATGTATGTATGTATGTATGCATGCATGCATGCATGCATGCATGCATGCATGCATGCATGCATGCATGCATGTATGTATGTATGTATGTATGTATGCATGTATGTATGTATGCATGTATGTATGTATGTATGTATGTATGTATGTATGTATGTATGTATGTATGTATGTATGTATGTATGTATGTATGTATGTATGTATGTATGTATGTATGTATGTATGTATGTATGTATGTATGTATGTATGTATGTATGTATGTATGTATGTATGTATGTATGTATGTATGTATGTATGTATGTATGTATGTATGTTATTGGCTCTATTTGCGTGAAGAGGCTAACCTCATTATTTACTGAATATTCACCCGCTGGTGAGACATGGATAGAGAACATATGCCAGCAATCGTGTTGTCTTGTTCTATGAACATTGTCCACAATTGAGATAGCAAGGCAAACGCGCCGTGGCGGAGCAGTGGCCAAGGTGCTCGGCTGCCGGCCAAAAGGTCGTGGTTTCGATTCCGGCCGTGGAGGCGAAATAGTAGAGGCCTGTTTGCTGTCTGATGTCAGTGGACGGGAAAGAACAGATGGTCGATATTTCCGGAGCCCTCTTCTACGGCGTCTCTCATAGCCATACCCTGGTTTTCGCACGCGAAACCCCAGATATTATTCAGATAGCAAGACGATGGTCAGGTTCGGTGTTTTCGCGGCTGCCAGTGGCATTCTCTCAAACTACTAGCCCTGAATCAATGCTCCGTTCGTTAGCATCTGAAGAATAGAGCGGCTTTCTCAAGTTTTCGCAAGTCCGTCTCAGCATCGCCAAGAAAAGTTCGCTTAGAAATGAAAGTTCCAATGGCAACGGAAGCAGCAGCGTGCTATGCAACTCAAACAAACACCGCACTTTGCCGTTACACAGTCCGCTTTTGCGTTCGCTTTTGTCCCTCGCGGTTTGTGTCTGCGGTGTCTGTCGCTTCTATGAATACGTTATAGGAGGAGCGAGCGATCAACGGCGCTTCAGCGGCTTCACTAAGAATTGCGGCTTTTCGAGCGTGCTTTGTTTGGCCCTGAGGGGAATCGAGGATGACTTTCGCATTTCACTCTTTTACCTTCCTCAGCCTGAGCCACGGTTACAAGACGTCCGCCGTGTTTTATAAGGAGGATACTGAACATGCGTCATTCATTTGCGCGAAACCAGTGCGCTGGAAGTCGATAAATCTTCATCTTCTCTCGCAAGGGTTCACACATGCCACAGAGGGATGATACAACGTGTCATCGTATACTTACGGGTTTAAACATCCAAAGTGATAATGGGAGTGCGGCACTACATTCTTGAAAAGTGAGCACTTTGGATAATGCTACAAAAAGTTTGATTGTGAGCTCTCCAGTTAGGGAGCTTTTCCGGACAGAGCAATAAGCAATACCTCTCACCATTATGGTGCTAGATATGAGAAATTTTTTATAAGGGCGATAAATACATTTTTCATAAACGTGAGAGAATTATTACTGACACAATTAATGGCACCCAGTTGCTTCGAGATGCATTTCACTCAACCGTCATTACAATTGTTCTGTTCTTCATTTGTAGCCTTCATTTTTAGTTCTTGAGATCCGATTGGACGCAGATTAACAACGTTAACTTTTGTTTGGTGGCTGTCTGTGGGCATTGCCCATAGACAGCTGCGCCCCCAATTTCCGAACATTTAACGTAAGGTGGCACCTTCTTGCGAATGTATAGTTTGACGGTATACAAGAACTTATACTAATACGACCGTAGTGAAATGGGTAGACAATATATCATCATGCAGATGGAGAATGGAGTCTCCCAGAATTTCGTGGCTTCTATAAGTACGGAAAATTTACTAATAATTTATAGGCACTGGCAAGCTGACTTAAGTGTGAGGTGTGAAAACTACTAAGCCAGCATTTATTGACCCACACATTAAAATTTCTAGAGTGTAAAGCGATAGTCAAGCAGTGTTGTGGTCACGACCGGAGAGTAAAGCTATGCTCCGATTTAAGTTGGTGCTTAGTATACTCTCCTCCCTCTCTTCTCTCTCTCTCTCTCGCTCTCTCTCTCTACTCTCCTCTCTCTCTCTCTCTCTCTCTCTCTCTCTCTCTCTCTCCCTCTCTCTCTCTCTCTCTCTCTCTCTCTCTATATATATATATATATATATATATATATATATATATATATAGATATATATATATATATATAGCTAGATAGCTAGTCTTTCCTCAATCCTTGCTGCAATCATTGGTTCAGTATAGCTGCCGCTGCTCCCAGGAGCGCCTGGCAGCAACTGGCCGAGCACCGACCATGGTAGGCTCGTCTCGTCAGAGGCACTTTCGTCATCTTCCTCTTTTAGTCCTACGGCGTCCATTTGGTGGCATTCGCATGAAATAAAGCTTTTGTGTGGCTTGTGTTTATCAAGGGTTAACATTTATTTAGTTGAAGTTTATGTTTGGGTAATACCTTACTATAAACTGTACAGTAGCATCCGTGAGCGGGGAACTTGACAAAGCCTCTGTTTTCGCAAAATCCTCGAAGAGATGTGCCAAGATTGTAACCAGTATTAAAAAGTTATTAGTAGACTCTATCATTATTAAAAAAAACTAACTTGAATTTTTTACGCTGTAGTGGTGGAAGGTGAATAGTTCTGCAAAAGCTAACGTTTTCGACGCAAAATACAGAAACATTTAAACCGAGCACAACGATGTTTATTTCTTACAAACAGAGAACTGCCGATAAGGCAGATTCGTTTATATGCATTTTTTTGTGTGTATTACTTTCTGTCAATAGTAACACAAATTTTTGAACTGTAGTTCTTGGTTTATTGGCTCGGGTCATGCCATTCGTCACCAGTGCAGGACTCACGTAGCACACAATGCCAAAAGCGAAATTTGGAAATTTTGGCGTCACAACCCTAGTGCATTTCATTTTGCGATTACATTTAGGTTCGCAAATGTGCTTTCCTCGTGCGTTCCTCAAAACCAGGAGCACTGGTATACCTCGCAGAACGTTATATACGAGTTTCTAACAAACAAATCGCAACGCTAGACACAATTCGGCTTCTCTTGATAACTTCTTTCGCGATTTCCTCTCGTGGCCCGACCCCGCGGCTCGAGCTTTATTCAAAACGCGATATGACAAGAACGAAAAAGAAAAAAAGAAAAAGGGAAAAAACGCATGAATGCTCCGGAACAGTGCTAGATTAGGGAAGGAAGACGATAGAAGGCGAATGCTAAAGGAGACAAGGGGCTCCTCGGTCGCCGCGTGTCACGTCTTACGTCTCCCAAGCAGTCGTCCATCATTTCCGCTCACTGGCGTGGTCGCCCTCGTGTCGCATACTTATGCGCCTCGTTTTTATATTTTTTTTGTCTCAAACGCACGTCCTCTCTAAGCTTGCGCACTCCTTCTTCCATATCTCCATTCTATGTACCGCTCTACAACGAACATCTTTTGTCTTAAAATTTACTCCGTTTCACGGTGCACGTTGCGAGCTCGTGTAAAAATTTTATCGCGTCTCCCTGTTCCCTTGACGTTGCTCGTGGTCCTTCCATGCCTGACCAGGTTGTATAAGCCTCATACGCGCGTACCTATTATTCTTCGTGGTTGCAAATTCTTCAAAGTGGTATTGCTGCTTTCCGCCGAAAATTCAAACGTCAGGTACATTCTCCCAGGCCCCCCCTATTTGGGTGTTACCAGCCTTGTTGTTCTCGCTTTTTTCAGTCGCGGCCTCGCCCATTTTTTTAGAGTCTTGAAGACTTTAAAGCGGGGTAGACGTTCTCAGTCTTTTTTCTTTGAGAGACGTATGCGCTTCTTTGAGGTTCGGCCCTCCTCGCGCTTAACTTTTCTTTTACTCGAAAACTTCAGAGCTCTAAGCGTTATCGGCTTCTGTGAGCCCAGCTTGTGCTACACTTATCCAAAGGAAGGAAAAACACGAGAAGTAAAACAAGAAACAGCCAGTCTATGCGAGGCTTTATACGTGAAAGTTCTCTCTTCTTGTTTTTTTTTTCTGCATTATGGTTTCAGTTCACTCCTTGCTGCCTTTTTTTTACATGCGTATCCTGAACACGTTTTTTACCTTCCAAGATGAAACTGTGTAAAATGGCGTAAAAAGTAGCAGGTAGAACAGCGCTTCACGTTGGACGCCGTTCGCCTTGAAGCGCGAGATGATTGAGCCGTTCAGCGATGCGTGGCCCTGCGCTGTGCAGGCAGAGCCGACCTAAAAAACAACGAATCTCGACGACAGCGACTATTCATAAACAAAAATAAAACAAAAAGCAGAAACAAAAAACAAACAAACAAAAAAAGACCAGAAAGCAGCACTTAAAACGCCATGCCACGAATACGAAGCCCGGTTGCCTAGCTGGCAGTTGTATGTAAAAACGCACAGGTTGGGCCTTGTTGCAGATAGATACCCGGCTGTATGATGAGCGTGTGCTCAGTGGACAAAAGCGGTCACGGCTTCTAAAACCAGGAGTATCTGCCTCGTCTTCTCGCCTGTCCGCTGGACGAGCTTAGCAGACCGCCCATCTGCAGACGCGCGGGCCTCTTTTAGGGCAAGCCGTCTTGCAGCCGTCTTCGGAGGCCAGGTGACCTCAGTTGGCGTAAGATGGAGAGAAGGTTTGGCGGGATCCCTGCGAGTAGATTCACGAGTCGTCGAGACGCTCGAGATGGGCCTGGCAGAGAGGCGACGTAATACAAACGGGGCGATGCCCAGGACCCTATAGCGTCGATTTTGTCCGTTGTTGTGGGCGTTGCATGCGCGCTGCTAATAGAGCGAAGGAAAACAAAAAGAGATAGATAGATAGAGAGAGAGAGAAGTGGAAGAGCCACGCCCTCTTCTGGTCTCTCTTCGACGCCGGACAGGATGGAACGATCACCTGGTCAAGCCAGGCTGGAGAGGTGAAACCGGTTTATCTTTCGCGTGGTCGCTGGTGGAACGTCGTCAAAACGGTCGAAACTTGCGAGAGAAAAAAAAAGAGAAGTAACGGAAAATAAATTCGGCACTGAGAAACATTAGACAAGCGCACAAACGCACAGGTTTTCTAAGCGGTAAAATAAAATAGAGGCAGCTAGTCGGCCACGAAGTAGAAAAAGAGCAGCGCGTCTTTTTGACGGCGCTGATTTTGCTCGAGGAAGTTCATGAACCCCCGGCCGAGTCTGGCCTCGGTTGCGCGACTGCTTCGGGGTGACCGTGAAGGGAGACTAGTGAAACAAAAAAGACACAGAAAAGAAGAGAAAGGGGAAAGAAGTAGTTGAAAGAAGAGTGACCGTCCTCTTCGTCGGGTAAATTGTTTTCCTTTAGGCTGGCGCGCCTTTTCTACGTCGTCCATGGTATATCATGGCGTCGCTCAACGACGGTCAACGTCGACATGCACGAGGAAGGAAATGTGGATTGTTTCTTTTAGCGTCTGCAAAGTGTGACATGGGAGTTATTACAGGCCTGAGTGATTGGCCGTAAGACCGCTTCCTATTTAGCAGCTGTACTGTTCCTGTAAATGAGTAAATTAGACAAATAGGGTTGGATGGAATCCGTCAGAAAAATTTAGAAAAAATTGCTTGCGAGTTGCCGCAACTTCATTTGTGTGTGAAAATTTGGATGTCTTTTTCTGAGACATGCGAGACACAGCGGAAGGTGGCATATTTTCTGGCAATGCTCTGGTTTTTCTTTCATGCGGGTCTTACACAATTACACAATCTCATTGTTCAAGATTACACCTGAGTGTGAACTGGGTGGAGATAGAAATTTATATGTTCCAGCCATATATATATATATATATATATATATATATATATATATATATATATATATATATATATATATATATATATATATATATATATATATATAAAGGAAGGCCCGTGTGCTCAGATTTGGGTGCACGTTAAAGAACCCCAGGTAGTCAAAATTTCCGGAGTGCTCCACTACGGCGTCTCTCATAATCATATGGTGGTTTTGGGACGTTAAACTCCACATATCAATCAACCATATATATAAAGGAAAGAACTGTATACCTAAGGGCTCGTTTTTCCGTGTTTGGTACAATATTAATAAGATATAACAGACAATAATGCCAAGGAATGTATAGGGGAAGTTATTAGAACCAGTGTAATATAAATAAGAAGAACGAAAAATGGGTGGAAAAATAACCTGCCGTGAGCAGGATAACCTGCTCACGGCAGGCTAGTTTTCCACCCATTTTTCTTTCTTCTTATTTACATTATATTAGTTCTAATATCTTCCCCTATACATTTCTTGGCATTATTGTCTGTTAGATCTCATATATATATATATATATATATATATATATATATATATATATATATACTTTGACCTTCTATACTACAATCGTACGGGTACTAAATACACTAAATAATGATTTTTACCGTTTAGTGAAAAGAAGCCAGTTTAGGACGTACCAACAGTATCACCTGGACAGTAACGTGGTCTTAATATTCTGTTGTGTCATTGGAAAATGCTTTCAGCAGGCTCCCCTGAAAGATGGAACAATTTCGTTGGTGTAGCTGCGAGGTAAAAATGCTGATCATTTTGTTGAAATGTTTCGTGAATAGAACTCGCATTGGCAAGACCTCTTTCGTAAGTGCGTTTGTCAATTGGTTAGAAGGCTCCACTTATCTTATGCCCAACATCCTATTTAAAGGAAACAATTTGTTACGAAAATGTTTACCCTAAGACGTTTCGAATTCTGGCCCAGTTACTCGGAAATAATCGTCCAGCAAAAAAAAAGGTCTCAATAATTGAGTTAAAGATTACATCTTAGTCCCACACATACGCTTCACGGGTTTCACGTTTTACCAGCGGCTGCCTCCTTTCGTGATTTTCGTTCAATATCACGTTTGGCTTCCACCGTACCCAGTATAAAAGAGACACGCAGCAGCAGAGAGCACTCGCTTCTGACCTATACGGATGGGTGAGCATTCAAGTGAATCTCTTGCTAAGCATATTCAAACCGACATACTCTGTTTACGGTAAAATGTGCCCGAATCGGTCGCTGCGATGCTGAAGCCGGAAATGAGCTGGTTCAGGTAGAGAGCCTTAAAAATAAAAATGCAGTAGGAATTGCCGCGCACGTAAGATTATAACATTCGGTATCGAGGAAAAAGCCCTGAGGTTAAAAAAAAATAAGGATGTGCCACGCTTCAAAAGGTCAATAACAAAGTGTTCTTCGTCACCGAGACAATCCGTATGGAATGTGCTTCGTTGCTAACGTAGACTTGCTGTAAAAGAAAATAAAAATAAATGGACTGAGGAAAAAAAATACATCACATTATCAAGACTCGACGAGATTGTTCACCACGAAGTAAAAAGAGCAAAAATTTCACCGCCTCGCGACTCTTTGCTCTTTTGTTCCGTAATATGTTTGGCGTGCCACTGCCTTTCAACGACAGGTAGACAGCGCAAAATTAAAGGCGCGACGTGCCCTTTAATTGGGATCGCGGCTTTCTTTTTGATCATGCATTAGGCCGAGTCGTACAAGATCTAATTAATTTTTATTCGAGTTGGTCACGTGCGAGCGTGAATCAGTGATTTAATATAAAGAGTCGTTTAATTTCTACAGTGCAAATTAAACAGTGGGCCACATAACTAATAGGCGTGTCTCTTTCGTGAAACCCAGGCAACAGCTCACTGTTCTGTCTTCTCGGTCAGTCCTCTTTTATCGCTCACAATTGCCCCGCCGCTGTGGTCTAGTGGCTACTAAGGTACTCGGCCGCTGGCCCGCAGGTTGTAGGATCAAATCCCGGAGGCAGCGGCTGCACTTCCGATGGAGGCGAAAATGCTGTAAGGCCATGTGCTTAGATTCGGGGGCAGGGTAAAACACCCCGGCATGTCGAAATTTCCGGAGCCCTTCATTACAGCGACTCTCATAGCCATATGGTTGTTTGGGGACGTTAAACCGCACATATCAATGAATATCGCTCACAATTATGTGCTAAGGTATGTTCAACGCAATCGGCAAGCTTTCCTTGAATTGCTCTTAAAAAAAAAGAGAAAAACGTTCGCTGATGGCGAGCAAGAGCACGACAAAAATTACTGCAAGAGGCAGTCACAGTGACGTTTGATAGAATCCTACACTGTAGTAGAGCCTTGTTGCGCATTAAAGTTCGTGCTTAACTAGTAACGTGCAGAAAAAAGTTGAAAGTTAACAAACTACGGCGTCTCTCATTATGATATGGTGGTTTTGAAACGTTAAACCTCACATATCAATCAAATCAATGAAAGTTAACAAAAGAGGTGTAGAGCTGAAGCACACGACACCACAACCTGTCGTCTTTTTTTAAATATCCTTTTCGTAATTTAGAATACGACGAGGGCTAGTTGTTATGGCATTGTCATTTCGCTGTAATAAATTGAGTCACAAGTATAAAACAATTGCCCACATCTGTCTTTTCGTTTTGTACTTGTGTCACAGTTTAGCGCAGAAAAAGAATGATTTTTTGTAGCTTGCGCAGTACCGTAATCCTGTATAATATCTTTGTTATATGTGAACTTGAACATGTGCAATGAATTCCCATAGCATTAGTTTTGTTTCATGTAACCACTGGCCAAACGCGAATCTTCCTAAATGTTATACGAACATATTCTTCAGCATCTTTGGCGTAACACGTTAGAAAAACTTCAGAAATCATGGCAGGGTCTTTGCGCCTCAACAGCTGCGATTTCATGAGAAATTGGTTTAGTGTATAGCCGGTCACAACCTCGCATTGCACCTATCACAGCGCCTGGTCACAAATTGGCGGGAGCGCATACGTCGATACTGAATGAAGTAGCAACGACTCTAGTTGCGATACTTTCTAACAAGTTATATTGAAGACCACCGTGTGTCGTACCTTTCTGTAACTGAGCGTAGAGAAGCTGAACACTTGTACGTCATTAGTACGGTTAACAATTGTTATCACTATACGTTAAAACCACTCAAATGGCTAATTGCAGTTGTAAAGCGTTCTTGCAATGTAGTAAAATTCTATTAAACTGCAAGCACTCACCAAGGAAGCACTTAGTTGAAAAAAAAGAAATACGTATTTAAGACATTTCAAACTGAGTCCTGATCGTCAACGTTTGGCAATATATTTTATAATCATTACACAAACGGGCAGTGCACCCATGCAAACATGCTAATACGTAAACTAGACCAAATTTGAGGGGAAGATGGAGACTTGAAATGATGAAATGTCGTCGCACAGGTGATGCTAAAATGTGTTTCTCACGGCGGGCTTTTTTTCCCAGGAGGTGGGGTTCGGGCTAGTGGGTTCGGAATTCTGAAATACGTTTGTAGGTCTTCTTTCAGCAAGTTCGCCGTAGTTTAGAGCAATTGGCAGCTGGCCTACTATAGTTAAAGCCGCTCTTGTTAGCTGTGTTCCCACTGGAACCTGCAATCACGACACCACAACTCTCACTCCAAGTTCGAACACCGAGCAAGTCACCGAATAAATAGAAGACTTCGTATATTTCAGGTTCACATGCATTAAAATGAATGCTGACGTCGTCCAACATCAGGTTGAGTAACCTATCTTGAGAAGCGCACCATACTTGGAAACCGGTGCCGATTACTAGCCGACCTCGCGTGTATACAATTCCGTTTGAAAAATGTTCTGACAAATATTTAATTTCTCGTCGCAGTTTAATTACTCTATGGCGATTGTACGTTCAAGTATGCAGTGGTATCGAGCATCGAAACCCAGCGTCTCGCTGCGCAATTCATTAGATTGCCGCTGCGTTTAGTCGATTGCATTTGCCCCGTGCGTCTTTCAGAGCGTGAAGGCTGCTCGCGCTCATTCGAAGCCATTAGATCCGAACAGCATCCTCGTTGGGCACGCTCTGTACCTTAACTAGCCTGCTATCTGCGCGGTCGTATACAGACCTCGTCTCCATGCTTCAATGAAGCTCCGTGGTCCGCAATCAGTCGCGGTTCCATCACGTCCTAGGCTCCAGGTGCACGCTTTCCGCTCACATGTATCACCCGTAGGGCCTAATTGCCAAATGGTGGAATTGGGTCGGCC
The DNA here is from genome assembly GCA_013436015.1 of Rhipicephalus annulatus. Taxonomy (NCBI): domain Eukaryota; kingdom Metazoa; phylum Arthropoda; class Arachnida; order Ixodida; family Ixodidae; genus Rhipicephalus; species Rhipicephalus annulatus. The sequence continues at coordinate 401,813 of WOVY01001162.1, read as the reverse complement.
TCCCGAATTCGCTCTTGTTACTCATCCTTTGCCTTCGCCGCCGTCGCTAGCAACTGGGAACGTGATCAAACCGAACAATTGACTCATGTGCAAAAACTAGCTCACGTCTGGGAAAGGCACGGTGAGCGCTGAATTCTCGCAAATTTCGCGCAAGGGAAGAATGAAGAGCCGCTGGACTCGAAGCAGGCCACAAGAACAAACGAGGCAACTTGTCTTGAAGGCAGCAAAAATCGTGCGTCACGTTATATCGCCTTTGTCTTGGTACATTGCTGACCTGCATTTAGTTTTAAGCGGAGGAATATTCATGGCGTCTGCCTGTGTATACGAGTAATAAATGTGCGAGCTTCCATGCTCGCAGTGATTGTAGGCTGCTTCGTGATGCCGTGTTTTCGGGTCAGTTGTCGATCGGTTTGCTGTAATGATGGGCCTCGCTTCGGAAGTACGAATTTCTTCAGTGCACGCTTTGTACTTGCCGTTTTGTACGTTTTGTAATGTGGTGAACAGGTTAATCAAAACTTGTTGGTGGGCTCCTTGGTTCATACTTTAGAGGCAAATTGTAAGCAAGGACACAGTGGAAAAAACAAACCCACGGAGAAGTTTTCTTTTGGCTTCTATCTTCTTTGTGTGCTTGCGCGAAATTGGTGCACACCAATTTACCTTTAAAGTACTGAAGAGCGCTTTCACATATCACATTCGCCCTTTCAAGCAGGTACATCAAGAAGTGGCATTTTCGTTCTCAACACCCCCTTTTGTTCTTCAAAAAATTTTATGTAAATTTTCACTGCATCTTTAATAGTACAGTCCTTTTGCTACAGGTGCAATGGCAGGCTTAGCGAAGAACAACTCAATTAGTTCTAGACTAATAAAACTTGGGTACGTTAATATTCATATTGAGTTTGAATGGAACTGTTCCTGGTAATATATTCACATTTGACTCGAGAATTGTCAGTTTAAAGTTGTTCAGTATTCAGTTTGCTTGAGTATGCCATGAACAAGAGTATTTATTGTAATATCGAAAAAGACAAAACAATGCAAAAGCTTATACAAATTAATTTGCTGCGCCGTGGATGCATTTGCTTACGTGCTGTAACTTCGGAGCTGAACGCTTGGGCAGGTAAAATAATTCTGGTTGATAATTCAAGTCGTTCATTAAGAATATATTTTGGGTAGCCTTGCTATTATTGAATAGTCAGCAAAGTTCATTATGTCTGCATCCTTTTTGAGGCATGTACCCCGCCGGATATTATTATATTTATATGCTACAGTCAACACAACATTGCAGGAATCTATGAATTAGCGGTAATATCATTTCAGCAATGTCATGATTGGTACTACCGACAAATGAAGTTATTGGTTATCTAAAACTTGTACTGTTTTTCAGACGTTAAAATGTCATCATTAAAACACGTGTGGTGTATTTCGATGACTGATCATTTTACTAAACAGACTTCACACGAATTGGTAGCTGATGTCGTTTCGGCAATGAATTGTTATTCGGTATTCGCTTATAATGTCTGGGAATCGACTAGCTCATATATGTATTCCATTTATTTAGATTTCTTTTTTTGCTAGAGTGATACTATGAAAAAAAAAGCTAGTGGAGCAACAGCAGGATCGTCAGCTAGAAGGAAGCCATGTCATCATACACGCAGTGATTTTGATGTATCAGTAGGGGAAAGATATGACAAATGATGCGAAGATAGTGTGCAGCCAGCTCCCTATTGACAGTACCTGTTATCTTCCACACTAACAGAGGCATGCTGGTCTCTAAAATTTTCATACTACTGTCTAGAGATTTTCCTTCCGAAGGGAAGGTTAGATCACTCGTTCTTCCTCTTTCTGTAACAGTACTAAGCCTTGACATTGTGTGAAGTGGTCGGAGAGGGCCCAAGAGGGTGTTGGGGGAATTCATAAAACTGCTGGTAATCTTTGAGATTTTGTAACCTTTGAGTTTACCGGGCACGTCGAATCCGCAACTCAACATTTCCACGATGTAACACTGGACTTGTATTCTCGCGGACTTTCAGTGTGCTGCTTAATAACAGATTTTTTGCCGTCTAGGTGTTGACTAGTCTCTGCAAACCTGTGGAAAAGCAGTGCATCAAAGAGGACAAGAAAGTAATCATCCCTTCTTTTTTTCTGACGCACGCCAAATATAGAGTATGCAACTTAATGCGTAAGCAAGTGCATATTTTCGAACAGACGCGTCTATGTACCGACTGTCCATCATGGGCCTGTCACGTTTCCTATCCGTGTGATTCGGAGAGAGACATCTATAATTACGACGCCGCAAAAACGAGTGCGCGTGAAAGAGAGCAGACCCAGACACGTCACTCACGATGGCAGAGAAGCGCAGGATTGCGATGGTGGGGCCACCGAATGAAGGCCGCCCCGTTACCCCGGTTTCCGAAGCCGCGGATGCGCGTTCTCACCAAGTCTTAACATCGCAGATGTATGTTGTTTGCCGGGTACGTCACGATGGGACCGGCCCGAAAAGTGCAGTAGTGATTGCTGCCGAACGCCACGTCTCGTCCTCTAGGGTAATGCGCACGCACTGGTTATACGCGAGGTGTACGCCATTTTTTTTTGCTGACGTTATTTCTGCGCTTTACTGCTGCTGCTTCTGGGCTGTGTAAGTAGGTGATTCGCATTGGGCTCTTCCAGGGAGAGAAAAAAAAATGCGGCCACCGCAAATAGGCGGGCTCGCGAGACCAATCCCGTCGTTCATGAACGCGTGCCCTTTGCCTGCCATCATGGACAGATCCACTGCGCTGGTAGCCATAAACCGCCAGCTGTCGTATTTCCTTCATCTTTAGGTAACTGTGAAGGCACAGAAAAGGTGTTACTAATGAAGTTGAAGAACAAGCTTTGCGCATGGACCTCGCATCATCTCTGAAATTATCTTATATTATTTGTCGCAGCTTTTTAAACTCACGTTGTCCTCGGGAATCCAGCTAACCTTCTCTGCAACCTTCCAAGGCGAAGTAAAAAGAAATCGCCGTAGACGTTGCGTCGTCCACATTCATCTCCTACCTCGCTGAGGTTTGTACCACCGCTCACCGTTGGTCGTCCCCAGCGGTCTCGACGATTAGCTCTGACTGACCTCTTTCTTTTATTTTGTCCATCTTGTTTCGCCCCAGTCTGAGGCCTCCTGTTCTCATCGACAAACAGCGTCTCACGGCCGCTCTACATAGGCGACCAGAACACCACGAAGCTGTATAGGGACTGATAACAACCTACCGGCGCCGCCGTCTGCCAATAGAAGAGAGAGCGGCAGACCTTGCTCTTGATTCCCTGCGCGTAGGAGGCAAGTGGTATTGGCCAGTTTTCTCGGGTGACGTGTGCAGTAGAGTAATAGCGGGAATAGCAGGCTGAAGCAGGTACCCAATGTACGCAAGCGGGAGGCCCCGACTCAATTGCCGACGCTCCGGTCTGGTCGGCCTTTGCTGCACCCTTCTTTTTCATGTCATTTTTTTCTTTATCGTTACTGTGGCTGTCTACGAGAACTAGCGTTCACGCTCCGATGCTCGAAGAAGTACGTCCGCTGATCACAAATATTACACACTTGGCAGGACACGCTTCGCTGTGCAACTATAACTCTCTGTCTCAAGCTCGCATTCTTGCTTTGGAGCTTCTGTTGGGCATGGTCTTATGGCCTTACTGATGGGAGCCATTCTAACGCGTCCAGAGATTACTGCACCTATGAGGCTGTGCTTCGTATACAGTGGTACTGTTGACATGTGTTCAATACGTTCTTGTGAGTGAACCGCTATTGTACGGCGAGGTGGCACATTGACAATATGGACAGTGCTGCATGCTTCGGAGTTACTTTTTTAATGACATAGTTCGTGTTTGTTCGGACACCTATGGTCCAGTTGGTATTCGCTGGTCACTGGTAACCATAACCTATATCTTGTGATGCTTATAAAGGAACCTCGCTTCAAGCATTGCGCTTTCTGCATGAGCTGAATTGTCTGGTAGTACTAGCGTTCTAAAGCCAGATTCGCGCACTCGTGTGTGTGCTTTCTTTTAAATGTTTTTTTGTTTAGTGTACCTTGCTTTGACAACATGAAATAGTAATGAATGGGTGGTCGCTTTCGCACGTGGACTTCGGCTCGGCTCATTAGTACAGGCGCCTTTGTGCGAAATACCCGTTATTCTTTGACTAAACTAAACGGCCATACATGGCAGAGGTAGGACGTACACCACTCCATACCGCTCTGAACAGCTGCTCTATTATTCGAACGGAGGACATGAATGTAGCTCCACCTCTCCACATCGCGAAGACTAATTGTTCCACTTAGTACCGAGGCTTTGTTTACCTCCCGAATTCAAGGACACAGAAAGAAGAAATAAACGAATAAACAGAAAAATGATTCACGTGTGAATTAGTGCACGCGTTTCCTCGTATGTCGCGCCTCAGGGGCCGCCCATCCCCAGACCCTCTTTTAGAACCCGGAACTATTTCTTGATTGAGCAGTTTGACACATCGACAAAAAAAAAAGAAAGACACATATATCGATAGAGCTAATTCTGTCTTAAATGCTCGTTTTGTATGGCGACATAGCCGGCGGGTTTAAACAGAAAGAGTTCGACCTAGGAAGAACTTTGTACGAGTTGTGGGGCTAATGGAAAATATGTTGTGCTATTGAGGACACAACTGCAGGCGGCGTTTTTAGTTTCCGTTCTGATAAGTACGAGAATAGATCCATTGTTGCTAAATAAGGATAGATACATTTCGTGAAGCCGTTCATTTGGAGTACCTCGGTGTATAAACTGCAGTTTTCAGCTTTGCAACAAAAGTAAACAGTTGTATACTTAGTTTTCTTCATAAATTAAAATGCAAGCTATCGCGAACATGTCTGATTTTTAGATGCGGAGCATCTAATACTCGAGGCTTGTAGTGCGGCGCCGTCCGCAAGTTTCCTCCTCCTTCCACCATCTGTGCATCCCTTCCTCCTCTACACACCGCGCGCGCTTCTCCTCTTCACGAACATTCGCTAGCTGTATAATGTAGCGCGCATGCGCCGTCACGCTTCGAGAACATCGGCAGCTGACGCGCGCGCGTGCGCCGTCGCGCTTCGAGAACATCGGCAGCTGACGCGCGCGCATGCGCCGTTGCGCTTCTCCCCCTTCTCGAACATTCGACAGCTGACAGGGCATGCGCCATCGCGCTGTATATATACTCAAGGTCCGCGCTCGCTCGCTCAGTTGCCGCTCGTCGGTTGGTTTGTACGGCGCGTCGACGTCCAAGGTCGCGGTGAAATGAATTCCAACGAATCCACAAACACAATGATCGACGTCCCTTCGACCAGCGCCGCCCTTTCGCATACGTGTGTACGTGTTCACTCATTTAACACACCCTCCTACAACCACGTTAACCAATTTAGCCATCGACCCAAGCAAGTCGCAATTTAACACCCCATTTCACAACCACGTTAACCAATTTAGCCATCGACCCAAGTAAGTCGCACTTTAACACCCCGTTAACCAATTATATGCTCCGCATCCTCCTCAGTGTTCCCCCGAGGGAAGCTGCGGGCAATTTTTTTGATACCTTTCGTCTAGCGCGTTTTCTTCATACATAAATAAAATGGCGCATATAACGGCCGAACATATCAGCGTGTTATTTATTGCATGTTAAGGGACAGCTGGGTATGTCACTGTGATCTATATTTCAAAAATTGGGAGCAATCATTTTAATGGTAAAGGTACCTTCTAATGAGTATTCACAGAAGCCGTAAAATGACAATGTGGCTTCGCACATTCAAAATTCTTAGGGTCAAAGCTCCTAAAGGCGTGGGTCTGTCCATCCCTTGTATGTGTATGTACGTGACCACCTACAGTTCGACCTTTGCCAACTGCCCACTACTTCGTCTTTGCAAACATCCCACTATGCCCCATCACCGATCCACCACTTCACCGCCTGTAAAGCAAATACTGCTGAAAAGTAGCCAATATGAAATGCAAGATGGTCATGTGCTTCTATCCAGGTGCGAGTTAAAGAACCATATATTGTTCCACTGTGTCCATCCCCTTTTTGTACGGTGCTGCCTATAGTTCCACCTTTGAAAAATACTTACTACTTCGTTCTTGCAAACATTACACCACGCCCCACCACCAATTCACCACTTCACTGACCATAAAGCCATTATAATGAAAGGGAAACAGAATCGACGTATAGCTACTACTTACGAGTATTAAAATTTCTTGTATAGTTATATACAGTGTTTGTCACGTCTTTGATTATGTAGTGGGCGATGTTCGCGGATGGTTCACGGTTTAGCGACGAAACCCTCCAGCGCTTCACCCCACTCATTACCATTCACTCCGTGGATATGCGGTGATTTTTTTCGTGAGTATTGCTTATGATTCACAATTATTAGAATGAGCTAATGATCTACGATGGTAGACGTTATTCCTCAATGCCGCTGAATATGACAGTTACTAGTGCTAAGTAGCTAACTAGTTGGAAGCTATTTTCTGTGAGTACGCTGAATCTTGTATTTTTAACTGATGGTCAAGCATGCAAACCTAATTGAACAGTAACCTACAATGCAGCTCCGTAGAAAATTTTGAAAAATGGCAAGCGGAAATGACATCCTCTAAACGTAGCAGGTTTCTGGCATAAATGTAGAACAAAAAATTCAGATTGAATGAAGTGCGTCACTTTTTTTTTATTAAACACTGAATTACTTTTATCAACTGTTCTTTTTTCCCTTCTTCCTAGCTGCAGGAAAAAACACTAACCAAAGGAAAGTGAGTTATTTTTGTCTCTTGTCATGCATTAGATCACTGATGTAATCCATTCCAGGCTCAAATAGCCGCTAAAATATTGCGAGATTTTTGTTTAAATTTGATCCACTCCGGCTTCTTACGTGAATAATCAGCTTCAGTTTATTCACCTTCATACAAAACATACATGCTCGCATAAGTATGCAGACTTTTCGTCTTCCTTATATTTCTCTTATTTGGCGAAAGACCGTGAGACCATCAAAACGTTATGAATGCAAAGGTAAATAGAGAAGGCCGACTCTGACATCCCCACGGTTTCGCCGTACACGTCGTCGTCCTTCTCTTTATCGACGATTCCTCTCTCTTTTTTGACGCCCGACAAGCGCCTTTCTGCGTATACTCGCGCCTGGATCATCTCACGACGTCCCTGAAATGGCTGTTGCTTGAGTGAGGGACTCGCCCCTAAATGACACGCCATAAAAGAGCAGAGAGGCTCGCTTCTGTGCGACCGTGTATGCGCAGGAACAACATTTCGCGGCGTCTGGTCGCCGACGCTCGCACATCATCGTTCGCTTGAGAGAGACCAGGCGCAATGATGCAGGGATCGGCAGGATGTCGGGAAGCGGAGGTCAAGCAGGGTCGTTATTGTTCTGATACCGCCATCGCGGTCGCCTGTGGGGGCAAACGAGTCGAGGTGAACGGTCACCAGCTTGCGGGGGAGAAAGTGTTGATTCTGTTTTCGCCTCGCGGAAGCGTACTGTAAGAAGTGGACGCCTGCTTTGCCGTAATGCTTCGGCATCAAACGCAGCCTCTCTACACGAGTTGAGCCATCAAGGAAAGGCTTCAACGAAAGTGCCAGTGTTTGCGGAAGTTGAGTAATCGCCTTGAGTCCCGGTTTATGTGCTCGTCTATAAAGCTCGTATAGTCTGTGTGAGTAAGGGGCCGTAAATGAATGTAAACACGGGACAAGACTTACTTAACGTGTTTGTGGGCTTTCAACAGCGTCATTTCTCGCTGCACGCTCTATAATGCTATAATGCTCGACATTTTTTTTATCTAAGCAGGCTTCAATCGAGGCTGAGTTTATGTTTGTACGTTATTTCACGTTTAGTAAAAGTAACGTTGGCTGGGCTATGGTTTCAGGAATGCTCATATAAACCTTATATCACCGGTTGTATTTTCTTGTGCGTGAAAATTGAAGGCAGGCGATGACGAAAATGTATGAAAGACGACACAAGGAGTGACACCATATAGTTCATGTTAGCGTGAGCTTCAACATATAAAATTGTGCATAGTGTATTTGCGTTCATATTTGCGTCTATATGTGGTGTAGCAATATGTGGTGTAGCAAAAGAAAATTGAAGTTTTGGCTGTCACGTCCTCTTATGCTATTGGCACAGCCTTAGATGCACCGTAGAAAGATCACATCACATTGTGACGATCTCTATAGCAAAGATCACATCATATTGTAACGATCTCTATAGCAAATGCAGATTTAATGATGGTGCAGTGTGTACGCAGAACTTAAACGTATTCGAGAAAGACCCGTGAGTGTGCATCGCGGCTTCTGTAGTGAGTACATGGTAGCATCATTAGTGAAATCATTTAGAGGGGTGAGCGGTGCCTATGTGACATTTGCCGCTCAATACTAATGTTTCTTTTTTTTTCAGTCGAGAAACTTCATATGTATTGTACATAGGGTGGGGTGAGTAGGGTGGGGTAAAATGAGATACGGGGTAAAACTCGATATTTCGACTTTATAGACCTCTATCGCGAATACAGGAGCTACTTTTCTTTGTGTTATTTTAAAGTAATAGGTGCCGGTAGTTGTCAAAAGTTTTCTGGGGCAAAATTTAGTGGTTGCTTAAAGCGTTCACGCGGGAAAAATTGCGCATCTGACGTGAGTGTTCTCGCGACCCACCAAAAAGGCGTGAAATTCTTCTCGGCCAACTTTTCTAATCTGTGCAGGAAGCTACTGTAACGTCAGTACGACAATGTGAGCTACTGTAGCGTCAGTACGACAACCTTATACTTCTATCTAGATGTCTCAAAACGTTTAGTTCATTTGGTGCCGTGGCTCAAAGGGGAATTAGTTTTCCATTCGGGCATGTGAGAGGCGCAAAACGCGACAAAAAAGGCATTGAATCGCTTGAGAAATTGTCTTATTAACTGAGAAATTTACTTTGACTAATTATATGTTATATTTATTTGTTAAAAAAAGGTGCGAACGTACAAGAGAGTATCATACAGTGCTTCCTTGGAGCGAAACGACACAAAAAATTACTAAAACTGTTCAGGACATCACAACCTCCATTCGCGCTACATCGATGTTTTTCCGTGTTCCCATGAATGCCCTCAAAAGGTGCATGAAAAAAAAAAGGCGGAATATCTATGTCGTTCACAAACACGTCTTGGGATTGAGTTTTAATGAGTTTCTCCAACAGCCTAAGTAAAAAGAAACTAGCGCTTAAAAATCCCAATCGAGCACAGTTTCGAATTCAATGCTTCACAAATTCCGACATGCGAAGTTAGAAGCCATGTAATTTCTGAGCAGTTATGCATCAAAATGGCAAAAAGAGGCGAAGAAAATACGTCAAAACACATCTAGCGTCCAATTGTTGAATAATTCATTGAGGTGCAATCGTTCAACAAAACACAACTTTATCACATAGAAATACTGGTGGTGTTTCAACTGCAAGGGGCTTCGGAGCGACACAGCACCGGATTCTGTCTAGATTCAGTGCGTAGAGGGCAAGGACGGGCTCTTTGAACCTACGTGAGGGTCCAAGAAGTGAATCTTGAGTCACTGCAATAACAGGAGAAATATTTTTTTTACATTGTCTCGTTTTGCCCCACGCAGCGTCTCGTTTTGTCCTGCAGGTATGGGCGAAATAAGACATCTTGAGCATTTCTTTATTTCTAAATAGTGTTTCCAATAGTGGCAAGAAGGTAATATTCATGTTGCACATACCTTGTATCCAAATTAAAGTTTCTGCAATGATGTTTAATGTAATGACTGAAATAAAAATAAATATTCACTATTTTCACATTTTTGTTTAATTTTACCCCAGGCAAGCTTAATCTGAGATACTAAATGCGCTCGGGTATAATAGGCAAATACAGATGAAAAGCTCTGAAGGTCCGCATTATGTTACAGAACAAATTTAGGTTGACATATGTCACATTCGCACTGAGTTATGGTATTAAAAATCGACACCTGAGTCGACAGGCTTTTTTCTGTCACTCATACCACGTAGTCTGAGTGGACGCTGAACAAAGGAACACGGAGCCAAGAAGATATCTTCGTTCACTTTACCTGCACATTTCAAATTGTACAAGCAAGAAAATTTAAAGAGAAATGCAATACGGTATTGCGAAGCATCAATAGCTGACATCCAGTATTATATAGTGCCTTGGAGAGGAGTAGTATGTAACCAATTTTTATTGAAGCAATGATGTTGTAGATAAAGAGGTAGTAAAAAAATATACGGCAGGAGGAGCTGCCGTAAATTACGGTCTCTAACGATTTTTTTTTCATTTACACCATAGCATGTGCAACAATGCGTTTGGTTTATGAGGCATATCCGGTATGGTTTGGAAACTCAATGTCATGACAGCAACGGTAACAATACGAGCATGACAGGCGCTCCTTCCGAATTGCACGTCGCATGCTTTCAGATATGTATCATAGATGGCAACGTATAGTGGGGCCTCTGGTTTTACCGGGAGGCTATCCATATGGCTCCCGATCTCTTTTCCTGTCTCTCGCCTGGCATCAGTCCTGTGCTCTATCTGGCCGGAGGTTGACGTGACGACTCATCTTACGGAAAATAGGAACAAGCGCAGTCCACAATCTGTGTCCTCGGCGCAGTAACATCTGTGGCAGGAACTTCCATTAGCGTGACCCACTCGGATGCCTCACTTGGCAGTCACCGTTCCCTGCATTCTTTTGTATATTATTGTTGCAAGTTTTTTGTTATCTAGGTTTGTCTCTGTTTTTTTTTTGTGTGTGTGAGATTGGCTCAATGTCTTGGACGACGACCGATAGAAATTTTCCCGTGTTGTGGGAATGAGGGCCAGTTCCTCTTTCAGTGAAGCATCTTCAGTGAATGTGATGACGCATGGCAAAAAATAAATCCTCACTGAGTGTGGCTCCTATTTTTATTTAGGTTGTAAGGCGAGGTCATAGGAAGTTTGGTGCCTAACACACATTTCCTATGACACATACTTCCGATCAGTATATTTTTGCGGAGTCACACATTAATCTACACGTTCTCTCGCAGAAGGATGCCGATAAGTCTGAAGCATTTGAGGGAAAGTTTGATGTCACTTATTTCCTCAGAGGTCTGACCTGAAAAACGATCTCAACTGGAAAGAAGTCAAAGGCTCCTCCGCAGAGTAGAATAGTAATAAATAATAATAAAAGAAAACGTCAAACAGCTATTACGTACCAATAGATCAGGAAAAAGACGAGCAAAGAAGTCTACCTGGTCTTTTTTTTTCGCATGTGATTACTTCGCAGAAGAAAAGACAGCGTGCGCATGAGAAATGAATGCAAGGAAGCTCGTGACAGCGATTATCGATATCGCAATAGTGAATACACCACCTATGGGTTACGCCCAGAAAGTCTGACTAAAGAAATCTGCGCTTGGGTGGGAAGCTGCGCCACTTACGTGTGATGTCTTCATCGCTGTATGTTTTTGTCGCTAATTTACATAACTCGAGTGCTACTGCGTCAACAAGTCGATTGCTTACGCGCGCGTCTCTATCAAGAGATGTCTCTGAGACGGGTAGCAAGCGCGGGGGCTGCTTGAAACTCTGCTTTGCTACGGTCGCTCGATGCTTGCTCTAAGCAATAAGCGACTCGCTCGATATTATACAGAATATTGTGGCAATGCCGTGCCTATTCATCGGTCGAATTCTCGACGTTTGATATATAATCTTAGGATCCGTCTCGTGGTGTCATTTAGGGCTCTCTTCTATCTTCTCACTGGGTGAAAAAGAGCGTTGATCAAGTAAATGCGGAAACGTCGCCGAATCCAACAGGAAATGAGTCCTTCTCGCCCCCCCCTCTCCCTTCGCTTCCGTCCAGAACAACCAAAGCGATGACTCGTGCAGGCAGCCCGGAGAGTCTCATGGGTGGGACGCGGCAACAGAGTCAGTCTCCAAGAGACGGTTGCATCGGTGCGGAAACGAAGCTATCCAACCCTGTCGGGCAGTAAATAACGTCATACTCAGCGTCGGGAACATAACCCTTCTTCGAACCATGGCGGACATGCCATTATCGGGCCGGAAGGATGTGTGAAAGCAAACTGTGATAAGAGGACGCTTCGACGAAGCATGCACCCGACAACTATAATGGAGATACGCTCGAAGAGAGTGAATGGAGGTGACATTATATAGGAATGAGGTCTACGGGGTACTAGCGTAGAGAAACCCGTAGTTATTTCCTTTGTGGACGTTATTCTATTCGATTTCTCGTTGGCTGCGTCACGCTTAGACAGTCGTCTTCACTGCAGGCCTACGGAAGAGAGTAACACAATGGAGGGACCCTGCATCACTGGCAAATCTTTCTTCCCTGACTACACCACACTTTAACCACCAGGAAGGAGAAATGACCATCAGTATATGTTGAATATTGTGTTAGGAAAGGAAAGGTGTCCTGACGTTTCTTACGGATAGATCGCTTCAACGCTTTTGTTGAGAGTAATTGTTTTGTTCTTATTAGCGCGAAACGCAGCTCCGTAGACAATTAAACTCTTACGAGGCTCCGGGGAAGATAGATTTATTGTACCAACCTCGCTAACAAACAAAAGGGGCAAAAAACCTCAGCAACTCTTTTTTTTCTGTACTCATTGTTTTATGACTCAATGCTTTTCGACTGTACGAATTTCAGTAGTGTTAATAATGTATTAGCAAAACGCACCATGCTAATATACATTTCTCTGCCCCGCCGCGGTGGTCTAGTGGCTAAGGTACTTGGCTGCTGACCCGCAGGTCGTGGGTTCAAATCCCAGCTGCAGCGGCTGCATTTCCGATGGAGGCGGAAATGTTGTAGGCCCGTGTGCTCAGATTTGGGTGCACGTTAAAGAACCCCAGGTGGCCGAAATTTCTGGAGCCCTCCACTACGGCGTCTCTCATAATCATATGGTGGTTTTGGGACGTTAAAGCCCACATATCAATCAATTAATATACATTTATGTTGGTGAAGTTGTATACCAAAGCCTGCTGTGTTTTTTAAGCGAGCTAATTTAGGATACAAGCAAATGTCTCTTCCCCGTATATAGCCATTCTATGTACCAAATATAAAAAATAAATAGAAGCAAAAATGAAAACTGGTATAAATACTTAGCAGCTTGAAAATATACTTGTAAGCAGTATGTAGCGTGTGTCTGGTATACCGGCCTATACCTATCTTAAAGGACACGTGACCATAGATAACGCCATTAGCGTGCTAATCCACTGCATGAAAAGTATTGATGAACGCGAGGGCTCTGATAATAGTCATACTGCTGAATATTTTTTCCCATATCTTTAGGTACCAGAAACAGGAAAAACGTGCCATAGCCTGAAACGGTCTAAGGCACGCGGCCTGGTGCTGTAATGTGTGTAATAAGACCGGAGACAAAGTGGATGCTGAGCTCGTGGTACCAGTGTCATGGCACTTAAGTCTATAGGTTCGCAATGCACTTTGTAAACACAGAAGTGGGTATTCCGTGCTGCAATCAACTAGGGGGGAGGAGGGTAGGGACTAATTTTGAGAAAGTAACTACGCATAATGTAAGGCTCCTTAGAACTTCAATCGGTGCGTTAAAAAACACGAGAAACGTGCAGAAGTTCAGCGTTAGGAATTATTACGCTTCTACAATTCTAAGCTTTTGTCTGATTCCTTCAAGATGCCGGTAGTTTTTTTAAGATGCGGAGCATCTAATACTCGAGGCTTGTAGTGCGGCGCCGTCCGCAAGCTTCCTCCTCCTTCTTCCACCATCTGTGCATCCCTTCTTCCTCTACACACCGCGTGCGCTTCTCCTCTTCACGAACATTCGCTAGCTGTATAATGTAGCGCGCATGCGCCGTCACGCTTCGAAAACATCGGCAGCTGACGCGCGCGCATGCCCCGTTGCGCTTCTCCCCCTTCTCGAACATTCGACAGCTGACGCGCGCATGCACCGTCACCCACCATCTGTGCCGCGCGTGCTTCTCCCCTTCGAGAACATTCTACAATTCTCCTGATTCTCCAATGGACGCGCATGCGCCGTCGCGCTTCGAGAACATTCAACAGCTGACAGTGCATGCGCCGTCGCGCTGTATATATACTCAAGGTCGGCGCTCGCTCGCTCAGTTGCCGCTCGTCGGTTGGTTTGTACGGCGCGTCGACGTCCAAGGTCGCGGTGAAATGAATTCCAACGAATCCACAAACACAATGATCGATGTCCCTTCGACTAGCGCCGCCCTTTCGCATACGTGTGTACGTGTTCACACATTTAACACCCCCTCCTACAACCACGTTAACCAATTTAGCCATCGACCCAAGTAAGTCGCAATTTACCACCCCATTTCACAACCACGTTAACCAATTTAGCCATCGACCCAAGTAAGTCGCACTTTAACACCCCGTTAACCAATTATATGCTCCGCATCCTCCTCAGTGTTCCCCCGAGGGAAGCTGCGGGCAATCTTTTTTAAAGAGGAATTGTAGTGCTCTCGAAATTTTCAGTAGTAGACGGGCTCTCTTCAAGATAGCTTTAGTCTCTCTGAATGGATTGAAGTGTGTTGCCTAGTAACTACTCTTTTCAGCTGTAAGCATCCCTCAGGTATTTTAAATGCGGAGCATTTTATAGTCGCACCTACTCGCGAATCCAGCCTCGGCGGTAGCGTTGGCAACCCCACTGCGCACGCTCGTGCCTCGTGTCTCGTGCCTCATGCTCGAGTCTCGTCAGGATCAGATGGTCAGTGTGTTTAGAAAAAGTGGTTAACGATTTAGAGTACTAAGTACTCTACTAAGGGAGAGCATAAAGCCGTCCTGAAGGCCTATAGAAAATTGCCGTCAGGTAATTGCATTGACAACAGTTTACCGGCAAACGCCGGCTTCACGCACACTCATTTCTCTCCTTAGGGGCGAAGCTCCTTAAAGCGGCACCCGTTCGTCCCTCGTGGTAGTGCGTAACATGTCTTACGCTTTGACCTGCAAGGTGGTGCCGGTGGGAGATTTCTCCTGTGTGTTGTTTAACAATAAAAAAATTCGCAGCGTGCGTGTTAACTAAAAGTCGCAATCTCCCGTCTCTCATTCCCTTAGCAGCCGTTGGCATGTACATTGAGCGCCATCTGACAAGAAAGGGTTGCTACGTTATACTCGCTGGGCGTAACCTTTTTAGTTTTAGAAAGGTTTAGTGAGCGTTGAGCCGCAGTGCCATGGATACAGTGAACTAGTATATACCATGAACTAGAGGTGGTTAAAGCTGGGAAGTAGACACGAAGCACAAGCCTTGAGAAAGTGTGCATGTGCCGCCCCTCCATTAGTCCTTGGAATGTCCGCTGGATGGCGGTGCTTCTATATACGGAATATATGATGAAAAGATGTGTGATGGTGGTACTTTGAGTGTTCACTAGATGGACGAACGGACACACAGACAGATGCACGGACGGACGTACAGATGGCTGCATGGACGGATGGACACATGGACGGACGCAGGGGCGGATGCATGGACGAACGCAGGGACGGACGCACAGATGGACGTGCGGACGCACAAACAGATGCAGGCACGGACGGGCGGATGGATGCATGGACGGTCACACAGACGGACGCATGGACGGATGGAAGCAAGAACGAATGGGCGGACGGATGCTTCGCCCCACTCTCCATCATTCACCCCGTGGATATGCTGCCATTTTTTTCAGTACAAAAGTGGGCGCAGTTTCCGATTTGAGGAATTGTTTCACCTTTTGGTTTGTAGTTAGCTTTTTTTTGCAACTTCGCAACGTTCATGTGGCAATGTGACAGCAGAGTGATGAGAAGTGGCTGAAGGCATCGTTAACACCTAATAATTTACATAGCGTTGTACTATCCTGAACCAGTTGCTGCGTGGCGAAATATACCCAAATGAATGCGAAATGGCCTTTATGACCACGTTGGTTATAACGGTGATGAAAATTCGCTGGTGTGGGACATAAATCACTCGCACGTCCAGTTGGCCTGATAAAGTAGTCAGCAAGGGCCCTGATCAACATCGACTATGATAAATTGTGTCTGACATAATCTTCATTCAGAATGCTGCAAGGCTTCGCCAAGAACTTGCATAACCGTACATAACTTTTTGTTTCAAGAAGTGATGGTCGTTAGCACCATAAGAGGCTCGAATATATGACGCTGATAGTGTTCAAGGCGGTTTCTTTGCCCAAAATACTAACGCAGTAAAATGAACTGACGCCAGCATGTAGATAGAGTAGCTGGATATTTTTTTGTCTTCATTGCTTTCAGTTACGAGCTAAAAGAGCATAATAGCGCACTGATACTCTTCCCTCTCTATCTTTCATCTCCCCCTCCCCCTCCCAGGCGCAGGGTAGCAAACCGGCTACCTATAAGCTGGTTAACCTCCCTGCTGTTCTTTTCTTCCTATTTTCCTTTCTGCCTTGCCAGGTACTCTTTGGATCGTCAACGGGTGTGAGGGTTACACATTCATTTGTTTGTAGTCTTGCACATAATTTACGTTACAGAACTAATAGAGGAATAATTAGTGTGCTTACATCGAAACTAAAAAAAACACCATTGCCAAAGAACACGCAGACATGACGAATGGGCTATGAAATTGAGAATTGAATTAAATCGAGCCTAATAAAAAGAATCTTTAGTTCAAGCAAGAAGCAACAGCGTGTGACATAATTTGCTCTTAAAACTAAGAAAACACAGTTTGTCTTCGCAAAGCTGTTATTCTTACGAAGACGCAAATTTCTTAGACGTCATTTTTTTTCTCATTTTCATTGAAAAAAGGTGTTTATTTTCCTCGTCATTTATTCGACTCTGTGGTGACCATTTAGCCCAAGAGATGCGTAACGTACGTTTATATCGGTGTTCGAAAGAAAGAGTGGCTCCCGACTGGCAAATGTGTTTCTCGAAAACCTTAGTCGCCTCCGCATTCCAGCGGTCCTTTGAGGTTTATGGAGATAGGTGTGTTTACGTTCGGCGTTTATTATACCGCTTAAGCGCTCGTCATATTGCGCGCGTCCCTCGCCAAGAGCGGCGCCTATGGGCTGCTATATTTGACCCTCACCAACATGGAGCGGGCAAGCTTTTCTTCCGCACTAGTTTGCAAGAAACGAGACAGATCGAAAAATGACGGCTGCTGGATACAGCGCAGCCTACTTAGCGGACCACACGTGCATGCCACCCAGCCCGACTGACTGCGGGAGCTGTGAGAATGATGCATAATGCAGCCATTTTCACACTGGCCCGCGGTCCTGTTTATTTACGCTAGCAACCGCGACTCTCGCACGGCGCGCGCGGGCATCGGCCGGATAACATTCCGACGAGAAGTGTCGTTCATGTCTGCCTTTGAAGCGGTGCCGCCGCTCTTTCTGTTTATGTCGATGTCATGAAGGGCACGACGGAGAGGACTAGCAGAATTTCTGAGAAATATTAGGAGATACCTCGCGCACAGATTTTCATAACTGCCACTTTTGACGTTGTGCGTGTGCAACACAAACTTTTATCCCGTACTTTATGTTGTATTCAGTTCACAGTAGTGAGTCATGCAGAAAAACTAATAGCGTGTACTGTGCTGTACCAGCGTCGCATATTGACTCGCATCTCGGTCACACTTGGCACTGCAAAGTCTTTCGGTGAAGGCCCACATTATAGAAGCAGGTCAGGCCGTATATGGTAGATGGTCCGAAAGAAAATAGGTCAGAGGGAGGATAACCACAGACGGCACCCATTTAGCTGTCGTACACGTCAAATGGCAATGCGAATAAAAAAAAACGCGCACAGAAGGTGGAGTAACGAGAGAAGTTGAGCGGCGTGAGGTTTTATGTGCAGACGAAGACATTCTTTTATGTTGGAACACGCACACGTAATATCTGGTTGCCTTCAAGATAGGCATTAACACTTTCGCGATGCAGTCTACATATACACCATTCAGTTCTTCAGTTACGGTATCAGGATTGCTCCATCAGAATAGTTCGCCGTCTATCCAGCTGAGTTCGATGTACTATGGGATGTCAGTGCACATTAAAGAACACCGGATGGTTAGAATTTCTTGACCTTTCTATTACGGCGCCCAAATATGGTTGTTTTGGGACGTTAAGCGCCAGATAATAATAATAATAATAATAATAATAATAATAATAATAATAATAATAATAATAATAATAATAATAATAATAATAATAATAATAATAATAATAATAATAATAATATTATTATTATTATTATTATTATTAATAATATTAATAATAATATTATGAATTGAGTAGACAAAACAAATTGACCACAATTGGTGATTGGTGGATGGACAATGGCACCGAAAGCGTTAGACAATTTCGGCTTTATGCTATTGAGCTTTCCGATGGGGAATAAGCAAGCGCTCTTTAACTGTTGCAAACCGGTATTTCTTTGATTGCAGGAGCGCGAAAGGCTACGTTCTAACTGAGGACGAAATCACCCTGGTTTACCGATAAAGACTGGTGCCTTACATAACAGTCGTGATACCTAAAAAAAAAGACGTGGATATAAAGTGCCCAAATACAGTAAAAATACCTCGATTTACATTCAATAGAAAGCTGCGCTACTTCTCTCCTGTAGTCCTTCCCTCCACTACTTCGTCATTTTCTATTTATTTTGAACAGCGGTAAAGCTACATGTATGACTGTGGTCGCTTAATGCTGCTGAAGTTGTGAGTAGGCTTTTTCTGAAGGACGTTTTTTTTTTCACTTTTGAACTTTTATCTATCTTGTGCCGTCCAAAACCTACACCCAGACAAACAGTGTAAAGCGGATCAGCCACAAACCTCTGTCGTTGCGCACGCCTCCTATAGACAGCTCTCTCGTTTATCTTGCTAGGAACAGCGGCGGTAAGTTTGATGCCTACATTCTCTTGTATGCGCTATTCGTGTTGTTTTCCGGAAACGGTCACGTGAATGAGCGTTCGGTGCCGTCCTCGGGTCTGGCACGCTTTGAATGAAACGTTGCTCGAGTCGGCCATTCGTGGAAAGCGCAACCATGTGTTTTTTTCTGTACCATTTCGATCATGTGTTCATAAAGACATTTATGAGTCGCTAGTATTAAAAATGAACAAATAGAGCCAATTTTTTGGCATACCAGAAATGCCCGGAACAGGAATGCCAGCAGATCCGTTTTTTCCGCTTGTATACGTACCAGTCTCAAACATAAAGACGAGAGTTGATAGGTGTGAATAAGTGAGAATGATGAAGTATGGGAGAAGTGCTTGCGATGAATATACAGATATTTGCTTGAAAAGTAATCCATGTGATATTGAGCTGTTGTTTTGAACAGGAAAGTATTTTCGTGTGATCACGCGCATTTACGATGAGGAAGCGCAAAAGAAGAGAAACGCGTTTGAAAGAACGGTTGTCTTCTTTTGCTCTTTACCATTTGCTAGACACTTGCGTGGATTCTACTCTTGTTATGAATGCTTGTGCTATGCGGCACGGAACATCCAGAACTGTTGATTTCGGGCACCGCTCTCGAAATTGTGCATGCGATGCCCGCGACAAGTGCTCTCATCTAATATAGGCTATGCGCTACATAAACAACTGGCGCAGAAGCGCTAGCTTTCATGACTGTGCGTGTCCGTGCATGCCGAATATATTACATTTGGTCGTCAGGAATACGGGAACCAAAATAATAATTTTTTCTTCAATCTTATTGACATTTGAAATTTTTATGTGATTGCGTACAGGTAATGTATCATTTTTAGGTTGAAAAACACAACTTTGCGGTGACGTCATATTTTTTTTATTGCTTCGTAGACTTGCTCTTAAGGCATGAAATTTTGTGCGTGCATATGTATCAAATGCACGCCGTTATGCCGATGCTGTGTATGAGGAGGAGAAGTGCCGTGTGGAATGAATTGTCATGTAAACAGCAGTCGTAACAGGTTCTTTCGCTGTAGCGAAGGCAGACATCCGTCTCAACTGGAAACGCCGAGGTTCTTCCGTTGTAAGCACTGCCTCAATGATGATTGTTTAGCAGCTTTGAACAGTACCGTTTGGGTGTCAGTTTTATATTGTGCGCTCTAGTATTTTCGGAACACATTGTGATACAGAGTGAAACTAATTCCAAACTAAACACGCATAGTCTCTTCCTTTATTTAAAAGCTTCACTCATTATTCATAGACGTTTGGTTGACATGTCCTCGCCGTAAGTAGTCACGTTTGTTCTCTGAATAATATCGCTGTCCCACGTTGAGTTTTGATCGTTATCACACAGATCGGTATTAAATATGTTGATTGTGATTGGCTTCTTTACGAAAGCTGAAGGAAAGAGCCAGACATTGTTGTTAATCTCATTTTGTCCCGATCGGGTCTGACCGCGACTGGTGGTGCACTGTGTGATGCCGATATAAGACACGATTGTGAAAAGCGAACACGTGCTGCAGCTGTCTCTTTCCGACTTGTGTTTGAGTTCGTGTTTTAGTATGCGGAAAAGGCAGACTTTCTTAGTTAAAACAAGGAAATGCAATCAAGATAAACAGGCTGGTTATTTACCGATCTGTCGGCTTTTAAACGAAAGGTCAGTGCAATAAGGTGACCAATGTAAACTTCTAGACGGGGTTCGCAGCTTTGCGCATCTTTGCTAGAACCGTAACGCCAGAAATCTGCAGAAGCAAGCCATGCGTCAATTCGTCACCCAAGCGAGAGTACTGCAGTTGCATTAGAAACATCAGTGACATTCTGATGTGGATTGCACGAAGACTTCCTTTCATAACCGCTCAATAAAACAAGCTAAACCACTCCACTACTGATATGTCTTCTGTGAAAACTGGCTAAGTTTTCTTCTGCAAAGAATTCTAGCGTAAGGTGTTTTTGCGATTACCGGCTCAGGAAATACCTCGTCCTCTACCGTAGAACAACAACAACAACAACAACAACAACAACAACAACAACAACAACAACAACAACAACAACAACAACAACAACAACAACAACAACAACAACAACAACAACAACGGCAGTATAACAGACAAGAGCGAGAGGACCAAGGCAGCGGAGCCTTCAAGAAGAAAAAAAAGCAGCAGATTGGCATTGTTGAGTCTTAAACACGATAAGATTCCTTCATTTTTCTTTTTCCTGTACATACTAATCTAATTACTGCTAATTAAGAAATTAACACGCACTTGTGCAGTTTGAAATTTTCAAGCTTGGAGAGATGATATCTGGTCTAAACCAATTTACATTGACCATTGTTTCATTTTCAGCGTCAGTCCTTCAACAAATTTTATAATCATCAAGCCTCATTGTTCGCGAACGCTATGCCATACAAAGCATCTTATCGCACTTGAACAGGCGTTCGGCCTGGTACTTAAAAACTGGTTTGTTTTCACAACGCTCCGTTCGGCTCATATTTGCCATCGCCCGCATAACGGCGTCAGTGTTTGCTTAAGACACTACGCTCCTAGGGTGCTTATCTAGCGCAGTTATGTTGCGGCCGGTCTAAGCATGACACTTCAGAAGGCCCTTCAGTATTTGTACAAGCTGTCGACAACGGGCTTCTTTTTATTTGCACTTAACAGCACTCTGTGTTCTGCTTCGTAACGTTTATTGAGGCCAAACTGTCGAAAAAGTGTGCGCTGGTAGTGCGCCTAAGTTTTGTATTTTTGCCTCAAAGAATCACCAATTACCAATTACACACTGTGCTGTTTACGTAGAATAACTAAAAAAAAACAGTTCTAACCCTTACCACTTTAGTTGTTACCTCTCGTGCAAAACTCTTTATTATTTTGTCGTGAATACTTTTTGCCACCTTTTTTTTCTTAATAGCGAATCTGTTTTTACCCCACCGTAATCTGTTTGTTGCGAAGAGAAAAGTGCCATCTCGAACAAGCATGCGCTCTTTTTGCCCTATTCTTCATTGTCTTCTTCGTGTCCAAAACACGGGCACCGATTGCTTTAGCGCTGTGATTGCTAAACTCTGAGGGGGGAGACAGTTGCGGAGGGTGACAGAGAAATAAATAAATAGACAAACAAGAAAATTCTAGGGGGAAATTTACTTGTGAAGCGAGATTCGAACCCTTGTACCCACCATCCAAAGGGGAGCGTCATAACCTTGGCTATGCAGGTACTATAGCGGAGCATAGCATACTCCTTGTGGGGTGTAGGCAAGGTGGTAGTTCATGAAAGAGAGGGTTGGGAAGAAGAAAAGGAGGAGGTGGAGATTAAAACTTAATATAGAAGAAAACGAGAGAACTAGAACGAACTAAAGGCAGAAAGAAAAAAAGAGAGAAGGAGTGAGAATCGAAGAAAACTCGTGCTTTTCCACGAAGTGGGTCACGACTCATGACGAGTGAGCAAAGCTCTGGGTATCGTATGAATGAGTAACCGTGCGTTATCCGAGCGTCGCCGATATAATTGTAATAAATTGAGTGACATGAAATCTCATAAAGAGCCGACGTCGAAGCTAGGTCCTAAGGTCTATAATATATACGTTGAAGACGCAGACCAGTATAAATAGTTTGTGTTCGTAGGTGTTTTATATTGTTCGGTAAATTAAGATTGATGTGAGTGCATTGTTATACTATTTTTAGTCTCACATCCACACATATCTCCGTGACAACAGACATTAGGGAAATGTACGGACAGGCCACAGCCCTAGGCTGCATCACCCTTAAAAGAGAAAAAAAGAAAGTACAAATATAGGCATTAAAAACATGCGCAAAAACAGAGAGAAGAAAGCGTGGGAGGAAGAACTAGAAGAAGAAAGAGAATACTAGTAAGCCTTAGCAAAACATAAAGAGCTGGGTCTACCTAGGTGCCCACCAGCTCTACTGCCACTTCAATATTGCACCTCCAGTGCAAGCTACCCCAATTATCCCAATGAATGCCTTGATGAATACGATTCTTGGTCATTTTAGTAATTAAGATAGCCTTAGTGCTCAAAGTCATATACGTTACATAAAGAAGAGGAAAAATGAGCCTCAAAACTAGCATAATGGCACTTCCAAACACAGTAACACCACAGAAGCAAGTAGTATGATAGTTCGAAACTGAAAAACTAAATTATGCAAATCGAACTGTCTTGAGGGGGTTGCGCAGCCTGCGTTGATGAGTGGAGGAGAAAATACTTGAAGGCGGGGGAATAGTTTAGGAGAGATAAGTGCGCATTGTAATTAGAATGGCCAAAACAAAATAAATGTCTTTCTCGCGAAAAATACTTTGAAGTTCGTGGAATGTTCATAATACTAATATACTGGAAGTTGAGAATAAAATGCAGGTGCTAATTAGGAATTTTAAGGTATGTGATGATGCTTACTTTCTGCCTCAGCCACACAACCCTATAGCTGACTATTCATTTTCTGAATAGGGACACATCTTTCTGCGCGTAGTAGTTACCCCCGTAGCTGCGTTCGCATTTGTGATGCCGGCCGTGCTTCCACTGATTCATCGATTTACGTTCCTACGCTTCAGTTTGAGTTTTTCAGTTTCAGTTTCAGTTTATTGCTTTCAAAACAAGATGTTACAACATGAAAAATACACAGGCAAGGCTCCCAAAGTAAGAAACTGTAGTGGGACTCCTTGGTTAATTATGCATATACAGAGCGTAATGACTAGTACAGCAAAAGAACGGAATATGGAGCAAAATCAAAACAAGTGAGTTAAACTGTTTACAATTATATCAGTGGAACATGAATAAGCGCATCAAGAGAAAACAAGAGGTACAGGTAATCATAAAATAAAGTCGATTTAAAATTTTAAAGGACCTTTTAAAATCTTTCTGTGTCATGCAGACATTTGGTGTATTCACCTACGCTCTCTGTCTTCAGTGCCGCTGTCTGTCTCCTTCTTTTCTTGTCCCTCGTTATTGACGCTGTTTTTATGTGAACAATGTCGTAGCAATTCGCCCAAGCAACCACGTTAGTCACCTACGCTCCACGCACCTCGACTTTTATGTTAGATAGCTCAAGCGTTCGTAGTACGCAGTTAATTTTATGACCATATTCACGAGAAATAGTGGGCTTGAATGCTTGTCTTCCAGCTGGTGTCTCAGCGATGAAGTCTTTATGTCGCATCGCAGACTTGCCACTCTCGAGCCGCACTTTCCCGTTGGAAAAGTCTGATGGTGGATGATGCGCAATTTACTCGTTTTTTTTAAAATTTTTGGCCACTGAAGCTTTGAGATCCTATGTCAGGCTGCACTGCATTTCATATTGGCCTTTTATTTTATGCTCAATGAATATCTAGAAATTGGTTGTCGTCAGCCTGTATTGAAATCACATTAAAACCTAATCGATAACCCCACTCGTAGCGTTGGAAGTTCATACGTGAATCAAGTTGGTTTAAGTATTGATTAGCTCACTCACAGCTTTCATTTTACTTCTCCAGCTCTACTTGCTATTTTGCGATTAAAAGGGGAGATACGACTCGGCCAATATCGGCAGATTCTATTTCGATGGGTTGTGACGTGAACTCTATGAAATGTTATAACTGTGTCTTATGTTTACTATGTTTACGATCATCTTTGCAGTATCACATTTTCAACAAAGCAACGTTAAGTGATCGTTTCTGTTGAGTCCGTAAGAAGCAGACCGTACGTTAAAGTAATGACAATCGATGAAGTAAACTCGAAAACTGCGTGAACGGCTGAACGATTCTGCCAATTTTGGTTTTTACAGGCCGTTTTTACAGGCCGTAGGCCGGTTTTACAGGCCGTACAAACAGCACTCAAATAAACCATTTTGACGAAAGCATTTCCCAAGCTAGCTGCATCTTTTCACAGTAGAGACACTATAACTGGTATCTTAAAAGCATGCTTCATCGTATCAAGCAAAGTATAGGCAGCAAGCTCACAACTATCTCATTGAGGGCTTCGGCATAGCTGCTTAAAAGAGTTGTGCTTAGGTACGTTCGTTACGATACTAGCTATGTTATAACGAAATATTGATAACACAATAATGTATGAACGTGTTCTGACAGATGAGCGCAGCCATGTCATGTGTTGCTTCTAGAATGATGTTAGTTTGTATGGAAGACGGGAGACGTCGCCTCATTGTCATTCTTTTTTGTAAGTAGCATCACCGCATAGCATGATTGCTAGGAGGCAAAGACAAGTTTAACGTTGTAGGTGCTGGAAGATTGATTTCAGGGGGGGATATGAAACGCGAACCAGCTGATAATATTGCCATATTTTATATTCTATCCATTACATATTTCGTTCACACTCGCTTTTCTCGCTATACTGCCTAACAGCCACGCGCAGCTGCGTTGCACAATACGTAGAAGAGTACATGCGCTCACGCTCCAGTTGTAGTGACGCAACAGGAGCACGCGCGAAGCTTAATAACCAACCTATCTCTCAACTATGCATGCAAATCTTCTTGTCTTCACTGGATAATGAATCATCTTCATTCTCAGGTCATTATTGCGTCGACCTCCAAGAGTGTGCATTCGCTTGAAGTGCTATTCGCGTACAACGTCGGAAGCGGGTGTTCATAAGCAAAAATATTTTACGATATTTTGTTGTGACTTGTGAGATGAATACGCATAGAGATTCGATAAGGTCACGCATTGAACAGAATGACACTAAAACGAATTTCTCAAATTGCAACCTGTATTATGGCATATAAGGTAATGTATACCATGGCGTTTGGTCCACAAACTGGTCAAAATGTACATGTTAAGTAAGCGACCTGTATAAAATCAGTTTGAACATGTAATGGGACTTTCACCCACACAGGCTGTGACAATGTTTCAAAAGAATGAAACTAGATATATCTAGAAGTAACTTAATGCGGTAGCATACAAATACAGGCAAGAATTACTTGCACATTGCAAGCCCTGCACTTTTATTACTTAAAGCAGCGAGGAAAAATCTGTAAACCGGGGTCGTTTCCAGAGGACGTGTCGACAAGTGGATTTGCCTTCCTCGAAGATGGAACAGAACTGTGCTGTTCCAGCCTTGGGGAAGACAAGTCTGCTTGTCGACACATTGGCTCGAAGCGACCTCCGTTTACAAATTCCATCCTCCCCTTCCTACTATTTTTGGAGAAAGCAGCGGGTGGCTATTCTGCTTAAGCGTAAGAGAAGAAGGAACTTGTTGAGGAAATGTTTTTCTTAGGCCCCCTGTTTTCAATATTGTTGTTATGCATTGCGAATATAATATTAGGTATCCCCCCCCCTCCTCTCAAACAAAAAAAATTGCTTGTCGTCAGGTTGGAGATGTATAACCAAGCGTCAACGTGCGTGCATCCGCGTTAAATAGCTGCCAAACACAAATAGTCGTTGTGCAAGCTGTGTTGTATAAATTTGCCCCAAACATTCAATTGCTTCTTCGAGGGCACGTTTGAGTTTCGCGCTATAACGATTCCTCTGACTGAAGGTTCAGCCAAGTGTTTTCATTACCAGTGTTATTTGTTTCGAATTTTTCGAAAAAGTAATATGTTTTATCACTTCACAGGGAAAGTAAAGTTGAAAACCTTTGTACATATTTTCGCAAAACAAAGAAGAAAACACTGCATCAAATGCTATGCTGTAGCGCTTCACTTTTTCAGCAATATGGCGCCATTGTCGCAATCTTGCGTTAAGCTAGTTGCGTTTTTTATTTATTCGTTCTTCTCAAGGTCAAGAAAAGTCATTGCTTTAGACAAACGAGGTGTAGCAATGATGTTGGTTTATTCTCGTGACTAGCAGTAACTAAGAATAGTTTTCTAGTGTTTCATTGATTGATTGTGGCAAGAGAGAGAGAGAGAATAAACTTTATTGGGTTCCAGCATGCGGGATTCCCTCCGGCCGCGCAGGGCGTGGGGTTCACCCTATCTCACGTTACACTAGAAGTCCTAATGTCACGCGGGCCTAGACCTCAAGGCCTTCGTGCCCCGGCGCCGCTCGGGTTACTGAGGGTGTCCCCCTTTCGCCTTTGCAGCGCCAGTGCGACCTCGAGCTGCCGGACGGCCCTTCGCTGGTCTTCTGGGTCCGTAGACCCCACACGCTGTTCTACTTGCGGCGGTAACACCGGACCGTCCGCGCTGTTTGCGTCACATCCACAGAGTATGTGAGCCAGGGTGGCTCTCGCGCTCGCGCACACACTGCACATTTCACTCACGTAGAGTTCGGGGCACACGTGTCGCGCTAGCGATGGGGTCAGCACAGTCTCGGTTTGGAGCTGGCGCAACCTCACCGCCTCCCACCGGGTAAGATCCCTGTGCGGAGGCGGGAAGCCACGCCGTTGCTCCCTGTACCACGCGAGGATGTCGCCGTAATCGAGCAGCTGCTCCTCGCCTTCTTCTTCGGTCGCCGTCGCGTCTTCGGAGGCCATCCTTGCCTGCGTGGCAAAGCTCAACATGGGCAAGCACACGTACGACTACGTAAGATCCTTCCTCACTCGTCGCACGGCGAGGCTAGAGGTGGGAGGCGAACGACTCGAAGAGAGGGAGCTAGGAAGCGTCGGAACCCCACAAGGGTCCGTGATATCCCCGCTTCTATTCAACATCGTGATGATCGCCGTCGCCAAGAGCCTTGACGCGCTTGGACCGAAGATCCGGTACTGCATCTATGCCGATGACGTCACGATATGGGCGACGGGCGGCAGTGACGGCGACATCGAGGCCGGACTGCAGGCAGCGATCGACGCCGTGGAGACCACGCTGAGAGACACGGGGCTGAAGTGCTCACCACAGAAGTCCCAGTTATTGGTGCTCCCACCACCGGGAAGATGGAGAAAGCGGGCCGCGGAAGAAGCGGAACGCAACATAGTCGTCCGAGCCAGCGACGGCACGCCGGTCCCGCACGTCCAGAGCCTCCGAGTACTAGGCATGTACGTGGACGCCCACCGCACGAACGGGACGGCAGCCAACCACATAGTAACGAAGATCGGGATAGCGACGAGACTCGTCAAGAGGGTCACATCGAGGTCCCGAGGAATCCGAGAAGCGAGCCTCCTGCGACTGCTGCAGGCCTTTGCAGTTAGCCACGCAGCATACGCGGGGGCCTTTCACAAGTGGACGGAAGCGGAGAGGAAGCGAATCGACGCGGCCATCCGCAAGGCGTATGCGGGTGCCATGGGCCTGCTCAACGGCACCAAGACGACGGCCTTGCTATCTCTGGGAGCGCACAACACGCTCTCGGAGATCGGCGAGGCCCAACGTACTGCTCAATTGACGCGCCTGGGCCGCACCGCGGTCGGCAGGCGGCTGCTGGAACGAGTGGGCCTGTCCTCCCCCGAGGAACAGGACCACGAAACGTCTCCACTCACGGAGTCAACCATGCGAAGACTGGTGGTGTATCCGCTGCCAAAGAACATGGGTCCCGGCGAAAGCGAGGGACGACGAGCGGCGCGAGCCAGGGCGCTGCTGCTGCAACATCAGAACGACGAGGGCGCCGTCTACGTGGACGTGGCCAAAGTCAAGAACAAGGACGCCTACGTGGCGGCGGCGGTCGCCGCAACGACGGGCAAGATCGTCACGTCATGCAGCGTGCGTACGCGGAGCGCGAGCCAGGCCGAGGAGATGGCGATAGCCTTGGCGGCGCGCTCCCCGGGCGTGCGGACAATACTCAGTGACAGCAAGACGGCCATCCGTAGCTTCTCGCGCGGAGCCGTGTGCGGGGCGGCTGCTAGGGCGTTGGCAAGCGACGAGTCCAAGT
This sequence comes from Rhipicephalus annulatus, assembly GCA_013436015.1. NCBI lineage: Eukaryota > Metazoa > Arthropoda > Arachnida > Ixodida > Ixodidae > Rhipicephalus > Rhipicephalus annulatus. The sequence goes on along the minus strand of WOVY01001162.1, from coordinate 373,272 downwards.
CGAGGCTGACGCTAAAATGGTTCCCGGCTCACATGGGTAGGGACCTGATACCAGGATCTCCGAACCGCAACGAGGAGGCGGATGCCGCGGCCCGTGGTCTCGCCACGTGCCGGACCGCGGCCGCGCCCTGATTGATTGTGGCAAGAAACATGTCGCATTCGTGATTAAAAAAAAAGCAGCGTTTACCGTGTAAGCTAACTGAAAGCTGTCCAGAAAAAGTCACTAAGGTCATTGTACAGCACAGGTTTCAGTCTGAGGAAGGCGATATTACATACTAGCTATAGTTTGAAAGAGTATTACGACGGTAAAATTACTCTGCACACACAGACTCCTTCTCTTTCTCTTGGGTGTCACGGTGTATCGATCGTTAAAACCTCGGTCGAGGCATCAGACCAAATAAGACGAAATGGGAAAGCGCGGTCTGCAAAGATGCCTCGCAGGCATTGTAAAAGGTCAGCGCGAACGACGCCTCGCATATTTGCCTTCATTGTTTGCGAGGCTGGCATTCTCCGGATGACAGCATGTACGGCGTCGAGTAATTCTCCGGGAACCCGGTGCTGGAATGTCCTTCCTTCTACGTCTTCGGCTCGACTTGACCCGCGTCTGCGCTGCCTTTTCACTCGCACTTACCGAGGTGTCTCATATCCTCGCCCAGCTCTTGATAGTAGCACCGTACATCTACGTGTCTCCTTCTACAAACGAAACAAAAAGAAAAAAAAGGTGCATCAAGTGTCGCAAAAATGAAAAGCAAGGCCTTGCACGACAGGATAAACTGAGAATCTTTTTTTTTTGTTTGTCCGAGCTTTCCTTCTTTGGCTCCTTTTCTCGCTATATAATTATTTCTTTCTTTGGAAGGAAATATCTTGCAATATCTTGTTTCCGGGATACCTGATCCGTGTTCTTCGTGCAAAGTCGAGGGAAGCCGTGATTGCGACACTCACGGTGAGTGGAGAAGACGGCTGGTCTCGCCTTTTAACGGCCTGCCAAGCACTCCGAGACACCCGGCACATTTAGTGACAGAGACATTTCGGTCGGATCGGATCCGTTGTCAGCAGAGTGCAACTGTCATGCCGAAGTGAAAGTGTTGTTGAGTGTCGCGAGAGATGGCGAAGGACTGAGCTAAACATTAAGATTTTTATTGCGATAGTGATTTCGGTCACTCTTGGGTGGTATCTACCGTCGCCGTCTCCGCATTCGTGGCGTTTCGTATATGTATAGGACTGTAGGTGTCTATATATTTATGTGAATGCCACAAAGAAAAATAGTCCGAGGAAAGTTTATTCGAAGCGCGCAACCGGGAATTCGAACTTTCAACACCCTGAGCCGTGTTAATCCACTCGGTAACTATAGGCATACATCAACCAACGTATTAAACGCCACCTATTTATATATACAATTTCCCTTTCGTAGTACGCCCGTAGTTGAGGTGGCTCAGCATGCCGGAAACGTGTTTCGGTATCACACACGAAATAGAGCAAAAATTCATAGGGGGAGCTTAGGATGTCTTCCCGTACGTCTCTCGCCGGATCTGGGCTACCTGCCTGCCTTCGGCTCCGTACTTGGCCCTACAAGGTGTGCTCGCCTATGCTCGTGCATTTGTCTCTTCCACGGCTATGTTTGCCTCCAAGCTATAGACCTCAGGAAGTTCTCTTCACTTGCTGCAGTGGCCTTATTTGTGAAAGAAGTGAGCTGCCAGCCTTTCTTCGTATGACAATACGATTTGTTATCGCATTCATTACTTCGTACTTGCGGTAAAAGCGTAACCTTTTTTTACTATTAGGCACGAGCTCCCGCTTTCCCGATAAAATGGTATGATCGGTGAAACTGCGTATGCCGATGTAAGCATCAACTTGCTCATGTCCCGAACAATAGGAATTGGGCAAAAATTAAAACGGTACAGAGCTTCACTTCACGCGGCGCAGATGCTAATATGCGACAGTATACCAGATGCCAGTTATGGCGGTAGCATGAAGCGTATGTGCGATCATATTTCTGGCAGCGCGTTCACGCGCATTATGCAAGACCCAGTTGCTGTACTGCAGTCTTTTTTTTTCTCGCATACTCGTCTTTTGGGTTTTGCGTGCATGCGTACCATTGTATATAGAATTCAGGTCTGTGGACTTCCGCGAAGCTGAAGGATGAACGAGGGTAAGTTCACCACGCTCGAATTGAGAAACGTAGATGCGCTTCCCGCTAATTGTGCTATCTGCAGTATAAAAAAATGGAGTATTTGCGGAGTATGTCTGCCACGCAACAATAATCGTCATCCACTTCGAGTACTTTCCTCGCGTTATCATCAAGGTTCCGGTAGTTCGCGCGGCATGCGCGGTATTAGTGTGACATAGCATTGTTGACAGGAAAATGGCCAGCGCCGAGTTTTCGAGAAGAAACGCGATCAAATGAGATGACGGTTATTGCTGTATAGCAGTACTTCTCCCCGAAAACTCTATCTTTTTCTTAAATTGTATGGCGTCAGCTTTTAAGAGGATTTGTTTGGTGTCACGAAATCAAATTTGTTCATTTTTTTACCATACGTATATGAACACGTGCCTGTTTTAATTATAAATATAACGTAGGTATATTTAACTTATACAACTGATAACAGCAAGAAAATCTATTATATGTAATGATTTGATATTTTGTTTCTATCGCTTCCAAAAGCTCCTTTTTTTGAGCGTAACTCCGCCTTTCAGCCGAATGGCCTTGTAAATTTTAGCATCAGCAAGGGCGCGACCTGTAGTCTATGCGTACCACGGTGTTGCCTCACATAGGCACGCTTTAGACACGGCAATCGTTCTCCAGAACAGCATGTCTAAATTCTTCCAGTGTTTTAGCAGTATTGCCTGGAATTCGAAATTATTTATTCGTTTCATGAGTTATCGAACATCTCACTTTCAGACGCTCCATTTTAGTCGGACTTGGTTCATTTCAATAAGCGACCGAGAAAGTCTACTGTGTGGGTGCCGCTGAGATAACGTAACGAAAAATACGTTGACGGATGACTGACAGTGAATGCACGCTAGTGGCTAGTGTAGATCTCGGCTTCGTTTGCAGTAAAGCAAGAAACGAAAAAAGACAGTCGTTTGTGTGTGTTGGTGCTTCTGTCTGCAAATATGTTGAAGCGAACCTGTACATTCGCTACGACTACTTTTCTGAGCTAGAGACTACTGCACTTTACTGATGAAAAGTTACTGCTGGTGCACACTGACGTGAACGTTACAGCTCGGATTGTTCCGTTCCTGTCTTATTCTATTTCCACATAATCTACCATAAACTATGATTTATAGAGACGACAGAAAGAGCGCCCGTGACATGCTAATATATATTCAGTAGGAGGATGTCTTGTGCAATCGCAAAAATTATGAGTGATCTGCTATGTCAAAACCAGTGGTATTCTCAATCACCAGAATGCGTTATTGTTTTATTGAATTTTATTGATAATATCGATTTTCATGATCGACTGTGAATGTAAAAACTTAACGGGTACTTTGCCTGGTCATAAAGGACTGCTTTAGATAGATATGCGCATTCTGAATGGTAAACCTTTCTTTGTCACTCACAAACTTGGCTGACGAATAAGTATAACGTAAATATAATTTCATGTACTGTGTAATCTAACGCTGCAGTTTATCATCGTGACCATTTGGGCTTATTGCTATACAGTGTCTGATAACAGATTTAGTGGAAGTTCACTTGAGGAGAGCAGGCAATGTATAGGCGAGACTGAGCTCTGTTGCTTGCGCATTTTATTTCGCACACGTACAGTGCTTAAGTATTCAAACGTGGCACAAAATCTTTAGTATAACAAATTACATACGTTATGACTGCGTTATATGGTTAGGAAACTGTACGCTATAAGAAATTTTGGCTCTGATGTAGACGCTGCAGTCGAAATTATGCTGACACGACATAAACTGAAAATGGTTGAAACGAGATATTAATAAGAAGCAAGCTATTGCTGGTGGCTCCGAATTTATTTTGCCACACTTGGTACTTTTGGACGTGTAAATATAGGCAATATAAATACACAGGTGGTTCTTCACTCCACTTGCATAACAAAATTGGCTGATGCGACCGTTGATCGAGCCAATTGTTTTTTGAGATCTCCCTCGATCGATCTCGTGCCCTCATGCTTCGCAGTGTAGCTTCATATAGTCACTGAGTTGTACCACAATGGGACACCACCATAAACGGACCGGGAGCACCTAGGCTCAAATTCGAGCCCCAGAAGGAGAATCTGTTTATTTTCGTTTGTTGTTTTCTTGGTGTACACCAGCTGTGGTTGAGGAGGGAATTTCTAAGTGCCATCTCTTAATTCAGAAGGTCAATACAAGCTTCGCTTTAAAGCAGAAAAACAGGACAATGAACGCACTGTTCATTCAACATTGCGCTATACCGTAACGTTGTACTAATAAATACTATTCATATATGAAGCAGTATAAAAAAGTGTAATGACAAAAGTTTTTATAGATTGTTTTATTTACTAAAGGGGCGTATTCGCGTTATTTTTGTGTATGACATGCGCATGGTGTCTTGCAATTCACGTGAAACGCATTGAATTTTAATAGGAAGTTTTTTTTAAAAGACGTCCCCTTATTGGTTCTACGCGCTAAAACATTCAAACTCCATCTTGTGCATCTTGAGTTATTTGGTATGCTTGGTCGATATCATTTCATGAACCTTATTTCTGTATTTGTAAAGTTTGTTCACTCTAATTGTCGCCATCACTGCACTTTTATGGCATTAAAATAAAATCAAGACATGCTATCTCGGCTACGCAACTTTTTTCATAATTGTTTTCGGAAAACTTTTGTTGCTGCGTGCTTCGCCGTGGTGCTCTAGTGGCTAATGTACTCGGCTGCTGACCCGCAGGTCGCGGGATTGAATCTCGGCTGCGGCGGCTGCATTTCCGATGGAGGCGGAAAAGTTGTAAGCCCGTGTGCTCAGATTTGGGTGCACGTACGTTAAAGAACCCCAAGTGGTCGAAATTTCCGGAGCCCTCCACTACGGCGTCTCTCATAATCATATGGTGGTTTTGGGACGTTAAACACCACATATCAATCAATCAATCAATCAATCAATCAATCAATCAATCAATCAATCAATCAATCAATCAATCAATCAATCAATCAAGGCTGCGCAAAAATGCAATGTTCGGATGGTGAGCCATAAATTTTATAGTATGCGTGGGAATCAGAATGGTTGCAGTTATGACAGGGGTTAAAAAAACGAAACAAGAGCAAGAGCGACGTGACGAAGATGCACTCAATATACAGATGGCGAAAATCGTATCGTATGCGCTACCACTACAAAACGGCCGCTGGCGTTGCTTTTTCGGATTTAATTTCGTACCTCGAGACGCGGCCCTGGCCCTCCGGTGATAGTGTTCGACTTTCGAGGGTGGCTTATTTGGCAGGGCACGTCCAACGAAGCTACTAGAAACGATAATCTAGTAACGGTGGTATCCGGAGTATTCCAATGAGCTTTCGTCTCTCCCACATTTCATGCCTTGGTGCACGTGGAGTGCGAAAATCGGGTTAGTTGCTGGCGCAAGTTTTTCCAGCATAGGCCCTCGGCGTAATTGTTGGCGAACTTGTCATTTTGGCTTGCCTCCTGGAGGTGATTTTTGAGTGGCTTTTCTATTTTTTTCCTTCCGCTCCAGAGCCAGCTGCGCTTTCTGATTTGCCTGGAGGCATCGAAGGCAGAACAAGCGCAATACGTATCGTTGTGATATCTCAATCTTGACGCCTAGGTACACCCACCGAAAATTTTGGAGCATTTAAGTTAGACGAAATTGAGCCTGACGTCAGCGTTCATCGTAGTGTGAACATCATCACATCGAGGAAGAAAGCACCCGATTAGCACAATTTTTAATCTTTAATGTCTTCTCAAGACGCGTTTTCATGGGGATGTCTTCTATTGTGATATCATCAATTAAAATGCAGCGTTTTCTTCTTTACGCAGATCTTGCTGCAGGGCGTATGATTTATTCTTACCAATATTTTTGCCAGCATCGCTTGCTGTGTCGCCCTCACGCAAAATCGGCAGTCAGTAACAACATAAAGGATGAGACACTTAACCAATTCACGCATGGACTGTTCAATGCGTCTCATAATAGACACTCTTGAAGAAAACACAGCAGCATAATGTAACTATTAAACTTCGATAAAAAGCTGTGCATTAAGCTTTGTATTGTACGAATGAATTCTATATGTACTGGAAAATGATTCAGTGCTCGTAAAGAGAAGTCATAATATTTAGAATAACTGGATACCCCGCAAACAGTTTGAATGTATACCAAGAACTAAAGTTGACAAAGAAAGATGTCGGAAAAACTTGCTGTGATTTCTTTGCTTTTCCTAAAATCGTATCAAGGAAAACAACAAAGAAAAGGGCTTATTGATTCAAGGTCTACTCTCTTTCTTTCTTCGCTAGTAACAACCGCGAATTATGGTTCACAGTGAAGTCGAAATTATCACCACTCATTAAAATTGGGCCAGTGGTGTGCGTTTTGGTTCTACATGAGTTAATACTTTACCGACTTACACATTCACTAAGGGTGCACACGTATTACATTTTCTAGCTAGTTTTCGCCACCTGTTCAATTTTGGCGCTTCCTTCCTAGCCACTTTCGGTGCCTTCTTTGATTTTATTACGTTTCTCCCCTGATGTGATAAGAACTATCCGACGCATTCGCTCTAATTGAATTTAAACCTGCTGTAAAACCCTCACAAACGCGCACGCTTGCAGGGGCACTCAAGTGAACAAAGTGACGAATTTGTGTGTCCGCGTTTGATGCTTTTTTATTCTCTGTTGCTTATTTTCCTTTATAATTTCCATACGCCACATCCGGAGTCGCATGTCCAGCCTGTTGCCAAGGTAATTTCTCTAAACTTTCTTTTCTGGGCACATTGTTTCCGCGTCAAGTGATTTTTAATTAGCTCTTTCGGTGTTGTATCGTCGACTACGTGACCTGCATTTTATTTTCCCTCTTACGAACTGAGTTACTTATGTAGATGAGTCTGTGAAGCAGAGTTCTTTGCTAATGGCCACGTCACTCTTCGCTTTAGAGCATGATTGCTGTTCCGTTTTTTTTCTTCATTTATTACTTTTACAATTCTGCGGGCGCCTGGGCAAGTAGGCTGTGAAACGCATGTAGAGTTAGGTGAATTGATGAGTGTATGGATAGAAAACTAAACCAGTGGTCTCATATACAGGTTCGTGGACCCCAGAGGTTCCTCGGAGTCATTTTTGGGAACGCGGAAAGTTCATTTAAAAAAATATAACATTCTACAGAATCAATCCTTTAAAAACAAAAAAATACGCTTTTTGAGGTGCAATAACAATGTCCCCTTTGAAACTTTTTGTTATGCTACGCCACATAACACTTGCGCATTAAGGCGAGGCTGACTCACGTTTCACCTTCTTCATGAGATGTAAGTGAAGCTTTTCTTGCAGTTTTCCACCACATAAGCACAGGAGCATAGCTTTTCCAGGCTTGCGTACTTGAAGAGAAATCACAGCTACGAAGAGGAGAACACGGCCGCAGACCGGATCGCTTACTGGCTGGTTGTTGAGATAGAATCGACGTGGCACTTCAGTTTGACAATTCTTTGCCGGGAAGAAAAAAAGCCGCCTATATCACGTGACATGCTGTATTAATAATTGTGCCCCCTTCTGCCATTTTCTCTCACTGCAACGGGGCTCTCATCACTCCTACCGGTCTAGGAATGATCCCCAAAACATCCACTGCTGACAAACACTGCACTAAATCATCAGGGCTCACATTGAGAACCCGTCTGTTAGCTCAGAATGTTTCGTGCAATCGATCACGTTTGTTGGATCAGTTGCCTACGTTTACTCTAAGCGCGGACACGGTTTGTGCTCTTATATCGTAGTCATGGATCCACAATCGAGATTCAGCCTAATAGAATACGTTGCTGGGTGAGTTGGGACTTTTTTTGGATTTGAAGCTAACAATGTCTCAATGTTTTTTATCACTATCAATGTTTTTATCGCTAACAATGTTTTTATCAGCAAGTGAAACGGTTGTGGTTGTCAGTGTATTCTGACAATGTATACTGTTGCACATGGCTGCAGCCGAGTCGTTGCTACAGAAGGTAAAGTGCCAGGGCCGGAAGAAAACAGACACACACACGAAAACGGCACAAGGCATGAGGTGATCCCCGAAATCCACAAAGTAGCGCATAACCTTTAAGAATGTTGTGACTAGGCACAATGTGCCTATCGTCTTTTCAGCGCCGCCCAAGCTGCCCGAGCAATGTGGGAATCATATTCCCGATGAGGTTAACCAGAAGACAAATTGTGGAACTAAGCCCACTAGGCGTTACGTGGACCTTGTGGGGTTGAGGGGGTATATGAATTGCCGTTGAGCTGTGGCAAATCATACATTGGCCAAGCGGCCACGTAAGTAAACCAGCGGGCCCGGAAGCATGAGTGGACCCTCTGAAAGGACAAGGGCGCGCATCGTTCTACGCACTATGCAGTGTGTGGCCGTGTGCCTTTGTTTTCTAGACTGAAGGTGTTGGGAAGCAGCAGGAAAACGGTTCCCTCTGAACTGTTGGAGGTATTCTTAATGAAATTTAAGGGTGAAGATTGCGTAAGCCAGACGTCAGTGTGCTTGCGGAAATGCGAACTTCAATCGCTATGCCGTAATATGCCTTAGCTTTTGATGCGAACAGCCCTAATATGTGCGCAGCCGCGTTTGTGACGTACGATTTGCATTTTAAAGACGATAGTCTTTCTTGGGGTACTTCGACGCAAAAGTTTTGGTCTGTCTGTCTGTACATTTGTCTGTTTGTCCGTCGTAATGATGACCTAAACGACACCAGGCGATACCCCAAACGGTGGGCCTCATCCACAGCGCCCACCAATATTGCTCAAGTTTCAGCGTTCATACTTGTGCGATTGTCAATTAAAAAGCAAATATTTTTTCTCACAGTTCTTTTCGTAATTAACTCAGTAGTGAGTACCTGTTCCTTTCTATATACTTGTTCCCTGTCTCTTGTCTTATCTTCGCTTTACTTTTATTTTTATTTTTAGACATCCAGCCGATGTGGCGGGACTCGAACACGCGTTCTCGAACAAATCGACGCGATTTTTTACTATCGAAGCTATCACGGCAAGTGAACGTTGATTGTGGAGACATTTGCCGTCAAGGCGGAAGATAATCTCATGTTTTCCAACTTACCGATAAGCAATTGAGCATCACAGAATTGTGCGATAAGTGCCCGCCGTGTTGGTCAAGAGGTTATGGCTCAGAACTGCGTACCCGACAGTCGTTGGATTGAATCCTGGCCTCTACGGCCGCAATCCTCCTTTCTCATTTTTCTGTCGTTCTGGTAGCGATTTGGTAGCGGCTGGCTTGATCGGTATGACCGAAAGCAAAGCCTCAGAGATAAAGAAACGTTTCGCGAAATTCCGGTTGGGGAAGGGTGCCGGTACCGTGGCATCATGATAAAAGGCGGATTCAACTGAGTCGAAATGCGAGAAGCTCGTGCACTTAGATTTCGGGGGATGGCAAATCTCGTATCATCCACTACGATGTTTTTTATCATGGTTCTTTGGCTTCAAATGACAAAAAATATATAAAAGTTTCAGAGCACTTACAAAGAAAAACTAACATTTAAAAGAATGACTCGCTCTGGTCGCTTTTAAGAAGCTTGAAGCTTTTCGCCGCTTCGCCAAGGTATTGATAATGCACGATCCCTCGAGAAACAACAGCGTGCACCGTTCTCCGTCACCGTCGTGTTATGACAGGCGCTCTTCTCAAGTGTGCGAGACTGCCACGCCGTCTAGCGACCAGCGAGCTCGTCGTGCGCCATGGGAGGCCCCCGCAAGGCCGGTTTTTGTTCGCGCCTCGCGAATAACAAAGCATGTTTTTTTTTCTTCAGCTGACTGCCACGGCTGAAGAAGGGTCTGCCGCCACGACGACCATTTGTCAAGCACCGCAGGCGTCTCTGAGCCGCTCGTCTGTAGGACGCCCTTCTTTTCCACCCTGTTTCTCTCATACACCCCAACGCTTACGTGGTTAGAGCATTCATCTTTTCCTTCGCTTCATTCGTGCTTCAGCCTATTTTTTTTGTTCCTTAGTCTTTCTAACACTGTAGTGCTCAATTGTCTAGATATGATGTGCCACAAGCCAGGCGTCAATGATGGTCATCTAGAAGCCGCAAGTTATTTGTTTTCTCGCCTCTAGGAAAGCACCAGACGCCGTAGGCTTGTCTTCCGAACATCATTATTGTTTTTTTTTCGCCCGAAGGGATTCTTTTACGTGTAGCCTCCGAGCATCGTTGACACCCATTGCACTTTCGTCTACCAGTTTGCCTCATCGGGCGTTTGCTGCAGACGTTCAAGGTGATGGGTCTTCCGCCCAGTCTTCCACCCTTTAAGATATAATGCCGTTGGGAAGAAATCTTTATATTTTTGTTACGTTGTTTTTTAACCCTATATTGGTGTTTCTGATGACCAGGGCAGACAGCTTTTCTGAACCTATTTTTTTAGTACTCCGTGAGCCATTGTTATCTATTACGGTGCACCGACGCGTATGATGCTCTACCGCATCGAACGTCTTCCTAGAGTGGCCATCGATAATTTTTCTTCCGGCGTCTATTGACTTTTGGGCCGTAGCGGTGTACGTTTCTTACATTTCATCGATTCGACCAATGTTCGCTTCAACTTTTTTGCGGTGGCTTTTATAAGTTTACTCCGCGTCGCAGAAACCCCCTGGTCTCTACCGGCTCCAGTGCATCTGCGCCGTTTCCAATACGGTCGCTTTTTTTTTTTTTGGGGGGGGGGGGGCGTTTGGTGAACGTCAATTCGAACTACCTTGTCCTTTATCAGGGCTGCTAAGGTGTTCTGCTCAGCCTGATAGTACAGCCTGTTTACGTTTTGTCATCTTTCAGGTAGACATGTTTCTTCTTCTTTTTTTTATATCGCTCAAAATATCTGAAGTGGCCCGGTTGCGGGAGACGGCCTTTGTAGCCTAGAAATTCTTGTTTTTAATCCATGCAGTGCGAAGCATACGGACGGCTAAGTATACAGCGAGAAGCTAAAGGCACGCTTCTTTGCGTGCTTGCGGAATTTTATGTATATGCGTTGTATAGACCATTTGCAGGCGGAAAAATTCACGCCACATATTGCTCGTGGGTTGTCTGTCAATGTAAACGACGACGATGATGACGACGACGAACACGACAACAACAGTAGCAACAACAACAACAACAACAACAACAACAACAACGACGACGACGACGACGACGACGACGACAACAACGACGACGACGGCGACGACATGTAGGCGGAAAAAAACACGCTCGTACGCCTGAAGTGTTCAATAAAGAAACGCGGATGGCCACAATTATTGCATATCTCTACGACATAACTTCTCTAACAAGAGTTTTGCTTTAAACGTTAACTCCTCAATCATCGACAGATTCACGTGCAGGTCGAGAAACGCCAGATGGCTGAAATTAATGTGGAGTTTCCCATCGTGACTTGCCTCATAATTATATTGTTTTTTTTGCACGTGAAGCCCCAGCAAATATTATTATAAAAACTATGCGTCAATTGTCCTTCCATTTATAAAAAATACAGTCCAGTAGCCATAAAGACTGCTCTAAATGTCCGCTCCCCCCCCCCGTGAATTGGATGGAGGGGGGTGTGTTACCGAGAATAATTAATCAAAATAGGTGCTTTTCAAGGCCTTCAACAAGTGCTCCCAATTCTCCCTAGAAAGACATTCCTGGCTACGAGCCTGACTCAGTGATTTCAGTACAACAAGCATAATAGAAATATCTATGAAATTAACTATAGGCTTTGAAGCCCGCCACCAGATTTTACAGGCTGTAGTGTTCAACACAGCGCCTATACCAGCACATTCCCTTTGTTCTTTAACCTGCACTCCTTCACATTTGCTAATCCAGTTCAAACTAGGTTCTTTCTATTCCAGCAAAGAAACAGGGGTAGACTTTCTGTCATGAAATAGGACGCCAGTGTGCTCCGAAATGACTACGCGGGAAGCCAATGACATTGGCTGAAAGACGTCATATTTCAATTTTCCGCTCGTGTTCGGATCCCGTTTTTTTTTTCTCGAACGCTTGATACACGAGAGGCAATGGGCAAACGAAAACACGTAACGGCAGTAGTAGAGTTTTCCGTCGCGTGGCTTTTTGAAAGAAATAAAAGTGGTCTGCGGTGACTTGAGGGCATTTCCTTTTCACACTGCAGACCCTTAAGGCGAGCTCCGTTTCGCTTCATATAGCACGCTATACATGAAACGCGCGCATGCTTTATACGCGAAGCTTTTATTTCGCTATAGCTTCGTGTTTTCTCCGTGGATATTCCTTCGCTGCTCGACGGCGCTGCTAGTGCTTCGGTGTATAGTAATGCACGGCCGTTGCGGCCAATGGGTTGTGGCATTTTGTGGCTCGTGAAGAATGGGAATGCGCTCTACAGGCGTCTTGCCCGCCCCGCGTATAATAGTCTGCGTGCGAGCTGGTCCGGTGAAATATTGAGGTTTCGAGACGGCGGCCTCGTCCCCTTCCCGTTTTCATACGTGCACGACCTCTCTCTCTCTCTCGGTGCGTGCGTTTCGCGAACTGACGACACGCGATGGGATCGGAATGATCTGAAGCGAGACGCGTGGCCTTCCTCTCTCTCAGCATTGGCGATTCTGACATAGCTTAAGGGATTTCGTGGAGCGCTTCGCTGCTTGTCTTCGTAGTCGTTGCTGCTGCTGCTGCTGCTGCTGCTGCTGTTGTTGTTGTTGTTGTCGTTGTTGTTGACGTCATCATAGTGCTCTATGCTAGCTTCTATTGCGCACTGTAGGCTTCAAAGCCGCCTTTCATCTCTGCTTTCTTTCCTGCTCGTTCCTAATGCCGCTTCTGATTTAATGCCCTATATTCCTTCTATCACAGAATTCGTTCGTAGGAGTCGATAATAGCAGTAGTATGGAAAGCCGAACTGGTTAGTAAGAATGCATAGCAAAATGGCGCGTAAACCACAGACTACGAAGACATCTGTCCAGCTTGTATTCCCGTTTTTACGCGCTATTAAAATGGTGCTGATAAAAGCAACCAGGTTATCAACACGGCCTTCCTGAGCATCCTTAAGCACTCAGCCACCTGCTGCTTATCATTTTAACACTTAAAACACTTGACGCCTGACAACTTCAAGTGTAATTTCACTCAACTGCACTGAATTTAGTTGGAACTATTTTTCATCACAAGAAATAAATGAATGGATCGAACAGGCACTTGTCCATACGCAACTAATGGGTTGTGCGTGGTACGGCAAAGACATATTCACTTACAGTCAAAAGATCACTGCTAAACCTGCAGAGCAGAGGCATTTCCAGGCTGTAGAGTATGACACGTCAGATAAAGAGCGAAGTTTTCAAAACAAAAAAATTGCGCAACGGTGGTCTGTTCGAAACATGAGATGCATTTCCGGTAACACCCGCGTAACGTTGAACGGCTTCTTTATGTCGTACTGTACCTGACATCTTGGATATGGCATCGTCTTGGAAAGTGTTCCTGTCGCAGAAGAAAAGCCACGTTTCCGTGGCTCGGAAACAAGAAAAAATATTACCGCACTTCTCCTAGCCATCGCCATCTCCCCCCTTGAAAACAGAAGAGAAGACATAAAATGAGAAAATTACTTTTCGTAGCAAAATACTTATTTGCGGTAGCAGAATGTCATTAGACTTGTTTTTACATAAAATCGTCAATGTGATATCAGGTGGCTGAATCGTACATTAACTGCAGCGTACCTTTTTGGCCAAGAGATTAAACTCGTTGATCCCATTACTGAAAATGCAAGCGCTGGCTTTGCTCAGAAAGGAGAATGTTAGGGTTTTTCAACAAGGGCTGTCGGTCGATGCAGCATTTGAGCGAAAAAAAAAATCTCACGTGAGGCACTGAAGTAATAGTGATAAAAGTAGATTACCGGAGATAAGCGCATGGATTCGGTCAACTCTTCCTACAGGAATTGTTGAATTGATCTAAATGCGTAAAAAGTAAATGTGCACCCTGCAAAAGAATAATAGTGATCTCATTTTTGCGGTACACGAGAATGATCTGTGTGCGTTCTTTCTGAGTGAGAAAGTGACCGTTCTGTTGTGTTTTGTCTGTCAAAGCGAATATGCTGGCTGCCGGGTAAGAAGGGGAAAAAAACATGTATTGTGAAAGGAGGTGTGCCGATCGTGCACCCGCCTTTATGGAAATTCGCAGTGACACCGGGCACGGAAGAGTCATTTGAATGCGCTCGTCGGCTATCAAGTCAGAATTGGGTTTATGTAGGTGAGCCCACTCCCTTCCACCCTTTTGGAATTCGTCCTGTTTTTCGGTTTTACCGCTGTGGTGCTTTACCTCGTACAACTGAGACAGCCGCGTGCGTACTAGTAGTGCCAATCTACCGAATGGGTTTGATCGACGTATCGATTGTAGTACGGGCCCATATGCGTCAAAAGGACCGGGGCAGAAGTAGGGATAAAAGGGAGGAAAACATAGCAAAACTATCGTATTTACTCGACTGTAGCTATAACGTGACCAGAAGTGCAACGCATCGGGCGACTTTCCAGCAATAAAAAAACAACGAAAAGAAAACAACCTGAATTTTCTTATTTGATTTTAACGTGAGGGCCGACATCAGGTAGCAAAAATATGGGTGTTACTTTCGGTTAAGAATGTTATTCTGTGCTATTGACAAGCAGATGACTTTTCTAGCGAAAAGCAGAAGCAGATGAAAATTACGCATAAAAATAATGTGGAGGTTCGTAGGTACCAATTGGGCACCATTGGCTGGTAAAAGATACATATCATAAAAAACAACGGGGGTAGAGAAGGCGGAAACTACCGTTCTCGAATTTCTATAGGTAACGACACGTCCGAAGGGGTATTCAGAAAATTATCATTGTCACATGTTTTTGGAACGTCTACCTAAACTTAGGTGTATTTCCGGAATTTGTTAATGCAGTGCAAGGTTGGTGCAAAATAAATCCCTCTCAGAACTGCGCGTTTAACTCTTCATTGGTTTTACTTGAGCCCACAACTTTAACTTCTGTGCTTATGACTTCGATATGCTGATTTACAAGGACAATACAACCACAGAGAAAACACGCAAGAATACTATATATACCGTGTAGACTAAGTGCAAGTTATTTGAGGAAAATAATGTCAGATCATATCCTCACACTTTTTTGTGAGTTTTTTTTAGCCAGATCAAAGCATTGGCAGATAAAATTCTGTGCTTATTTTTTCAACGAGCTTGACCCGTTCAGAACGATCAGCAAAGCTCAACTTACTTTCACAGAGAGGACACTGATATCCACCTCAGAAGCCTGGTCTCAGGGATTTTAAGTTTGCTATTCTTACATCCATTACGTTACATTCCGATGTAATTACTGACGCTCGCGTACATTACAGGCAACATTAAGGTCGTTATAGCGATATGATGAGACACTCTTCTAACCTGCCTTAACATTCATCAGAACATTCGATAAATTTTAGATGCAGTAGCTCCGTGGCTCGGTTTCCAGAAGCGTTGGCTTTTGGCTCCCGTTCACTTTAACGTGGATTACGCAGGGAGCTAAAAGGAGCGAAATTAGCCACCTAATAATATCTGGCGTTTAAAGTGCCAAAACAAGGACATGAATATGATTTACGCCGTAGCGCAGGGCTCTTGAAATGTAGGCCATCTGGTGTTAGTTGTCGCGCACCGAAATCCAAGTACGTGGGTTTCATGTCTTCCAGGTGCAGCTGCTGAATTTGCAGCTCAGCCACTCGTGCGTCCTCTACCTGACACCGCCGCTTCAGCATCCCCTGCCCCTTTTCTTTCCATCTATTTCTTCTTTTTCCTTTTTTGATATCATCTTTCCTGTCAATCACTCTTTATGCGGCAGCCATTTTGGGGCCATACTTGTTCGCGCGCTCGACGCCTTAATGACCACCGGGAATGCCTGCCTAACTTGCTCCCCGGCGAACGCATAAAACTGGCAAACTTTCTGCGTGCGCATACTGTTCCCTTGGCGACTCTTGCGGACGCAACTGCGTTGGTGCAAACGCTGTCGTGTATGCGTGTAGCGTGGCGAGAGTGCTTCGCGACTTGCCGGGGCTTTGCTTGGGATACCGAAAGGCCGCGGCCTCCCTTCACGCTCTGCCAGTATGTCTTTCGTTTCTTGCTTTGCTGGTGTCGTGCATTCAAAGGCGTCTTCGGCGGAGTCATTGACTTCTCTCCTTCGCAGGTGCGTGCGCGTGTGCGGGTGGCTGTTAACGATCTACGGTGTTAGGTTCTTTTACCTCGGCACCCTTTCGAGCTGACTTATATGGCTTTTCCAAACCGGACAGCTGCCCGCTTTCTTTTTAGCTCAATGTTTAATCTGTTCTTTCAACAGTTTAGAGCCTTTTCGGGTCTAAGGCTCGAAAGGATAAAAAAAAAAGGAGGGGGGGGGGACTTTATTAAGGTCTGGGAGTTTTGTTGACTTTTCCTATTAGAACACTGAAAGTTTTCCGTTTGAGTAATTCTTTCGATTTCAGAGAATTGAATACTATATGACATCTCTTTTTCGGCACCGCGTTTTATATCAACTGAAGACTTCACGGAAGCCTATTCTAAAGGATAGTAACGTGCGACGAATCCAGCCGTATTGCACAAAAATGTGATCGGGGACGACTTCTTGTATCACCTCGCTACGATTCAGTCATTAAAGGCAACAACCTTTACTGTCTGAAATATCATTGAACTTAGGGGATCTAATTGTTTTCTGCACCGTTTTATAACTACAAAAATCTGAAATTCCAAATTTTCATCCTTTATGCTAGGCTGTTTCTCACACTCGTGGAACATTCTTAAAGTATTCGTAGTTCACAACATCCTCTCTTCCTGTGTGTTTCTTTTACAAAAAGCACATACGCTTGTCGTTCAACTTCTTGCATCTCAAAAACTTTTGTTGTTTTTTTTTGGTTTCTTATATTACCTTTCTCTAGCACAGAGTAGAATGCATTTTGCTTAAAGTTTTTAACTTTATTTCATGGTGTTCGCGTCCAATATTCGTTCCGATACTGCCGCCAAATGACTGTCTTGCGCCACCGTTTCTGTTAAACACGTCAACAGTGATCATGTTGCAGCATTACGTTTGCCCAGATGAATAAGTGACTAAATTCAAAGAAAGAAAAGCACGAAATGTCAAACCAAAGCAGTTTTCGTAACCCCGGGTTCAAGAAAATGAAAGCACTAAAGGGCATGATTAAACGTTGAGCGGGCGGTGAAAAGAATGAAATGAATGTGGGCGTGGAATACTTGACACTGCAGGCGTCACAACAGTGTGAAACGGGATACTGCACTTTGTGACCATCAGAATTTCGCTAATGACATTGCAAGGAAAGCCGCGAAAATGAGGTACACAACCCAAAGAGGATGTAAAAGTTGGAAGCAACGCGTTGACCGTTGCTATAGCTGACACTGTTAACGAGCGACGTACTCAGATAACGCTTAGAGGCCGAGCCATGGAAGAAACAAAAGTGACCGCTGGGACCACCGCAGCACGCTGCGAGCCTTCGACAAGGAAACGTGAGCATGAATAATATGCTGGGCAGGGTGAGAAGAAAATAGCGCATAGTTGTGAAGGAAGCTGTGACAGCAATGAAAGAGAACAGAGGGGAGAAAGAAAAAAAGAGGAAAAATTGCGAAAGCTGTCTGACCTCCGCCTAACTACGTCTTTTGCATAGTGTTGATATATTTAACTCGTCTGTTGCCGCTAACCAGTGAAACATGATATTAATTTTAGTGGTCATTGACAGGAACTTGCAGAAACGCCATTCTAAAATACCTCTCTCGGATCTCGGGCAAAGGTTAAGAACGGTGTAGTGCAATGCTAGTTGTTAATTATTTTTATAGGTGTTGACTATGTATGTATGTGTGTGTACGTACGTACGTACGTACGTACGTACGTATGTATGTATGTATGTATGTATGTATGTATGTATGTATGTATGTATGTATGTATGTATGTATGTATGTATGTATGTATGTATGTATGTATGTATGTATGTATGTATGTATGTATGTATGTATGTATGTATGTATGTATGTATGTATGTATGTATGTATGTATGTATGTATGTATGTATGTATGTATGTATGTATGTATGTATGTATGTATGTATTGCCACTTGGACGCTAGTGACGGCGAGCGCAAGCCATGGCTGCCCGCGAGAATGGAAGACGATGTTCTGGGGCAGCGCGTGCTCTGGCTAGTTGTTGATTATTGAAGCAGCCATCTTGCCAGTTTTCGGTGCGTCTCCCCGCCGGCTCAGTTCTTCCTAGTTGAAGACCTTTTGTAGCACGTGACAACTGGTGGAGGTGCTGGGTAACCCCCAGCCGATGTTCCAAACGCCTCCAGGTAGCCCTGTACCTGCTGTGACAACACCTGTCCACCGCTCGAGCCGAAGACTCCGAGGACTACCTCCTGAGTGTGGACCTCTTCCCGAGATGACGTCTGTCACACCCCCGAACGCTACGGAAGGTGCTGCAGCCTCCGCCGCACAGGAAAGCGCTGCAGCCACGCATCATACGCTGTGGAAGCCACGTGTGCCGAAGGTGTTCCACGGTTCCGTCTTGGAGGATGTCGAAGTATGGCTGGGTCGGTTCGAACGGGTTTCGGACTAAAATGGTTGAACCGACTTCGACAAAATGACGAACGTGTATTTCAGCTTGGAGGACGGCGCTCATACTTGGTACGAAAACCGTGAGCCTTTCCCCTCGTGGAGCGTCTTTCGTCGATACCTGCTGGCAAGTTGGGCCAATCCCGATTGCTGCGAACGAGCGGAGCGAGCGATTCAGTCGCGCCTCCAAATGCCGAATGAAAGCGTCATGATGTACTATGAGGACATGACGAGCCTCTTTCGTCGAGCCCACCCTGACATGGCAGAAGAAAAGAAGGTCTGTCATTCAATGCGAGGAGTGAAGGAGCAGCTTTTCGCTGGCCTCGTTCGCTGCCCCCCAAAGACCGTGGCGGAATTTTTGACCGAAGCCACAACCATGGAGCAAGTGCTGCAGCAACGCTCTACTGTGTATGATCGGCAAGTGAGTGCCGCTTCGTCAATAGGTCAGATCGGAGGTGCGGCAAGCAACATCAACACCGAGTCTCTTTGCGATCTCATTCGATCGGTGGTGCGCGACGAACTACAAAAGATTCAGCGTCAGTCCCAACCTACTGCAGGTTCTATTTGCAGCCTTGTCAGAAACGAAGTACGACAGACTCTCCAAGTGCCGCCTTCCAGCTTTGTCCCGCCTGTCCCGGTGGAGCCACATCGTGCATCATACGCAGAAGCTGTAAGCCGATATATTCCTGCTTCACCGCGCTTCGTTAATCCTATTACTCAGGATGCACTTCCTTCGCTGCAGCCAATTCAGCACTTGGAAAATCGACAGCCGCTTCTCAGAAAATCCGACGTATGGCGCACACCGGACATACGACTAATGTGTGACCACTGTGGTGAAGCTAGACATGTGTGCCAGGAATGTCCCTATCGTCGCCTCGGACTACAGGGTTTTGCCGTCGACGCACCACGGCCGAGATTTGGCGAAAGACCGAGAGCTATTGAAGATTACCTCTCACAACAGCGCATGCCACTGCGGTGGCAGTCGCAGTCCCCATCCCCAAGGCGATCTTCTCCAAATTTTCGGAGCCTCCCAGGAGCGGCGCCGGCGCGCTCGCCAAGCCCTAGGCGGGAAAACTAACGACAGTGACCTTCGGGAGCGAGGCCGCTGACACTCGACGCAAGCAAGGCCTCCCACCGACGCAAGCACGGACATGGAGCGATTCCCTGACGACAGCGACGAAAGCTAGAAGCAGATTTTCTCTGGATATACATGTGGTAGTCGACGGTCACCACGACGTTAGTGCGTTATTGGACACAGGTGCGGACTACTCGATCATAAGCGGGAAACTAGCTGTGCACATAAAGAAAGTTGTAACGCCTTGGTACGAAGAACAGATTCGTACTGCCGGCGGGCACGTAGTCACCCCAATCGGCATGTGCACTATCAGAGTGAGCATTCGGGGACGTACGTTTCTCGCCAGCTGCCTCGTACTTCGTGACTGTTCCCGAGACCTAATCCTCGGAGATTGTCCACGTGGTGCGCCTGAAGCCGTACTTCACGCGCTAGTGCGACTGCGCATGAACCATATTGCTGTTTTTATGTATGCGCGTATTTTCTGTTGGTTCGCCCTGACTTTGCCTTTGTGCTTTCCGAGCATCAGAGTTATGCTTTTTTTTTTCTCAGAGGGGGGATAATGCCACTTGGCCGCTAGTTACGGTGAGCGCAAGCCATGGCTGCCCGCGAGAATGGAAGACGATGTTCTGGGGCAGCGCGTGCTCTGGCTAGGTGTTGATTATTGAAGCAGCCATCTTGGCAGTTTTCGGTGCGTCTTCCCGCCGGCTGAGTTCTTCGTAGTTGAAGACCTTTTGTAGCACGTGACAATGTGTGTGTGTGTGTGTGTGTGTGTGTGTGCGCCTCCTAGTAAAATTGCGCTTGTCTAAGTAGTTTTTACGAGCAGCATCGTGCAAAACAAAACCGAACTAGAACTCGTCATCGCACCAGAGGTGGATGAATGTGTTTTTGCAGCTTCTTTAAACAACCATCCCGCTTTAGCGACTCTGGTACTGACAGGTGTCAGTGTTCTGTGAGCAGTAGTCATGAAGCCCACGTGGCCTGCTTGTGCTTTCCCTTCCCATCCTAATAATTATACTCCACCCCTGTGCTCTTAGTAGTGTGCAGCACACCGTGAATTCTTTGTGATCATATCTCCTGTTTTCCCTTATTTGATCTTTTTATATCTGTGTAAATTGAATGTTGATTCCACTTAAATCAATTTACATGGTGAATCCCCCCTTAAAGTGTTTTGAATGATTCACGCGTGTACATTTAGTAGTTTTATGATTGTCTGGCAAGTATGTTCATATTGAATTAGCAGAGACGCGTTTTTTTTGTGGTCTGCATTCAGTACCGATGCAATGCAACCACTCGTGCACTGTGCCTAATGCCTCACTCTGCTTTCCTTTTTATTTTGCAGGTAAGGATAACTTGACAACTGCAACCTAAACGCAGCGCCGTATACGGTGAGCGCACTTGGTTATCCTTGGAGAAGCATTTGCATAGAGTGACAGAGACGTAGAAGAAACAGCACAAGATCACCAAGCTACCTTTCAACTATGACAGATACCTGTGCTCAGAGATGTTGGCTCGCAGGTTTTGAACTATGGGACGTCCTTTGAGAGATAATATAACAAAGTTCCCCTCTGTTCTAATAGTACAATACGAGCCGTTAGGAAAAAGTGGAACAATTTCTAAAGAAAACAGATATGTAATTCGACCTTCCGAAAATTCAGGAAGGGCTCTTAATATGAAAGTCGGAGTATCAATACTTTATTCATTATTAATGTAAACTACGGTTCTACTAACCTATCTTATTATTCAAGAAACCGAAAGAGAATCCTTAGAATACAACTAGAAATTTGCAAAAATATAGCAGCGAGTTTTTGTCGTTGTGCAGTTGTCCTGCAAATAAGTTAATTTCGATGTTTTTCATTGAGCCTAGCGAGAACTCAAGGAGTTAGTTACGAATTTGTCGGTTTGTCATTCATGTATTTTTAGTTTGTGCTGTCAAGAAAATGAAGTACCGCCAACTTACGAATGTGCGATGTTACTCGGGGCATGTTACGGGGGCATATATATAATAGATATCACGCACTCCTAGAAAAACGCACGAACATTCATTAAAGGTCGTTGAACACCCCCATCCTATTTGTCATAAACAGAATCGTGACGTAGAGCATGCGCATATAAGGTAAGATGTCATGCACTGAGTGTCATTGCTGTGATCGTATAGTGGTTAGTACTTTACTGAGTGACATTGAATTATGGTGAGTTGGTGTAAGTTCGTTCTCTTAACAGCACGAAACAGTCCCCGGAAAATTATTTCTCGCTACTTCCCTGCTCTACTTGCTTAGACATATGTTCGTGAGCGAACTCCGCGAAGAAATGTTCTCGTAAGCGGTGTAGTCAAGTTTTTCGCGCGTCTCCGAACCGTTATAATCGACGGTGCAGCATCTTCGTAGATTGTCTGAGAGTGTCATCGCTCTTTCTGACGACCAGAAAGCAAAACGCACGGTCGCCAACCACCGTTCGGTCAGGTTGTCGGTTCGAGTGGCGGAGCAGTCGCGCGGGGAGACGGGGATGCGGCCCGGCCGACAAAGTTGAAACGCATGGTCGCCTATGGGACGGGGCTAACGGCCCGTGGATCCTGTTCAAAAAAGAAAAAAAAACGATTTGCACACAGGCGCGACCTCGACCCTTCACAGAAAATCTGACCATCTGTCCTCCTTTCCTCTAACATCACAATACCTAATATTTTCTGTTTTAGAATCTGCACGCATTTTATTGCCACAACGTAGCTGATTTTCACCCTGTTTTGTCACAAACATTTCGTTAGGTCGTCGTATATTTTCCCGCCTTTTTTTTTCTGACATGTCCTTCTCACCGTGTTTGGTAGTTCATTTCGTTCGGTGAGCGACTACGCTTCCTTCTTTCTCTGTCCGATTCGGGTCTGTCGCTTCGTCTCTTCCGGTCCAGCGAATGACACATGCGGCGAGCCACGACGCCGGAAAAGGTCGACGGTTGACTGCCCCCTCAACCCACCACCACACCCTCTTTCTTTCCTCCGGCTGCTGTATCGCATCTTCGTACCGGGGAAATTGAACCCGCACTATATATTTCAAGTGCTCGCCGGTCACATGCTGGACGCAACATGAATTCTCGCTAAATTCAACATCGTGGTTCCGGCATCGTTCCCTTAACGACATGCGCCCTTCGGCATACTTCGTGGGAGTGAAGGCGAAGTGTAGTGCTATCGTACTGCACTTACTACGATAGTATTACACTGACAGTACTAAGCGCAGTACTGTCGTAATACACTATCGAACTACATGGTAGTACTATCGCACTATCGTGCTACTATAAATTGTAATACTATCGTTGGGCGAGTATTCAAAATATGTGGTCAGATATGCGTCGGCATTTCCATGTTATGGTGGTGTAACTATGTATTGCAGTCGTGAACATTCACAAGCCCCTAAAGACTGTACTCACGTCAATTTCTAGATTTTTTTTGTGACGAATTCTTTGGAAACATTCGTTGCTTGTTTCTTTTTCTTTCGTATACAGTATTTAGTCACAACCTTGTACATGTGCTGCTGGCAGTGTTTGCAATGGCGGTGTTAAGCATGAAGCGTAATCTTCAAAACTGGCTCTTGTATCCTTACACTTTCCTCACACGCTTGTCACGCGTTGTAAAGTTGAAAGCAGTCGTTTCTCTGCAGTTGCTCCACGTGTGTCAGCTTAGATAAAAACCCACCTAAGTAACAGCACCCCCTCCCTCCCCCTTTTCCTCAGTAAATAAGCCTATGCCCTTATCTAATGTCCAAATGACATCAATCTATTTTGCACTTCAAGCATGCCAGATAGATAGATATGTGGGGTTTAACGTCCCAAAACCACTATATGATTATGAGAGACGCCGTAGTGGAGGGCTCCGGAAATTTAGACCACCTGGGGTTCTTTAACGTGCACCCAAATCTGAGCACACGGGCCTACAACATTTCCGCCTCCATCGGAAATGCAGCCGCCGCAGCCGGGATTCGAACCCGCGCCCTGCGGGTCAGCAGCCGAGTACCTTAGCCACTAGACCACCGCGGCGGGGCAAGCATGCCAGACATAATGTCCCTCTGCATTGTTTCTTTTCACAAGATTTACATTCCATCTATGCTTGAAAAAAAACTACACATAGAAAAAAAATTGCATGATACGATTCGCTAACGTACACAACAGTTAAGGAAACAGTGCGTGGCGCAGCTCTAAAAACAATTGAATACAGCAACTTTAAAAGTGCACAGGGGTTCAAATTACGGCGACACTATCCATAAAACAGGACGGCTCGCATACCAGAGAAGAAAGCGCTTACTTTCAATGTGTTCCATTATTCCATTCCATTTTACATTCCATTGCGCTTCCTGCGAAGCGAACACTGGGATCGGCTTTTTGAATATCACCAATGGAGGAGAATAAACAAGGAGATAGAAGTGGCGCCGTGTTGATTTAATGACAGCCATAAAAAGTAGCTCTTCGTATCGTCCAGCTGCGTGCGCAGGGAAAAGAAAAAGTATATATATCGGACCACATATTGTGTCTGAGTAGAACTTCATGTCACTCACCGACTCATTTGGAACGCGCTTGGCGCGTGAAGATGAGACTCTGCCCTTCCGGCTTTGAACATTGCATTATGCCGTGCGAATGCCGTTCGCTTGGCGAAAAGTGGCCCAAATCTATGCAGCGCCCTCGGCGGGTACGGCTCGCGTTGCCGAATCGGATGGCAATCGCTGCGTGTGCCGGCAATTTCCCCTTCCGTTTTCCTTTCCTTCTCAAATCAAGTTGTCACGTCTTTAGGGCGAGAAGGGAATGGCTTTCAAAGAGAAGGAGAGCTTCGGTAAATTGTTTCTAATCTACGCACTCGCAGACAAAGGAGCTTTTCACTGGCGTTTTACGCAATTGAATAGAAATAGAAACCGCTTCCGAGGGACTTGGGATAGCTTTTTTTTTGAGCAAGAGGAAGGGGGAGGTAACCGTCAAGAATTTGTGCTCGGATCGCAGCCGGCGCCTGCTGCCCGACTCACTTGCGGAATAAGCGTTCCGAGTCGAGAGTGCTTTCAGGGCCACGAACGCCCATCAATGACGACTTTTACGTGGAACCTTGTTTTCTTGTTTTAAAGTTCTTTTTTTGTCTTTTTCGAAAAGCCTTAGTTCCTCACATTCAGGAATAGAACTGGTACACAGGTCATGAACTTTTTAGCTGTTCTCTGTGTTTTTCCTTCCCTACTCTCAGGCATTAACACCCGCTGCGGCCGCCTGAACGCTTCGCAGTTTGCCGACCTTTCCCTTCCATTCTCGTAGAGAGTTTTCGAGAGGCAGGAATAGAGAAAAGGAGTAATAAACGTTTGTCGGCGAGAAAGAGGCCTTTTGAAATTGACTGGAGCTGAGCGGTTCTTCATTGTGCAGCCGTGTGGGAGGTCGTAATCAACTTTTGTAAGTGTGTGCGGGAGAGGGAGGTTCCGTCTTTCGCAGCGGAATTTTAAACGCTCGATAGCCGATGTTGGGGACGCAGAGAATGCTCGTGAACCGGTACCAGTTCACATTCGCGTAATAGGTGACCCGTAGGCGGAAGTCGTTAGAATGTGCCGACTTCGTCGCGCTTTTGGAGTGTGTGTCTGTGCGCGCGAGTGTGCTGAAGTGTGCGCATTTGTATGTGAGTGTTTGGATATGAGTCATCGTCCGCGGTGCACTGGCGCGATTTGTTTGATAGCGCAGCTGTTCACGTATGTTTCTGTATTTAAAATTTTATTTGATAAACATGACGTGCTCCTGACTTTGTTAGCTGGTAAGATACGCTTTGAATGAGGCGTTCTCGTACTCTGTGGCATTTGATTTTCTGTTAGTAAATTGTTTTATCATGTTTCACTAGCAGAATTTGCGTTAATCGCCCTCTTTAGCGCGTTTTCTACGCCTTCCGCAGAAGCTCCACTGTCGTACCGAGCGCGATCAAACATGCGCATCTCCGTAAGGCACACGCTTCAGTGAATGTGCGTCCAGAAAATTGCTGCTTTTCTGAGGACACGATTAGTGTATTTGATTTATCCGTTGTTGTAAACCAAGTTGTCTCTTATAAGTTACAATTGGCGGTGTTTGTAGTTACCCGAGGCTTGAGCTGCCTTCGAAATCATCCAGCCTTTTGAGTATACGTAACTTACTTTTGTTTGTTGAACTAATTTCAGCATATGTGCAATCTACTGGCGCGTATGAGTATTTGGAAAAGCACAACATCTGAAACCTTTGTGTGAAGTGAAGGTGTACTTCTGAAATTCCATCTCAATGAAGTACAAGTGTCTCGGACACTTGCTTTATGTTGATGCTTTGTAGGATCTTCTCAATGAAAGCAGAATTTTATTTGTAGGAGTTCTAACATTTGCGCTCCTTCAGCTTTAGAAGCTGGCTTTGCCTCATAAACAGCAATATACAGGAGAAGCGACCCTATCCATGAAGTGAAAAATTGCGTTTAAAAAGTAAGTTTTTGAAACTAGAAAGCTCAAAGAATACATTGAAATATTTCGAGAAAAAATGCCCACTGTCTTCATTTAAAAAACGTTTTTTTTTCTGCCGCACTGTTTTTCAAATAACCATGAAGGAAAATGCAGCCAGCGCAGATTATCCAAGTTAAACGGCTTGTTATTTTTTTAAGCCGGAACGATTCGGGCTCGCGGTAGCTTCTATTATTAAGTCGTTAAATTTTGTTGAGTGTTATTTGTGTACTTTTTTTACTGTCCACTCGAGTGAGCTTGCCTCTCATACTATTTATTTTTCTTTTATGAACTGAACGTTCCAATAAAAGAAGTCAAAATTTTAGCTATGGTCGCTGAAAAAAACAAATGAAGAAACTAGTTCAAGTTTCTGCGTAGTATTAAAACTAATAAATGACGTACCCTTGTTTTGTAAGATTTGTAGTTGCACGCACGACTACTGAAACTGCTGAAATAATACCGTCAATGGACGTCTCGTGCTTGCTCGGTGATAAAGAAAAGTAACGAAATTTTCGGCGTCATCCAGACAGCCGATAGCGCTCGCTTCCCCCTCTAATTTTGCCCCAGCTGCGGAAAACTGCGCGAGTGGCGAAATGCGCATGACAGCTACGGGCTGTATGCAAAAGCTAAGCGAGCTATTAGATGGCGAAAGCTTAGCGTTAGGACGTGAAAGACGATGGTCGGTTCCTTAATTGGCCT
This sequence comes from Rhipicephalus annulatus, assembly GCA_013436015.1. NCBI lineage: Eukaryota > Metazoa > Arthropoda > Arachnida > Ixodida > Ixodidae > Rhipicephalus > Rhipicephalus annulatus. The sequence continues at coordinate 346,363 of WOVY01001162.1, read as the reverse complement.
TATGTTCCCACTCGCCAAGTCTAGAGTCTTCAAAGCGCGTTGATGCAACGAGCTCCTGCATAATATGCCCACTGATTAAACCCCCCTTCCCCCCTCTCCCCAGCTGTTTGTACACTTTGTCGTGGCAGCGTTGTGACTGCTAGGCGTCGTTTTTCATCAAGAGTGACCTATTCGTTCAATTAAGTTTGCTCTTCATACTTATTCGGGACCTTGTAAAGTCATGTGGACTAGTTCGGTTCGTAGGCGTGCGTTTATTGGACTTCATACGGATGATGGTAAGGCTACGTACGTTTCTGCAGATTCTAACGCTTTGTTATTTCCATCGGTGATTCGCCATCAGACCGAAGGTGCGCCTTTTATTTTCCGAGTACCTATGTTTCAGATAAAAATTCTTTGTCTATGTTGGACCAGGTTAAAAAAAACATGGCTGTGTTTGTACCAAGAAATGAAGAAACACACACATTTGGTTAGGGCGGGGTGTACATTACCTTAACTTACTTACGTTGATATTTTTAAGAAGACACCATGTAAGTCAGACCATGTGGGTGATTGGAATATCATTATTTAGCCCATCTGGCAGAGCAATGTAAGCTTAAAGGGACCACACACAATCACTGTATATACGAAGAATGAGCGTGTTCTTTCCCGTCGTTTCCCGTCTTCACGGCAAAATAAGCGACGCCGTCTGTTTGTTCCTCTGACGTCAGGATTCAGCAAGCTTTCAATTGGTCGATATGAAAGAGATACCTGTCGTGCATTGTCCACTGGCATCCTTTCCCATGCAGTCGCATGCCAGGTCTGCCTCACCTCGGCAAAGCATCGTGGGCAGTTCGTTTTATACATCTGCGCCTGCACAAGAGGAGATATTATGGTGTAGCTGAAAAAGCGTGAAATGTTTACCGGCCTGAGCCTGAGTGCTAGTATTCCACGTGTTTTATGACGAAATGAGGGACGACGAAGACATAGTGCTTGTAAAAAGGGTAGTTAAGGTGAAAAAGCAACTACTCTGTCACTTTTGACCTCGGTGTAGTTTAGGGGCCCTTTACCAGATTACGCTCCTGATTAATATTATATTCAGTACGTTTGACAATGTGCTGGCGTACCTGAAAGCAGATACCTGAAAATTCTTGGCAACTTTATTGAAAATGTTTTTTTTTTTTCATTGACATACATCTGTCGCGGTCGTTCAACTAAACACCGTCAAAATTTTGCTTTTCTTACGTGGGAACCACGCAATAAAACTGAAACTGGCGCTGTCGCAAAGCCTTTTATTCGATCCTGAACAGTGCGGCTGCTTATCAATAGAGTTAAATGCAAAACTGCTAAAGTACTCTGATTTAAACGTCCATGAACGAACTTGAAGGGGTCAAAGGTATGCCTGTATACTACACCCAAACTATATGCATGTGTTATTTTGTGTTTTACTTCGTTTTTGTAACAATCAAGTGGAAAGAAGTAGCCGTCACCAATATAGTAGTGACAACAACAATTTCACTTTTAATTTTTTACTCCAACAACAATAATAAAAAAGAACGGAGTGCTTCATAATGAACCGTGGCATTTGCGTAGGATCTCACAGTTTAGTTTATTGTAATCATCATACTTTCTGTCCATGGCAAGTACGCTTGTATCTTGGGAATTTTTCTTGTACTACTTCTGTTTACGTCATCCGCAAATAAAATTATTGATAGGTTGATACACTAATTTTCTTTCCATCTGCACAGTTTATTACCTTAGCAGCTTCGAGAAGTGCTCCTAGTTTTGTTCTCTAATAAAAGATGCGTCGCTATGCATGATATAAAACGTGATTTTTTAAAAACTTCATAATTATGACTCCTTGCGAAGTTTTGGAAGGTTAAGACAAAAAAGTTGTGGCATTAGCACCTAATAAGGCATAACAGCAGTTGACGGATGTCTCTAATCCATGGAGGATTAACCTGGATTTCACGGTAGTGTTGGCTCTACCAAACTCTATCGACTCTAGCCTTAATAAGACTTGATAAGAAAACTTAAGTACGTCGGGAAGTCATTATTAACGGAATCCTCAAGTCAGCGTCATCCGCCAGTTGGTTGGGAGAACGCGCCTGACTGTTCATATTCCTAATACGTTTGATTATAGAATGATCACGTCTTTCCCGAATCCTTTCCGGACCAGATGTATTATAAGGCACACGGGCTGTCATAACATGTTAGGCGTCGAGGGGCACGCACGCCTTCTGAAGTTTTCGAGGCTTTCGTCTTCTCGGCTACGAGCGCTTCCCGGCTTTCACAAAGGTTGTCTTGTCCGCACCTCGCTTTCGGTGCCACCAACACTATTCGTACTGACTTTGTAGTGAATGGAAAAAAATGTGCCTTCGTAACGCGAGAAGGCAAGTTGGCGACTGGAGCTGTTTCTTCCGCAGCTTGCAAATTTTTTTAGGTTCTTGCCAGTTTATCAGGCGTTATTCTTTCCTTGTTTGTGGTTGTTAGGAGAAGCCTATTTGCTATTTCCATTGACTCAATGTCAGCAAAAGTTGGCCGTTTTTCCTAATTCACATCAGTTCTCTCTGTTTTTTTTTCAATAGCTTGCTGCCTTCATTTACTGGCCTTACACAGAGCTTTTCTACGATAGAAAAAGTGTCGTTTATAGCAATCCGATTTCTTAGGTTATTTTCAGTATTGTTTCTCTCTTTTCATTTAATCGTATCAGTCTTTCTTTCTTTGCTCAAAATCGGTGGATCAACACTGTCAAGTTCTTAAACATGAGCAGTGAAATAAGCAATCATAAAAAAAGCATCGAGTTAGTGGGATATAGCGCTTCCCCGGCCTGGCACGCTTTGGAATATTGTGCCCATGTTGCGTTTTTAACGTTTTAAATAAATCAAAAACGGAACAGATATACGCTTGCGAACACATGTGCTTATTTTCTCTTGATTAGAGAAACGTTGCATCGGCTCACTCAATCAAGTCTGCCCTGCGAGCAGTCAGTATCAATAATTTCGTTGCATCACCGTGCAAACGTAGTTCGTCTAAGCAGTTAAAATTACGCTCGTTGTGATTTGTGAAGGTGCCGCCGTACCTATGTGACCTTGCTGCGCTGCGTAATGTAAAGTGTGACAGACTTCCACTCCTGCAATATTGCCCACGTAACATGTAGTTTTCGAAGCTACACGTCGAAAATAAGCAGAACGTGATTACAAGCTCGGAATTAAGTCTTGGATGTAGATCCATGAGATGGGCGTGTGTTGACACTGCACATGGTCATTACCTGGTGAAATATTCGTCATTCCCGAAGTGTTTGCCAAATTTATGTGTGTTGTGTGGTAGTGGAGTGAGCTGGACTTTCATAGGCTGTAACAAAAAAAAAAGATGTGCAGCTTTTATTTTTTTGTAATGCAGTCATGTGCCGCACAGTTGGGGGTCTGGTTGTAAATAGTGCAGTCGGCACTATAGCTCAACTCTCGCTGTGAGCTGATACTATATTTAGTGAGTTGGTGGGTTTACAAGGCTTGTCCGTGTCATTTGTTGCTTGAATATTAGTACTATCGGGCTCTACTGTATGAGGTACATGAAACCGCGCTGGAATAACATATGCAGCGAATATGGCTGCGCCCTTTCACCTCTGTATCCATCGCAGCCTTGACGTATTTAGCAAACAAGTGAAAATAAGTTTTTTTTCGCATGAGTGTGAAACATACGTAGTGTACATTAGGTGAAGTATAAGTGTTAATTGAATTACTGTGGTTTGTTGCAAGATAATTTACTGACTCGAACCACCACGACATTAAGCCGAGGGCAGCGCGCGCTTCGATGCACTTTCGTTGATTGCGGCGACCTTATAGCGGTTACGTCTGTACCTGCATGAAACTACGAATGATGTTTCGTCACTACAAAATCCTTAAAGGACTCTGATAACACTTACGTATTGATTTTTACCCAAAATATGCGTAATACCTGCTTTTGAATTGAAAATTTTCACAAGTATGGATGCAGTAAGTAGGTCATTGTGACTAGGCGTTCAGAAGGTACCTAAACTAACGCTGGGTGGCTGAATTATGTGACTAACAGTGCACCAGAAAGTCAGACAGAGGAAAAAGTTTGCGTTGAAGTATCTCAAGAAAGACCATCTTCTTTAAAAATTGAGCAGCGTGTTCACACGACCTCTCCTAACAGATATGCAGGGATAGTGAGACTAGGCGCGTTGAAAATAGGACACAGCGAAGAAAAAGCAGCACAGGCACTTCTTCTCTGTGTCATGCTTTCGATGCACTAAGTCTCTAAACGAATCTATACCAGCTCACCCACAACGCCAGTTTACTTCACATATGCAGTCAGCATATTTGGCCACCATCCATCAACGATTTGCAGTTTTCTGTCACGCGCAATTTCGTAATAATTTTTTCAAGACACCACTATATTTTCAGTACGAAAACAATATTTTTAAACCATTACTAAGGGTGCTCTTCTTGCATTTGTTTTGTTTAAGAATGAAGAGAAAAAAGTGTGGTGAACGTGCCGTTTCTTTAACCTAATTTTTCATATCTGTGAAAAAAAAAAGTTCACGTCACCGTGTCTTGCAATCACAGCGCAGCAGACAGGCCCCTTGCACCATCCGTTGCGTGCTGCGAATGCGAAAGCAGCGGTTACTCACTTTTTTTTTTCATTGTATCAAGATCAGAGTCAACGGCAAGGCAGATACATAAAAGGCGTTGCTTACGCTGAGCGAGCGGAACACAAGAGCCACGGCCAGGCACTGATGCTTGATTTACGCGATTGGCTAGCTGCGCGCTGAGGCACCCCTTTTACTTCCAGCCGCTAGGGCTCTTCCTTTGGCGCGGAACGCCGGCTGCGAACAAACACAACGGCAGGGAGCTGCACAACCCCAGAAATCACGGCGCCTCCTGTGCCGGACATGACCGGACTGTAGTCCTCGCTCGTTGGAAAAGCCACGCGCGCATGCGCACATCCTCTCTTCCACCGGCTGTGGGCTACGAGTAGACGCTGCAAAGAAGATGCAGACGTTTCCAGCGCACGTCGAACAAGAGCGGAAGAGGCGAGCTCCGTCGTGTACAACAGCAGCCGGTGTTACGTGCGAGGGGACGTGCTCGGTTCTCACCGCATTCCCACTGATCGACAACCTCCGAGAACGCAGGATCTGGCCTAGCATGGCGGCAGTTGGCCACATCCTAATCAAATCTCGAGCGTGTAAAGGATACAGCGGGCATGAAAAGGAACTCCGCCAACTTGGGAAGCGTGCTCGGCAAGCTGGTTAGCTTGCATCGCAGGCGTGTCTTGAGCCGCGATTGGAAGCGTGCAACCGCTGAACATTCGCAATAGATGTAGTTTGTCTCACGCGTTGTTGTTCGTCGTGGGTGCGCTTGGAAACCATATTCACGTTTTATTAGAAATTTCTTCCGTGCGTGACGTAGGGACACTCGTAGTGGAGGCACTTCACTAATCTACGTTTCCAAGCACGTTGAGATTTCGTTGCTAACAATAGCACGGCTCTTGTAGGAATGGTTGGCGTTCCGTCTATTTGTAGGATAAAGTAGCCACAGTTTTATTCCGGCTTTTGAATTGAACCAATTCTCGCAAATAAATATTACATATAGTGACATACCTTAAGGATACCCAGTAATGCCCATCCTAACAGGGGTACCAAAGTACTGAGCACTTACTTCAGCGCACGCGCGTCGGCCTGAATCTTGATGCGGGCGCATCAAGAAACGCCGTTGGGCTCGCAGAAAATTTAGCAGCTTGTGCAGTGCATACGAGGACAGAGTACATATAAAACTTCGTAGGTAAGCTGGCCTAACAAGCTGGAGGTAACGTCACAATGGAACCACCTAGCCCCGCGTAAATAGCTGGACATTTTATGTGCGCCAGTAGCAGTATGGAAGAGCGAAGCTGGGAAACTTTATCGCAGGGCCCTTGCTCACGCTCAGGCGCTACGGTTAACACATGATGCGCAGTGTTCCATGAGGCCTCACTGATCGTGCCGATTGGCTTAGCGAAATGCACTTGGTGCCATACGCTAATAAAACGCCGCAAAAGATACTCCACTATTGCGCATACGTATGCATGCAGCGTGGTTTGTGTCCTGGCTGGTGAATGCAGAGCACGAAGCGAGTACCGTACAAATGTCACTGCAAGGCAAAACAGCGACAAGCGTAGGCGGTTCTCCCCGGACGTGGCTCAGCCTACTTTGCGTGATGTTGGTCCGAGACGACGGGCTATAGGACGATTTAGTGCGCTAGAAAAATCTTTAGTGAGGTGCCTGCTGCTGTCTGGTGCAGACGCCCATGCGTTAGGACATTATGCTGCCTGCGTCTTTTGACGACTTGAGGGGTTGTCGCGGACAGAAGTGCTAAGCTGCCGCGATTGCAAGAATTGTGACATGTCACATATGTGAGGTACAAAAAGGACTTCATTTAAATAAACAAAATTGTTGTCTAAGCTACAGCGAGTTCTCGAATACTGTGTCGCAAAGCATTCATTGGTGGCTGGAATTCGGATGACTATAATTTGTTACACAATAGATCAGGTCTTCTGCAAATCTATTTGAAAAAAGCACAAGAAAATGGGACATTCATTTCTGAAACTCCAGTAGTTACCAACCGAGCACGGACAAAAAGTTCAGTATTCAAATAAAGTAGACATACTGTTAAGGCTCCCGATATAGTGCTCAGAAAGTCTTATCGTTATGGCTAGTGGAGCAGACGGCACTAAAACGTATGATATGATGATATGTGGGGTTTAACGTCTCAAAACCACCATATGATTATGAGAGACACCGTAGTGGAGGGCTCCGGAAATTTCGACCACCTGGGGTTCTTTAGCGTGCACCCAAATCTGAGCACACGGGCCTACAACATTTCCGCCTCCATCGGAAATGCTGCCGCCGCAGCCGGGATTCGATCCCGCGACCTGTAGGTCAGCAGCCGAGTACCTTAGCCACTAGACCATTGCGGCAGGGTGGCACACTAAAACCTAAGGTGGTGCTAAGATACTTCTATATAAAATGAGAATAAGTGTGTATTCTTTAGGTCGTTAAGAAATAGGCTCGTCTGGAGTGATAGTCTGTGAGCCCAGAGCTAAAGTAGTAGCGTTTGCTTGCTCATAATTTCGGAGCGACCTAAAAAACAAGACATTATGGTCAACTTTACCATATTGCTGGTTGTAGACGCTGCTTTCTGCGGAAAATAAAAATGATATGAAGAGAAGATTTGTACCAAAAACTTGTATTAGAAAGTCGAATGTGAGGACTCTAGCAACTGAGTATGACATTTGTTCTAGTCTTCATAGTTCCGCTCTGTTATAAAGGAGTCACAAATCCCTATGGCAGTGATGTGCTCGGCCGCAGGTGTCAGCGCTGAAGGCAATTTGACTAGAAATGAGCGTTTTGAAACCAACGTGTCGTGATCTGGATAGCCATGACTGACACTTACTCGTGTGTTCGTCGTTTGGAGGTATATTGGTTTTAAGTTTTGTTGATGGCACAGACTAAAACAACGGTGTGGCTATTTCCGTAATGCTCCGCTTTGCTCAGTCGTATGATAGACGGTGAACGAGAGCTGGGAGGTCGTTCCTAATGTTTTCGTAAAATGCTTTGCACGACCTCGCACCCCACAAAGAAATATGACAATGAAGCGGTTGAAACTTGCTGGAATTTCGGAGTTGTAAGAAACAAGAAAGCGACTCGAAAATGGAGAGCCCTAAGCGATGTTTGTAATAGGAGAGTCTCAATATATACTCAGACGTGTGTATGGAAGGAGGCATTATAAAAAAAAAATAGATACTCCCGTTTTGTTTAACGTCGTATTTTCGATTTTGCTTCAGTATGGTGGCATTTCAAAAGAAATTACTGTGTTGCCAGGCTAATTAATATAATCGGTATCTCAGTTGAATACGGCTAGTTAATGGAATGAAGTTGTATGCAAAAACGCGTTCGAAACATGACATTATATGTTATGCAACAAAATTGTGAAAGTGCGATTAACCTATTTGATGTTTGTTGAAACTGTGTTACTGAATGTGCAAGTATTTATGGATTATAAACGTCAGCGTGTTTGTATGTTGGTTTATTCATAGTAAAAAACATGAGAAAGCTCAAGCTTATTAACATTGTGCAGGTCTGCATGAGTGCATAATTGATCACGTTTACCCGTTGTTTTCACATTGTCTAGAGCGTCTTTTGTCCAGCATATAAGTACTGTTTGAAATTTGAAGGTAAATAAAACAATTTACCTTGGAGACTACTTAAGGGAACGACGTATAGGTGTAATGTAAGTTAAAAATCTCACGCGCGCTTCTGATTGAGTATGTTGCAACTAAGTGCTTAAGCGCTATCGTTCTTTAACTGGGCCCCGTGCAGGCTAATAAACCTTCTTAAATAGCGTAGCGCACATTTCGACGTGTGCCCTAAAAGAGTAAAGCGATCGAGTTCAGTCAGCGAGAACGCAAGTCGTTGATGAAGGTCGCCGTTCCCAAAGCAGCGTTCGTTCGTCGCAAATGATTGGGCATCGATTGACCTCGATGCTTTCTGCAAAAAAACAAAGCCTCCCCGCTTTCCCCCTGTTTTCGCAATCACGACTCGAGTTCGCTACTTCCAGCCTTCCTCCCACCGATGACGTTCTGAGTGACCCTTTTCTCTTCCTCAGTGCTTTAGTGTGCTTCCGTGTCGTCGTATATTTCCGGTGCTATATTCCATCTTCTGTAGCTCAAAGTCTATCTTTGTGTGTGCGAGCGCGTCAGTGCTGAAAAGCGAGCTCCTTCCAGCTAACGCCCTCCGTACAGACGCCAGTGTGGTACGCATTACCAAGCACTGGGCGAGACTGGCGAGACGATTTATTGATGCCTCGCTTTAGGCGGATCGCCGTGGTTTCGTGAGAATGCTTTTATTCATGAAAAAAAAGAAATGTTCATGATTCTTGTGTTTTTACAGGCTCATCGGCTCAGTACGCTCCCCTCTGTCGTCTAACCGATCTGTATTTACATTTCTGGCAAAATTTTTGTCAGCAGCTTCGGAGTCGCAACAGTCAAGATAGACGAGCATCTCTGGAGCTTGACTAAGGGAACTGTGGACGTTTTTTTTTCTAGAAGCCACGTACATTCGTGTCTTTCTTTAGTTCTGGCATATAGTGGAACTATTTTATTTTTGTTTCCTACAGTAGATTCCTGAGTGTCTAAGGCCAAGAGGATCTAATTAGAAATGAGGACATAATGAGCTTTACGCACTCCCTGGTTAATTCCTTTTTAGTGCGAAGGACTGTAAATTAGTCATAATAACATTATCAACTGTAACATACACATCACTGCTTTTATTCAGTAAAAATATATTACCTTTCCCAATTGTTTTTGGGCTTCATTGACTATAGGTTTTTTTTTGCTTTTGTTACGAAAGTGGACATTGAAGTCGTACGTATATTTTTGAAGGATCAGATTGAAGAATCAATCGTAATATGCGTAAAGTAACGTGGAAGTATCGAGAGTTTTTTAGTGGTTACATTGATAGCATAAGAACATAAGCGTGTCAATGTTGATGACGTTAAAAGGCTGGAGAAGAGACATTTTAGGTAAAATGCTTACGCTGTTATTTCTCTTAAAGGGGCCCCGCAACACCTTTTCAGCATGATCAGAAAGCGCTACCGATCAGTAGTCGAGGCTCCTGGGAACACGCGAGTCCAACATCATAGCGCATCACATGACCTAAAATTTTGAATTGAGCTGATTTCGAAAGTCAGCTGAAAATGGTTCCCTCTTATTTCTACACATGATGCCTATACCAAAATTCACGGTATTTGACTGATTGGAGCATCGATGGCGTGGCCTCCGAGATGGCAGACGCGTGGCGTGTTTCTCCCCGGTCGTCCGGATTGCCGCGCTTCAAGCAAAACCAATGAGTATTACCAGAGCCCTTCAATGCTTTGGTATTGACTGTGGTATTACCTTGTGCGCACAGCTACTGCGAGAGGGCGCATTCACTGTGGACTCCGGTGGCAGTGGAGACCGCGGCACAAAACAAAGCGCACAATGTTCCAGCGTGCATATGTTCCTTTTTTCTTCTGCGTACGAACAAGAATCACTGCCAGAATCTTTTGGCGGTGAAGGCAACTTTCTTTTCCTGTTACTTCATTTATTGTGATCAAATTTACGAATAAAGCATGGGAACTGCTGAAATTTCCTTATATAGATCATTGTAAGGAAGTGCCAGTTCGTCTGTGGCAGTATTACTTTTTTGAAGTACCGTCCCTTTTGTCTTTGGGCTTCATACTTTGATTTGAGAAATGTAGTGGTAATCTAGCATTCCTCCCTCCCGGAAAGGTGTATAGGTGAAAACTTGGCTAATCGTCATCGTTGAACCATATTGCACTCCTACCGGCACACATTGTTCTGTTATTTCATCGCCTACGGATATTCATGAGGTGGTCGACCAAAGCACAGTTACACTATAGATACCTGAGCGTCCTAGTCAGGTCAATGTACCACGTAGTGTTACAGCGACCTGATCAGTGCTGCAGTGATCTGACCAGTGCTCAGGTCAGGTAACTATTACACGCAGTGTTTGTTACCAGGTACACCATGCTATGAACGCTTTTTGTGTTCATCTCGAACAAGCAAAACTTTATATGTTTGTTCTTGCATTGCGCAACGTATCCATTCAATACCGTGAAGTTCACAGTGCGAATGGGTGACCGTAAGTGACCAAATTGCGCCTGTAACCAGCCCGTGGTCGTCGCAGAATCGGCGACGTTCAATCTAGACGTAGTGAAGACTTATGACGACCGTCTGCCACCTTCTCCTTGTATCCTGCTTTCACGGCGTGACGGAAGGTAGTTGAAAAGGGAAACTGAGGAAGCCTCGCGGGTGAGTACAAGTTATTGTGCGCTATGCGAGCTCAGCTTTCGCGCCAGGCGCTCTGTGGCACTCCCTACCGGGCTGCAGAAATAACACTTCTTCTAACCGCTACCACTATTGTCTTTCGCGCCACTGATGACGGCGTCGGTGACATTGCGAGGAAAGATCTTGAAGACTGTTCATGTGAAGTGTCGAGTTCGGTCGGCTCAGCAAGCAGATCTTTTGCAGAGTCATCGCCACTACGATTGCTATATTACGGGTGGCGCAAATATATAGACAAAAGTAGCCCATTTAAGAATATATATGCTCCAGCGTAAACTTTGCCTCTCTTACACCTTCACACGACATTTCTAAATGTGCGCGAGGTTATATAAAAGCGCTAAACCATTTCTTTTTTTTCTTGCCACGTGCAAGCAGCGCCAACAGCGTGCCATCCTTGTGGATCTTCTGCGGTAGCTCAGATTTGGGTGCACGTTAAAGAACCCAAGGTGGTTGAAATTCGCGGAGCCCTCCACTACGGCGTCTCTCATAATCATATGGTAGTTTTGGGACGTTAAACCTCACATATCAATCAATCAATCTCTCTGGTAGCCCGGTGATGCGGAAAAGCCACCTCTGGAAACACGCTCTCTTGCAATTGAAACGGCCGAAGCGAAAGACGCCGCGCGCCCGCCATCTGAGAGACCATGTCGATAGCTGCATAGTTATCAAGAACGCCACGTGCCCAAAGCAGGCACTCACTATTGCCCTGAATATAAGCCACACGTCCGAAGAAAAAAAAAGTAAAAGTGCTAAAGGTCATGACGTGCGCTTGACGTATAGCTTCATTCTCCCGTGACATCTCTCCCTGCTTGCCCCACCACGGTGGTCTAGTGGCTAAGGTACTCGGTTGCTGTCCCGCATGTCATGGGATCAAATCCCGGCTATGGCGGCTGCATTTCCGATGGAGGCGGAAATGTTGCAGGCCTGTGGGCTCAGATTCGGGTGCACGTTAAAGAACCCCAGGTGGTCGAAACTTCCGGAGCCCTCCACTATGGCGTCTGTCATATTCACATGGTGGTTTTGGGACGTTAAGCCTCACAAATAAATCAATCTCTCCCTGCTTAACCTCCAGCGTACTCTCTGTGACGAGAGAAGGGAGATATCAATTACAGAGTGCGACAAATCTCTGCAACTGTTTTCGTACTTGACAGTTTCTAAACATGTTTGCGTTGGTCGATTCGTGAGGCAATAAACTTCTTTAACGAAGATATTCGATAGTTACTTCCAAAAATGTTGCAGGGCCCTTTTAAGACCATTTCATTCCGCGCTGGCAAGTGACCAATAGAGCACACTCCCGTCTCTACTCTCGTCGCTGTTGTTTGTAAGGTCGCTCTTTTTTGGGCGTACGTCTGCCGTGGCGGTCTAGTAGTTGGGGTCCTCTGCTGCTAACCCGGAGGTCGCGGGTTCGATCCAGGCCGTGGCTGTCACAATTTGATGGAGGCAAAATGGTAGAGTCTTATGTGCTATACGATGTCAGTGCACGTTAAAGAACACCAGATGGTCGAAATTTCCGGAGCCCTCCTCTACAGCGCTTCTCATTACCATATCGTGGTTTTGGTACATTAAACTTCGGATATTATTATTATTTGGGCGTTGTCACGATGGGCGGAGACGCGTACTTGCTACGGACGACCATGCCAGCGCAGCTTCTCAACTCGACGGATGTAGTGAAACATGTGCTCAATGACTTTTGTCACATCACTGCATTAGATATTCCACGTGCCACTGCCTAGATGACACCTGTTATTCTATCAGTTCAATGCTTCAAATAAACGTTCGAAGCCTTAAAGTGCTAAAACACCTAAAGGGAGCGGGAGTATAACTAACGCAATAATGTTCTCGTACTTTATAGAGGCGAGTGAGAGTTGGCATACGGACAGCGACACGAATAAGTCAAGGAGATACGGTTCCGCTATAAATGTTTATTGATTGATTGATATGTGGGGTTTAACGTCCCAAAACCACTATATGATTATGAGAGACGCCGTAGTGGAGGGCTCCGGAAATTTAGACCACCTGGGGTTCTTTAACGTGCACACAAATCTGAGCACACGGGCCTACAACATTTCCGCCTCCATCGGAAATGCAGCCGCCGCAGCCGGGATTCGAACCCGCGCCCTGCGGGTCAGCAGCCGAGTACCTTAGCCACTAGACCACCGCGGCGGGGGCTATAAATGTTCAGCCAACTGACATGATGGGCACATTATACTAGCAAAGACAATCAGGTAATAACAAGGAAAATTTGCGAGTGTAATGCTTTTACAGCTACACTCCAGATGTTTTTTTAGATACGAAGCAACTCTTCTACTCACGTGTGTAACGCAGTACGTACCTGCGTTCGTACGAACGTGCAGCAACGCATTCCCCTCTCCGCAGATGTTGGAACGATGCCAAGTAGGGGACGCTGCAGCTTCGCGTTGACGTCAGGCTTCCCTCGCAACTGTGCGCTGACGTCACTTACTGGTAGTAGTGGTTAGTAGAGGATAAAATTGCCCGCAGCTTCCCTTGGGGGAACACTGAGGAGGATGCGGAGCATATAATTGGTTAACGGGGTGTTTAAGTGCGACTTACTTGGGTCGATGGCTAAATTGGTTAACGTGGTTGTGAAATGGGGTGTTAAATTGCGACTTACTTGGGTCGATGGCTAAATTGGTTAACGTGGTTGTAGGAGGGGGTGTTAAATGAGTGAACACGTACACACGTATGCGAAAGGGCGGCGCTGGTCGAAGGGACGTCGATCATTGTGTTTGTGGATTCGTTGGAATTCATTTCACCGCGACCTTGGACGTCGACGCGCCGTACAAACCAACCGACGAGCGGCAACTGAGCGAGCGAGCGCCGACTTTGAGTATATATACAGCGCGACGGCGCATGCACTGTCAGCTGTTGAATGTTCTCGAAGCGCGACGGCGCATGCGCGTCCACTGGAGAATCAGGAGAATTGTAGAATGTTCTCGAAGGGGAGAAGCGCGCGCGGCACAGATGGGTGACGGTGCATGCGCGCGTCAGCTGTCGAATGTTCGAGAAGGGGGAGAAGCGCAACGGCGCATGCGCGCGCGTCAGCTGCCGATGTTCGAGAAGCGCGACGGCGCATGCGCGCGCGTCAGGTGCCGATGTTCTCGAAGCGTGACGGCGCATGCGCGCTACATTATACAGCTAGCGAATGTTCGTGAAGAGGAGAAGCGCACGCGGTGTGTAGAGGAGGAAGCGTGCACAGATGGTGGAGGAGTGAAGCGCGCGCGGTGTGTAGAGGAGGAAGGGATGCACAGATGGTGGAAGAAGGAGGAGGAAGCTTGCGGACGGCGCCGCACTACAAGCCTCGAGTATTAGATGCTCCGCATCTAAAAGGCACCTAATTTCTGCAGCCCAGCAGGGAGCACCCACAGCACGCTTGCCGCAGTGCCCGCAGCTGCCGGCTCCTTCGCCCGTTCGCAACACACTTCTTTCTAGCTTCACTCTCTTCACCGCCCACAAAACTCGACCGTGCGTCGAGTGGAAACACTCTTTCGGCTCGTTTGTATGCGATGAAACTGGCACGAAATGCAACCCGCTTCCCGTGTCTTTGCGTTTCAAAAAAAACGTTGACTCTTGCCCTTGCGACATAATCGATTGGCCCTTGCGCCATAAAATACCACTCATCATCTTTAAGAAACGTTTACTCGAGCAAAGGCTACACCGAGTATTGCTTGAAACTCTTGTTTCAACACTCGCGTCGGCGGCTCTTTCAACCGGGTCTACGCCGTGCGCCCCGTTGCTGCTTCGCATCCCACCAGTGTTCCCTTCGGAGATATGGTTCATTATATTTTTAGGGGTGAAGCTCCTTGTTTAGAAAAAGTTTATTTACAGCATGTACAGAACACAAAGGCTTCATACCATTCCAGTACCAGGGCACATACACTTCTGCACATCTATATTTGACGACTAACATCACTACGTTACAGTGAAGACATTTGCTCTAATATACATGAGTATGTTGGCATACATGTACACAAAAATTCAATGTGATATAACGATACAAGGGTATAACGATACAATAGATCCAAATGAAACACAATTTGTAACAAATGAAATCATATACAACAACTCAACGGGCGCTGCTTAGCACCAAGTCGGTCGAAAAATGAGTTGTATCCTTTCGTGTTCCACTTTGACGAAAGGGCACGACCAATGCCGCAGAAACTCTTGCTCCCCGAGGAAGAAAAGCTCTTCGGAGAGGAACGCGAGGATCTCTCGTCTCAATCTCCCCAGTATCGGCCACAAGGCACGCCGGCGGCAATTGGCAGCTACGGCCTCACATCGGTTTCTCCAAAGGCTGAACAGCCCCGCAACTATTAAGAAAGAGAGCGGAGAAGCGGCTACGCGGAAATCGGCCGTTGGACACGAAAGTTCGCACACCCTGTCCCCGAAAACCAGCATTAACCGCACGCCAAAAAAGGCGGGAAACCACACATTCAAATGTCGCATGTCGATTGGTCTCTACCATGGCGCAGTTGGGGCAAGTGGAAGTGCGAACCGCCTGCCATCGCTGCAACCGATCTCGCGTGGGGAGCAAGCCCCAGCCCAACCTCCAGACAAAGTCTCTGAGATGCCCTGGCAACACTGCGGCAGTTATTGGTTTCCAAGCACGGTTCAATACAGATTGACGATGCTGGGGCACAAAGGGCCGTAGAAGGGCGGCCATTGTGTCCACAACTTTAGAATCGGCCACCTCTATCTCTGGGCACGTAGCTTCCAAACGTCGGTGAAATGCCAGAAGGGCTCGATACAAAGATGGTAATTCAGTTGATTGGGGACCTTTGTTTATTTGGCTATCCGGCAAGAAGACACGTAGTGATGGCCCCAGATGGTAACGAGCCAGTGTCTGAGCGGGCACGTCATCATTGCTTAGTATTCGCAATAGAGTGCGGAGGCACAATGTAGAAGCCGTGACGGAAACGTTGGGGAATGCAAAACCGCCTTAATCTCGCGGTTGAGCTAACGCTGGACGCGATAACAATTCTGTGCCACCAGACCAAAAAATTGAACTGATGCAGCTTTGCACTTTCCTGCAGACGTGGAGCGGTGGTTTAACAGAATGGCAAAGGTACCAAAATTTTCCTAGGTACACCGTTTGAGTTAAGTATCGGCGTTCCAAGAGGGGGAATTCGAAGTGCCTGGCTGCTTTGATATCATTTAGAAGAGTTTGTACAACGGATGACCAGATGCTATCCTGTATACCAAATACAGTGAAAGTAACTCCGAGTATTGAAATCTCAGGAGACCACTGTAAAGGCGACGTGATGTTGATACGACCGCTGGGGTTGCTAATGAAAAAATACTGGCTTTTAGAAAAGTTTAACCTTGCACCGGAGATAATACTGAAATCATGGAATGTATCAAGAGCATGCTGCAGCGACTGTTCACTATGTACATATAGAGTGATATCATCTGCATATGCAGCGACTTTTACTTGAGTGTTACCGGGTAGAGGTAAGCCACGAATCTGCGGGTGATGTTCAACGGCCCTTAAGAAGGGCTCTATTGCAAGGATAAATAACACTGGGGAGAGGGGACACCCTTGACGGACCCCACGCGTGACTAAATGCGTGACTCTCACGGGAATCTAAGTAAAGGGTACTTTCTAAATTAGTGTACATCGCGTTGATAAGGTCAATGAACTTATCCGGGAATCCATATGCATGTAAAACATTTAGTATGTAGCCATGTTCTATGAAATCGAAAGCTTTCTCTTGATCTAATGAAACCAACAGTCCTTGCGCACATCGGCTAATGGTGTATTGAATGATGTCACGCGTTAACCACGTATGGGTGTGTATTTCTCTGCCTGGAACAGAACAGACCTGGCGGGGAGCGGTTAATGTTGCAAGAAATGGACTGATTCGGCGCACCAAAATGTTAGCCAAGAGCTTGTAATCTACATTGAGCAGGGTAATAGGACGCCAATCTTCTGGTCGCGTGGACATTGGGTCTTTCTTGGGAACTAGTGTTATACGGCCTTTGTGGAAAGAAGTTGGAAGTGTAATATCTTGGAAACACTTGCGAATGACGCGTGACATAGTTGGACCAATGATAGGCCAGAACTGTACATAAAATTCTGCAGGAAGTCCGTCAGGCCCTGGGGCCGATCCCTTTTTCATTGCGTCTAATGCGCCTTTGATTTCGTCATCGGATGGCGGTGATAGGAGGACGTCATTTGACATGTTGGAATCATGAGGTAAATCTGTTAGTAGAGGATGCGAAGAAACGGATCCTGGGTAACAGACATTAGTACCAGATTTAGCTATTGACTCAAAGTGTTGGGTGAATTCCTGAAAGTCGCGCGTACCCGCAGAAGCTGGGGTGATAGAGTTCAGCGAGTGGGCAGGCGAGCCTGGTGGACGAAGCAGAGCTCTGCGTGCATACCTTAGCACCTCAGGGTGCGCACAGGGTGCACGTCTACAGCGCCAAGCTGCAGCCGATAGTGAAGAAGCGCGCATAATGCGCTGGTACCGTTCAACGAGCTCCTCTTGCCATGCCCGCATTACAGTGGAAGGACTGGGATCTCGATTGGCAATGCGTATCTTCTGGATTAACAATGACGCATCTTTTGATATACGGGTGCAAAGTCCTCTGCCCGACGCACTGCAATGATGCCGCCACTGTTCTTTGAGGCGATCCCAATCAGCTACATCGGCCCCAATAAGCGATGCGCGTAACGCTCGGGATAATTTCTCCGTAGCCTGAGAGTCCTGGAGGACGCGACAATCGAGACGCCATGGTCTGTGAACCGTTGGCGTCCCCGCTGGCAGGCGGAGAGATAACATAACCGGCCGATGGTCGCTAATGTACACCGGTGTCGGTGGCAATGACATTACCCCGGTGCCGTGAACGTAGGTAATGAGACTGGGGGATGCATACACGCGATCAATTCGGCTGCTCGACGCTGTTCGACGCCAAGTATAGGCATAATTACTGCCATGCACAATTTGATGAATGTCACCCAATGCCAATTGCTGCACTAGACGTTCGAGTTCTCTGGCATTCCAGTTTGACCGGCCGCGACCCGGACCTCGAACATCTGCCTGTGAGTCTAAGACACAATTGAAATCCCCTAAAAGTACCACATGTCGGGAATTTAAAAGGAACGCATCAAGAGATTGGAAGAACGCGTTTGAGTTCTCGCGTGCCGCTGGGGCATACACGGCAACAAATCTTATTCTTAAGGAAAAAAAGGTGCAGTCGAACGCCAGCACGCGTCCGAAGGCATCGAAGGAAACATGATGGTCACGTAAAAGACCTCGGTTAAAAATAACGACTCCGACGCCAGCCGAATGCGTGCTGGCGTACGAAAAGAAACAATCAAAATTGAACCCGCGCTTGAAAGCGAGTACATCAGAAAGCTTGAAAAAATGTGTTTCTTGCACGAACAGCAAATCACAGTGCACTGAACGTGCAAAAGCCAATACCTCAGCCTGTTTTTGTGGATTTCGGAAACCTTGAACGTTAAAAGTAATAACTTTTAGAGTAAGAGCCATGGGAAAAATGAAAACATACTATCGGATCACGCAAATGCAGGGGTACCTTTATCAGGTGCGGGAGCCAATGCCCCGCAAGTGGCTGAGTCATTTTTTCCGGCCAGGCGATCCACCGGAGGCTCGGGGCTTCCGGGATCGCGTCGAAGTCCGCAGGGGACTTCTGTCTCTGGTGGGGGCTTCTAAGTCACGAGTAGTGATCCGGGGGCGTTTGGTGTCCGGGTGTTTGAGCGAGGATGGTACAAAGACGTCTCCACTGTCCTGGCTTATGTCACTGGGGCTTGTGTCTTCGTCAATTTGTAGGGGCGCCTCACTCGCGGTGCTGTTGGAGTCCTCGTAGATGCAGGCGTCGTCGTCTTGAGATGCAGACTCCTCGATGACACCTGAACTTGTTGTCGACAGAACAGCAACGCGAGGAGCCTCAGATGCAATATTCCCATCCGAGACGCCGTCCTCACGAGGCGCTTCGTCTGACGAGGGCTTGGCCTGCGATTCATCAGAAATGGCCACGGGACGCGGGGAACTTAAGTTTTCAGTACCTGGAGGGATTACCAGGCCCGGAATCGTTGGGAACGCAGTGGGCGTCTGGTGCAGCGCCGCGATTGGCACACCCTGGTCGTGGTCGGCCACCACGGCTCGCGCCGACGAATCGTCGCACTTGTTCTTAGATGGCGTTCCTGGTTGAAGTGGAGGGAAATCCTTGAATGCCGCCTCGGAATACGATGGCCTGATGGTGCAGGTCACGGTGGCATGCGGGTCCCCACAACGGCGACACGGCAGCGAGCAGCCTTTCCCGTCGTGGCCATAAACGCCGCACCTTCCACAAAACGGAGCTGTGCAGTTCATGCGGAAGTGCCCACTGTCTCCACATCGACGACACACTCGCTGGATGCCTTTATAGTCACAGGTCACTCGATGGCCCGCGACCTTGAGGTAGTTGGGCACCGGTGACGAAGCCTTCATTTCCATGCGGACGTATCGCGTCCCAGTGGTCACGGTTGGGCGCGATCCCATGAGTCCTCTGGTGATGTGCAGCACCTTCCCGTAGGGAGAGAGTGCTTGTGCGAGGACTTCGCTGGGTACGCGGCACGGCAGGAACAGGACGGTCACTTGGGTCACTTGGGGTCCCAGGGGTACGATGGCGACGCGCTCTCCTCGGATGATAAGGTGCGACGCGTCTACGATTTGGGCCAGTGCGGCCTCACTGTTGACGGTAACTTGGTAGTTCCGGCCTCCAAAGTGCTGAACGCAGTACACTTCTTCGATTCCTACTATTGAAGACGTCGCGTCAACGACGTCTTCGGGACTAGTCCCCTCGGGGACGACTACGTCGAAGGCTAGCGCCTTCTTCGGGGGCTGGCTTGCCATGACGGGCGTCCGCCAGCCCAGAGACGCCGTGAGCCGCTAACAACGACGTGAGACGCTAAGACGCTTATGGCGTGGCTTGGGCGTCCCTCGTATGTAACCACCAGTGGCACATACCCGAAATAGGTATAACACTTGACCTCCAAGGTGGTGCCAGTGAGAGATTTCTTCTGTGCGTTGTTTAACAATAAAAAATAGTGCTCAATGTACATGCCAATGGCTGCTAATGGGGAATGAGAGACATGAGCATTCGGCTTTTAGTCAACGCGCACGCTGCGATCCCCATTAGCAGCCATTGGCATGTACATTGAGCACTATCGGACAAGAAAGGAATGCTACATTATACTCGCTGGGTGTAACCTCCTTAGCTTTAGAAAGGTTTAGCGAGCGTTGAGCCGCAGTGCCATGAATACAATGAACTTGTATATACCATGAATGAACTCAAGGTGGTTAAAAATGAGAAGTAGATACGAAGCGCAAGCCGTAAGAAAGTAAAAGCCGAATTCTCCTGTCTCTCATTTCTCATTAGCAGCCATTGGCATGTAAATTGAGCCCTATCTGACAGGGAAAGGTTGCTACGTTATACTCGCTGGGCGTAACCTCCTTGGTTTTCGAAAGGTTTAGCGAGCGTTTGGTCGCAGTGCCATGAATACAGTGAACTAGAATATACCATGAACTCGAGGTGGTTAAAGGTGGGAAGTGGACCCAAAGCGCAGGCCGTAAGAAAGTATGCGTGTGCCACCTCTCGTTTAGTCCTTGGAATGTCCGCTGGATGGCGGTGCTTCTATATGGGGAATATATGATAAAAAGATACGAGATGGTGGGACTTGGAGTGTTGAATGGATGAACGAACGGACACACAAACAGATGCATGGATGGACGCATGAACGGACGCAGGGGCGGATGCACGAAAGAACGCAGGGACGGGCGCACAAAAAGACGCATGGACGGTCACACAGACGGGCGCATGGACGGACGAATGCTTCGCCCCACTCTCCATCATTCACTCCGTGGATATGCTGCCATTTTTTTTTAATCTGTGACATAGACGCCCACTTACAGCATATAAATAAAGCATCGCAATAAGAGGTGATTATGAATGACATGTTACTGTCACAGTACAAGACATCCGTTCGACATCACTGTTCGCGATCTGTTATGTCGAGCTGGTCATTTGTAGTGATTACTTTCACGCTGATTCCTTGTCACACTTATTGTGCTTCCACAGCACCAAGAGCGGTGGTACGCCCACTCTATCAGCGTCCTCAGATAACGAACAGCCGAAAAAGGTAGACGATAAGACTACCACAGAATAAATCGTAACGCGTCGCTTCAAAACACCAACCCGGGCACTAACTAAGCTGTTTCTTTCTTGCTCGGCACGGCGCTTTGAAATAAACCGCTTACTTGAGTAACACGTCATTATCCCTGCGTGTGTCAGTCATTCTGGACAATAAAAAAATAAAAGAGCAGAGCGAGAAATCTAGAGGCGCTGCACATAGCCAACTCGGCACCTTTTATGCGCGAGCTAGTCGTAGAACGCAAATCACATCTGGCACAGCGTTTCTCCGGACGCTTGCGCAAGTCGTATACTGTCTCGGTTGCAATAGCCATGGCTGGCGTCGAGGCGAAATGAGCGCTGACGCCGGCGTCCTTGGCATTCCCAAACACGGGGAAGTGCCCGACGTTTGTTGAGTGAGGATGAGAAGTGTGTAGGAATGTCCTTCCTTGGGTCGCAAGTCTAATAGCCATGCGTTTTCTGCTTCAATGTATAGCTTGCGAACATTCTGTCTGCGAATCGACCTCGCAACCAACGCTGGCATGAAGTACCAGCCGCGATCCCTGGATTTCAATTGATTTGGTCGGTTATTGCTTTCAATACCCTTAAAAATTATTGCTTCTAAAATTTATCTCACTATTTACTGCAGCAGATTGTATTCCGAAAGTATGCATGTTCTGCACAAGAAATGGCGATAGGGTGACTTTACAGTGAAATATAACCGCCCAGAAAATTTAATGAGCAAATGCGTTGATGGAAAGTCGGTGACTATAGGATGGAAACAAACAGATTTTTAATTTATTATATGATTGTTAACATATTCTGGGTGCCCCAGCTTAAAAGCCGGCGTTTAAAAACATGCCAGCACACTCTTATCACGACGCGAAGAAATGAATGTTGACAACAATTGCTTTGAAGGAGTCGCACTATTTGTGTTTTCTTAATTCCCTAATTGTGTTTTCATTTGGATAACCTTAAAAAAACAAAGCTGGGATAAAAGTTCACTTGAGGAAGTTGTGGATAAGTTTGTAGAACGTTGGACTAGACAGTTGCCAGCTTTATATTTGCCATTTATTAGCGTTCTTATGCTTCCTACAGAGTCCCGCGAAATATGAATTGTTTTACAAGACAATCAACAACTTTCTGTTTGGTCTTTTATGGTCAGTTTAGTTGCTTCATATTGTAGTTAGCAAAGCATGACTGATTGGGCATTTTAATGGAGAAAACATTTTGTGACTCTAAAGCCTAGAACATGCATTTGGTCACGTCACTTTAGAGTGTGTTGGCCTATTTATTTTTTTAAACAGAGGCTCAACATACCTGGGACACCCTGTATAAACCTCCTGTCATGCTCACGCATGTGTGATACCGACGGCTTTCTAGGAAGAAACACGCATCAATATGAACTTATAAAAACCATGTAAAAATGAACAATTAAGCAAAAACGTTTGCTATCTAAGGTACATTACGTTCATTTATGAGAACTAACCAATAGTGCTCTGCAGGAAGGTATAGGGAACGTTATTAGTGATATTGTAATGTATATGGGGAGAAGGAAATGCAGAAGAGATAACTTGCCGCCGACAGGAATCGAACCTGTGACGTTCGAATAACGCGTCTGATGCTCCATCACTAAGCTGCGGCATCGGTCATTCCTTCGTCCGCCTTTTTATCAAACGTTGGAGTGTCAGTCAGCACCGGCAATAGCATTACGGTGAGTTTGGAGCACACCTTTTTTTTTGCCTTTAGCAAGCTGTTCCGAAGGGCGACACTGCAGGCAAATTCAAACCGGCACGTTTCCGAATTTGCACATCCTGAGTAAAATGCACCCCTCGGCATACTCTCCTCTCTGCCCATGGTGTTCAGCTAAAGCCACTCTGTACCACGTCACGTGGGAGTGTCAGGCCATTACAGCCTTACAACCAGTACAAAATCCAACAGCGGAGCGATGGGAGGAGCTGCTGGCCAGCGAGAACCTGGAAGATCAGTTGAGTCTGATCAACCGGGCCCGCAGAGCGGCTGCTGCAAGCGGAGCCCTGGACTAAGGGCCCCCCCACCGCAAGCCAAGTATGTCCGACTACTCGGAGCTTCTCCGCAGAAAATTTCATGTAAATAAATAAATAAATATGTTTTCACCACCACTGCAACCGAGCGAATACGAGTTCGTCTTTTCTCGAATAATTTTTGAATGAACCTATATTGCAAGCGCTGTCTATATACTTCTATGCCTGCTGAACCTTATGACTCGACAGAGTTTTGTGAACACTCCGCTGTCTTTGACCACTCATGTGCTATCACGTACTTATCTTAAAAAAAATTGCCCGCAGCTTCCCTCGGGGGAACACTGAGGAGGATGCGGAGCAAATAATTGGTTAACGGGGTGTTAAACTGCGACTTACTTGGGTCGATGGCTAAATTGGTTAACGTGGTTGTGAAATGGGGTGTTAAATTGCGACTTACTTGGGTCGCTGGCTAAATTGGTTAACTAGGTTGTAGGAGGGGTGTTAAATGAGTGAACACGTACGACACGTATGCGAAAGGGCGGTGTTTATTTATTGCGACGAACTTTGAGCACGATGGCTTTTTGGTCGGTAAAGTAAAGAGTGAGTGGATCGGGTTGCATCGGTCGTAGGTCGAAATTTGCAAAGACGTGGTCGATGCAGGTTCCGCGAATGGTGGTCGGCTGGTGGTGTTTGCAGTCGTCGTGCGTTGCGCGTTTCAGCGAGTGTCGCGACGCCATGTCGTCTCGCTTGAAGTAGTCGACGACCACGTATAGGGTTTGAAGGGCGAGCAGCGCTTGTCACCCAGAATGTTCATGATGACTTCGAAGATTCTGTTAGTATAGATGGCACATGCGACGGGGTCGTTGTTGACGAGCTCGACCCGCTCCATCGCAGTGAGTTCGCTTACGACGCGCGAACGCCCTTCGGGACCCACACGCAGACGCTCGAGCGTTTCGAGCAATCGATCCCAGTGCAGTTCGGAAGCGGACAGCGTGAGGAAGACGTGGGGCCTGCCTAGTTGGCGAATCATTGCAAAGAGTTCTTTGCGCCGCTGTTGCCAGTACTGAATCGTGTTTGGTATTCCGCGCATGAAGCCGAGATCCCGGTTGAGCACGTCGTCGAGAAACTCGCGTCCGCCGCTCTCGAGTTGTTGGCGGGTGAACGAGTCGGTGGTCGCGTTCGTTCGGAACGTCATGGTCTTTTCGGCCACGTTGAAGCGCATAACCTTGGCGGCCATGTACAGCACGTGCTCTGGAGTCACCCCGCGTCGGTCGGTACGTCTGATTTCGCTGCTGGCAATGGCAAACGGCGTCGGTCTCGGGCCAGTTATCGTACGCGGCATGCCGAGGTATATGGTGGGGAAGGCGTACCCTTCGGCGTACTCGTCAAAAAAGAGAGCGATGGGAATCTTGTTTTCACCTGGGGCGACGTGCAAGCTGTACGTGTTGTCCACGAGTTTGCTAGCGTCTTCATCGCTCACCACCATTTCGTCCGCCGCTTCTCCTTCAGCACCGCCGACTCCCATGTCGTCGTACACCAACGTACGGCTGACGGCATTCAGGGCAATGGCAGCCTGCATGGGGTCGTCCAAGTCGATGATTTCGGGAAGAGCTTAGATTTCGTCGTCGTCATAGCTGCCTACTGCATCGTCATCGTCGAAACGTTCGAGTCGGCTCCAGTCTATGTGAACGTTGAGGTGTTGCGACCTCGGACGTCGACGCGCCGTACAAACCAACCGACGAGTGGCAACTGAGCGAGCGAGCGCCGACTTTGAGTATATATACAGCGCGACGGCGCATGCGCGCGTCAGCTGTCGAATGTTCGCGAAGCGCGACGGCGCATGCGCGTCCGCTGGAGAATCAGGAGAATTGTAGAATGTTCTCGAAGGGGAGAAGCGCGCGCGGCACAGATGGTGGGTGACGGTGCATGCGCGCGTCAGCTGTCGAATGTTCGAAAAGGGGGAGAAGCGCAACGGCGCATGCGCGCGCGTCAGCTGCCGATGTTCTCGAAGCGCGACGGCGCATGCGCACGCGTCAGCTGCCGATGTTCTCGAAGCGTGACGGCGCATGTGCGCTACATTATACACCTCGCGAATGTTCGTGAAGAGGAGAAGCGCACGCGGTGTGTAGAGGAGGAAGGGTGCACAGATGGTGGAGGAGTGAAGCGCGCGCGGTGTGTAAGGAGGAAGGGATGCACAGATGGTGGACGAAGGAGGAGGAAGCTTGCGGACGGCGCCGCACTACAAGCCTCGAGTATTAGATGCTCCGCATCTAAAACCTTTTCGTGTGCCACGCCGTCCACGTCTGACGTTCAGACAAATACGTTCCTGCGTTCCATTCGCTCGCCGTGTACCGCCACGTATACGGATATTTGCCCGAGACAGACGCGTAATTGAAAACGCTCGTACTGTCGGCCGCCATGCTTGCATGGTCTCGCTCCCTCCCTAAACAGACACGACGACTAATAAGCAAGGGCCAAGGAAGATCGAGCAATAAAATCATATAAGCGCATAATAGGAGAGACAGTGCGGTCGACGACGACGTATACCAGCGACGGAGCCAGCGTGTCACAATGTCATTTCCTTGAGGTCCCCTTGCCGCGTTGCAGCGCACAGACGCCATGTATAAGTTTTCTTAGCTCTAGTTTTGTGGCCGTGCTCGGCTTGTTTTACTTTTTCGCCTCTGAGCGATGTTGCTGATGCTATCTGAACTCCCTCTTGACGTTGCCTTCTCCTTTATTTCTGCCCTGTCTGTTTTGTTTGGGAATGCCTTTACTTTTCCGTTGCGTCGTATGAAGGCGGCGACTAATCACCGGCGCCTGGTCGACGGGGACCAGTCGCTCGCTTCACTTCTTCGCCGCGGCGCGCACTCGCAGAAACAGCGCGCCGGATTGAAACAGGGTTAATGAAAGCAATTAGTGGAAACGCCGTCCTCGTCCATTTGGCCGCAGCCGCTCTTCTGCTGCCACGCGCCGCCCGTGCCTTCCAATGCGGTTGCGTCTCGGTGTTTGTTTATTCCCGTGGCCGTCGCGAGGGGTTTAGTTACAAGCGAGACGCATTAGCGGACGAAACCGCGCCAGCCTTGCTCCGGCGTCGGCCGCCGCGCACCTTTCATGTCTGCTTTTTTTTGCTGCTTGCGATTTTGTGGGCAAGTGGCCGCTGCCATGTAAAGTTAAGTTTTAGTTGTCGGGAATGGGGGCAGATTGAGAGCGATAACGCAGAACGTGAATTGTCGGTGGTGCCGTGATCGATCGTACGAGTAGACCGAAATCAAGAGGAAAGGCAGAGAAGTTAAAGAAGCTTGGCTCGGTTAGCTATACACCCTACACTTGTGGTGGGGTGAAGAGAGAAATATAGAAAGGAAAGGAAACAAAAGAAAAATATGAAAGCGATGAATATATAGTCATCTCGACACTACACAAAATGATGTCACGCTGTTCTTTCACAAGTGCTCGTGAAGTCCGGTGGTCCTTAAGAAGCACGAGAGAGGTTTCGTGGATTTACACGTATGCGAGACCGTCGGCCAAGGTCCCAGGATCTCCTTTCCTAAAGTGGTCGTGAATCCAGGTGACGGAGCTTGGTTTTCATAGCACATCGTTCAGATTGGTATGCAGTGATCGATTGGACTTTGAGTAGCATTTACGACCTAAAGCCTTGATGACGTCATCATAATGCATTACCGCTTGGTCAAAAGTGGGCCTATGCCCCGCCGTGGTGGTCTAGTGGCTAAGGTACTCGTCTGCCGACCCGCAGGTCGCGGGGATCGAATCCCGGCTGCGGCGGCTGCATTTCCGATGGAGGCGGAAGTGTTGTAGGCCCGTGTGCTTAGATTTCAGTGCACGTTAAAGAACCCCAGGTGGTAGAAATTTCCGGAGCCCTCCACTACGGCGTCTCTCATAATCATATGTTGGTTTTGGGACGTTAAACCCTACATATCAATGAAAAGTGAGCCTATGACGGAGGCCGTGAAAAACCAGGTGAAGTGCAGAAGGCTTCCAACGTCTCCGATCCCGGAGGCTGTGTCAGGTACAGATAGCTTGTAAAATGGGACGAAAAATCTACAATACAACGACTGAGCCACAAAACAAGAATGCTTTTGCTTTCGAGTTTCCTTGGGTGAATGCACAAGATACCTTGTGAGTTTTTGGTTTGCGGCATGCAAACACAAGGCGAAACAAACATATCAATAAAACAGTTTATCTGACAGCAGCAGCGGTGAAATACAGCAGGAAGCTATATCAGCTACAAGGTATTACATTGTCACGACACTGCGTCCTCTCGGAGCTAAGCACTGTACGTGAAAGACAGTGCTGTGCTCGACTGCGTCGATGACGATCGCTTTTTCTCAAAAGTACACTTATGCGCGGCGCTCAACTTTTTATGGTTTTTCCGCGGTGATGTCGCTATCTTTTATCCTCGACAATCTTGCCGCACCTTAATAATCGGAATGTATACTTGCGTCAAAAATGACTTCAGCTGGATCTCTATTACATTACGGTCCGTTGCATTTTCATTATAATAATTTTTTTGTGCTATCGTTGTTTGCTTCTTCCTATTTTATCGTAACGAATGTAAGAACCCAACAGATCTGGCAAATAAATACACGTACAGGCCTGCACTACGAGCATGCCAAAGTTTGCATCCTTAATAACTATTTTATTGTTATTATACCTGTGAATACACGTAAAAACCACATGAACATAATAAAAAAAAGTCGGCGTAGAGTTTCAACAGAAACGCTATGCCTGCCTGATTGAATATATTTTCCGAAGACAAAATGAGCACATACATATTGATCCATTCACATCGGGCATGCACGTGCGCACGTGTGTTCTGTACATACCTAGCACAGCCTTTTTTAACAAATAGTTTGCTTGATCAGCTTTTAAGAAGGCGTTGAATCGGTAAGCAAGATTATTTCACGTGAAAGTAAATTAAGATAAACTTTTAACTTTCCCTTTATGGAACGTTAGGAGAGTTATGGTGATGTTTGTAGCTTGATGCATCGCTACTGAAGATGAACTCTGCAGCAAGTAGCAATATATATATATATATATATATATATATATATATATATATATAGAAAGTATCCGTCAGTTTTACGTTAAAGGGTGCGGTTTACTGAAAACCTGTTTGCGTGCAATATTAGGTGCTTCAACATTTATTATCAATGTCATCTTCCATTCTCCATAATTGGCACACAAAAATTGTGTCTGCCAATTGTATACAAAAGAATAAAAGTGAACAACGAGATTACCTTTTCAGCCAACTGTACTGGATACATTTTTCAATTAAAATATTTGACGAGTTTAATATATATTTACTTAGTAAAAACGTAGTACATTAAGACAAAGACAGGATGTAGCGTCTCAGCAGTATTAAAATTCCTTCTCTAATTCACTTGAATAAGATTGGATTGAGAAAAAAAAGCGTATCCTGACTGGATATGTCACTGATTTTTACTGTCATTTCTAGCTTGTATGACTCGTAGTCAGTGTGTAAGAACGGAAAGAAAACGAAAAGCGTAAAACGGCAATAGATTATTTTTGACCAGAACAAAAACGTAAATGAAATGTTATTTACTATTTCGTTGCTGAGTTACACTGATTTTCTTATTGGTTTTTTAGTTCCAGGAAAACATGGCAATACGGAACAACCGAATTCGTGCAATGATGCACAGTGAAGCATGCGTATCTCGAAGCACAGTATTAGCACACATACCTGGCAGACATTAAGTAAAATCATGTTGAAGATATGCAAAAAACGAAACAAGTGGCTAATAGCGATGTTTCTGTTGACGAAAGTGGACTTCCGAGTGCCTGTTGAGAAAACCAGCGTGAGGAGGGAATTCTCGCCGCTGAAATTTGTTTTATTTTCAGAACTGCGGTCTCTTACATTACAGAGATCAGCAAGTGCATTTTATGAAAGACTGCTTTCGAGGTGATATGACCCCACACTTGACAGAACACAGTGAGCCTGCTAAAAAATCGTAAATGACGTTTCAAAAAAAAATATAATGGCTTGGAGGGTACTGCTTCGTGCTAGTTGGTAAGAATTCTTGGCGTAGTTGGTTCTACTCTTTCGAAGAACAAGTGATGAATCTGTTGAACCATTGCCCCACTTTTTAAATACGAGCGCAAGTAACCATGGAAGTTCTATGTTTTAGCGGTGAAGCTCCTTTGGACATAAACTTGTCTTCCTTTGTGGTCCCAGTATGAAAGCCATGGGACTCATCAAAGGCCTGACGTGGTACGACCATTATCTTCCTCTGTGTAATCCAGTCCATCAGTACAAACTTGTGTACCCAGTGCGAACAATATAAGAGCTCTGTGCACTAATATCTTTAGTACCAGCAAAAAAAAAACGCGGAGTCGCGAAGTTCTTTTTTCGTCCTTGAAAAATATTTTTTCCGTGTTTAAAAATAAGGCGTGATGAGGTGGAATATGTACTTCAAGTAGAAGGCTAAACTCATTATTAAACAAGGTGGTAATTGTATATGAGCGAACTCTTCCATCTCACCGAGTCTTTATAAAGCGCCAATGTCTACGGGTGCATTGCTATTCTTGAACCATCAGTTATCTCCATATAGAGAGTCTTCAGTTATTCTTGGTAGCTCCGCTGAAGTTCTCGCGCACGCAAAATAATAAAAAAAGACCCACTTGCTGCTGTTTTTGACCAATCCATGCATGTAGAGTGTTTCTGTACGCGTGAGATGTGGTTCCGTGCTGTATTCTATTTCGTTGACTTCATCTGCTGTAGAGTATACTAAGATGGCCACAACATTAATGCCTCTGCAGTATTGCTTACCTACGTTCACAACAGCCCACCCGAAGTGGGAACTACTTGCCTGTTTTCGCCGAAGTTTTTCTGCCAGATCTCTTTGGAGGCCTTTAGTTTTAAGCAGCCAAAACAAAGAGCTTGTTGGAGACAAAGGTATGATCCCTTGGGGACTCGTGAAGGGACGTTACAAGGAAACGTTCCGAGTATCCATAGTAAAATAAAGCGAAATATTTTCAGATTGTAGGCACCCAGTTCCGTGGAGACCTTGGAATTGCTTCTGTTCAGGACAGAAGACTGTAAAAACAACAGTAAGCGGTTGTGGTGGTTCTGCGAACGTAGACAGACGGATTAAGGTTGTCTGATTAGCATGACTTTTTCTCATGAATAGTCGAGTAGCTACGGAGAACCTAAATTTTTTTATTTGATGATGGTGCTCGAACGTACCTACAAACATGTGAACACGAACCATTATCTTCTTGTTATGCGAGTTCTTATGGTTTTTAGGCGTTTTGTCCCATGCGAGCCAACGCTGAATTTTGTGTTGGATGCAGGCAGATTTCCGTGTTTTTCTCGAGAAACATGTTCTCGGAAGGCCATTGCACGATAAAAAGTGCATTCTCGATGGTGATGCATTTTGTTTGTCACCTAGTGTGGTGAATCGGCAGGAAATGCACGCAAGTTCTGGGCTGTGCCTACTGTCTACATCGGTGCTACAAAACTTGATGCAAGTATTGTTCATCGCCAGCTGTAAAGTATTTCGAATGTGCCATCTCAAAAAAAGGGTGGAATGGGTCTGATCAGCCTCTCTTGTTTCTGTGTCTCTATCTATGCGTTCTGATTTGCTAGTCGTTATACTGGTTGATACAGCCTCTAATAAATTTATTTATTAGGATAACTGAGAAGATTGACAAGTAGTTTGTTTAGTTGGTCAATGAAACTAAAAGTTCGTCAAACTTTAGTTCTTCCCCATTTATGGCAGAGTTTTTGTTGACTACTGCCTAACGTCGTATAATCCACATTCTTATTGACGAAAAGGAACAAGCACAATTAAAAATGGATTCTCGTATTTACTCAATGGAATCTCGTATTTATTCTATGTGGAATGGTCGTTGGGCTCATCTCAGCGAAAAAATAAAAAGGGTCTTTTATCATGAAGTTAATATCTTCGCTCTGAATAGCCCTAACTTTAGCAAAAAATTGTGTTTTTTCATCATTAGTACTATGTAAATTTCAGTGCACTGAACTTGATTCGCGCCTTTCTCACCGCTTCGAAATTATTCACCTTTCTCTTACTTTTCATTGCACTCTGTTTATTCAACGTGTTGTTGACACACGAGCCATGGCCAATGACTTCCACATGAACTCTTTTTTGATTAACAGCCTTTTATGAACGAATATCTTTTGGCTGGTTAAGCTAACTAGTTCAATGGAGGCTCAATTTTATGCGAACGAAGTGACTTGGTTGGGGAAAGGTTTTTTAAGCCGCTTATACATGGCAACACAGGTTCTTATTGCTCGCCGTACGAAGATGACGAAAAAGATAAAAAAGTTAATCTTTAGTACATAACATTTCGCAGCTTTTCTTTTTCTGGTTTCTTTCTTCGTCTTTTCGTAGTAGTTTCGAAATTGTGCGCAAAAACGCTATGTCTGTGCACGGTGTGAAATTCTTGTACTCCGCCAATCACCCCTCTACACAAAAAAGTAACAAAAAGCCACGTGAATTTTTGTGCTTTTCTAGTACTGAAAAATTGAACGTTGCACCGTACCGCCCACTGCATTTTTAAATCACTTTAGGCCGCTTCACGATGGCGTCAAACACAAGTACAATAGAGGAATGCATTGGTCAATGAAGAAATATGTCATCACAATTACAAACATAAAAGAAAATGCTGACATTACTGGATGGGCTTTATTCAATTGAAAGTTTGAAGTTTGCCTCGCGCAACACGTTTTCTGCCCTGCATCGCAGCGGCTAGGGAATTGTTTTCTGAAAGTTGCACTAGAGACGTGATTGCTGGGAGATGTGATGCAGACCAGCGTGAACAGTGTGATCGTCTACAAATCCACATGAAAAATGTACATGCATCTTGCTTTATGGAGCTAGGGCCACCGTGTCACTTTGAGGATGAATTTACCCTGCAATTCCCGAGGGGACGTGAAAAAAGATGATAGAAACTTCGCGTTTAGTGTTCGCTTCATATGAGAATCACGAGTTCAAAATAGTAAGCTTCTTTCTATCGGGAAATCGTTCAACTGTATGTAATGTAGAACGCATGTTAAAAAAAAAAACCGGCCCTAGCAATCTAAGTAAGGCCTTTTGCGACGTGACTCTTTGAAAGCGACGCAATCGTTGCAATGTTCGACGCTGGCGCGATGGCGAATCTCAAATGTCGTGCGTGTGAGTGCGGACCTCCATCGTTGACGTGACTCGACAAAAATGAAAACGCAAAAGGACTGATTTCAGCCTAGTGAGTATATTGAAATAAAATAATGAAGTTGAGACGGAGCTCACCCACAGATCCGGTGGGAATCCAAAGAAGCGGAGGGGCGATGGTCGTCGAAGTTCCGGAAAACGTAATGAAGCGAAAAATTCTTCGAATTGAAGCCCCGTAAAAAAACTGGTATTGATATAGCTGCTGTCTAATATTTCTCTGTTCTTTTCCCTCTTCATTTTACTTTAGCAAGGGTGTTCAAAGGTGACGGTAGAGAATAACTTTGTCGTTTTTTTTTTGACAGGCCTTAGTGTTCTGCGCTTTGATAGAGAATGAAGGCAGTGTCCATGTGGCTCGCCCAAAGTTCTAAGAAGGGAGCAGTCAGCAGGCAGAAATGACAAAGGGTCTTGAGTGTCCTGTCGCAGCGTCCAGCAATCCGATTTTTTTCTCAGCTGTCTTTGTGAAGCCTGACAGCTTTTCATATACCCCCGTTCTTTTCTTTATCTTCTCTGTCCGCACCTCCGTGCTTGCAATTTAGCCTCACAAGGTCTCCGCTGTAGGCAGGTCTTTATACTTTGATATTTCTTTACAGCTTCTTTAAGTTCTCACTCTGACCTAGTTTATTTGCTTGGTCTAGCGAAGCCTAATAGGGGAGACTGTCCTTTCTTCTCGTCCTTCTATCAACGGGGAAAAAAATGAAGATGTACGTGAGACTAGAAATTGTGGCTATTTTTCTTCCGGCAGATGAAGGTTCGATACTATTCGGGAGATCCATACGAGTAGGAACGTAACACGAAAAAAAAAAGTAAATGTTCAGATGGTAGCTCTGTGATTCAGGTTCACGATAGTCGGATGTTTCTGTCCTCTAATCCGGCTCTAATCAAGCGTGTTCAATCAAGAGTGGAGTCCGGCTCTGACACTGGCCGTTTGGCTAGCCATCTCGCTGGCCATCTTGAAAGTGGATCTATTTTGACTGTGGAAGGGATATTTTTTTTTCATGCTGCGCTCTCTAATATAAGTTCTGTGCTTGGCCTTCTCATATAGCTCTGCTTTTTGTCCTGACGCATTACGGCGTTGTACGGCTGGCGTCTGCAGGTTTCAGCATTTGTAACCTTGTAGCGTCCCCTCGTTGGGCTCCGTGGTGGGTGGCCGCCAACGCTGCTGAACAACAATAAGGAAGACATGCATGGAGCATTCCCACTACTGTCTGATCGTACCGGCTTAAAGCCTGTACGCACCGATGATCTCACCAGAGAAGGATTGGCCACCCTGGTGCAGTATCTGGCCACCCCCTCCCGTAGGCATTCGTCAATTAACTCACGGCCCTCAGTCCCCACCAGCTGCGGAGCAACTGACCACGGCGGCGGTCAGATCTGCAAAGCAGCAGAGGGTGCTAGGAATCTCTGGATACGGACAGGCCACCATTGGAAGTTGAACTTAGCAACGTTTAACGTTAGAACGTTATCTAGTGAGGGAAGTCTAGCTGTATTATTTGAGGAGCTAGAAGGCATTAAATGGGATATAATAGGGCTGAGTGAGGTTAGGAGGACAGATGAGGCCTATACTGTGCTACAGAATGGGCATGTCATTTGCTATCGGGGCTTGGCAGACAGAAGAGAACTGGGAGTAGGGTTCCTAATTCACAGAAACATAGCTGGCAACATAGAGGATTACTATAGCATTAATGAAAGGGTGGTAGGCATTGTAATCAAACTGAATAAAAGATACAAAACGAAGGTAGTACAGGCTTACGCGCCTACATCCAGCCATGATGACGCTTCAGTTGAAAGCTTCTATGAAGACGTGGAATCGGCAATGAGTAAGGTGAAAACACAGTATACTATAGTAATGGGCGACTTTAATGCAAAGGTAGGGAAGAAGCAGGCTGGAGACCAGGCAGTAGGAGATTATGGCATCGGCACTAGAAACGCCAGAGGAGAGCTACTAGTAGAATTCGCAGAACGCAATAATCTGCGTATTTTGAATACCTTCTACCGAAAACGAGAAAACCGCAAGTGGACATGGAGGAGCCCTAATGGCGTAAATAAGAACGAAATAGACTTTATAATGACTGCACACCCAGGAGTCGTGCAGGATGTGGAAGTGGTTGGCAAGGTAAGATGCAGTGACCATAGAATGGTACGGGCTCGAATCCGCCTAGACTTGAAGAAGGAACGACAGAAACTGATACGCAAGAAGCAAATCAATGAGCTAGCACTGAGAGGGAAAGTACAGGAATTCAGAGTGTCACTGCAGAACAGGTACTCTGCTCTTAGCGAGGAAACCAACCTTAGCGTAGATACAATGAATGATAATCTGACGAGTATCATCACGGAGTGTGCAGTGGAAGTT
This sequence comes from Rhipicephalus annulatus, assembly GCA_013436015.1. Lineage (NCBI taxonomy): Eukaryota > Metazoa > Arthropoda > Arachnida > Ixodida > Ixodidae > Rhipicephalus > Rhipicephalus annulatus. The sequence goes on along the minus strand of WOVY01001162.1, from coordinate 311,765 downwards.
GGAGGCAGGGTAGCTAGACAGGACACCGGCAAGCTTTCCCAGGAAACGAAGAACCTAATTAGGAAGCGTCAAATCATGAAAGTGTCAAGTACAACAGACAAAATAGAACTGGCAGAGCTTTCGAAGCTGATTAATAGACGTAAAGTATGCGATGTAAGAAGGTATAACATGGAGAGAATTGAGCACGCTCTGAAAAACGGAGGAAGCGTCAAAGCAGTGAAGAGGAAACTTGGGATAGGCAAAAGGCGGATGTATGCACTAAGGAACAAAGAAGGCAAATTAACTACCAATATGGATAGGATATTTAAAATAGCGGAGGAGTTTTACAGAGATCTGTACAGTAGCCGAGACAACCACGACCTTAATACTATAAGAACTAGCAGTAACCCAGACAACACCCCACCGGTAATGATAGAAGAAGTCAGAAAAGCTTTGGAGAGCATGCACAGAGGCAAAGCTGCTGGTGAGGATCAAGTAACATCAGATCTGCTGAAAGATGGAGGACAGATTGTGTTAGAAAAACTAGCCACTCTATTTACGAGGTGTCTCCTGACGGGAAAAGTACCAGAGTCTTGGAAGAACGCTAACATCATCTTAATACATAAGAAAGGAGATGACAAGGACTTGAAGAATTACAGGCCGATCAGCTTGCTCTCTGTAGTATACAAGCTATTTACAAAGGTAATTGCTAGCAGAGTAAAGAAAACATTAGAATTCAATCAACCAAAGGAACAAGCAGGATTTAGAACAGGCTACTCAACAATTGACCACATTCATACTATCAATCAGGTAATAGAGAAATGCTCAGAGTATAACCAACCACTATACATAGCCTTCATAGATTACGAGAAGGCGTTTGATTCAATAGAAATATCAGCCGTCATGCAGACACTGCGGAATCAGGGCGTAGATGAAATATATATAAACATTCTGGAAGAAATCTACAGGGGATCAACTGCTACCATAGTGCTTCATAAAAAAAGCAACAGAATACCAATAAAGAAGGGTGTAAGGCAGGGGGACACAATCTCCCCAATGCTATTCACTGCGTGCTTACAGCACGTTTTCAGAAGCCTAGAATGGGAACAGTTAGGGATAAGAGTTAATGGAGAGTACCTCAGTAACCTGCGCTTCGCCGATGACATTGCATTGCTGAGTAACTCAGGGGACGAATTGCAACTCATGATTACGGAGTTAGACAAGGAGAGCAGAAAGGTGGGTCTTAAAATTAATCTGCAGAAAACGAAAGTAATGTACAACAACCTCGGAAAGGAGCAGCGCTTTGCGATAGGTAATAGTGCACTTGAAGTTGTAAAAGACTATGTCTACTTAGGGCAGGTAATAACCACAGAGCCTAACCACGAGATTGAAGTAACTAGAAGAATAAGAATGGGGTGGAGCACATTCGGCAGGCACTCTCAAATTATGACAAGTAGATTGCCACTGTCCCTCAAGAGGAAGGTATATAACAGCTGTATCTTGCCGGTACTTAGCTACGGAGCAGAAACCTGGAGACTCACAAAGAGGGTTCAACTTAAATTGAGGACGACGCAGCGAGCAATGGAAAGAAAAATGGTAGGTGTAACCTTAAGAGACAAGAAGAGAGCAGAGTGGATTAGGGGACAAACGGGAGTTAAGGATATCATAGCTGCAATAAAGAAGAGGAAATGGACATGGGCCGGGCATGTAGCACGTAGACAGGATAACCGCTGGTCATTAAGGGTCACCAACTGGATTCCCAGAGAAGGGAAGCGGGGTAGGGGGAGACAGAAGGTTAGGTGGGCAGATGAGATTAAGAAGTTTGCGGGTATAAATTGGCAACAGCAAGCACAGGACCGGGTTAACTGGCGGAACATGGGAGAGGCCTTTGTCCTGCAGTGGACGTAGACAGGCTGATGATGATGATGATGATGATGATTACGGAATGAAAGCTTAAGCAGTTGTTGCTTTCTTTTTTTTTAAACAGCGCTAGTGCTGGGTGGCTTGGATTATTAGATGACTTGTTCACGGCGCCTGTCTTTTAGTCTTGGTATAAGTGGGGTGTTTGTATTTTAATGTGAAAATCCTCAGATGCATAATCAAACGCGAAAATTGATCTTCCGCGTCCCGCGTCGGTGGTGTGAACACGAGGGATGCAGAAAATTATCATGACGTTCTGGTGTCCACATGTGAGATCGTCATGACGTCACATAATGTTACGTCATACGATAAACTCAATTCATGACGTCATCGATTGGCCAAAGACGTGCCGATCACAGAGGCAGTGCAAAAACAAGTGGAGTAGAGAAAGCTTGTAGGGTCTCTGATACCGGATGCAGTGCAAGACCACGTTGTGTGCAGAAAATTTTTGGGTGAGAGGGGGACAGAAGGTAAGAGTCAATACATTGACTGCGAAAAAAAGAAAAAAAAACTACTTTCGGCTTAGAGTCGCTTTATGCGAGGGCATAGGGGGCCTGGTAAGTTTTTTGGTTAGCGCAATTTTTAGCAAGTGTATTTTATTCTCCCGACAAAATCTAAATTTCTTTGTTTTCCGTAGCTGTCTAATACTTTGATATTGTCGTGCGTGATCCGCCTTTCCAAGAGAAACTTGGCCAACTTGTTTCTAGTGGTATAGCAGGACTACCTGGAACGATGACATCTACCGAATGAAAGTGGGATCGAGACAGAAAAAAGGCACTCGGAACAGTAAGGAGCATAGACAGTACGGATACACACAGGCTTGCCACTGCGGTAAAGAGGCCGTCTTCGTGATCGAATGGGCCCCATTTTTGTGCTCAATGGAGGGCTGTGCTGAAAAACCGTATGAAAGTGGTCTCGGGAAGCGAAGCAATCACGAAGGCTCGCTTTCAACCTCATGTAAGACGGAAAGTGGGCGGGAGAGCCGGTTTCCCGATGAAGAACAACCGCGTCAGCAAAAGGCTATAGGAAACTCTCTGCGGAACACCGGCGGATGCGTATATCATTTTCGACGGTGAAGGCGCACTCAGATGGCAAAGCAATAGTCCTGCTGTAAGTTACGCACGGAAGTGCGGAAACGGCAAGAACGTTTGCTGCGACACGCGTTGTTTGCGTCCACCTCACTAACGATGCGAATCAGTGCTCGCTGGAGTACTTGAAGTATGGGATATAGCGTGAGTCTCGCGTTTGTTGCATGACGTCGGAGTGGATCGGAAGCACTCGGAGTGGTTGAGATGAAAATGGCACATGCTATGCTGTTTCGCCCCGCCCCCTTCAAAGATCCACTATGGATCTCCCATTTCTTTCGCTACGTATGCCTTGAACGCGGCTGTCGAAGTTCGGCTTACACTTGTTACTAGAGTGAGGTTATGAATCATAAGCTTCTCTGCAGAGTTTATATTCGAGTTTTGTTTCTGTTTTTTACAGTGACAAGTGCACCAAGTGGCAGATTTACTCATATTCTAAGCACTTCCACACAATCACTTATTTTCATAATTCTGTATTAGAAAAATCGGTTTTTAGGTATTATTTAAATTGCTGGGCTTTAACCTCCTGAAACTACAACATGAGTGTCGAGGTTGTAGGAAAAGGCTCTGGAATTATGGACCACCTGTGGTTCTGTAATGTACGACTACAAGTACACGTGGATTTCATCCTACCTGGGTAACACTGCTTATACCAATAATTCGCTTGCAGTTGCTGTTCGCACGAATTAGTGACACCACCCTCAGTGCCGAGCTCCAGCATGGAGCGTTTACCGCTCGCTAGGGCAGGGCTTGGAAGCCTTCTTTCTTGTGTTTGTAGATGTGGGCTACTTTTGCGCGGGAGAACGAGTGCGTAGATCTGCGATGTTCTGCCGGGTGTATCTGATGAGCGCGCGGGACTGGCAGCATCTGCAAGGAATGGCCCGTGCTTTCCTACCAACTTCCATGCCTTGTCCTGCGAACACTTGCGGCTTGTTGGTGTTCGTTACGTCTTGACTAGCTGCTACTCAGCCACACCATCTCAGAGCCTTCGTAAGACCCTTCTTACTATCCCGTCTCTCTATTCCTGCAACACTGGAGTTCCTTCATGTGACGCTGTTTTGTTGGCGGCAGTAAATGGTGGCGTATACCTTTTGCAAGAAATCAGTGAGTAGAAATAACATCAGCTAGATCAACAGAGGAAAAAAGGTGGAGACTATTTTCAGCCTGCAAGTGAATCCATGATTGTCAGCCGTTGTCTCTAGGTGTAAATGTCTATATATTGTCCCAACAGATTTGCAATGACGTGTTTTCTGTGCTGTCTTGCACGTAACATGCACGTTTCGGCCAACTACTTTAGCTATCCATGTCCAAAACAAAATCATTGTACTATGTTCAAAGTCCATGAATCAATCCAATGTCTCCGGCTTTTCTATAAGGACACCGTAACATGAAAAATTTTAACAAATGCAGCTGGTAATTTCTCCTTCATCCTCGAGTATGAAAAAAGTGGCACTTTTAGAAAAACCCATCCTTCTTCACTGTTTTAGATTCAGGCATTTACTAAACATTCATCAACATTGTCACGTGGTCATGACTTTAGAGAAGGGAGCAGTCGGCGGATTCAAGATGAAACTTTTATTTGGGCGAACCTGCGCATGATAAATGAGAAGTCAAACTGCCAGCGGTACACGCTGGACACTGATAGCGGTGGACGGAGCAACGGCCACTGATAATCTCATCTGAGGTTTAGACGCCTCGGAATTTATACGTGCGGCTGCGAAGGTTCTAGTATTATCTCAGGTGACCGTGATTGTACCAAATTAACTCCACTGTTCGTGATTTCGTGCTCAAACCCATCGGAAGACTCCGTATTAATCTGGGAGATTCCTACACATTCGTGCGTGGTTTGCGAAAGGCAGTGATACTACGTGTAACAAACCGGTTACATAGAAATATATTGGCAAAATTGTTACGTGATTGACGAGTAGCTTGCACTGTTTCCTATTTACAAACTATATTCATAACAGTGGTTGTAGTACAGGCTGGTTCGTCCTAGAGCCCGAGCAGAGAGAGAGATTTTGGTCGTCTCCGTCGGGTGCATACGCGCATGGTTCAAGGAGCTGGCAATATACATGTTTTAATATGTATAAAACTATTGCACGGATGCGTATCATCGTCACCATCCTGCGGTGGTATTGCTGCTTTTAATTGGCATCGAACTCACAGACAATGGAAGGAGATGAAAGTGCGTTCGGCATTTAATGAGCTCTGTTATTAGACATTGCGAGTTAACAAAAGTGACTAGTCATTCACGTAGATGCAACATGGCGGCGGTCAGGAATAATAACTTGTCTTTAAAAATAGGTTATGGGCTCTCCATACTGTCAACGCTGGTGTTTAGGGTGAATGCATCAATCCCGTACATGCCTTTTGGGTTCTCCCAACACAATGCATTGAAAACTTACAATAACAAAAGTGACTAGTCATTCACGTAGATGCAACATGGCGGCGGTCAGGAATAATAACTTGTCTTTAAAAATAGGTTATGGGCTCTCCATACTGTAAACGCAGGTGTTTAGGGTGAATTCATCAATCCCGTACATGCCTTTTGGGTTCTCCCAACACAATGCATTGAAAACTTACAATAACAAACTTGGTCATTATCGCTGAATTGTTTTTATTGATTTTTCCGAGAACCAATAAATGGCAAAGTGACTACTTTCTAAGCGTACAAGCACAAGCTTATTTTGAAAACATGAATGAAAGGCGCTTATTGCTCAAACATCACAAACCAAGCACATTTGCCGAGAACCACTTTGTAAATTAATTTTTGCTGCATAGTTACCTGATATTTTAAAGTCGAATGGTGTGAGTGGGGGAAGGTAAAGAAAGTAGCGCTAGTATTTTTTTTGTATGAGTTTCATTGGCCTGCTTTGAACTTCAAAACTAATACAATTCAGTTATGCTGCGGCAACTGGTTTGTGCACCTTGTTACTTTTGAAGGAATAGACGGAAACGTGATTTAGCTCATGAACGAAGAACATTGTAGCGCTTCTGGTAATTGTGAAATGACGTCAATCTCACCTTGCTTGACGCAATGCCTATTTGTGTCTACAACAACCAAGTCATTTGTTACATTCTTCTGTATTATAGCATAAGCCGAAACCTGGGGCCCTGCTTAATTTACGGGAGGACTGTTCTCCGTGGTCTGTTTTGCGCGTATTGAAACACACGCGAAGACAAAGGTTCCCGGCAGCTCCACGCTCGGCTTACGTTAACCGTGCTCCCAAATGTACAATCTTATTTATGGGACTGTTGTCAAAGCCATATCGAGTATTCTATAATACCCACACTTTTTAACGCTATCTCCTGGACCCCCCTGCATTACTTACACGAGGTGATCGATGCTGCATGCAACTGTGCCACGCATGACCTTAATTCGGTTGTCGACAAGCGCGAGTCGCAGCTTTCCTCTCGCTTAAAACCTCAGCTTTCCCACGCCGGCGCTCCTTCGCGCTCCTTAATTTTCTATGCACTATGCGCACTTCGCCAGGTTCCATTATCTGGACACGTGGGGCTGTTCGCATGCACAACGCACTTTATCGGGCGTGAAAGACCCGACTCACGCCTTTCTTTTCTTCGATCCGTAGTGCTCTCACAGCTTTTCCGGCTTATCTGTCCGTGGAAGACTGTTGGTTTCTCGCTCCCGAGACATCCCCCGCAGGTGTACTCTCTGCCTATGGTTCGAGCAGCTTGTTCCCGCGCTATTGTTTCGCACACAGAAGGGGGCTTGTGGAGAAAGGGGGAGGTGGTTGAGCTTCCTCGACGTCTTCTTCTACCTAAAAACCTGTGTAGAATGTTTCCATGCCCCCGGTTACTCGCGTCGTGAGATACTTTCTTGCGCGCGTACCAACGGTTTGCTTCCTTTACTACGTCTCGACCGTTTCTCTTTTCCTGTTTTGTTATCGAGTGTTGCCATAGCTGGCTTTTTCCTGTTATCTTTACACCCCAACTGTTTCCCCGTGGTCGGCCGTGTCTGAGTTTGTACCACCGACTCTTTCGTTTGTTTCAGTGCGCGCATCTTCCGTGTTTGCTACCCCGGAGCGCTTTATGATTGGTACAAGAAACATTGTTACACTGCCGTCAGAGTCCTAATACGACGAGATTTGAAGAGAACGTTTCCCGTGCTCTAATATTTGTCGAAATGGCTGATTGTACAAGTTGGGAATTGGTATTACTTGAAGTACGAGCTTATTAACAAAAACATGTACTACAGTAGTTATACAACTGGACAAGGTAATGCTATGTATAAGAATGATTACATTGTGAGGCAGCATAGTTCACCTAAAAATTGACCGGGCCTTTCTTTTTTACATGTGTGCTTTCCAGCGCTGAATGGCAGTATTAGCGCAACCGCAGTTAGCGTAACTATGCAGTACACACTTTCCATTTTCTTCAAAGGTGTTTTTAAAGCTTTAATTACAATAGAAAGATCAAAAAGAAGAGTTTCAAAAAAGTGAAGATAGCTAGCTGCAATTTCAGTCGCATACAAAATACATAAAAAAGTGAAAACAAGCTCTAATGAGACTTGAAAATGGATGTTGAACCCGCCATATGCAATTTCATAAAGTATGCACGCAAATAATTTGGAAGTTTAAGTTAAACATCAGTATTAAACTACCACGACTTCATAAGTCTTAAAATTCATCATGTTACTTTTGCTGCCTATGGCTCTCAATCACTCAGGGATACAATCGTGAGGTAGATAACACAATATACGTTTGTTATAATCACAATGATTTATGCAACTCTTACGAATTGTTTTGGCGAAAGAGGCGCGAGTAGTTGGTTTATCAATCTTACACCACTGTTGGAGGAACCTAGAACTAAAAATGGACGTGCAGGAGAGATATGAGGACGTGCGCAAACGCTGTGGTGAGCGTACCCTCTAATGTAATCTAACTTTCTGTCTCTAATTCGCTTACCTTCCCTGGGAATCTAGTGAGTTACCCTTATTGACCAGCGGTTATCCTTTCTACGCGCGACATGCCCGGCCCATGTCCATTTCCTCTTCTCGATTTCAACAATGATATCCTTAACCCCGGTTTCTTCTCTAATCAACTCTGCCCTCTTCTTGTCTCTCAAGGTTACACCTAACATCTTCCTTTCCATTGCTCGCTGCGTCGTCCTCAATTTAACATGAACCCTCTTTGTAAGTCTCCAGGTTTCTGCTCCGTAGCTAAATTCCGGCAAGATGCAGCTGTTATATACCTTTCTCTTGAGAGATAGTGGCAATCTACAAGGTATGATTTGAGAGTGCTTGCCAAATGTGCTCCACCCCATTCTTATTCTTCTAGTTATTTCAATCTCGTGGTTCGGCTCCGTGGCTATTACCTGTCCTAAGTAGACATAGTATTTTAGACTTCAAGTGCACTATTACCTATCTAGAAGCGCTGTTCTCTTTCGAGGTTGTTGTACATTACTTTTGTTTTCCGCAGAATAATTTTAAGACGTACTTTTCTGGTCTGTTAAACTAACTCCGTAATCATGAGTTGCGATTTGTCCCCTGAGTTACTCAGCAATGCGATGTCATCGGCGAAGCGCAGGTTGCTAAGGTACTCTCCCCAAACTCTCATTCCAAACTCTTCCCATTCTGGGCCTCTGAAAACTTCCTGTAAGCACGCGGTAAATATTATTAGGGAGATGGTATCCCCCAGCATTAGACCCTTCTATGTTGGTATTCTGTTGCTTTCTTTATGAAGCACTATGATATACCAGTTGATCCCCTGTATATTTCTTTTAGGATGTTTATATATGCTTCATTTCCGCCCTGATTCCGCAGTGTGTGCATGGCTGCTGATATTTCTACCGAATCAAACACCTTCTGGTAATCTATGGAGGCTATGTATAGTGGCTGGCTGTATTCTGAGCATTTATCTATTATCTGATTGATAGTATGATTGTGGTCGATTGTTGAGTAGCCTGTTCAAAATCCTGCTTGTTCCTTTGGTTTATTGAATTATAATGTTGTCCTAATTCTGTTAGCAATGGAGGCAGATGAGATTAAGAAGTTTGCGGGTATAAAATGGCAGCAACAAGCACAGGGCCAAGTTGACTGGCGGAACATGGAAGAGGCCTTTGGCCTGCAGTGGACGTAGTCAGGCTGATGATGATGATGATGATGATGATTGTGATAATGATGATGTAATCTACTTAATGTGGACTAACATAAACGTAAAATGACAATAACGTAATCGTTTTATTGCCGTGGTACACTGACGTGTGTTAACAGCAATGTGAAGCTGTGCTTTTGTGAGCAATATGAGCTAGTATATCAAATTCGCGCAATATGCTGATATGTATGAGGTAGTAAGAGTCACAGAGCTTTCCGTTAAGGCATCCGATGTCGTCAACACTTTTACACTTGAAATATGCGTTTAGCCATCGTCGCCTTTAACAAACGATTTGTGTTTAATCTCATATTGCTCATGGCTACATATCTGAAACATGTGCACATTTTTAAGAATAAGAAACCGCATCTTCATTTACTCAAAGTTTTGTTGCTCGGATAATAAATCATAAGATCAATCTATTCAATTGCTCTCTCGCTTACTTTTACAATGCTGGCCTGTCTTACCACAGTACTTGCTGTAAATCTGTGGCAGGGATAGATAGGCTTGGAGTTGACAATCTTTAGGCACACAAAAGGTAAGTACACTTTAAACCCACATAAATCCATCAAAAAACAGCACCATTGTGCTTGGTAGCAGAAAAGATTGTCTAAAAAATAATAATAAACGTTCTCGCCTAGGAACTGGCTTGCTCTTTGACTGTGACCATGTGGCATAATCGCGCTTTACAACTATGGTGTGTTCATCAATTGTGCAATGTGTGCATGCTGCTTTTATTTTTAAGTGCTGTCATTAACTTGTAGACGCCAGGCTATGACAAAGAAACAAGTGAAATGCATTACACTTCTTCCAGCTTGCCGTAAGATACTTTTTATCTTTCACCTGCACATTTAAGTTTTTCTCGTTGGGTGAAAAAGTGTAATCTATCTATATCTATGTAGAACTTGCCCAGTGTCATTCTTTTGACAGCATAGTATCTTATATGAGAGTTGAATGACGAAGCCGTAGAACAAATAATGTTTATGTGTCCATCAATATAAATTATTAACTTTCAAAAGCCGCCGGTATTTGCCCTTTTGGCAACCACGATACATTTCAGAAGTATAACAACGACGCAAGCACTGATAGCGCCATTTTGTGAGGAAGTCACAGAGCCTTGCGGTACCGTGCAGTATGCATTTGGGTGGGAAAAACTACTTGATGAAAGATGTACGTATGGAAAAAAAATGAAGTATTTACTATGAAGCGTGTGAGGAAATAACACAGCTCGATCCCACGAAATACGGGATAGGTGTACCAATCACAACATGAACACAAGTTTAGGCCCAAGTGTTTATATAAAGTTTATTTCTGATGTTTCTGTATCGAAATATATGAGCTGTTAAATGGCGTTCTTGCAGTAAAGTAAGGAGTACAAAATAATGTAGTGTCCTCGCAAATTACCAGGGCTAAATACTTTCGTCGAGCCGCTAGCTTAATCTTCTTCAATCGGCGTTCATTTTCTCACTATCTAGAAATTTCGAGGTTTTAAGTAGCCCACGAAAAAAATATTAAGACGTTAAAGAAATGTAATAATTTTAAGCGTCAGAAAGTCACCGCCTTTAACGCGGTGCATGCTGACACGTTAGTACTTCGTCCAGCAGCTGGCTCACAGCTGCTGTCGTCCAGGGAGTGTGCAGCTAATCAAGGGGGCGTTCGAAGTAGCGGCATTAATCAATTTCTCGCTAATCTTCCCTCCGGTCCTCCGGACATCCTATGCACCAGGCCGAAACTCGCCCCCGCATCACTGATTTTCATCGTTAGTTTCATGCAGCAGAAGTTTTGCGCACTGCACGATACGGCTGATCGTCTGTGACCTTATTTTTGTCGGTCTAATCGTCCTGTTTGGGCTACGTGTAAGCAGTGAAAGTTGAATTGTATGCAGCGGTGACAGGCGATAATAGGAGTGATCCCCGATGAGAAAATGGGTCTTGTATTGAACCTCGCCCGATTGCCTGAGTAGTACTGGTTCGAAAAGCACTCGGAAGAACCTATTTTTACTTGCCATATTTCTGAAATTTATACCCTTCTTTTTGTTTTATTGTTTTTTAAGCATACGCAAGCAGCTGCTTTAGAACACCTCGCAGCTTATCGCCTGATTGCGTGCGCACGTTCTCACCCAAAAGTATTTTTCCAGTTATATAAGTGGTGCTCTATTTTAATTGAGTAATTGAGTTATCTAGCTATGGACGCACGTTAAGGCATTGTAGAATGCGAAAGCACGAGCCTCATGTACATACGTTCGTCAACGCGTGCGCCAAATACAGCACACAACTAGGCCCGGCTCCGTAGCTGCACGGGCATGCTGTTAGTTTTTTATTTCTCGCAGCACGTTTGTAAAGTGCGCACTGGCGTAATGTGAAATTGGACAGGTCTCATCTTTTTTCGCGTTATTTTAACGCACTTTCTCTTCAATCAATTTTGGGATGAAGAATGAGCATTTGAATATCAAGCCTAAATAGAGACATGCATTGCTATAATAACAGTATAGGGAAGGTGTACTAGATTTTCAAACATGTATTGAACTTGCAGGTTTCTAAAAAAACTTCAGTGCTTTTTTGTGAGTCTTTCTTTAATATTTTTTCAAGCCCGCATCCAAGCTTTGAAGCATTTGTGTTAATCAGGCGAGTGTAATGGATGCATGTTATAAAAGAATAAAAACACTTCAACACATATGGGTATATGAACTTCTGTAACGAAGCGTAGTGTGACATTGGCGTGACAGAAAATGGCACTAAATTTGCAGTGCGCGACTTGTGGCTCAGTAAGCAAGTAGCTGCCAATATTTTTTATCATCTGGGTCTAAAACAACGAATGTTTTGCTACAGATAAATTTGAACGCTTGGCACAATAATTTGCCTTTTAAAACCCATCGTTTCACAGCTTCGTAATTTATCTCACTGATTAGATTATTAGATTTTACAGGCGGAATAACATCTGCGTTCTTTTAAAAAAGTAAATTGTAAAGCGATACTATTTGTGTAACATGAGCATCTAGCCAGAACTTAAATTTCAGGTCGTTCACAACCATGAAATAATATCCAAAGGCTTTATTCAACTAACAGGCCGACAATCATTCTGAAACCAGCTACCAAAAAATTGTGGTATATAGTTTAATGGGTTTCCTGATTATTGAGGTCGCCCAAGTTCAAGACAAAGGTAGAATATCTGGTTTCGATTATTTTGTACATCAAAAATATGCTGAGCTATGGGTGATAACAAATACTGAAACTCTAACGTAGTGTCCTGAGCAGCATGCACGATGTTCGTTTTGCGTTTTCGGTGCGTTAATAACATAACATTACTAGCTGACTCCTCAACCGTGTGTTCAATTTCAGCGCTCAACTACGCAGACTGCTTGACAAACTCGCTGTTAGTCAACATGATGGGCTCAATTATAAGTGCATGTATGTATAGAAAAATGCAAGAAAACCCACAAAACACAGCAAGCAACTGAAAATTGTACAAGTGGCTCTGTAAAAAGAAGCTCAGATTTACGTATTATAAAAGACACCGGCAACACTGGAGCTTCTAGTGGCCTGCTGGTAATGAGTGTGTTCGGTTTTTATAATGTACTATTAGTGAAACATAACTTTCGGTCTTACGCTGACCTGTGTACCTGTCCTCTGGTTGCGTCACTTTACAAAAATATGTTTCTCGCGTGTGAGATGTTTCTGTGCTGTTTTTCATTCTCCTTACCCTTTTTTCCCAGTATGTTGTATACAGCTGGCCTAACTCGCTAACTTCATCATCATTTCGTTTATTACTTCATTCTCGGTCACCACCTTACTGTTAGCACAGTAAGCATCAGCTCCATGAGCTGTGCGATATTCCTACGCGCACTTTACGGCGTCACACGCACTGCACAGTTTTATTACCGAGAGACTACCGTCTTTCTTCGCATGGCTGTCCGTCGCATAGCTCCGCTTGTGATATTCGACGCGGACAACACGGAACTGCGGCCAGATACCGTTTCTGGCCAGCCATCCATCCGGAAATTCATCAAGAGGGCTGCTGACGTTGAACCACTGCAGGGAGAGACTCTCGAAATTTAATTTATCGTTTCCGGGAAAAAAAAGCTCTTCGTTTTTTTTCTGTGAGCTCGTTCGGTTTTTGCTATGAATTTTTTACTCTATATTTTTTTCCACGTAGATTATTTGTGGGGTTCCACCCGTCTTCATTTTCTTTTACTCTTGTGATAAGCTGACAAATCGCTGCGGTGTAGGGATCACTTTCTTTTTATCATGCCCAGCTCTTTGCCAAAACGATCGTTTACCTTTTTATTTATTATATTTTAAACAAAAAGAGATGAGGTTTAACAAATTTTAAACACTTTTTCTTAACATCGTTTAATTTGTATCTACTTAAAAATGTCTTTCACGAAGTATTTGAGTTGTGATGCAATAGCTGTCCCTAAGCGACGTCGTCACATGCATGGAAGACTCTTAGCTGTACTCTCATTCAAATGTCTGGCAACGCTGGATAAGTCAAAGAAGTACGACTGGTGAAGATGTAAGAATGCAAGGCGAATAATAAAATAAAAACACGAATCCTTAATGCGAACTTGCGCTGTGTGCTATAATGAAGGTTGCTGACGTGCGCTGAAGCTCATGGTGCGAACATAATAAATGGACGGTTCTTTTTGTGATACCATTGGACTGCAGTCAATATAAATATACTGTGCTGGCCTATTTGTTTTCGCCTGCATTTATTTCAGTAACCTAAAATGCCTTAGACCTTTCGTAAGCAACACGCTCTCATACTGGCTGCTTAACTGTCTCGGAAAATGACGCACTCTAAAACTGTTGATGAGTTCATATTTATTATTATATAACATTATCGCGAGCCCATTTTTTGTGTGTTCTCGTCTTAACATTATTCGATATGATTTTACATTGGGAAACAGAGATTGTAAAAAATAACAGAAAAATGATAAAGCCAGACATTGGGTGGCTTCATTCCATCATTGGTTCTATCCTAACACGGTCCCTGGTAAAGGGCTAGCTATAGCCAGTAATCTACCCGATAAAGGGCCGCGCGCTGTGAGATAGTACACGATAAAGAACCCAGGGAGGAAAGAGGGGGGCTAAGTCATAAGGTGCTCTCCACGACGGCGCCTCTCATCGCCTGAACATAACCAAACACGCGAGAAAAATCACCTAGCTATAACTAGTACCTCGCTCAGGACGTTATGAGTATATCTATAGTGCCCCGTGGCAATGGTAAAAATCACAGCACATCCACGGAGTGAATGATAATGAGTGGGACTAAGCGTCTATGAGTCCGTTCGCGCTTCTGTCCATCCATTCGTTCTTGCTTCCATCCGTCCGTGCGTGTGTCCATCCGTCCATCGAACCGTGTACCCGTTCGTGCATCTGTCCGTGCGTGTGTCCGTTCACCCATGCATCCGTCTGTTTGTCCGTCCGTGCGTCCATCTGTTCGTCAATCAGTGCGTCAAGCAGTAGGACCGACAGATGTGGCCAGTGGATGATTCATGGTTTGCCGATAAAACCTTCCGAAGCTTTGCCCCACTCATCATCATTCACTCCGTGGATATCCTGTGAAGTGCTTACTACATACATGCATGCCTATAGGGGATGACTGAACCGCGTCTTAAGGATCTTCGCCCCTAAAACACGCTTTTTACAATGTTTTGTTTATTTGGCTTGTGGTGTCCCTGAGTTATTGGGATCGATCTCAGGCTGCGCTGACGCCACAACGTTTTTCGTGAGTGAACATCTCTTGACTGGTGTGTTTTTCATTGCTACCTCTTCCTGTCTTAATTATTTAGCGTCCTATGGGTCATCAGTGAAACTTTGCACGAAGGAATCTTCCTTCGCGACGCAAGACTACATATATCATTACTGACTGCACGTAGCTGTAAACGAACGCCAGAAGCATTTAGGTATCCTTGGCCCAATCAGATGACTCTTGGTGGCCTTCCGTTGCTCTTACGGGCTACCGACAGCTTCGTTAATGCAGTCGCGCGGCCCCATTCTAGGCGGCGCTTTTGTCCCGAGTGTCTTTGATGTATCGGACGAAAACAGTGATGGGTAAACCCCACGCCATTCTTTGGCGTTTCTTCGCCTTTCGTAGCTTATCATTTGAGATAATTGTTATGTCTTAGCTTCACAAAAATCTCGCTTTGTTTTTCGTGTTATGAGAGGGTATGCTTTTCAAAGATACGTAATAATAATAATAATAATAATAATAATAATAATAATAATAATAATAATAATAATAATAATAATAATAATAATAATAATAATAATAATAGTAATAATAATAATAATGGTATGATTATGAGCCCACCGTAGTTGAAGGGCCTGGTAATTTTTGCTATTCCGTGTTTTTTAACATGCACTCACATCACACAGTACACGGGCCTGAACCATTTCGCCTCCATTGAAAAGCGACCACCGCAGCTGGGATCTAACATGTTAACATTAAATGAGCCACCGAGAAGTTGTAGACTTCTTGGCTGCTTTCACTGTTTTGCATAAATGCTGGTAGTAATGACGGGTGATCTGGGAGAACCTATTTTTTCATGCCTCGTGTACAAACCATAAATCCAAAATTAACGTATTCGTGAAATGTTTTATATATTAGGCGTTTTCTTGAGAACTACATCTGTAAACTCAAATGTAAGGAAAGCTAGGTACATCTATTATGCCGTTGTAGCGAATGTAAGAATGCGTGTCATAACTTGATATCAAGAAAGTTTAAGAGCCAAGTTCCTGTTAGTTTAACCTTGTACAGCGTCAGGCGTAACCGGCAGTGTGGACATACAAACTGCAGTTGAGTGAGAATATTCTAGATGACGCTGTACCGCTACTCTCTGATTGCCTGCTGCGTGGGTTGTGCCTCCGTGCGCAGGGAACGAGTGCCTCCCTGTCTCTTGGATCGTCATCGTACGTGTCGTATTGTTGGTGGGGCATGGGCGAAGCGGAGGGCCGCGGCGGCTCGTGCTCGTCACCAGACAGACAAGCAGACAGACAAACAGACAGGCAGAAAGACAGATGGGCCGATAGTCGGATGCACGCACGGACGGCCACACGCAAGCACGGACGGACGGATGGACGGACGGACGGAAGCATGGGCAGACTCAAGGGCGGATGCAGTAAAATTCAGGTTCTTTCCGTTGTTGGGAAACCAACTCTCACCACTCATCCCGGCTGCGGCGGCTGCATTTCCGATGGAGGCGGAAATGTTGTAGGCCCGTGTGCTCAGATTTGGGTGCACGTTAAAGAACCCCAGGTGGTCTAAATTTCCGGAGCCCTCCACTACGGCGTCTCTCATAATCATAGAGTGGTTTTGGGACGTTAAACCCCACATATCAATCAATCAATCAATCAACTCGCACCACTCGGCGCCCGAGACGCACCACCCGAGGTGGTATAGCAAAGTGGGAGAACAAAACGTGCTGTCGGTATTTCAATAGAGGCGATTGACTTGTTGGTCGCTGGAAGATGAAGCGAAAACGCTGGAGAAGATCTATAGGCTGAGACAAACTTATATTAACAGACTGTATAAATTTTACAAAGTTACGGACATCAAGGTCACGAAAAAAAAAGAAAAGGAAAACACTTTGGAAATGAACCATCTTCTGTAGGGCGAATCTAAGGGATTCGGCAGAGATGACGGTGCCTAGCACTTCAAGCCCGGTTCGGAACCCTTGGCGAAACTTCGAAGCCTCTTTTTATACCCTCGGTGCTCAGCTCTTACACAATTCTCGGTGAATCTGCATTTCCGATGGAGGCGGAAATGTAGTAGGCCCGTGTTCTCAGATTTGGGTGCACGTTAAAGAACCCCTGGTGGTCAAAATTTCCGGAGCCCTCCACTACGGCGTCTCTCATAATCATATGGTGGTTTTGGGACGTTAAACCCCTCAAATCAATCAACTCTCGGTGAATCGTCGCCTGCTTGTCCACTTAGAACACCGTACACTTGGTCGATGAAAACACTCCATGAGGATGCAATATTCGTGCTTGTGCGAGGGCTCATACCCTTGCCCTAAATAACAAAACCAAAATGTAAATAACACAAAACTAGAAAATGTCATAGAGGCAAGGGCCAGCTCAGCGGCGCACAATTATCTAGACAGAGCTACACGTACTGGGTATTGGGGCCACAGGACGACTTCCCTGTAACACGTCAATTTCTTGACGACGGGGCAATAATGTGTTTGTCCCCTGTGTGCTCTAAAAGGAACCGTTCGCTGACCGCCCGTGGTTGCACTTACGAGCTCATTTGCTAGAATTAACGCGTGAGCAGTAGAAGACATGCCACTGCGACCATACGCACCAAATTGCCGACTACGCACCCGATTGCTGCGACATCCGCCAAGATCTCACCTGTCGCCAACCCACCCG
This sequence comes from Rhipicephalus annulatus, assembly GCA_013436015.1. NCBI lineage: Eukaryota > Metazoa > Arthropoda > Arachnida > Ixodida > Ixodidae > Rhipicephalus > Rhipicephalus annulatus. The sequence continues at coordinate 294,299 of WOVY01001162.1, read as the reverse complement.
CTTCCGTGAGCCACTGGAGCTAACCCGAGCCGGGACAGAAGGTGGTCGGTGATCTCCGAGTTTCGCGACGCACGCTGCCTCAAAACGGCGTGTGGGAACACCGCATGCGGATGGGCTGCAGCTGAACCGTAGTGAGGAGTTATTGCGCCGCTCTGGGTCTTGAAAGATGCCCATTGATGTGCTGACGTTTCTAATCCCCGTTGCCTACGTGGGGGTTGGTTTCTTTTTCCTGATTTAACAGGAACTCGTAATGCTCGGCCGTTTTTAGCGCGGCAGAACTACGCGGGCTACCATGCTGGCGCCCTACTATCTGAGTTCACGACAAATCCGGTTGGACACGCTTCTACCGAGTGCAACTAAAGCAATGCTGCCTGCCCACGGCTCACGTGCCTCTCCAAACTTACGACCCTAGGCAAATAAAATCAGCATAAAACTGCCACGCAACCAATTCTTAGCGCGGTCCTCCAGATCCACAGATGGACGCAGGGACGAACAGAAGCACGGACGGACGGACGCACAAACGAATGGACGGGACTCTTCGCTCCACTCATCATTATTCACTCCGTGGATGTGCTGCAATTTTTTTACATTTATTTTTGGTGTAGTTTTGGCTCTGCCGCATACATACCCTTTGTGTGGCAGAACAAGCTTTACGGTGTTGGGGAGGTGAAAGTAATAGAAGTTTAGCCTTAATTTGAATTTATAAGCCTATTCCTTCCGCTCGATTTTTTCGCGGGACGCTCAAGAATATGTATTCTTCTTCCAGGGCACGGAACTTAACGAGAAAATGGTACACTTCGACGGGCTGCGCGAGTTCACCGCGAGGATAACATAAACGGGCAGAATACTTGTGATGCCATTTTCGAGTAGCTTCTAGGACAAAGACTCGCCAAAGAGGCGTAACTTTCTCTCACAATGATTTAAAGCCTTTCAAATATTGTTCTAGAGCATCTGAGTGCGTGATAAAGAGCGGATAAACGAGTGCAGGTCATAAGTTTCCGTGCTCTTGCATACTAATTCTTCAGCCCTAGAGCAGCATACTTAGACTGTACAATGTAGCCTCAGCGTGATAAGCCGGTGTAGTTATTTCTAGATAATCCCAGGGCCTTTTAGCTGCTTCAATTTTCAGCGCTCCATGGTGTCTTACTGAAGCTATTTTTCCTTTAAATATTTTTTAATGAAGATCTCTATTCACGTGTCTCTATTTTCTCGCTTATTGAAAGTGGCGTAATGTATTATGGAAATTTTGAACATGTTCTGCTTTAGCTGGGAGCGCTCGCAATAATGAACGCTGTTTTCTCGTAAACAGTCTGTCGTGGCTCGCGTTGCTAAGGCTGCAACCTTTCGTCTTGCATTGGGAGATTGAAACGTTGCCATTACTTTTCGTCTTTTTTTGTACAACAAAAATGAGCCCAAATATTTTAAATGAACCAAAGCTGCCATCAGCACAACATGTTATTGGTTTTCTTTTCCAGATGCTCAAATTTGACTAGTTTCCGCAAACAACGTTGTACGCTTGCGACACAGCTACACACTTGTCACGCGCTAGTGTTTCACGGTGGAACGAGAAAAATGTATTACAACCAGTTACGTTCGTTTAGTTTGGGGAAGGGAAATATGGCGGCTCAAATCGAATGCTCAATGTATCTGCTTTGACGTCTTTTTTTTCTTCGCTTCCAAAGTTGTACAGGCCACACTTCTGCACAGGTGCTTCCGTTGCCGTTCCTGTCATGTTTTTATCTTCATCTGTAAAGACGTAGTGCCATTTTTTCTGATGTTGACTTTACCTTGTCTTCCGTGGCTGGCGATATTGCCGCTGTCTACATCTCGCCGCAGACTTCAGCGGTAATCACGGCCGCGTTGCTTGTCGATTTTCTGCTCCGCCGAGTCTCTTTCCGCTGGATGCGCTTTGATTGGCGGCGGCTGCAATCGCTAGTGATGGCAGGTGCTCGTTGCTTCCTTCACCGTTGGCGGCTCAATATGTCCCGAGGCATCCGATTGTCTCTTGCCTTGCCGTGTCTCGTTTGCTTGGATTGACGTGTTTTTCTATGAGTTTACATTTATTTCTCGTCAAATTCTTGGTTCTTTTCCACATTGAACGTTTGACCTGCCATTGTGGTGTAGCAGTTATATTATTGACTGCTGACCCGAAGAGCGCGGGTTCGAATCCCGGCCGTGGCAGCCATTTTCGGACGGTTACAAAATGCTAGGAGCCCACATGCCTACAGTTATGTCCACGTTGAAGAACCCGTATGATGGCGATTCCCGTAGCCCTCTGCTACAGCGTACCTCGTAGTCATTTCATGATTTGGGGACGTGCACCCCGACAATAATTATTACATCTAAAAATAGAACACATAGTTTCATTTCTAGAGCAGCCGTAGTGTCACAAAGATTATTAATTACTTGGGTGCTGACCCCAAAGACCGGTGCTCAACACTGGCCTCGGGGGTCGCATTTCGATTGAGGAGAAATGCCAGAGAACCGCGTACTTCGTAATTTTAGTTCCTGCCAAAAAAAAAAAACCATAAGTGGTTTCTATTTTTCTGAAGCCTACACTCCGGCGCCTCTGATTACATGAGTCGCTTAGAACCTTTAAACCCCGTAATTCAACAGGTTTTATCACAACAGTATTTGTCGAAGTGCATAGGAGAATATACTCTGTGTGTTTAGAAGAAGTGGTTAACAATCTACAGTACTAGATACTGTACTATGGGAGAGCTGAAAGCCGTCTCACGTCCTAAGCTCAATGTTTTGTAGAAAATGAGTGAGTTAGTAGTCTACTTATGCTCGAAAATACCTTGCAAGTAATCAGTGAACTATCTGGGAAAGTGCCACTTGCTTTAGAACGTTGCTGTTGTTAAATATTGTCAGGCTGGTTATGTTCATTTTAGCATTTTGGCGTGCCTGTTTGTCGTTTCTTCGTAGTTGTATTGTATCCCTACCTTAGAACTGCGACCGCAGCCACGACGCTTTAGTCTTCTCTCACTATGCAAACTATGCTTCTGTGAAGTTTTGTTTTGATATATCAGCCTAAAATGTATAGAAAGACTTTTCTTCCACCGTACCACACGCTTAGGAGCACGAATAATTTACACTTCAGTAATTTTCTTCGAGACTTTCAAGGCACGTTGCGAATTTCAGTCAACTATATGCATTACTGAGTCGTCTTACGAGAAAACACTCGCCGTTAACAAATGGAGTGCTATCAACATGTCAGGGCTTTTACGCAAACTGGAGTCGTCGGTTCGCTTATGGCGGTCAGTGAACTGCCGCAAATCCTACACGCACATATATCTGGTCTACGAGGTTTTTTTGTTGCACTCGTTTGTTCTACGCGTCATCTAAAATGCGTGTACAAGTTAATGCACACACGAGACAAACCCTTCTGGAAGTTAATGCATTGCACGAGACGGATTTAGCCAAATGTCCAGTAAATAGTAATAGGTGTATTTTGCTAAACTTTCCTACTCACATCCTTGAATACATGTGCCCCAAGATGGCCAGTAGTAGCCTATGTATTGGCAGACAAATACAATCGAGGAGGACTTCAGATTAGCGCGTTTCTTTTTGTTATTATGAGAGTGAGACTGCCTTCACTTGCGTAAAAGGCAACGTCACAGACAGATAGCAAGAATATTGTTTAATAATATTGTTTCTTTATGCGATGAAAATGTGTAAAAGCGCAGTGAGAGAACATGCGTGTACATTAAGCAAATGTTTATGCTCGCCCTGCTAATCAAAGGGACTGAGGAAACAAAAGTTTGAAAACTTTAGCACGAGGTGTCTTGGAGAAACTCTTATTAGAGGCTGTTTCACGTGATTTCTCATTTTATGTAATATCTTCATGCAACTGCCATTCATGCAACTGCCATTTGACTGGGAAAAACACAGTTTCATTACCAGAGCTAAGAATTTAATGCCATAAAAAAGAAAAAAAAGGAATGCTATACGTAGCAAGGCTAGCACCTCATTCTTTCAGCCTGCGATCTGGCGTAATGAGCCTAACGGAACATAAGGAGTGCTACCGTGGCAGAGAGAGAAACAGTTCTCGAGCTGTTGATGGCTTCAGCGCAAGCTTTGCGATGGGAGCATAGCATGTACACGTGTGTAGTTCGTAAGCTGACTCCTCCAAAGGCACGGCGCCTGCGACCACAGGTGACCACGCCAGACATGTCCAAGTAAGCATTTTTGCCCAAGCCACGCGAGCCATCTCTCATAGTTGCGTTGCCCCGGCATGTTATAGTTTAAATGTCATACTGAACATGACGACCACGGCAAGAATGCGCCATGAAAATGCTATCGCAACAACAAGCTGTTTTTTTATGTAAATTGTGGAGTACCAGTCCTACCATCGGCAGGCAGCAGTGACTGTCACCGATTGAGGGTTCCAGCATTTCTGACACATTACTTGTTGATTTGAGCTTTCTGTCCTAGAAATACGTAAGGTCCAAAAGTCTCCCAAATGAACGCGCTAAACTATTGTACTCTAACCTCGGAGATGTTCGAGCTGAATAAAAGACAAGTCTTTCCATCCAGCGTTTACGATACTACATTAGCTGCTCGCGAAATACGAGCAAAACGACCAGGTACGAACAAAACGACGGTACGCTCTTTTTAATTAGCGGGAGAACGAATGCCCTTTTTGCCCGTGACTCCGTTCGCAGTTCCATTTTATGCTCATCCGGGAATTCGCCTTCTGCTGGGAAGTCTCGGATGACCTGAATTCATTTCCTGCCGTAAGCCACGTAATTAGTTAGCCTTTAGCGACGGAGATAAACGTAGAGGCGGGAGAACATCTTCGAATTTCAAATGAAGAAAAGAGGAAGCTATTCTGTCATTCGCAAAGCGTGACCGAGGAAAGGTCTTGCTGGAGTTAATTGGCTGTGCAGCTACAGAAGATATAAAATCGTTCGGTTGTTGATGTATTTTCCTAATGATTGCTGGGCGAAATTTATCTTTTTCGTCCATCTTACTTTGCATGTGAGTCTATTGTATTGGTAACCCCTCCCCCCTTTAAATCTCGCTGCACCTAACGTCGTTTAGTACGGCCTCCGTGATCAGATAAGTGACTAGCTTCCTGCACCTGACATGCTTTTGCAAATCAAAGCCTCTGTGATCGGTTCGCTTTGGACCAAGCGATAATGTCGTGCGATTAAGTTTTCACGGTACATCGTGCGGCTTAACGAATTGTAGTGATATGTGATGCAGTGATGACGTTGCACGGTGACGTCACTGACGGCATCAGATACCACCAAAATTTGTAGTGCCACACGACGTCTCATCATGACATCAGGTTACATTGGGGTCATGTGTCGTTTGGTACACCGTCAAAACACGCATTCCCTTCGGTATCACGTGAATTTAGCCCAACCTTTATTTACGAAGCTTTTTTTCATCATATGTTTTGGCACCAACGCCGAAAGGGTCTCGCCATGTATCGTCAGGTCTCGCTAAGCCCCTAAAACTTCTTAACTCAAAAGCCATGTAAGTTCATTGCTTCAAAAAAGACGTTGCAGAAGTTTTTGGTGCACTATGATCATAGGATAGCGGGAAAATAAACTGAAAATTGTATGCTCAAACATTGTGCTGAAACAATGAGCGGACAAAAAAATAAGCATGAAGCACCAAATAAAAGAACGACTGAAGCGCAGCGAAACAATTTTTGGTTGCGCACTTACGTTTCAACACGCATGTTTGTACTCGACAGGGCAAAGCAAACAAACTGTACAAAAAAAAAACAAATAAACATCATGAGTGGTGCTCGCAATTAAGCATGCACGTCTTTTTTCTTTTAATCGCATTCTCACTTTGACTCAAGGGAAATAAATGCTGCTAACAGTGGTCGTTCTAATTAAAAGCCATTTGTTAGCGTCGGTAAGCTTTTGTCGATATTTCTTGTGTTGTAAGCATGCAAGTTAAAAATGAAGCTAGGAATAAGAAGTTTGTCTGTGCAACAAAGGTAATTATCGGCTAAGGTAAACCTAAAAAAAAATGACAAGTCAAAGGTGGCAGTTATGTTTTGCTTCCTAAACAAGAAAAAAAAAACCTCAGATAATTAGGGTTAGGACAATGCAAACTGCTAGTACATAATCACGAATTAAACGAACTCAAACCAATATATAAACCACAAGGAAAAAATAATGGAACCTAAATATCTGTAAAAGCAAAAAAAGTGGCCAGGTCACTGACTTTATATGGTTATATTTTCTTTCAGTCATTGCTTTATATAGAAATTACTTCTTTCATGCTACCATAGAGAACATCGTTGTTCTGATGTCTATGTCTAAGACATGCTCTAATAAAAAGGAAAATCTCAAAGCAGCGCTACCATCCTCAATTTGCAGAAATTAAGGTACAACTTATCAAAAGTAAGAAAGGCAATCTGTAGACCACGCGGTATATTAACAAGAGGCAAACCGTGCGGCCGGTATTTCACATTGTTCCGTCATCATTCAAGTCTCGCACTGATTTGGTGAGCTTTGACATTAGGCTGATGGTAAGGTATTCATAACTGGACACGAGGAACACTGGCAGCGACGAACAGTGCAGCAGGGCTTACGCCTTGTGTATGTATGTGTGCGTGCGTGCGTGTGTGTGTGTTTATGTATGTGTGCGTGCGTGTGTGTGTATGTATGTGTGCGTGCGTGTGTGTATGTGCGTGCGTGTGTGTGCGTGCGTGTGTGTATGTGCGTGCGTGTGTGTGTGTGCGTGTGCCTGCGCACGTGCGTGCGTGTGTGCGTGTGTGTGTATGTGTGTGTGCGTGCGTGTGTGCGTGTGTATGTGCGTGTGTGTGCGTGCGTGCGTGTGTGTGTGTGCGTGCGTGTGTGTGTGTGTGCGTGCGTGTGTGCGTGCGTGTGTGCGTGCGTGTGTGCGCGCGTGCGTGCTTGCGTGTGTGTGTGTGTGTGTGTGTGTGTGTGTTTATGTGTGTGTGTTTTACGAGAACTAAAATCAAGTTTTCCGTTTGCTTGTTGGCTCACAATGTGCTTCTTCCAGATTTACTTATAGCGCTTGATTTATAGAGCAGCAAGATTTCTTCATTGATGCTGTTTACTTTCTAAAACTCCCTGTTTGGCATCAGAAGATGGCCGTATGCTGGTGATAAATGGGTGGTTATACTGTTTTCAACTGGATTCAGATGCTTGTTATAGTGATGATATCTGGTTATCCCGTTAGCGAATAGCTCGCGTATGGTAGGTGGGGTGAGAATGAACGAATAGATGTAGCAGTTAACAGTAGATGTTTATGTGTAGGATTATTTACAAAGAATGATGTACAATGCAAACAATCAGTGAAAACTGGATCATACTAAAAAAAAAACAGAGCTTTCATGCACAGCGTGCACAGCATCCTACCATTGTAAACCAATGCTGAAAGCTCTGAGAGCTAGAAACAAGAGAATGACAGCGTGGGTGGTTTGATGTTAAGAATTCTCAGTTCTGGTATTTACGCTTCAATTGCTTTGTTGTTCTAAAAGAATTTTCTAATAACTTACGCTCATTTATGGTGACTTTCCAAGATTTGTGGTGAAAAAAGAAGTGCCATAGGCCACAGGCCAAGGTACAGGTGCAAAGAAAAGACCGAAATGGCACTTTGCGGGTGTTCTGTGAGGCTAAACTTTCGAACACAATCGTGGTCGCCTTCATCAACCGAAAACCTCGGGATAGCAACTAGAAAATCTCTTTGCCTCGAACTTAGAGGTATTTACTGATGTTTTGGGGCGCTCGTACGCCTATATCTGTTCTCCGCGTTCTTCATCACATCGTGTAGGTGAAGTAGTGCACTTTGACGAAAAGAAGAGACACAAGAAAGGCGCGACGCTAGCTACACTTGCAAGCAACTTTATTTTAGCAACAATACTTCTTATATATGCACCCGCGCATCCCTGACTGGTACAGGTAAGAACTAACGAGTCAAATGCATTCGGATCAAAGACTATGCGTGGGTGTGAACGCAACTCGTTGTTATTATTGCGTTGCTCACTTACGTACATACCTCGCAGAGTAGTTCAAGCGTCTACGTTGATCAATGTGAAGGTTTGTGTTTCATGCTCGGTCATTCACATAGAGCCCACTCTAGAAGCCCTTCCTTTTACCGTCTAGAACATTTACCGTCTAGAACATTTACGTTTTCATCCAGTTTTTTTCTCGGATAAAACAGTCAGCTCGTTTTTTTTTTCTCTGTTTTCTCTACAGGTATCGTATCGGGCGTGCAAGAGTTCGAGAAGACGCCGACTGACGCCGAGGTCAACCCAGGAACCGAAGTGCGGTTGCAGTGTCAGGTGCGAAACCGACGAGGCGAGTGCGTGTGGCTGAAGAATGGCCACGCCGTGGGCAAGATCCCGGACAAGTACGACTTCGAGCGAGAGCCGCAGGACGGCGACTGTTCGGTGCTCATTCGCAAGGTCAACTTGGACGAGGACGACGGCTCCTGGCAGTGCCAGGTCACCAGGGCATCTCTGGAGGATGCGGCGCTCAACTCTAACGCTGCGAACCTCGTTGTGAGAGGTAAGGCTTTGGGTTTTAGGGGCGAAGCTCTTTATGGCGTGGCTTGTGCGTCCCTCGTAGTACGTAACCACCAGTGGCACATTCCCGAAATAGCGGTCCTTACAATGTCTGCTGGATGGGGGCACTTGTATATGATGAATACATGATGAAAAGATGTGAGATGGCTGTGCTTGGAGTTTTCTCTAGACATATGGACAGACGAACGGACTGACACACGCACGGACGGACAGACAGAGGGATGGCCGCAAAAATAGATGGACGGACAGACAGACGAATGAACAAACGGACGGATGCACCAAGGATCACACAGATAGGCGGACGCAAGAACGAATGGACAGACAGACTGACGAACGCTGCGCCCCACCAATCATCATTCACTCCGTCGATATGCTGTGATTTTTTTTAAGTGCTGAGCACTTTCTGTGACCAGGCTGTTGTATGCTGTCGTATCCGGTCGTATTCGCTCGGCGTAACGCAGGCAAACCCACTTGTGACATAGCCAGCTGTTGCATATTGAGTGCACGCTCGCGTCAAAGAGAAGTCTTCTTCCTGTTGTTCTTCTAGCGTTTTGATCACAATAATGGCGTTAGTCGTCTTCGTCGTTCTTTGAGCTCATTGATGATGATGTTGACGCGGGCAAAACCGCATGCGGCACAGCCAACTGTATAGCACACTGAGCGCGCTCGTGCCAGATAGCAGTCTTCTTGTTCTTCGAGCGTCTTGATGAGGATATTAAGCGTGGACATTACTACTTTGTCCTAGGAAACACGACAACACAAACCACGTATCAAAATCGAAAGATGGACCAAACGTGAAATACAAAGTAAGAAAAAAAAGAAAAAAAGTAAGCAAGTACAAGGAAAAAAGCGCAGGAAAATCTGAAATTAAAAGAACAAAAGGAAAGAGAGGTAGAAATATATAGAAAACAGAAGAGACACAAAGCCGACTGCCCAGTTCCGCTCTGACTTTAGGCTTGGAACCACGATTACGAAGCTGGCATGATTTTCTTTGCGGTATTACTACTGCTTCATTTTAAAAATATTTTTACAATAAATCCAGGTACGTATTCATTTTGTATACTAACGAGCTCGTTTGTCTGGTATTCTATATCCTCAGGCGCTTGCTTCGTTATATCGTGCGCTGCTCTTCTACCAGATCTTCAGGAGTAGTGAAAGATAAGAGACGGGAAAGCCGAAAAAGCGCAGGGGGACACGTTGTCGTTTCAGCTGTCATTTTGTAATTATAATTAAAATGTAAATAGGTTAGCGTGCGTGAACAGACAACACGTCGTAGATAGGCACGGAGCTTGCAACTTTCGGAAAGCGCGTCTGATCTCTACCAATTGAGCTGCAGTGATTGAGTATCAAACGCGTATGCATAACTTGCAGGTTGGTTTGGTCTTCGCCGGTGGTGAAGTTATTATTTTTCTCACGTTAATTTCTTCCTTTTCATATCATAACTATTAAAATACATTTAATATGCTACGAATAACTTGCCCTTTACCTCTTTTGTCTTCTTTACCTGTTGGTTGTCATTGAGCTTTTGTCGAAAAGAAAACAGACCTATGATAAATCTTTCGTTAATTTCTTCAGCCGGTGGCTCTGACAGAAAAGAGGCAACAGCGTCGCCGTAAATATCTCAAAAGAAAATAATGAAATAACACACACTTCCTCGAAGGGATTAGCCATGCGCTGGGTAAGCATTATTTATTTTTTTGAAATCCTTCAGCTATGATTGGGAACAGTTGCTGATGCTAGTCATTGTTTATCCAATAGTATCTGACAAAACATACCCTCTATCCAATACCTATATTAGTCATTTTCAAGGCAACATTAGCCGGCCCTTAATCTAATTAGTCAGCGCTAGCTGATTGTTGCTACGCTTGCCAAAATTAACCAGTAATGTCCACTTCTGGTTGTGAGCAAATAAAAGTGGTAGGCAAACTGCTGGAAGTATACGTGTAAATGTGGTACACAAGGACAGCCGTCACCATTCAGCCTTCTGCACTTTCTCGAGAACTGGCCTGTCCATTTTAACACGGAACGCGGTACGCTACAGGCTTCCAACAAGATGACGGAAGATACGGATATCTGTTAATTAATTATAGCTCGGCGTGGCGCAATGTAGCCATATATACGGCTTACCACTTTTATCTTCTCGATGCTGAAAGACTTAGGCTACATCACTGCATAGAAGAAGGTAATAGTACGTAATAAGGAATTCATTCGAAAATATAAATGCGTCAAGTTGTCATATACTCTATCGCGTATTCTATAATGAGTGGGTCATATTTTGCAGCTGTACTGAAACAAAGCCAGTTGAATTCCTCCCCCTCTACCTGAATTTCACATTTACATTTTTATGACCATAGCGGAAGAAGAGTTTCTCCTTTCCGACTATCGTAATGCGTTCTTCACTGAATGTCGATGTCCAGTCAGCCGACACAAAACAAAATTATTAGCCGAACAAAGTCATCCGCGATCATTAATGCACTCTAATGAAACCTCAGGGATGCGGCGTACTAAACTAATCTCCGAGCGATCAACATGAAAGGAGGGCGCTGTTCTCTTCGAACGGTCATGTTCCCTTTTCCAGTTGCGTGAAAACTGCTACCACGTGTCAAAGGGTGCAAAAAAAAAGGCACTCACTATGATCAGTAGTACATGGATTCTGCATTAGGAAACACTGAAAGCGCATCTGCTGAAGCATTCTATATCTTCCATGGAAAGCAAGCTGTTAATATTTGTACCACGGAGGCAGTAGGTATGTACATGGTATACTTGGTTCACATCACAAATTTTCTTGTAGGAGATCTCATATTCACAGAAATACTGTTCTGTGACGATTCCGCCGGGCTCTTTCCTTCATGGCAGGTGAGATTACAGTTATTACAAGCGAACTTTATTGAAAAGTGATGTTTCAGGAGCTGTACACAAATACACGTTTGCATAGCGTAGCGATGCACTTCTGTAAATGACTTAGAGGGGCCCTGTAACACTTTTTCAAGTAACCATGGAATGAATTCACTGGAAGAGCTTACTTCCTCACGAATTCAACGCTGCCAAATTTTTAAGAATCCGTTCAGTGCGAGTAGAGTTACAAAGATTTGTCGCATGCTGCAATTGCATCCTCTCTTCTCTCGTCTCGATAAAAGGGTTGGAAACTAATCAGGGAGGAATGGCAACACCACAGAAAAACGTCACGTGCGCTTCGCGACATTGAGAACTTTTATTTTCTTCGAATGCGTGGCTTTCTCAGTGTGATCGCGCGCGCACGCGTGGACAAGTAGTGGCCTCCCGTGGCGACCTTTGTATCGAGCGAGCGCGCCATGTTCAAATCAGCCAATGGCTGATAGATGGGTCGTTTACGTGTGATTATTGGGCATATAATGCGATTTGTCGAAAGAAGAGAAAGCAAATTTAGCTGAATTTGATAATTTAAGGTGAATTCAAGGCCACATGCGGTACTATATTATTTGGCTAGCATGTTGTCGGCAGCCTCTACTGCTGATCGGCAGTGTTTTCTGACCATGCTCAAAAAGTGTTGCAAGACCACTTTAAGGAGATATAATCAACCAAATCAAAGGCGTGCGCACGGAAGAGGAGTGGGATCAATGGTGGGGTCGACTCAGTCTGCTGGTTCACGTAATGTTTTAATAATCAGTGTTATGCTTACGGGGGTTTGAAAAAATGGTGACCAAGAACTACTGATGCTGCATTGAAAGATTTGTTTACTTGCGACCTGTACCCCCGAGAAGAGGCATTCATGAGAAGCACGCCATCGCTTAATTTTATCAGATCAGCCATGAGGGGGGGGGGAGACAGTGGTGTCATGCGCTGGCTTGGGTTCAAACAAACTTTTAAACATACCCAGAAGCTTTGTTTGTATGTTTAGTCAGCTGGAGAAATAAACTTGTCAAGTACGACCGAAAACACAGTAATGATAAAATGTGCCGTGATTTGTAATAGGCAAGTGCCCATGGGATTTAGGCTCAAGATGGTGCGACTGCAGGGCTACGGGGCGGCTGAAAATATCAAAGACAAAAAAAAGTAATCATCCTTTCACCTATGGTAGAAGCGGAACGTGCACCGCTATACCATTTTGAAGAATGAAGTTTATTCCTTCCTTCCTTCCTTCTGACAAGAGCGGTCACAATGTGAAGGCCATATTTTCGCAGTACTGAGATGCTTACTTTTCGCATTGCAGAGAAGCCACACCCTCCGCGGCTAGAGGAAGGCACCCAGCCACTGAGCGGTCAGTTCAAGACCAAGGCAGGCGACCTGCGGAGGTTCCAGTGCGTGTCGCGCAAGGGGAACCCGCCAGCGTCGCTTCGCTGGCAGCTGGACGGCCAGGACATCACCGCCCTGGCCAACCAGACTAACCAGACTGACGTCGAGAAGCGCGGTACGTGGCAGGCCCTGTCCGTGCTTGACTACACATTCATCAAGGAGCACAACGGCCGGGAGTTGCGATGCGTCGCCTACCACGGAGCCTACGAGGACCCGTCTGGCGGGCCAGGACATAGGGACGTCAGCGTCATCCTCGACGTCATGTGTGAGTGTCTCGGCCTTATTCGTGAATGTCGTGCTTGTCGCCGAGGTGTACCTTCTTGAATGGGGCGATAAAAAAAAAGAACACCTTTCGAACATTTACGGCGCTTTAAAATCTTCGAAAATTTCCTAACTCATTACGTAAAGAAAAAAAAAGAGGATTACCTTAACTGTAGGTCGAGCGGTCCCATAGCGCCAATTGCCCACTGGGTGGGTGCCCTCCCAAGCGACTGTAACTTCGTTCGGCTGAGCACCAGGCGCGAAGTGCGCTTGTACATATTTACCCATGGTACCTGGAGGCCGCAGTTCTCTGGCTCCCACAGCAGCGGCAGATGCTCAACTATTTCACCAACGCTGCGATGGGTTAATGTACGCCTAGATGCCTTCGCTAAACCTTATGGGGCTAGCTTTCGAAATGAGCTACCAGAAACAACTAAGCGCCAGGTTGGTGCACTCCTCTACCCATTGGGCAAAACCGCTGGTGTTGCGGTCGGCACTGGGAGTAAAACCCGGCACCTCCCGCATCGGAAGCAGACGCTCTATAACCATGTAGCCACCGCTGCGGTGGCTCCTTTTTGTCTTCGTTCGGTCACTTTCTTTTTAGTTGCTATATCTGTTACGCAGACGCTGCCAATGCCATTGGCAATGCCACTCAATGATGTAACGGGTGCCTGAGAGCTGCGCTTTGAAACGCTTCTTTGGCAAATTTAGAGTAAAATGCAATGTAGTTTTCATATCGTTGCGTGGTCTGATGCCTTTTAGTATTGTGCTGAGGCAAATTTGACATTTACAGTTTTACATACCTGCTTGCTTATCATTTACGCAGCATTTAGCTAGCCCATACTTATTCAATTTATATTTTACTATCGTTTCACTTTATGTGAAGAAGCAGTCATGGATGAAAAAGGCGTATTAATGGCAGTTCCTTTGAAAGTCGCTTCTGCACGCCGAGTCAATATTTCTGCTTGTTTAGTTAGGTCCACTGTTTGTCGCCTAATGACTTATTTACACGCTCTCGGTTGCCTAGGAGCGCATTTGTATGGCAGTTTTAGTTGTGTTCCTAGCTATTTCATTTACGTAACCGCTGCTACAGTTCCTCATAACGTTGAGCGACTCCGCGCCGACGGCGCTGGCAGTAAATCGGTTGGTGTAGGTGCGGCTTAAGTTGTCAGTACTTGCCTAAAGCATTGTGTACACAAAGCTTTGACGTTAGAAGTTAGGTTTCTCTGCTGTGATGTGGTATTACACCTTTATAACCAAATTTCGACGAAAAACACTGACTGATTATATATATATATATATATATATATATATATATATATATATATATATATATATATATATATATATATATATATATATTCATTCAAGATAATAAACAACAGGTGATCCTACATTAAATTTATTACCTGTGCCGACGATCAATTCATCGAACTATGGGGAATTTCCTTGGCTTGAAATCCTCCTGCAGTCACCTTTACAAAGAGTCGCAATGAGCGCTAAAGAACAGATGATGGTGGTGAACTTTCGAATGGTGGCTGTCTACATATGCACCATGGCGGCTCGTTAGCAAGGGTATTCTCATGCTGAATGCGATGTGATGCGTTCACTTCCTTGTTGTCACGGAGGCATTTTGTTAGCAGTCGAATAAATTCACACTCGTGTTGCCGAACTTTGATTGTACGAAAGCAATGGTTGTTAAGTTTGTCAAGAACTTTTACCTACTGCGCATATCGGGAGGCGAATCCGCAGCTTCGGCATGTTGAATATCTGTTGGTTTCAGTTGTATGGAATGTCAGTTTGTGCAGAAACACCATACCGAACCCTGCCGGCTTCAATGCGGAAACCTTGACGTCATTTTGCGATGAGAAGAAAATATTTCGTACGAGAAGAAACTCAACAGACATATCGAAAGGCCGAGAAACGTCTGAGCTAACCATTCGTATAATCGCCGATGAGGTTCGAAAATAAACAGGATGAAGGGAACGTAAAGCATTAAATCGACCGCGAATTCAATTTCCTCTCACCGTCATGAAAAAACTAAATAAACATGGTCGTCTTGATTACACGTGCCAGGAAATCTTTGTCATTTCCTTCCATGATTCTGCTTTGTTTGTTTTTTTTCTTTTGCTCCACGTACTTGTCTTCTTCTGCTTACTACGTGCTTTAGGTGTACGGTTTAGCAATACGCCACATTTTTCTCGTTATGCCGCAAGGCACATTCGTTTCTGCTTTTGTTAGCAAGTCCACGCTTTTCTCGACAGCTTCGCTTTACGTTGTGTCTTCGTTTTTTGTTGTCTGTAGGCCGTCGCTAGTTCCCCTGATCGTGATGTCGGTTTTGTTGCTTCTGCTGCCCCTTCTCTGATTTCTGGTGGTTTCTGTCTTGTCGTATCATCCCTGACATTGATCGCTGCGCAGTCATAGATCTACACGGAAAATATTTTGAGAGTATGGTTTAGGTAGAGGCGCTACGCGAAACCTTAGATATGCGTTCTAGCTACGTTTATTTTGTGTGTGTGTGTGTGTGTGTGTGTGTGTGTGCGCGTAACATGTAAGACGAGCGCTACATTTTTAACACGATACAGCCCGGACAAAAAGCTTTCTGTGAACAATAGAGGGGCAGAAAATAAGCAGAAAGGAAGAATTGGTGTGCACCCCGGAACCTATTTTCCTTTGTTTCCTACGTGGGTCGACATATCAAAACGAACAGAAGCTTTAGAGTATTACCTCAGGGCTCTTTCGCACTAGTTTCTGCGGGACCACCAAGGACGGCAGTGCAGCAGTACTGGAACGATGGGTTCGTCCAAACTCTGTTGCTACTCCTTCAGCCAGGTGTCGGACTTTGCAAGTTTACCGTTCTCGGCAAAATGCGGCATTGTAAGTGCGGCGTTTCGCAACATCTCTAGAGTCGACCACAAACGTTTGCATACCACGCGAGCGCACGTCAAATTAGAGTAACTGTACATGCTGCCTTTAAGTAGGCGGCAATATCATGCAGGAGAACCACCCTTTTCGAATGAATAAGCCGACCTGGCCCATCGGCTTTGTGCCCCGCAGTGGTGGTCAAGGTACTCGGCTGCTGACCCGCAGGTCACGGGATCAAATCGCGGCGGCGGCGGCGGCGGCTGTATTTCCGATGAAGGCGAAAATGTTGTAGGCCTGTTTGCTCAGATTTGAGTGCACATAAAAAACACGAGGTGGTCGAAATTTCCGCAGCCCTCCACTATGGCGTCTCTCATAATCATATAGTGGTTTTGGGACGTGAAACCCCACATATCCATCAATCAATCCATCGTCTTTGTGTGCTTTCTCCCTCGTTCGTAACCCGTCGCTAGAGCAATGACTTCTGCTCCAAAAAAAAGTAAGCTCGAACAAATAATTGCTGTAGAGAGTACAGATGCTATAGCTTGTTCGATGGCAGTCACCATAGGAACTAGTACTTCTGTTTTAAAAGAGCAAACAGGAAAACTTGACTTAATTTGTTGATAATCAGGTATATAACTCCCTATAGATTAGGCTCCGCAAATCGCTCGTTTCACTTAGCCTTTAACGAAGCGCTTGAAGTTATTAGGTAGGTGCATCGATAAAATAATTGCTAAAGCCGTGTTTTACAAATAACGCAAGCAAACTAGAAGTTTCAGCATATCTACGCAGCTGAGGCATAAAGTAAACACTCGCTGGGGCTTCGAATTCAATGCTGCACAGTGCCCGGACTGAATTATACTGACTTTAGATACCTATAAGGTGCGTATTTAAACATTCACTCGCACACAAATGTACCGTTCTGCCTCGTTCTGCATACGTCGACGAGCGCACGCAGAATAATACATGCCCTGTTTATTATCGCCTACATAGTCGCCGGAACATTTCCCAGAGATTTGTAACTCCAATTCATAATCATGTGTGAGTCAGGCGTGACACCCACGGCCATTTTCATTCTGAAATGTACTGTAACGCTAGAATATGTGGTGAGTCATATGGAACTGCTGACATGTTCGACGTGCAGTTACGATTTTAACGACTGACGGATGAACTTTCTAGAACAATATACAAGCTGTGACGTCGTTTTCGGGCTTATTCGACTACTTGCAACGTACTGAATTGAATTTGGTGTACATGATTGCCAGAGCGACCTTTCGCCTGAGCATTTAGTGTGATGTCGATTTTTGTTCCTGCCAACTACGTTACTTGCAGTGTAGTGGTTTTCTGGCACGTGTTTGAAAGGGCAGAGTTTATCTTGTACTTCGACAATTCAAGCTGGTCAGAGAAGAACATGGTCGTTGACAATTCCTCCCAATATACCTATAGCTTAGCGAGTTGCAGATTTGGCACTTCCTTTTTTGTTACTCACGCCATGAACTTGCCACATAGAATGGAGCAGAAAGCCTTTCCGCTTTCCTTGTCGATTCGTGCAGTGGGGAGCGCAGCATCATGTCATCGTCCCAACTTCGCAGCACTTAGTCACTGCGGTGCGCCGCACAGGCACCACTAACACTGACGTTCACTAGAAACGAACAACACAAGACACCACCACAACACCAACGAAATACATTTCGCACTCAGCGGGATCGCTTCACCGGACTACTTGGGCCGCGGTGGTGGTGGTGGTGGTGAGGCCAGCAGCCGCGTCGCCGTAAAGTTGGCTTTCCCTCAAAAGGAGGACATGTGCACGTGAGCGCGCTTGCGGCAAATAGGTGCGCGAGCGGCAAGTTCTATCAGAGGCGCAACTCTGCTACCTAAAGGTAGCCTATACAGTAACTGTATGCCAAATGGCCTGTCCGTACCACTTGGTGATGCGCCATCTACCATTGACTGTAGTACTTGGCTGGAAACAGTTATTTTTGTTATTGAAGGGCCTTTAAATTTTATACTGCATCGTAGCGCAATGTTAGTTCGCAGTTTTCACGCGTAGCGTTTATCCGTAGTATGACCGTCACATTGCTGTTTTCATAGCAGGACAAAAGTTATCACGGCGTGGCTTAAACGGCGTTTCGTTGGCTTTGTGTCACTTTGTGATGATAAAGATTGCGACTGATAACAGTTCTGCTCATACACTGCTATCAAGGCAAAAGCACGTAGACGCAGGTGCCAAAAATTGTGTCGCGTTCAGAAGTGAAAAGTGAAAATTATTTGTGCCCAGTCAGAAAAGACACGGGCTATAGAATGAGGGATAGATGCTTTTCGGGTGTTGTGGTGCTGTCTACCGCCGCTGACGTAGCGGAAATGTCACGAAGACGCTTTCGGCTACGCGCTCGAGTGGTCCGTAAAAGTTTGCAGTGGACTGTACTTATTGAACGAGTCTTTTTTTGTATTCAGCGTTTCTAAATAGTAGCACTGGTTCAAAATCTGTGGTGCATGTGTACAGAGAAGTGAATGTGCTCTACCCTTCGTGATCTACTTCACACAAAGCCCCGCCGCGGTGGTCTAGTGCTAAGGCACTCGGCTGCTGACCCGCAGGTCGCGGGTTCAAATCCCGGCTGCGGCGGCTGCGTTTCCGATGGAGGCCCGTGTGCTCGTAGGCCCGTCGTATGCCCGTGTGCTCAGATTTGGGTGCACGTTAAAGAACCCCAGGTGGTCGAAATTTGCGGAGCCGTCCACTACAGCGTCCCTCATAATCATATGGTGGTTTTGGGACGTTAAACCCCACAAATCAATCAGTCTACTTCACACAAAGAATTGCTGCGCCAGACTTCCCTCTGTTTTCTTTATCTCGGGAATCTATGATGAATTCGGCATGGTAAAAAGAACACCGTTGGTGGAGATCACGCAAGTATAACGCCATTCACGAATCAATGCTACGACATATGTCTTACTATCAATTATAGTTTGCTGTTGCAAGTGTGACGAAAAGCAAAAGTTTGGTTCCACGACTCGCCGCACGCTTCATCTAAAGAAGGCCGTGCACGAGGCCAGAACCAGCAATCATTCTTTTGGGAATGAGGCAAAGAATACTTCGTATCAAAAGCAACGCCACGTCTACATCCGAAACCAGGGCTTGTTTTCGCAGCCACGACATTCTATATCAGCATCGTCCGGCGGCTATAGAAGTGAGCCCACGTGTGCCAGCTTTCGAAATACTCTAGGGTTTGCCCTTTCCCGCGCAAGGACGTCGGTATACCGCTTTCTCTTCGCACTCGTTCGAGCCTTCCCGCTCTCTCTTTGTACTTAAGGAGCGTGTTCGCGTGAAAGAAGTGGGCGCCGCTTGTTGACAGCGCATCGCTGCTTTTCGCTGTCTTCCCGAGTACTCGGCTTTGCGCCACCTAATTAATGATGCCGGCCCGGTATGAAGAAGAAGCTCCCAGGAGAAACTTCACAGTAAACTGCAGCTGATGCGGGAGCTTCTCGTTCTGCGCACTGCGTGTAGCACGTCGCGTGCTTCTTCACATATATTTTTACTTTAACTTCAACGCCTTTGTTTTTCCCTCGCTCCCATGTGCTCGTCGCTTCGAGGGCCTGCGATGCGAATAGACTTCATTTTTTGTTACAACGGTAATTCGTCCTTGTTCACTTCATTTTTACTTATCCGGTCATTTGCTACGAAGGTGGCTCTTGTTATGGCAGAAATATTGCATGGCATAAGTAACTTGCTGATTGCTAAACGCGACCGTAATGAATTAGTACATGCAAATGGCACATAGACTTCCCACTGAGATCGTTATTTCCTCGCAGAAATGTTTTACAGACGGGCCTCGTTAAAAGTACCACGTGTTTGTAATTATGTCTCACACTAGCGAAACATGTCTTGGAAGAGGCAGAATGTTTGCTGTGCGAGTAGTTCAAGCGAATGGCTCTCACCTCCACAGATCTCCATTTCCTTTGGAGCACTCAAATAGTGTTTTCATTTTTGACGGAGAAGTCAAGTGGTTCCTTTTCTATCTATAGCTTTCCATAAGTTTGCATTATGAAAGAACAGATCCACCATGGTGCGGTATATGAGTGCAATGGTATTGTATTCTTTAACTGTTTTCTTCCGAAATATAACACTTCGTTATTTTTAATGACTTGAAATGAAGAGTGATCTATATTCATTGCGTAGTGCCTTTCTAATGTGTCAAGTTGTTTAATAACTACCAACAAGCACTTCCGCTCATTAATAGTTACGAAACTGATTCGTAATATTTTTAGTGGTAATTATCTTTCTTTCCTGCAACAGACAAATTGGAAAAGTAAACATTATTCTAAAAAAACTGCGATTTTTTAATGTCGAGTAATTTCGGAATTTCATGAGCACAAGGTAACTTAGCGACTTGAGTGATACTTGAACGAGGTCAAGGCGTCACGTAATCTTCAAATTTGAACTCGATGTCCTTGTGCACTAATTGAAAAAAAAATACGAGTTCGCTATCAACAGGGATTCATAAAGAGACATACCATGCAAATGGATTCACGTTCTAATTTTTCTAGTTAATTAACAGCAGGAAACTGAAGGTCCACAGGCACAGTATTATTGCATTTGTAAGCAGAAGTGTAGGCCGTTGAAACGGTAAATCAGAATTAGCAGCAAAAGTTATTCGAAAAAAAAAAGAGCCGCTAAAGCTACTTATACTCAGTATGCGAGGCACAACCTGTCTCTCTTATTCCTATCGTGTCTCTTGTCGACAACAGCCTGGTATTCTTGTCCAGAATTTCAACTTTAGCTACCAAGATTTTAGACCTCCCAATGGTTGCGTTAATGGGTAAAATTGTGGATTAGGAGTTGAGCTTTTATATCAATGTTTGTCTAGAACTACCGAGTTGCTAGCTCCGATATGGGCTACGGCGTTGGTACAAATTGAAACTTTATTTTCTCTCCCACTGCGGCGGCATTTATACGAAAAAAAAAAACACGTGAACTGGGGCTGCTTGGTGCATCTCTAGAAAATTAAAAACACACACACACACAACCCTGACAGGACGCATTTTAGTGCTTACCGTACGACGATAAGATTCGAGAGGTCGTCTAGTGGAATTGCTGATTACTAAACGTCATTACGTAGTCCAGTGGAGTCACTGTTTTTGCTAAGAGATTAAAGCTAAAGAAAAGAAGCTTATGTCAATGAATGACTGACGATTGCAGCATCAATAGAAGTTCGACATCCTTATCTCTGACTAAATTTAGGGGCGGTGCTTTTGCGAACTGTCTCTCCCGCGAGCTGTATGTATTGTCCGTATCGTATCACAGGCTGCACAAAACGCCGAATACAACCAAAGCTTTCTTATCGTTTTCTCGTATGCGTAAGCGAATCTGCTTGTGTAGAAATACTTCCCTTTGTGTACGATACTTCATGTCCCACCTTCCTGAACGCACTTCTTTGTGGCTGGGCAGTTACAAGCGCGAACTGTTCAACTTTATCTGGGCTTCTTAGTCACACGCCTAGCTCTTCCTTGGTTCCGATAGATAAGGGACATACAACTTACTTCGAAGAAAGCGCGCGAAACTAGTACGGGCGTATGTTAAAGAGCGAAGCGGAAAAAAGCATCCCGGTCGCTCTTGTATGCGTCTCTTCATGCCGCCGTGCTGCACGAAAACTACAGGCCCATATCGCGAACGCCTCGGGGTTTCTATGCGGTAGCACAGCAGAAAAGAAAGACCTCTTTCTTCGTTTCCCCCGTTGTCACGCGCCCATAAACAACGCACTGCGGGCATTTTTCGTATACAATGGATGCGCGCTCTTTGTTGTCCGCAGCTCTCTTTCTCGTTTTTACAGAAGCGTGGGCCGAAAACGAACATCTGAATGAGAATCGTGCCGGCGAGCGAATCTGGTGTTGCGGGAAATGGAACACCGAAAAATTTAAAAGTCTCAAGTTGGCAAGGGTTTAATTAATTTTGATATGCAAATGTAAGAGCGCCACGCGCAGACAAGTCCAGGTTGCGTACAGTATTACAAAAAATATTTGTATGCAATACGAATACATTCAGTGTTCATGGGGTGTTCTTTCTGTATGTACCAACACGTTAACGTCAAATCTATGCTGGTCATACCGACGTTCTTATTGACATTTGGGCGTCTGCATTGTCTGCTTTCAAAACACGGGTAAGATATTTGCCTCGATGATGAGCCCGCTTGCATAAACAACAAACGACATGCCATCTTTGTAATTTCGAAACAATGGTGTTGTTGTATACTATATGGAATTTCAGTGTTAGGCCACTTTCGTTCGCATGGATCAGACAGTATGCGCCATGCACAAGAGAAAGACTGGAATCTTTGTTTGCATATGCTTCTTTATTCGCTCAGTATAGTCGGCAGTGATAGTAAATAAATTCAGTACAGCAATATTGACTACGGAACACCAATCATATGTCACAACTCCGCCAGCACGCATCCTCACAGTGATGGAAGGACCGAGTTGTTGGTTATCTCAGACATGCCGAAAACAAATACAGATACAAATCTTTACGATGAAGAAAAGTTAACTACGCAATCCACGTAGACGAAAAAAAAAACAGAAACAAGGTAGAGCGTCAAGTAGGCTCTCTGGAAGAAGGAGGGAAAAATGGTAAGGGCCCACTATGGAGAAATGTAGCTCACTAGAAGCTTACTAGCTTCTTTTACGTTTACATGGGTTGCGTCCTCAACCTTCTTCATGAACAAACCAGGCAAAAAACACGTTCTTAAAATCCTAATGATTGTAGATTTTACTTTCACGAAACTTTAGCACGTGAAGGGATGTGCGTGTCGTGACGGCTTTTTTCCGTGTGTGCGCAGATCCTCCGGAGATCAAGTACGAGGGTCATCCTCGCGAGGAGGTCGAAGAGGGCGGCTCGCTGACGCTGAACTGCGTGGCAGACGCCAATCCTCCGGCGAACATCCTGTGGCGCAAGTCGGGTCAGTCGAGCATCTACGACATCAACAACAGCATCCACTTCCCTTCCATCCAACGCACAGACTCGGGCGTCTACAGCTGCTCGGCCAAGAATGACTTCGGAGAGAGCGCCGAGATACAGGTCACCGTCAACGTCAAGTGTAAGACCTTCCTTCTCATCCAACTTTCCTCCTCTCTCTCTATTTATCACAAGGGTGAGGTACGTTAGTACTGTAGATATGAAAGTCTGACGCTTACCCACCATGGCTTATTGGTGAAGAACAGGGAAAGTTAGATGAAGTATCTTGAAATATAGGACAGATTTTTTGCTGTTGTTTAAAAATAATTATATTTATCGGATTGAATTCTTTTACTAAGAAAAGCAGGGGACTTAGCGAATAAGGTTTTATATGAGAATACGAAATAATATACGATGAAGCCAATTTTAGTTGAAGAGGGAATCTAATTGACTGTGCTGCAAAATCTTGAACAGCCTCGCATACTTTGTACTCGTTAATCGTGTAATATGGTTGACACCTCACCATCTTATCTGTGACCTATACTCTCAATATTATGGCCTTGCCACGTCTTGAAATTTGGAAGCCCAGTAAGTTAATAAAACTGGTTTACTTACAGCGCATTAAAAAAACAAAACGATTTGCGGGACCACAGAGGCAAAAAAATTGATTGCGAGAACGAACAGCATTTTGTAAGATTGTGTTTATTCAGCGTCAAAGTTTATCATAAGGAGTAACATTGTTTATGTGTTTGTGTCTTTAATTATGCAATAAAGAATGACTTTAAAGAGAGAGAAGCTCAATGAAATCTCAATGCGGATGATATAAAGAAATCTTATATATAAAAGTGTCTGAAGAAATTTTGTGCATGGCTACTTTGTCGTTATGTAATATCCCCGGTTATATAAAATATTAAATGAAATAAAAGGTTTACCACACATTAACGTTCAAGATGCTACTATTCTCTTTTTTTTTCTCCCGCGTGGCTGGGCGCCTTTATTTGTAGCACAATGTGCACCGCTGAGATCCGGCCATCCTGTATCCGTGTATTTTATTCTGAGGCATCTGCGCCGAAACACGCGATACAAACACATTACCTTGTTCGCAACCAACCTAATATGAAACGAATATATCATAATTCCTGCGTGGAAGGTCTGGTGCACGGATTCGCTCTATCGAAAACATGCCACGGCAAAGTAGATGCACCTACACGTGAGTGATGTACTTAATGCGGTTTCGGCGTGCTCTCGGATCTCACACTGGTGATGCTGGCACTCGTTCTCACTTTTTTTTTCGTATCCACATTTTTTTCTCCAGCATATCTCATTAGGCTTGATGTACGCAAGAGCTTCTCGCGGGGTTGCGCCATCTGGCGTTCGTTCTTCCGCGTTAGGCAGGGCTGCCAAAACAATAGCGAAATTCGCGGCTACTTCGTTTTAGCAGCGTATTGTTTTTATTAAAGATCGATAACGGCACGTAATGTTATGTTTACTTCTTGATCACACGTGTTTTCTTTGTTGCTCGTGCAAAAACGACCTGAGTTTGTTTTCAAGATTTATTTACCAAGACGTCGTACTTTACCAGCAGTTTACGCAAGAAAAGAGGCATAACTAGAACTTCACATATTTCATGTTCATAAACGCAGGTGCTATATCGTATAATTTATTTCGGGTTCTCTAATGTTTACTTATGGTCAAGTTATAGTTACTGCCAGGCGATTAGCCATCCAGCGCTTCAATTTGCGATTGCATATCCTGGCAGCATATTTCCCACTCGTAACAATTTGTGCCTTCTGCGCAGCTTATTTTATTGCTAACGCAAATAGTACGCCTAATGACATCAGTAATGAGGATTCGCTGTTATAGTTACTAAAACATTGCTTGATTTTTTTTGCGAGCAGACAGGCCGAAGATTATCCAAGTGGATCCTTCGTCACCGGCCACATTCAATGTGGACGAAGTCATGACGTTGCACTGTGTCGCCGAAGGAAACCCTGTGCCGAAGTAAGTTTCTTTCTACCATTACATGTTATTGTTTAACCCTAAGTTGACAACTAAACCTTGACTAGAATGTCTGCGGTAATTCAGGCGTATAGGATTTTAAGCCCACCAGTCCTGCATCTCAACTTCTTGGAATTATTTTATCGGCTTTATTTCAACTCTGAAGACATTCAAATCTGTTTCCGCAATAAGTGTGTCTCAACTGACGAACGTCACGTGAAGCAGGAAACATGTGTGTTTTATTTAACGTACATTTACTACTTCAGCTCGGAGCTTATTCGCTTACTGGGCAGCTGAGTTTTTCGAAAAACCCAGGTATGGAGACTGAATATTGTACGCCAGCTGCTTAAAATAAAGCATGCTGAGCGTGATTTTGACACTAGCCGTTTTAGACCAGCTGTTACACTGTACACTAAGACTACAAACGTACAGCGTAATTGCTTTCAGCGTACGTTGTTGATACTTATAAAAACGTTTTTGGAAAGGGCATTATTTTTTAATGTACATTAATAAAGACTAATATCTGTGGGTGGCGATGGCTACTCATCAATTCTACTTTAATAGTTGACATCATAAAGTTTGAACAAAAGAAGTGAGAACAAAGGCAAGTAGACACAAGGACGAGCGCTCACGCACTTAGTCCCTGTACTTGAATTTAAAGAAATGTTAACGCAGTAAAATATTTCTAAATATACAAATATTCACACAAACATAATCTCCACGCATAATGCAAAGACGTGCCTTAGTCTTCTTTAAAAAAATATCTGGTGCCTGCAAATTGTCTGTCAGTTGTCTCACTGTTTACTACAACAGTTAACTTTGCAGAGAAAAATTCTGCGCAAAATACGAGAAATATGCAGTTACATGTACCGGTTAGTAGTGACAATTGCATTTTCTTCATCGCAGGATCACGTGGCTTCAACAAAACGGAAGAGACCCCAATGTGTGGAACATCCGTGGTCGCAACGCGACGCTCATGGTTGCCAACGTCAGCTACAGCCACCAAGGCGTCTACCGCTGCGAGGCGAGCAACGTTGTCAAGAACCAGCCCTATCGCGTCCAGTCGCCAGAAGTGCGCATCGATATCCGAGGTGCGACCTTCACGCCCAACACCTACCGTGGTTTGTCGTGTTACAATACCCGTAAATTATACACGAAATCTGGGGCTAACTCGTTGCACGGCTTGTGCTCCGAGTGTGTTTCCTGGCAAGCGTTCACTTCAGTGCGAAAAAGCTAGCTTCGCGGAATTACGTTGGAACCCTTGAAATTCGGTGCACTCGAGGGGGGTAAGGAAGTCGTATGTTGTCGTATGCTGTCCTCTTTGCCTGGTGTAACGCAGGCAAAACCCGACATAACATAGCCAGCTGTAGCATATCGAGTGCTTGCTCGCGTCGAGGAGTACTCTTCTTGCTCTCTTTCTTCGAGCGTCTTGACGATGATACAGTTAAACCTGGATATAACGAAATTGATAAATTCCCGGAAAAATTTGTTATAAATGGGATTTTGTTACATATAGGTTTGGTACGAAAAGTCAGAAAATAAAGGTGCAAATTAAACAAAAAGGGGGCTGAAGGCAGAGCTAAACCAAAACAATCATTTTACAGTAAAAAAAAACTGCGTTATTATTGCGATAGAAATTATATGGACGCTCTCGGCGGGTTTTTGCCGTCGCCGTCATGTTCCGTAACAAGTACAAATTAATAACACGCCCTCGCGCATTGTCACTTTCGCGAACGGGTAAAAGCGCATGAGCGCTGCTGAAGCAGAGATCAAATGAGTCGGCCCATCCCTATCGCCTGGAAAGTGCATAACATCTCCCGCGTGTTAGAACTGCCGTCGAATGTCAAACAGAAAGTAAACCACACGTCTTGCCCCGCCATGGTGGTCTAGTGGTTAAGGTACTCATCTGCTGACCCGCAGGTCGCGGGATCAAATCCCGGCTGTGGCGGCTGCATTTCCAATGGAGGCGGAAATGTTGTAGGCCCGTGTACTCAGATTTGGGTGCACGTTAAAGAACCCCAGGTGGTCAAAATTTCCGGAGCCCTCTACTACGGCGTCTCTCATAATCATATGGTGGTTTTGGGACGTCAAAGCCTACAAATCAATCAAATCAAACCACACGTCTTGAACGAGCATCAGACAACGCGGGGAGAGGGGAGGGGAATTGCTCGAGCAGTAACAATGAACTTGGATTTTAAGGGCGGTCGCGATCGCTGGCGCGCTTGCTATTTCGGCGAGTATCACTGCGGTTTCCACGCGAAGGGGCTGTGTGAAAAGAGCACTTTTCCCTGGAGCGGCCGTATTTGCTCACACCAGCGTTTTGTAGGAGCTCTGCAATATCGGTTCCAAAAGAGTTGGCAGCCAAGCCTTAATTCTTATAACATTACAATTTTTATGCTATCGCATTCATTGCATTACATTCAAAGTGCCGTCGCGTTGTTGCCAGAACTAATCGGCTAATCGCGAGAGCTACCAGCCTGCGAACTCGCGGCGCAAGACGGAAGTGCGTGACGAGTCGACTTCCGTATAATCGTCATCACCATGGTCTCGGAGAGTTTCCATCAGCGCATAATCTGACATCCCCTCGGGGTTGACGACATGGTTGTCCGAAATTAACAAAAGTCACAGTTTCGCTCCAAGGGCAAAGCAGTGCGAAAGCAACAACTTGAAATTAACGCTGATAACGGCAGGCAGATTTAAACGGGAAGCACGCTGCTCACGCACAATTGACGCACGAAAAAAACATACACAGGACGAGAGCGAACTAACAACATTTACCGCTCGACACTTAACGTGCTGTTTAAACAAAAACGAGGCACGAAACGTAATCACAGGTACAGATATGAATGCGAACCAACCAAGTGCCCTAGTTGTCACTTTGCTGTGTTTGAAAAGTGCACTCTTTTCGCAAACGACGCCTGTCCTGCGAACGAAGTGATCTTTTTGCGCCCGGCAACTAAACACAATCCTTCCAGTCAAAGTCGAAGGCGCACGATTCTCTTCACCGAAGGATAAGCGCGCGCGAAAAAGCGTCTAACACCTTAACCCCCCCCCCCCTCTCCATTCGTGGGGCAAAGTACGCGTGGGAGATAAGCGCGCGTGACGCATCGTGACGAACTGGGCGCCGTGCGCGGGTGGCTTTTTTCTAAAGGATATATATATATATATATATATATATATATATATATATATATATATATATGTATATATATGTGTGTGTGTGTGTGTGTGTGTGTGTGTGTATGTGTGTGTGTGTGTGTGGCGACGGCAAGAAACCAGCCAAGACTGTCCATATAGTTGCTATAGCAGTAATGCAAAAAAAGCAAAGCTGAACGTCGTCGGGGGCCGAGGCATGCGCGCATTGAAACTATGCACGCGCGCACGGCGTCGAAAACGAAGAGCGAACGACTCGGACACCGCGGAAAACTATTTGGTAAAGCGCCCTCCATGTGCAGCGCGGCCCCGCATATGTGACGCTGACTAAAAGCGCGCCACTGCCAACGAGAAAAAGTAGTTTTCTTCTTTTATTTTTGTGTGTAGGTGGGGCGGAACACACACCCGCACACGCCGGCACGTGGGGTGAAGGACCGCCTCGCGCCCAATAACGAGCGATTGCTCTCGCCTGGTGCGCCGTGCGCGCCGCTGCCGCCGCTTCGCGCTTCGTCAGTGGCGGGGAAGTCAGGAGCCATGTATGTTCATGCTAAAATGCGGAATGAAATTTTTAGATTGTTCGTGGGAAAAATTCGTTATAGCAAGGTTGTCTCCCACTGTTATTTTGTTACATAGTGGTCGCAAATACATGTGCTTCTATGGAGCAGCGGCGGGGAATACAAAAACTTCGTTATATCAAAGACTTCGTTATATGGAGGTTCGTTATAAGCAGGTTCAACTCTATACCGAGCGGACATTGCCATTATGATAAAGGAGCAAATAAAAATAGATATAAATATGAGCTTACAAAAAACAAGAAAAGAACTGGAAAAATAGTAACCAAAAAGAGAAGAGCAAGGAAACAAGAAAACCGAAAATAAACAAAGAGGGATATCTAGCTCCATACTTGGTTCAAGCTTGAAAACACTAGAGCGAAGCCGATATTTATTGCGGTAGCAACTATGTGGAAAGTCTGGGCTGGTTTTCGACGTAGCCGCCACCGCCACTATCATTCACGCATATATATATATATATATATATATATATATATATATATATATATATATATATATATATATATATATATATATATATATATATATATATATATATATGAGGGGAGGATGCGCTAGCCTCCTCTTTCTGCGGAGTGCACATCGCCTTTCCGGCCGGGGTCGTCTGCGCGCACGCTTATCTTGTGCGCGAACAGGGGGAGGGGGGACACTTATGGTTGCCGCGCAATCGCGGTAACGATTAGCTGATTAGCTCGCGGCTCTACTCACACAGCAGGCGGGAGCTTTTACGGACTGCGCTCTCAACATGAAATAACGGTGGCAAGTGTAACTTGTGGGGCCGTTCACAATAGATGCGCTCTACACATAGCAAACTGCCACCAGCGGTGACACACGACGCATAGCCCTTAGTACCAGCATGTGCTGCCCGCGGGGGGTGCTCCTCATCAACGCCTTCAATACGCCCTAGCCTTGTTGTGGTCATCTACTATGACCACGCTGCAGGAAACTTAATTACTAAGCAAGCGCATGTTTACTACAATTATTATTGCTCCTAAAAATGCTAGCCTAGCTTCGTAAAACGTTCGATTATGGTGCTATCACATTCAATGCTTCGCCCTTTTGGCGAAACTGTGACTTTTTTCTCCCCTTTGCAGGTTGTAGCTATGAATGCGTTCCGTACAGGGATGTCTTATACGCGAGAATATACCGTGTGTTCTCGCATACATATTTAAATTGCCCACGCTTTTAGGTGTTCTTGTCTTTACCATAGGCGCTGAATTGTAGATATACAGTGGTTCTGCTCATGTGTATATTGCTGAAGTGTGGTCGTCGCACCCATATTACCATTGTGGATAGCTGTTTATTGAAAAAAAAAGGTGTAATGGTTCAAAGAATATGTTCTCATTAATAATGGTGCCCCGCCGCGGTGATCTAGTGGCTAAGGTACTCGGCTGCTGACCCGCAGGTCGCGGGTTCGAATCCCGGCTGCGGCGGCTGCATTTCCGATGGAGGCGGAAATGTTGTAGGCCCGTGTGTTCAGATTTGGGTGCACGTTAAAGAACCCCAGGTGGTCGAAATTTCCGGAGCCCTCCACTACGGCGTCTCTCATAATCAAATGGTGGTTTTGGGACGTTAAACCCCACATATCAATCAATCACATCAATCATTAATAATGGTGGGGAGACTCGCAGTCGGTCAGTAGGTTGGTGGTATTGCCTGACGGTGGTTAAAGGCGATAGTAGAGAATACTGCAGAGAAAATTAATTTAACGTTAGTTCAGTAAAAGTGTACTTTTATTTGAGTGCTGCACTTTAGTTGCAGTGCTGCACTTTACTTTGAGTGCTGTACTTTAGTTTGAGGCAAGCATTACAGGCACTGATATTCACCACGTTTAAGTCGTTAGAGGCACATTTATTGTGTCCTTCGGGCTTGCCTACAAACGTATGCAGGTGCGGGTATGTGTTATTTACGGCCGAAGTGGATCGAATGCAGACGAATAAAAATCACAATTGATAGAACACAGAAAGAAAATTGCCTCGCGAATCACATAGCGAATGGAGACGGTGCCATGGGATGACCTACTACGATTCCGCAACTGCTGTCTGGAAGCCTCCCGCGCGGTTTCATCGATCACACTAAGGATCATTGCCTATCGGAACATATCTGCCGTGCTTTCGTTTCTCGTTTCGGAAAACACGGAACGAGAAACGAGCACTTTGCCGGAGCTTCTGCTGGCCTTGTAGCATATACTTTGCATATAGAGCGTGTGGCTCGGTGTAGTAGGCGTCGACGCACGCTCCGATGCCATTCGCATCCCCGTGCATCAGCTGCACCAAACGAGGCGCGCTCGGCAGGCATTCTATTTTTGTCGTTCTGTGCGCGGCTCCCCTAGAGGAACCTGCTCATTGCAAGTATTTTTTCGTCGTGTAATTCCGTGCAGCATGGTGCCTAACCGACTTCAATGGGAAAGCATGCGTGATTCGCACCACTGCTGTCACTGAGACTCATGTTTCTTGCAGCTGCCGACTGTCAAGAAGGCGTTCACTTGAATATTGTGTACGAATATGTCTGCGGTACTGGGAGTGATGTGGTACTTTAGGGGGGAAAATAAAATAGCTCAACACAACTAGGTAGCCAATAGAGAGTCACAGCTTTTGTTAGATAACAATCTCTAAATCAGGCGACCGCGAACGCAGTATGGTGCTGAGCTGAACGAAGACTGTCAGACTAGTCATATCTTGCTATTTTATTACATTGCTGGCTATCTACAACGGTATACATAATAGAGAGTTATAGTATACCGGGCTTACCGGGTTACCGGGTGTACCGTGATACCGGAATCGAAGTGCGCATGCGCAGATACGTACGTCACCCGTACCGCTTCCCGTACGCGCGGTATTTTTCGGATTTCACGTTACCGTGGTAGCGCAGGTGTACGTAGTGTACGTAAACATGGTGGCGCCCTCGGACGCCCGCTTCGAAGTGATTTTGGCGTAGTTGTTGAAAGATTCACCTTGTTCGCAGCAAACAACTGTTCAAAGTGGCTTCGCTTGCCTTCAGTTAGCTTCGATGACCGAGTATTACGAGTAAGTTGGCGTAATTTTTTAGATAGCTTCCCATTTTGAACGCGTCTAGACCTAACCACAAGATCGAGGTAAACAAATCAGCAACTCATGTTTTTGTGTTTGGTGCCTGGTTCATATTTATTCGCTTTTATTATTAGTAAAAGAAACTTCTAACAATTCTTCGTGCGGTGGCATAGGCAAAAATTCTCGTTTTCTTTTCCTTTTCACTGTCTTTAACTTATTAACCATCCGATAGGTAGCGCCACCATCCCAGCTGGGGCACGTAAACCACGTAAGCGCTATCCCGCTAAACTATAAGACGCGGCCCACAACGAACGTTTGCTGCATGGTAATGCCATTCCCTTAACCTACGCTATCACGCTAACGCTAAACTATAACTGTCCAATGTTACAGTACAAATGAGCACGAGCACTAACTGTGTTTTACTAACAATTAATTAAGCTTGATGCGACTAACACCTAGGACGTGTGACAATACTTTCTGTGGCGTTTCGCACGGGCCACACAAAGACAAAAAACGTGATACCAAGGGAACAAGTTTCAACGCACATGCAGTATTTCTCAATAAAGAATAAAGAATATACTGAAGCATCAGTGTAGTATAATCACCCCTTTCTGAAACAGGGCTAGATAGGACAACAATTTCATGTTGGTAATATCACTGCTGAACGCTATGCTCTCTGTTGTTACTAATGGTTCGCGAATTACTGATAACGAAGCGCAATAAATTGAAAACGAGAAAGCGGAGGGATTGAAACATGCAGATAGCGTTTACATCGAGCTTCATCGATTGTAGAAGCGGAAGTCGTTTGCGTGCCATCTGCTACGTTATCAGCTGAGATTGGCAATAGGGAATGAAATAAACATGGGGCAGTGAACACTAAGAAGAGTGCGTGTCTTATTTCTCACGTTATATCCCATACGCGTCGTCTTGTGTTCTTCGTCCCCGCCTTCGCAGGTCCTCCACAGATAATGGTGGAAAGCATGAAGACACGCCCCGTGGTGGCCGCCAGCAAGGAAGAGGACGCGGCGATCACGGTCGTGTTCTGCGCCGACCCCAAACCTGTGGACACCTTCTGGGGCTGGGGCTCCTACAAGCTCAAGACGGGCAGTGCCCTCGGACGCTTCGTCGCAGAGCCCCTGCTGTCGGTGAGACGCTGCTTTCTTTCACAACGTCGTCGCAATTTGCTGCCGCATCTCGCTGTATACGTTTGCGCGATTCATTAAACTTGCGCTTGCTTCACGGTAGAGAAACAGGGTTTTATTTGCACTAGCATTGTGTGACTATGTTATTTTTTTAGATGCGGAGCATCTAATAATCGAGGCTTGTAGTGCGGCGCCATCCGCAAGCTTCCTCCTCCTTCTTCCACCATCTGTGCATCCCTTCCTCCTCTACACACCGCGCGCGCTTCACTCCTCCACCATCTGTGCACCCTTCCTCCTCTACACACCCAAGGAGGATTAAAAAAATTGCTGGAGTGGAAATGATTGCGCAGATGTGAAGCCGTTCCTCTGGCAAGATGGCGGCTGTGGCGGCCATCTTACTAGGGGCATGATAAAGTGTAGCGATCGAAAACGAAGCGTTTCCCTCGCACGCCCAACGAGTTTAATGCAACCAACATTTTTGGGGCCTCATAGTGCTCCAAGTGCGTCTTAAAGTCACTAGTTTTCCGTAGTGAGCCTCTAATTGGAGGCAAAGTTCTTTGAAGATTCAGTCATCCATATTTGTTTCTGAGTGTTATTTCGTCAGGAACAACCATCCTTTAATATAGAACTACCGTAGTATTTACATAACGTATCAAAGCCACTTGATCTTTAAGCGGGCACTATCAGAAAAGAGCATGTTTCCGCCATCTTGGCAGTGGCAATAGGTGGCTTCACTTTTGCTGGCAAGGCATCGCAGGAGCTTCCACTCCAGCAACTTTTCTTTAATTATCCTTGTACACACCGCGTGCGCTTCTCCTCTTCACGAACATTCGCTAGCTGTATAATGTAGCGCGCATGCGCCGTCACGCTTCGAGAACATCGGCAGCTGACGCGCGCGCATGCGCCGTTGCGCTTCTCCCCCTTCTCGAACATTCGACAGCTGACAGTGCATGCGCCGTCGTGCTGTATATATACTCAAGGTCGGCGCTCGCTCGCTCAGTTTCCGCTCGTCGGTTGGTTTGTACGGCGCGTCGACGTCCAAGGTC
The DNA here is from genome assembly GCA_013436015.1 of Rhipicephalus annulatus. Taxonomy (NCBI): domain Eukaryota; kingdom Metazoa; phylum Arthropoda; class Arachnida; order Ixodida; family Ixodidae; genus Rhipicephalus; species Rhipicephalus annulatus. The sequence continues at coordinate 260,497 of WOVY01001162.1, read as the reverse complement.
GCGGTGAAATGAATTCCAACGAATCCACAAACACAATGATCGACGTCCCTTCGACCAGCGCCGCCCTTTCGCATACGTGTGTACGTGTTCACTCATTTAACACCCCCTCCTACAACCACGTTAACCAATTTAGCCATCGACCCAAGTAAGTCGCAATTTAACACCCCATTTCACAACCACGTTAACCAATTTAGCCATCGACCCAAGTAAGTCGCACTTTAACACCCCGTTAACCAATTATATGCTCCGCATCCTCCTCAGTGTTCCCCCGAGGGAAGCTGCGGGCAATTTTCTCTCGCGACTATCCCGTTTAACACTTGCTTTGCATTTTGCAAATAATAAGGAAAAGCCTTTAAAAAATATAAATCGATGGTTATAGCTGAAGTTAAGAGTTTACTGAATACAGATGACATCAGGTAGTAATTTGACTTAAGATAAGGGTGAATTACCTATCAAAATAATTGTTAAAATTATTTATTCTAGTTAGCTGAAAGATTCTGAGTAGCTGGAATTGTTACAGCAAGTGGCGGAGGTGTTCTTAACCGCGCACTTCTTTCTACATGTCCTGTGAGATCCACATTGGAGCGTGCGAAACACGGGGTTAAGCTATGCAGTACACCAAGGTACATGAACACCGACGTGTGACTGCCGCTACCAGACAATTAGGTGAATGATCAAGATTACCAATAACTATATTTTTCTAAAATTTTACAGATTTACATAACCGGAAATCGGTAAATGTATTATCTAACGGAAGCAAGTTTTTTCAGCTCATTTGCATTGAATTTAACTATCTTAGCAATTTGCAACAGCGGGTTCATTATTTTTGTGCATTTAACACACGAGCATGTGCGAATCTGGGAGCATGTGAGCATTTGCGCATGTGCGCAGCTGGGATTCGATCCCGCGGCTTGTGGGTCAGCAGCCGAGTGCCTTGGCCACAAGACCACCGCGGCGGGGCGCAGGTCACGGTATCGAATCCTGGTTGCAGCGGCTGCATTTCCGATGGAGGCGGAAATACTGTGGGCCCGTGTGCTCAGATTTGGGTGCACGTTAAAGAGCCCCAGGTGGTCGAAATTTCCGGAACCCTCCACTATGGCGTCTCTCATAATTATATGGTGGTTTCGGGACGCTAAACCCCACATATCTACCAATAATAACGTGTGGTCTTGTCATCACAGGATGCTGCACAGAATTGAAGTTTCCTCAAGAATTAAGAATTTGTTTCCGTCTGATAGCACACCTTGATAAATTTTGTTATCAGTTGAACATCCCTTATTTGAGCATTGCGTATACACGTTTTCAAGTGAGCTCAGGCCTTCTTCATTTTCCGCTAGAGTGCTTACAATTCTGCCCTTGTGAATAGCTTTATTGTTTCGTCCGAATATTTTAAACTAGCGGCGAGGCTAAGGGTAAGCTCCGTGAAACTCTCAGCTTGTTCACGTTCTGCTGAATGGCAAGCCGAAGTCAGCCATACAGTTTCTGCACTGGACATGAATAATTCATCGGTGCACTGGTCTTTTGAAAAAAGCAGGCCGAGTAGAAGGCAAGAGATTAAAATCTGTTCTGTTGACTCTTGGAGACGAAGTGAGAAAAAAAGCGAATGTGTATTCTTGTTACGCGCATTTTTGGGCGTAACGTGCGTTTTTATTTTTTCGCAATAACAAATGGCGCTGAGAAGCCTTGAACTTATGTAGCTGTATGCACTTTTTCAAGATTCCTCATAGTCATCTATACGATAAGAGGGAAAATCAAAACACTGACTTCTGGAGCCAAAATGAGCTGCTTCGAAGAGCTTATAAGAAGCTAGCTTAAGGCGGAAACTATGTTTATTCACCAACTCAGGCAGTGCTAATATACGAAAACAAGGATGAATTGGTTTTCTATTCAGTCATTATTATTCTTGTTCCTAATATTGATGTTATAAAAGCTAGTGTACACTGTTGGAATTTTTAACCCAGGTTTTTAATTTATATTATGATAAACGGTAAAAGCGTTGGTGTGCTAATCAGGGTTTCAGTCGAGCGGGTAATGTTGCATGAGTACAGACATCTTAAAAAGTGTCTAATGCCGAAAAAGAACCTTTCCAAAGGCTAAAAAGCGGCACTACTAGTAAACCCTTGCATCCCGCAGGTCATAGTTGCTGACTTACTGCTTGTAAAACTGCTGTTTGTTAATATGGGAACAGTATAGCCTAGCCTGCTCACGCCCTCTCCGATGTGCTGACTGCACCATCTCCTTCCCATAAGCTTTCAGCAACACTGTTTTCCTTTCGTCGTTACGTGCGGCTTAGCGTACGGATGATGCCGAGGGAAAGGAGTGTGAAAGACACAGAAACAAGGTGACAGGAAAATTCTGTTCACTTTAGACGCCCTACTTTCCGCCGAGAACGTGGCCTAAGGCCTACGGGATTTATTTTGTTTATTGCTCTTCCAATGGGTTATGTTCCAAATCGTTATTATTTGACATCAAAATGCGGGAATGTGGCGCTGTAACTGTCTCCATGCTGCCTTTGCTTTTTACGAAGTCATTAGAATGCATTTGAATTTGCCAACAAAGTTTCTGTAAAGACTGTCGCACAAACATCGATCTTTCGTATTACACGGAAGAAACGTGGTGTGAATGTGTAGCGAGCGTGCATACTTTCGGTACTGGCGATGCTGACAGAAAGCTGGAAATACCGCAGCCGCATCATTTAATATGTGCACCTGTGACAATCGGGATACACAGGTACGCTTGCACAATCTGAATGAAACTCTATTTGACCAAAACGCCGTTGCTGTGCGCAGACTTTGTCTCTGACGATGCCACATTGGCTGTATTCGTTGCTTATGTGTGCATCTTTTTTTTTGGTTACAGGACGAAGAGCTGAAGGATTGTTATGAGTCTCGCCTGCTCATTCAGAAGGTCGAAAGTGACGATTCCCGAAAGTTCACGCTGTATGTGGACAACGGGAAGGGCAAGGCGTCATACACGGTGTCACTAGAAGTGAAGGGTGCGTATGCTTTTGCTTTAAAAGTAATGAATCTAGGACCTATGCCTCGTGCTTTGACACTCCAGAGACCTTGGAAAGCATAGGGTAACAGTTCAAATTAAGTACGCAAGGCCATAACATACGCCTCTTAACCATGTGCTTAGCTTTTCAAAAAAAGGCTCGTAAAGGTTGATGTCTTTCTAAATAACTTCTGTAACAGCGCTTGCGAATAGAGAGTTAAGGAAAGCATTAATTTCTCTTCCACATTAAATTTCGTGTTAGGTTAGTCTACATCAAGTTGAATGAAAGTCCATGTTTGAAAAACTTCAGGTGTTCAAAACTTCCTGAGCCCTCCACTTTTAGGTTCCTCACAATGATAGCGTGGATTTCGGTGGAGAACAACATCAATAACTTAAAGAAACTGTCAACTAGACCAAACATGCAGTTGGTGTTCAACAGTTATATGCATATATTTCACTGACATTGCACATTGAAATGTTGAAAGAATTGAATATCGTATATTGTGTTGTTCGCATACACACGTAGACCATATTGTTGAGATGCATCGTATGACCATTAGTTTTATTATCATGATCGGTTCATGTAAAACGTCCCCTTATGATAAACTTCAGCATAAGCTTGTTGTAGATAGTGCTTCACAAGAAAAGAAGTGCTTATACTAAACAAAAATATCGTTTACCTGTGAGTTTCCTGGCTGATGCAATGGCAAGGGCTTTCAGTGTGGCATAAAACTTCACATTCATGCAGGACTATGTACCCATATCAAGATCGGGCTGGGTTATGCATCACCCCATTGTGTTTGCATATGCAATGAACAAATAATTCATTTTACGTTTATATTGATACGCGCATGTTTTTTTTTAGATAAACCCTATAGTATTTGATGCAGTATTTTCTAATCAATGAATCTCTCTTTCATTTTTTTCAGAACCACTGGCAATGACGTTGGTCATTGCTATTGCTGTGGGTGGCGTCGTCTTCCTGATAGTCTTCCTCACTCTTTTTGTGTACCTCGTGAGGTCAGAAAAGATGTGCTTCAGACGTGAGTATCGCTGTACGTCCTAAAAATTGAAACTAGCAAACAATACATGCTATCAGCGCTGACAGTATAGGCTGTTATCAAGTGTTAGGACAACGCATATTCAGCTATGTATGCGATTTGTTCGTGAAAAAAAAACTTTTTTATTTCATTCCTATTTCCCCTATAAGAAAAAGGCACTCATTCGTGGATGTTACTTTCTAAACTCAAATATCCCTGAACAATCTAGATTCTATTTTCATTCAGGGATACTGTTATGTGGCATTGACTATCAATGCAGAACCTCTTCAATGCAATCAGAAAATTTGAAGTTTGAGAGAGAGAGAGAGAGAGTAACGGAAAAAAAAATAAAAGCAGGGAGATTACCCAGATGATCCGGTACGGTGCCCTGTACTGGTTTTGGAGAATAGAAGGCTGAAAATGACGAAGTGAGAGATAAAAAAAATAAGAACACAAAAATTCGGCAAATCCCACGTACCTGGGAATCGACGTTATGCGAAGCATGCTGAAAGAAGGTGACCATGACGCATTTTTTTTATTGAGTGACACGTCATGAAATGACGCTAATAATATGTACAAGTGTTGCACGCGCAGACATATGTTGAAGAGTTGCAGATGTTTATATAACCAGTTGTTCGCACTTGCACAATGATGTCATTGTCAGGTTTTTCTTAACACTGATATTTATTTTATGCCTTTGTTGGTTTGACGCCACCAATGTCAGGTATTGCTTAACGCTCACGCGCTAAAATTGCCCATGTGTGTTGTCGTCCTTCCTGGGTAGATACTAAGTGTATATCACCTGTGGCTCCTCCCCACATACCAGCGGCACATACCTGCCCATAGGTATGTACGACTGTCTTACAGGACGTGTTTGAGGACGTACGTGACGGAATCGTCACATTATTGATGTTTTGAGCAGAGCGTCATCTTCGTCAAAGTATTTTACTCTCGCATGCTTATTTTGCTTCACACCAAGTTAAGGGGATGACCACGAGAGCACGTAAACGGAAGGGTCTATATATATATATATATATATATATATATATATATATATATATATATATATATATATATATATATATATATATATATATACAAAGAGAGAGAGACGCTCAAAGTTGCCTAAGTTGGGTAAGAAATGCTTTGCATATAAAATAAAACACAGACACAAACGCACACACAAAATCAATCCAGTCCTTCACACACATCAGTAGTTCACAACAAGCCCAATTGCGCTTGCATGGCGTTCTTCTGTGATGACGAGTCTAGTGGATGGCGTAATATACTTTCTGTGTGCAGTGTCTGGTCATCTAACTTGTTGAGTGTACTAGAAAGATATTGACTATATATTCCGGGCAGTCGCAGAGGGTGTGTGGAATCGTCTTTATCTCCACAGTGTACGCAAGCGGTCATGTCGGCCATCCCTATGCGGTACGCGCACACACGGGTAAATCCGACGCCCAGCTATAGTCTGCACAGAACAGTAGCATCACGTCGTCGGAGTCTTGTTAAAAGCCTTAAGCTTAACGTAGGATCAAGGGAGCGTACTCTTGAATGCATAAAAAGAGGCTAATTTCAATGTGTCGTCGAGCATTGGCGGGCAAGCATGCGGAGCTTTCTAGTAGCGTCGGTCCAAGAGACTTAGGAGATTCAAAGTTTGACTTATTTGTTAGAACTGAGGGGAGTGCATGGGTGTGAACAAATTGTTAATGAGTAATGCACACTTTCGGTAATGGCTTGAAAATGATTAAAAATATTAAAAATCCTATGAAAGTGAAAAATGAAAGACGGAAATAGTAGCTGCTCTGTGCCTTGCAATTAATTGACCATAGTGTGAGCGAATGGTTTACCTGTGTTGAAGGGATAAAAGGAAACAAAATGCAAAGAAAGCCAAACAAGCATACAATCAACCAAAAGTTGATTGTATGCTTGTTAAAAGGCTAAAATTACCCCTGTTCACAAAAGTGGCTCCTCTCGGGACGAGCGCAACTACCGTCCTATTTCGCTTATCAGTACATGTTCAAAGATACTCGAGCACATTATTAACAAACACCTGATGTCCTATCTTGATACGCACAATCTATTATTTTCGAAGCAGCATGGCTTCCGCCGAGGCTTATCTACAACAACACAGTTAATCGAATTTGTTCATGATCTTTCAAAAACAATCAATTTGCGTGGTCAAACTGATGTGGTATATTTGGATTTCGCAAAGGCATTTGATAAAGTGTCGCACTCAAAGCTCCTGTTTAAAATTGACAAAACGTTTCAAAATAATCACTTGACAAAATAGTTTTCATCCTATCTCAGCTGCCGTCAGCAGTTTGTTCAAATAAAAAATAAACAGTCTAGAGCAGTTGCAGTGAATTCCGGAGTTCCCTAGGGGAGCGTGCTGGGTCCCCTTTTATTTTTGTTATATATAAATGACCTACCAAACCGCGTTACGGTCCCGATAAGGTTGTTTGCCGATGACTGTGTTGTTTATAGCAGAATCGAGACTGAACATGACCAAGTTAATCTAAACAACAATCTTCAAAGAATAAAGGATTGGTGCGAAGAATGGCCAATGAGTTTGAACACAGAAAAAACAGTCTTTATGACTATAACTAGAAAGAAAGCACCTCTAGATTACAACTACCAGATTGGCAATGCTTTCCTCAAGCGTGTACAAAACTATAAATATCTTGGGTTATGGTTCACGCCCGACCTCCGGTGGAACACTCATATTGATAATGTATGCTCCAGGGCTACCAAGGCATTGTATAGCCTTAGACGTAACCTTTATACCGCCCCATCTGATATAAAGTGTCTTGCTTACAAAACCCTTGTCAGACCTATTATCGAATATTCTAAAATTGTCTGGGACCCTTACACAAAGACAAACTGCAATAAAATAACAAAAATACAGCGACTTGGTGCGAGATTTATTTTTAATAAATATCGCCGACATCATTCTCCTACTGAACTCTGTAAAAAAGCTGGACTGGATAGTCCTGAACTTAGGACGAGGATTGAGCGTCTGAAATTCCTCTTCCAGTTAATTCATAATCATTTTAAACTAAACTATTCAGATTACTTCCAGGTCAACACACAAGAACACTCCAGACATCGCCATAATATGTACATACCACCCCTAGTCCCACGTAACGATTGCTTTAAGTTCAGTTACTTTCCACGTGCTATTGAAGATTGGAATATGCTGCCAGAGTCTATAATTGGTTGTTCCTCGCTTACATCCTTTGAACAAAATCTAAAACGTTTATTTTCTGAATAACAGTGACAAATGTTTTTTTTTGCGTGCGTGTGTACTTTTTGTTGGTTGCATGATTCTGCAGTAGCTGTCTTTCAAATCTTCAGCGCGGTGCAAAAGTGCCGCCTCAAATGCGTCATGTGCTGTTCTGCGCGTATGTATTGCATCGCATGTGTGTTCCATTTCTTGTTATGTATAACTTCGAGTTGCTGGTCACAACAATACCGAGAAATTATCTCGAGACCTGTACGGTACTTCTTTTTTGCAAATAATTGTTTGTACTTCCACCCTGTAACGGCCCACTTCTGGGCTAACAGTATAAATAAATGAAATGAAATGAAAGTACAATAAAGCACTATAGGGAGTACAAATATGGTCCTGATATGTGTAAACAATAATGGAAGAATGATGTTTTATCTTTTCATGTGGTATTTTATTGAGACATTCATGATTATATTTTCTTTGTAGGCTAAAATTAGCGGTACCTTTTTATTCTTCATTGACCTTTATGATGGGGTCACAGGCCGTTGTCTGTCTCAGACAAAAATACAATAAGATTAAAACAAAGCATGAGATCATGCTATTTATGACTTGTATTTTGTGTAAACACAAAACTTCAGCATGAATTTCACTAACTTAATCGGGGGAAGTTCAACTTACCTAGCTTTAACCTTTTAAGCTAAATGTTTGGTTTCTGCACTCAAGAAATCGCTAGCTTTTTCACCTGTCCAAGCAAAACACATGCACTTGCAAAAGAACCGCAAAAGAATTGTGTTTCTCTTCGTGGTAACACAACATTTAGCTTTGCATTGGTCTGAATTTGCTTGCATGGCAAGATGTTTCGTTTTAAAGTATTTACTAAGTTCATACAGTCGACGGTCATTTCGTTTTGCTTACAGATGAAGAAAAACAGTTGCTTTGATGAAAACCGCTCATTTTCTTGCAGGACGACTTTTATCTCGTAACAACGAAAATACTTCAGTTTCCTTTCAAGAACGCACCGGTAATATTACTATATCAGAAAATGATGTTTCTTCAAAAAAGAACGAACACAGTGAAAATGATGGTGCTTAGTCAGAATGTGAGTAATAGACCAAACTAATAAACCACTGCTTGTAATTGCTTTATTGAATTTCTAAACGGCATTGATGTTAATGGGCATGTGGAGGTTTGAGTGATCAGAAGTGATTGGCAAAGAATTTCGCCTTGATGACCAATTTTCTTATGAAAGTGTTGCCAGGAGCGACATTCATTGTTGGACAACTTATTTTTCACTTGTGACAAGGACCGGGGCCCGGAATTTTTCGCAAATGTGGAGGCCGGGGCGATACATGTTTAAGGTTTTGAAACACACATTTTAAAACGAAAACGATAGTCTTTATTGGGATAGGTCAACGCAAAAATTTTCGTTCGTCGGTCTTGTGGTGCCTGTCCAACTATTCAGCGACCCGGCAAAAGTTGAAGCCCGTGCTCAAAGCCCACCCATCTTGATCTGTTGGCTGCTTTCATTACGCATATTTGAGGTGCAACTTCTATATGTAAGTGTTTGGCAGTGTGTTTTTTTATTTCAAATTTGCTTATATACATAACTCTACAGACCAAAGTTTATATTACGCTACGCTTATAATGCGACGCTATGAACGAAAAAGCGGGTATTTTCTATGCTTCGCTAAAAAATTCAGGTGCTTTAACTACCCGGTGCTGCAATTTACCAGTGACTCTGCATTCTAAAAAAAACTTTCGTTTCATCACATCATTGCCAGATGGCGCCATATGTCACGTGGTGTCTCTAGACAGAAGACTATCATCTTTCGACATCTTTTGCTACGAAGAACAGAGATACGCGGCCAATATTTTTCTATTAGTGTCTTCAGTAAAACACACAGCTCTATCCAAATTTTCGAGCGTGTGCTGAGTCCCTAGCTCCTACCCCCTTCATCTAGCTGCGGCCCTGGTTGTGACTAGTTTATCCTAACTATTTGTCAGAAACACAAACAGAGCTACTTATTGCTGAGAGAATTTAAATCTTAACAATCACACATCCGAAATTTCGTGACCAGTCTCGTTATATTAAATGTGGAGCCTTTTGAGCTTGTCGTAATGGGTCCGTCGCCAACGAAAAACGCTGAGGACCACCTCGAGGCGCGCGCTCTCTTCGTATAACGGTTCATCTATGCTTCTTTCTTTCGAACCCGCGCGCGCCGATCTTGTAGCGTGGAGATGCAATAACTCTGGTGGGTGAGACAACGAGTAACAAAATAAAGTTAGAAAAGACAGAGTTAAAGAAAGAGGAATAAAGATAAAGAAAAGAATGCTGGGGCAAAAAAATTTCTGCGCGAGACGAGATTCGAATACGTGTACCCACTATCTGAAGGCGTGCGTGGTAAAGGGACAGACAACTGGTCAGAACGTGTCATTAGACACTGGCAGAAACGAAAAGACTGTGAAGGGTAGTAACACATTTCAGCACCGTTTTCGCGGTGTGAGTGTAACTTAAATTTCAAATAATGTTTAAATGCAAGAACCGATGTGGTTAAATAATGTTTAATAGTAATAACCTCCTATAGTTGTTGATAGCCAGAAAATTGGACATTTTTCGTCTAGTTTTCTTGGCACATCTAGCATTTAACCAGGGCATGATGAAGTGTGTAGATTAAAAGACCTGAAGCTCCAAATATAGAGTCAATCATTTTGCTGTACGTCGTGCCGTAGTCTGACGCTGTCGCCCCGCCGCGGTGGTCTAGTGGCTAAGGTACTCGGCTGCTGACCCGCAGGTCGCGGGTTCAAATCCCGGCTGCGGCGGCTGCATTTTCGATGGAGGCGGAAATGTCGTAGGCCCGTGTGCTCAAATTTGGGTGCACGTTAAAGAACCCCAGGTGGTCAAAATTTCCGGAGTCCTCCACTACGGCGTCTCTCGTAATCATATGGTGGTTTTGGGACGTTAAAAACCACAAATCAATCAAGTCTGACGCTGTCATTCGCGCGATAATTGACTCTGAAAATTGCAGCACGTATATTGTTATCTATCCCTGCCTGGTTGTGTCCTGCTTACGAGGTAAAATGAGTTTGAATGGTGAGAAGCGGCTCTGCCTCCGCGGTAGCGAGTGGAACATACCGAGACCCGCGCATGCGCGGTGAGTGCACGGACGCGCAGCGAACCGCCGAAGTCGAACATAAACCGCAGTCCTCCTGTTCATTGTTTGCAGCATGAGTTGTCATTTGTATTTGCGACTTCATATTCGCCGTAGACGCAAGAAGTATGTTTACAAATGTTTTACGCTGTTCTTTCGCGTTGTGTTTCTGCGATTAGATGCTCTCATGGGTAAGTTTATCGCTAAGCTGAAAAAAGGGCACCATAAAAACTGGTTATCTGTACCTTTAATCCTTCGGCTATCCGGCTTCGCTAGCAGAGCGTAGCTTCGTATAGCGTAGTATAGCATAGTATAAATCGGAGAAAACGGTACGAAGGAAAGATGAAAGCTTGTGGTGAAAAATACGTAAACAGGGGTTGTGCCGAGCCGACGTTCGGGCAAACGGACTTGTCTTCGATTGAAGACGGTTCTATACTAGCCTTGAGGAAAACGAGTTTGCTTGTCGAAACGTCAGCTCGACAGAACGCATGTTTACAGACTTTTCATTGTATATAGTATAGTATAAGAAAGGGAAAGAAAACAACCACCCGTTTGTAGCACGAAGCCACAAGGTTAAGGTCCCGGGTTCGAGCCCCGGGCGAGGACGAATTTTTCGGCAACTAAGAAGGTTTGCTTTCTGAGAAATCTGTACAGATTTCCTTTGGCTGCGTCCTACAAACGGGTGGTTGTCTTTCTTCCCTTTCTTAAACCTTCTGCCACCTTGTGGGTTTCCGCAGAACTCATTTGCAGTAGTATGTATAGTGTAGTATGGTTTAATATGGTAGTATAGTATAGTATATTATAGTATAGTATAGTATAGTATACTATAGTATAGTTAGTATAGTGTAGTAAAGTATAGCCACGGGGGGAGAAATGAAAGTGAGGTGAAGAGGAAAGAAAGGAGGAGCGAGGAAGTAGAACATAGCAAAAAAGAGATAAGTTGAGAGAATGAAAGTCATTAGGCAAAATAAGAGAACGAGTAAGAATCGAAGAAAGAGAGAAATAGTGTGAGAGAAAGAATGAGAAAGTCAGAAATATAGAGGGAGAGATAGAGAGGAAGAGAGATATAAAAAGAGAAGATGTAGAAAAATGGAAAGACTGAGAAAAACGAAACAAAGTTGAGAGAGGCAGTAAGAAACGAAAACAAAGAAAGAAAAAAACATGCACAAGAAATTTAGAGAACACATGAGAATAAAAAAAAGAGAATTTGTTGAACATAAGAAACCTGTAACAGCCAGGACACCTAGGTACCCATAAGCTGCGTTGTCTCTTAAGCATTGTGCGTCGAGTGGAAGCTACTCTATTTTGTTTTACCAATTATGCTTTTTTGAATACAGGTACTATTACTGTTTAATATGACACAAGTGTAAATACATGGAGCCAATTTTGAATGAACTGGAACATGTGTTCATTTCATTACGAAGACGGTATGAAAAGCACAATGACAGAGTAAGAAGGAAACGAGAAATGCTGTTGAACGAAGTGACATTAGTGTTGTAAATAAGGTTTTTATAGGACAATGATCTGTGAAATAAAATACACGTGATTCAAAACTGGTATGTTGGGTGTCATGCAGCTAATCGTGTAGCTTTTTTTTCTCTCTCGAAATGGTCATTGAGCTTGTATAGTCGATGGAAAGCGTATTTTATTTGTAGTCCCTTCATTGAAAATTCTAACAGAAACTCGTGGAGAGCGCGCAAGTGACTGTATTGCTACTTATGCACAAACGAATAGAGTTTTATTGGTTTGTTTTATTGTTGATGCTACCATAATGGAAACCAACAGATAAGAAAACTAAGGAAAGTATAAGGGATGGTACTTGTACTGTTTTAACTGCATTAAAGTAATTACTACGAAGCATTTTAAACAGTTCAAATAGCGCCCATCAAACCTTCCTTGGCTTAATTGTGGGCTCGTGTTTATTTATTTATGACGCATGAAAACTGGCACACATGTTTTGACTGCGCGTTGAATCCTTGCCCCAAAGAAATGAACTTCTTGGTCTTGTGCAGGTGAACGTATCTTAAACTTTTGTTCTCGCGTAGTTATTATCGATCGTGATCAGTGTTTTTCAAAGTGCTTAACAATTCTGAAGATACAATGGCTAATATCACCAAAAAAATTGTAAACTGACGCGCCTACAATGATAGAAAAAAAATAAAAAAAACACAAATTGAATTTATTCGACAGAACTCAGATGACATCTAGGAAGCAGCGCTGTTGCAGACTCATGTCGGCAGATAAATTTGCTCTGGCCAGTGCGATTCTGTTTTCAACGTATCGCGCATCTTGTATCCAATGATTACCAGTGAGCCGTAGACGAGTGCGATTCATACACTGCACATATGAAATAAGCTTCACTTTCGAAGGCTGATTTTAAACGAGATTTGCATTTGCACGGGAGGTAGTGTTGTGAAAACATAAAGCCAAATAGAAGGAAGAGGGCAGCTGCTATGCTATAAATTACTCGAACAAATTCCCAATGTCACCTTGCATGACAACAGCAGTCTACAGTGACACTAGCGTTAACTCTTTGTCACAGGAATAAGATGACCCGTGAGGTTTTTAAAGTATTTCAGGCTTTAAGCGCAGGGAACATGCCCGCCGCGTGGCTTAACGACTAAGGCGTTGCATTGTTGAGCACAGTGGCGTGAGTTCGAACAATGACGATGATAATCACATTTATAAACGAGCCTAATGTAAAAAAAAGAAACGTGGCTGATCTACTTATATAGAAATCGGTGTAACACGAAAGTGAAACGTGTCTTAACAGATGTAGTTTAGCGTTTATTGGGCATTGTTTCAGCAATAGCGACAAATTTCAAAAGTCACGTTAGAAACAACAAGTAGCTCAAAACTTGTAGCACGCACCTCAAGGAGAAATTACGCACGTTCTGCGTCGTGTGTAAGCAGCGCGCTCCTTTTCTAAACGCGGCCGTGGCCGCTTGCGAAGTGACCTTCGTCCTCTCCAGAATTACGAGTCTGATAAGCGCGCGCGCAGGTCAGATTGTGCTCTGTGGGACTGTGGGGGTGGCCCTTCTTGGAGGTCGCGACTTTGATAGCACGTAGAACGCAAGAACGTGGTTACATCTCGCCACTGACAACAAAAACGGCAAAAGCTTCGAAGCTCGGAAGACTGCCATACGGTGTATGGGGTATATAAATGGTTTACCGTTAGCACTCCAGACAACGTACGCATTGTGGCGTAGGGGATAGCGCCGCGCGCTGAGAATCTAGAAGTTTCTGGTTCTACTTCCGCACAGCAGAAGTTTGCCTTCTGATTTTTCATTCGTATATATGTTTCAACGTCACTTCCGTGACAGACGTACGTCAGCGGAGCCTTCGTGTACCACGGAATAAAACACTTTGGTGTTTAAAAAATTCGAGGATTGCGGGTCAGGCGCATGTTAAAGAACTCCACGTGGCCGCAAACTAATCCGGAGTTCTCCTCTGTCGTGTGCCTCATTATCATATCTTGACCTTCGTGCGTAATACCCCCGAAAACAATTTGTTTATTACAAGGAAGCAATACCATAGATACAAACGACTCTGGTCGCTATCGATAAGAAATAACTTGAATATCCAATGAGCGTTTGCAGAGCACCATGAGGGCACATTTTTAAGGAGCCGCGATTGCCATGCCTCCATTTTTTTTTGTCAGACCCCCCTTCTATATTTGCACGTTTGCTGGGACATTTTTTAAATAAGCTATTCCTTGCTCCTACTGCTGCCGCTCTTCGTCTCAGTAGCGCATTCTCGGCAGAGTGAATGAAATGCGCATACGTGATTGCTAGCGCACACTCCTGTCGCAGTGTGACGGGTCGCTGCGCGGCAATACTCACTTTAATACCGTCACCGCCACGCCGATCTACAAGAAGTTCGGGACGACGACGAAGTTACTTAGTGATAGAACGCGTCTGTCACTACTAACTGTTTTTCGTCATATTTTCCACGATTCCTGGGACGCTCCCTGCGTCCCGCCTTGTGGCGATGGCAGCGGCGACTTCTACAGGCCCACGTGGTCAAACGTCAGCGCCCTCAAGCTCTTCTGTGGCTCAAGGCTCATGGTCCATCACCAGCGACGGCTCAAGAGATGCTCCTGCTCTCGTGCACATGGACGAAGAACGAACTGCTGGCCCGTCTGGCTACAGCTCAGCATTTGTAAGCTCCGCAAGGAAACGAGGCTCTTGGAGCAGCTCCAGCGAAGACACGGACATCTACTCAGTCGACGGCGACGACTCATCAGATGGCAGCTTCGTGTCTGTGATGAGCCGCAAGGCCAAAAGGAGGCTAATCAAGACGTCATCACCAGCAAGCACGTCAACCGTGAAGGCAAGGAATGAACGCTGGCCGCATACCATTCTTTTCATGCCCGTGGATCCTTCCGCCAGCCTTCGAAAATTGAACAGGCAAGCCATTTCTAATGTTCTTGAGGGAATAGCGCAGAATGAAATCAAAGAGGTCCGGCTGAACACACGTAAGAACGTTTTAGCCGTTGACACAACACATGCAGATACGCTGCAGAAGCTTCGAATGATGACAGAGTTTGGAGATGTCAAAGTACGAGCGGTCGTACCGATGACTGGAACCTGCACTGCAGGTGTCATTTACGACATTGACTTGGCAATCCCAAACACGGATCTACCCATTCTGATAAAACCAGCGTACGAAGGAGTGGTCATTAAGCATATAAGCCGCCTCGGGAACAGCCGCTGCGTTAAGCTAGTCTTTGAGGGCGACTCAATCCCTACGCACGTCAAGGTAGGACATTTCCGGCATGTGGTACGGCATTTTGTCCCAAAGCCGCTTCAGTGCCACAAGTGCTTCAAGATCGGTCATGTCAAGGGCGTCTGTACAAACTCCACCGTATGCCCCCGGTGCGCGGAGGCGCACACGGTAGACACCTGTTGTGCAACAACTTATAGGTGCGGCAATTGTCGAGGTACGCATGAGGCCACGTCTAAGGAATGCCCAAGACTCAAGAAAGAAATGGGTATCCTGAAAGAAATGGTCAGGGATAACTCAACCCATAGAGAAGCTTCACAGAAAATCCGGCGTCGACGTCGCCACCGACGGAAGCGCTCCAGTCATGGTGATATTCATGCACCACTTCGGTCTACACCGCCATCAACATCTAGTAGAAAGCCAGAGAGTACAAGAAAACCTCCACCGGCGAAGCCTCTCTCTCCTGAAGACTGGCCGGTGCTTGCGAACGCACGGCCTTCCGAGCAGCCCTCCCGCTCTCTGCTCCCAGTGAAAGCCAATGCTGCTGATGACGAGGCTCCAAACGCAGATCGTCAAATTATTCCTATGCTGCGATCCATTGTGAGTGTCATCAGAAGTCTTCTGACAAGCATCGACACGCCAACTGCTAGGAGTGGCCTACAGGTGCTGGACGCGTTGAGTCCGGTCCTTGCAAGCCTCCAGTAAAGCCATGGCCGACAATAACAAGTCGTTCCGTCAGGAGGTCAGAGAAGCGTCCATCTTTCAGTGGAACGCAAGAGGTCTGAGATCTCGCATATCTGATTTTCGCCAGTTTGTTCATCTGCACCGATTTCCCATCATGATTATATGTGAACCGAAATTATCGCACCCAATCAGATTATCCGGCTACGAGTCATTTTTCTCTTCAAGTGACATCGAAAGTAGCAAAGTTGTTGTATTTATTCGCCGGGAGCTTACTTACGTCGTCCAGCCAGTGCAACCTCACGACAGCAATCAGTACGTGTGCTTGTCTGTTAAAAAAGGAAAAGTGACATTCGCACTTCTAGGCGTGTATATATCCCCATCAGGTCATTTCGACGCCAACAAACTAGACGGCATATTAAGGGCACATCCGGGTCCGTGGGTTATCACCGGGGATTTCAATGCGCATCATCCCATCTGGGGAAGCTCAAGGCTTAATTCAACGGGACGACGTCTAGCATCATTGGTATCCAGCCATGGTCTCATCCTTCTGAATGATGCCAGTCCTACGTTTTTACGAGGCACTACATATAGCAGCTGCCTTGATTTGTCCTTTGTTTCACGCCGATTTGCTACACGGGTAAAGTGGTTTTTGGACATTGAAACACACGGAAGCGACCACATCCCCACTTACCTGAAGATCAAAGGTATTTCGAACACGTACTCCTCTACCACAACACAAAGAATAGATTGGAGTGTGTTCAAGACTCAACTTGAGGATGCTTGTGAAGAAGGCCTGTCCAATGGTCTTCAGCAAGCTATTAAGGAAACTGCACATGCGACTACGCGCACAATAATACGCTCTTCGAAGTACTCTGAATATGACCTCGAGCTGGAGCGACTTCGTGCGATACGCCGTCGTGCCGAAAGACGATACCGACGCACCAATTCCACAGACGATCTACGGACAGCCCGGCGCATCCAAAAGAAGATACAACGGCGCCTTGACAAATTAGACACCCAACGATGGAGGAAATTTTGTGCGTCGCTAGATCCTCATAAACCGCTGTCTCAGATATGGAGAATTGTGCGAGGCCTACGTTCTGTTCCAGAGCAGCGTTTTCCCTTCAAAGCCTTTGCACTTTTTCATCGCCGGCATGAAATTGAGGTAGCAGAAGATTTCTGCGCTATGACCGTGGGCCAGACAGCGTACACAAGCCTACATACAGTCAATCAAATCCCTCACTCACGGGACCCACGCATGGATCTACCGTTTACATCACAGGAGCTCGATGCGGCGCTCGTCTTATGTAATAAGTCGTCGTCAACTGGCCCGGATGACATCTCATACAAGATGCTGTTCAACCTTGGTAAACGGGCACGAGAAACACTCCTTAACATCTTCAACGATTCCTGGCAAGCTGGCGTCGTTCCGCAAGATTGGAAGATTAGCCGCTTGGTACCAATCCTTAAGCCTGGCAAATCTCCCCTGGACATTGCCTCTTACCGACCGATCGCACTCTCAAGTTGCGTAGGAAAGGTAATGGAGAGAATGATCTTGGCCAGGCTTGAATGGTACCTGGAATACTATGAGATATATCCGAACGCCATGGCTGGTTTTCGCCGTCACCGATGTTCGATCGACAATGTTATAGATCTCGTCACATATGTCCAGCAACAAAAGGCAGGTAAACGACTATCTGCAGCCATGTTCCTTGACGTAAAAGGAGCATACGACAACGTTCTACATGACGCCATCCTCGAAGCCATTGAGTCAGTGGGCCTAGGCGGACAACTGTATTGTTGGACACGCAGCTATTTACAAGGGCGAACCCTGTTTGTGAACACTGCAGATGGTCCAACTTCCCAACACCCAACGCATCGTGGAGTCCCGCAAGGTGGCGTCTTGAGTCCAACCCTCTTCAACCTCGTTCTCATTGGACTTATAGAACGATTACCAAGTGTGGTCAAGTCATCCGTGTACGCTGACGACATCTGCGTCTGGACATCTGGCGTGACAAGGCCTCAGGTACGCGCAAGACTTCAGAAAGCTGTGACGTTGGTATCATTGTACCTCAAGGACCAGGGTCTGAAAATCTCACCAGCGAAATGTGCATTGATTGCTTTTAGTCGAAAGCCAATGAGACCATACGCTATATCAATCGATGGCCAAGTCATACCGTATGTCAAGACGCACAGATTTCTGGGCGTATTCATTGATAGAGACCTCTGCTGGGGCCCACATGTGGCCCACTTGAAGAAGAGGCTAACAGAAATTGCTAACTTATTCAAGTATCTCGGAGGAAAAACCTGGGGGACTTCAGTACATGCAATGATGCAATTGTACAAGACGCTTTTTCTTGGCTATTTGCGCTACAGTTTGCCTGTGTTGACCAACACCTGTAGAACCAACATTCGGACTCTCGAAAGTATCCAGGCCATGGCTCTGCGAGTTTGTCTGGGGCTACCGCGATGTTCATCATCAGCAGAGACAATCGAGATCGCTAATGACTACCCGCTGAAGACGCATGTCATGATGGAAGTGCTCAGAGCACACGTAAGGCATCTTACTCGTGCCCCTGCCCATCATCTAGCTTCACTGCCAGAAGCCCGACCACGTGCCTCATTCTGCCAGACAGTCTTGTCATATCGCACACACATTCCTGCGGGATATACAACTCCATCGAGGATTTCAACTCCCCCATGGAGTATGACCTGTGCGCATGTTGAACTCACGGTTCCAGGCATAGGGTCAAAAGCCCGGCTCTCGTCTCCAGCGCTAAAGCAGCTTTCCCTTCTCTTGTTATATGAGAAATACAGTGACCATACTCATCTGTATACTGACGCTTCAACTAAAGTGAATGGGTCTGCAGGGTCGGTGATCTTTCCTGCAACAGCGACAACGGTGAAGTTTCGTTTATCCCACCAGACATCATCGACAGCTGCGGAACTTGCTGCTCTACGTAGCGCAATTGAAGTCATTAAACACCAAGAAGCCAAGAAATGGAGCGTGTTCACGGACTCTAAGGCAGCACTACAGTGTTTGACATTCGCTTTACGCCGGGGACCTCATGAACAACTAGTGCTGGAAATTAGAGAGCTGCTTCACCACCTCTTCGACGAAGGACACAGAATCACGTTTCAGTGGATTCCAAGTCACTGCGGCATATTGGGCAACGAACATGCCGATGCAGCTGCCCGATCAGCACACGAAAATGGTGAAGAAAAATCTATACCATTTTCAAGGACTGATGCTGCAATGACCATCCGAAAAATCGCTAATGCAGAATTAACATCCCTGTGGAACACCGAGTGCTTACGGCACACGCGACTGCGTAGACTGGACGCGTCTCGTCGACTCCGGCCTCCGTCTGGACTCTCCCGACTCGAGACAACGGTGCTTTGCCGACTATGGCTTGGTGTCGCCTTCACCAAAGCTTTCGCCTACCGAATCGGCATGGAAGACAGTGCTGCTTGCGGTCATTGCGGCAGCGATGAAACTATAGAGCACGTTCTCTGTCACTGCCCTCATTACAGCGTTCAAAGACGGCAACTAGCTGCTGCGTTAGCTCGCCTTGACGACAGACCTTTGTCTGAACAATCAGTGCTGGAAAGAAGACATGATTTGTGTGCTCACAGAAAATCAGTGAAGGCCCTACTGAACTTTTTGCGTGGCAGCGGCCTATTGTATAGACTGTAGCACCCCAGCTCCCCCCCCCCCTTTTTTTCGCGCGCGTCTATTTCCCTCTTCGCTTTCTTTCCAATCTTTCTTCCCCATTCCCCCTTCCCCTAGTGCAGGGTAGCAAACCGGATGCTCCATTATCTGGTTAACCTCCCTGCCTTTCCCTCATTTTATTCTCTCTCTCTCTCTCTACAAGAAGTTCAATCCAAGTATGTAAGTTCCACTCCGACGCGTTGCCGAGTGTGTTAGTCGTGGTATTACGCTGACACGCGTGTATGCCGGAGCAATCTCTGTGAAAACGAAATCTCCCCATGCGTAGGAAACGGAGCTGGTAATATCATCCTCGACGGCGATCCTGGGTGTCGCTTCCGTTTGCGCGCTGGCGCGCAGATAATAAAAAAAGATAGCCGTAACGTTCAATATGCAATTTTCGAGCACGGATTGTATGTTTTGGCATCAAAGTACACGCTCAAGATATGCAGCAATGCAATTCTGCAAATGACGCCTAGTGCATAACTCGGAGAGGCTTACGCTGTGAATCGAATTCATAGTTACGCATATGCTGGAAGCGCACTCATGGCTGATGGAACTGCCACAGAAAACAAACAAAAAAAGCAAGACCCGAAATCGTAAAGGTGTTCCCTCTTGTAGTGATGAAAAACAAAGAACAGACGTTTTTCGTTCTTGCTTCAATTGTATACGCTTGAGATTTATATATATATATATATATATATATATATATATATATATATATATATATATATATATATATAAGGGAAAGAAGTGTATACCTAAGGGCTCATTCTTCCGTGTTTTGACACAATAATAATGAGATTTAACAGACAATAATGCCAAGGAATGTATAGGGGAAGTTATTAGAACAAATGTAGTTAAATACCTGCCGTGACCGTGACCAGCCGTGAGCCTGCTCACGGCTGGTCATTCTTTCACCCACTTTTTTTTCTTATTATTTAACTACATTTGTTCTAATAACTTCCCCTATACATTCCTTGGCATTATTGTCTGTTAAATCTCATATATATATATATATATATATATATATATATATATATATATATATATATATATATATATATTGCGGCGTAGACTACCATGTATAATAAAAGAATACTAAAGTCGAATAACAATTTAAGTCAGAGTGAAAACTCAATGTATGACAACGTATAAAACGACAGTATTATTGCGATAGCATTTATGTGGACAGCCTGGTTTTCCCGTCGTGGTCACCGCCCCCGCCGCTGGAGCCACCGTCATTCACGTATATGTATTATATGGATGCATATATTGTAAGCACAATTATTTTACTTCATCGTTCTCACTTATACACAACCATAGCAACATATTCGAATGCTTTACGAAGCAAGGCTAGCATTTTTAGGAGCAATGGTAATTGTAGCAAACATGCACTTGCTAAGTAACCAAGTTTTTTTGCGGCACAGCCACAGTGGCTGACCACAACAAGGGTCGTGCGTAGTGACGGCGTTGATGAGAAGCGCCTCCCGCGGGCAGCATATGCTGGTACTAAGGGCTATACGTCATGTGTCACTCCTGGTGGCATTTTTTTATGTGTAGAGCGCATATACAGGTGGACGGCCGCTCCAGGTACATTTTCGGCACCGTTTTTTCCTGTTGAGAGCGCAGCCCCTATAAAATCTCCCGCCTGCTGTGGGGGCAAGTGCCGCGCGCTGATCGTTGCCGCGATAGCGCGGCAAGCATAGGTGCCCCCTCCTCCCCTCTTGTTGGCTCACGAGATACGCGCTCAAGCAGATGAACCGGGCCGGAAAGGCGATGTTCGCTCCGCAGAAAGAAAACGTTAGCGCATCCTTCTTTGTATACATATACATATACGGGAATGGCGGTGGCGGTGGCGGCGATGGCAAAAACCAGCCGAGACTGTCATTATAATTGCTATCGCAATCAAACAGTCGGCGTTTCCTCGCAATTTTTCTGGCGGCATAACTTTTGTGGGCATTACGAGGTCTAATAACCGCATTCAGTTATATCTCAAAGCAGTAATATTATTGTCTCTGCAAACCCGACCCACTGTGCTCAAAGCACCCATACCATGTTCGAAAGTGTGGACTGCTAGGACATGCTTTTTCAGAGCAGTCCACTTTCTGTAACGATTTGTAGTTGCTTCTTGCACCTTGTGTCATGCGCGCTCACTATTGCACTGCTGCACGTCCATATTTTTTGTTTTTTTTTCGTTTGCACCGTTCGTACACGTTTAGAATCACCACTGAATGACTGTTTCTCGCCGCACGTGGGTTGTGCTTTTCTTCCTTTTTAGTTTCATTTCTTCCGTTAGCACGCACCGTTTTCTCATGTGCCATTCTTTTTAGTGATAAAACGAGGAGACCTTTTGTTTTTCAAGCATGTTTATTCAGCCCAAGTTTCACGGATGACACCTTTTGTGCACGTGTTATGTTTCCGTTCATCAATATTGAAGGTGAGTATTCTTTTTTTATTTTTTGTTGCTATATTTTATACAGCTTACTTTGTATGCCTTGCACTATTTAGTTTGTTTTGTAACATTTATTTTACGGGAGTTGTTCCTTGTATTTGCTCATAATATGGCGTGATGTTTGGCTTCGCTGCTTGCATCTTTCTGAATAGGAAGTAAGTCGAGATCGCATTTGCGGCACTTTAGCTCACATGTGCAAAATCAAATTTTTGATTTCCCGCAGTACTTTTTCCTTTGAGTACCTATTCGGGTGGTTTAGGCATTGCTGTGCTTATTTACCGTCGTCATACAAGCATAAAATGGAGGGCTGAAAAAAGTGTAGAGCTACACGGTTAAAGTAATACTGTGTACGGCACACAGTATTCAAGTCCTTATGCAAGTTTAATAGTATTTTAAATTAGATTATTACTGTGTACGGTGCACAGTACCCGATTCCTTATGCACGTTTAATAGTATTTTAAATTAAAAACAGGTGATTTGACATACAGAGGCAATCGGAAATAAAAAAAGAGATTCAGATTTTAAAACAAAAGAAAATAAAGCTGTCATAGTATACATAGCAGCAGTTCATGCAGGGATCGGTTTAGATAGACATGTCTCGTAAAGGTACATTAAGAAAATTATATTACATAATATTAGTGCTTGTATTATTCCTTAACCCTAGCTGTTGTTTGACAATGAGAAATTTCTTCTCAAATTCACGACCGTACTTTTCGGTATTGCAGGCACAAAGTCAAATAGCAAGAAGTTGCAGCACCTGCAGCACCTTCAACACGTGGACAACTGCAAGGTGCACATGGGGAACAACTTGTAGAAAGAAGACGTGCGGCGATGCTGCCAACGGCGAAACTTTCAGTGGCGAGCTCTGTTCTCTAACTAATGCGTCCAGCTTTGTGTGTTGGTCGCGCCCCACAGTGCATTACTGTCGTGTACATCCGTGTGACTGGCGGCGAGACGACACGGAGCGCGTGTCCGCACAGTCAAAGACACACAAGTCGTGCGTTTCAAGAACTGCAAGCGCTTGCGCTCTCCTCAAGACGCAGTTTTCCTCAGGCTTCACGCGGTGCGAGTTGGTGAATACAGAATGTTAGCTCCGCGGCCGTGGAAGTCAGCCGTGTTGCACGAGGTCCGGTACCTTCCAAGACATCGTGTGTGTGTGTGTCCACCAAATGTCGGAATTCAGGAACAAGCCGCGCTCCCGTCTCTAGGTCCACTTACGACGTGTGTTCAAGTCGCCTATCAATCTGTTCAGACATACAAAGATGAGAAAGAGAAGACTCACGCAGCCTGCAGATTGCTCGCCCGATATTACGCTTGCCGTACGGACATGGTAGCGTTGTTGAAACAGCTTTTGTGTATTGTCGTTGCATCGTTCTGTTTCTGAGCTGGTCTTTAAAAAAAAATGAGTAACAAGGACATCAGAAATCGTGGCTGGTAAGTAAAGGTAGAAAAATCATTGCTGTCCACCGTGGAAGGAATGACCCGCAACACATGACCAACCTGTAATAAAACGCATATAAGTGGTTTTGTTCTTGCATGAGAATGAGACTTTCATGTGCTTTCAAAGCTTCGTTGTGTCTTTTTTATTCAATCCAAGGTTATGTTCTGCATGGATGTTGAACGGGCTTAACATCTGTGTTCTGGTAAAGTACATAAACGCGTGAATGATTGTAAACTCGAGAGACTAGTAGGCAAAACACTCAAAAAGACAGATCACTAATTTCAGATGCTGGTAGGTTTGTTACACCGCTCGCTCCATAGTTGAAAAAGTTTTCGTTTATTTTATAAAGGTCTGCCCGCTTTAAGTGTTTTCGTTTGTATCCGTATGCTTAGGACATAACACATTGTACCTGGTAGATCACATTCGGTCATGTCGGATCTGCCACGTCATTAGAGGCGTTAGGTGTGTTGCATTTTAATACAACAAATCGTTTGCTTTGAAAATCTGTAATCATGCTTTCAGTTAAGTACTGATATTTTCGTGTTAGCTGCCATGAAGTGCAGGATTTCCTCTCTTCTCGGCGTGTCTAGGGATCTTTCTGAATGTACGCTGGCATACAGTGCGTTTCCTGCATGCAATATATATATTGGTAAAACGAAAGGTTAAAATAAAACACTGAACGCCTGAAATTGCATTTTTTTGGCGTCATTTCTGAGAACCCTGAACTGCGCTGCTGAGATGCCAGATTTCCTAAGCGTTGCTTTTCGCCGCACATCTATGCCTTGGATTAAGCTGAGCCTCCACGCTTCTCTGCCGGCAAATTTATGCGAACTGAAATAAGATGTTGGCTCGTTATTGTTCACTCCCGTTACAAGCGAAGTTTTGACGCTGTTGTGTGACACGCAAAGTTGCGAAGTGTGACTGCCATTGAGCGTCAGTGTTGAATTGCCCCCTCTGAGCGTTGGTTTGTTTGCGAAACCGCAAAAACACTCCGTTCTACTGTTTTTTTTGCGAAAACTTCGCATTTGTTTCATTGAAGTGTTTGACACCGCCTTTAATAAAACTAGGTGGCATTCAAAATTGGCTTCGTAATTAATGGCTTGATGACTGCAGACGTGACTGATACCTAATGGCTTGCACAGTCGTGAAAATGTATTTCACACGTGGTACGTGGATACACCGGTGTTGTGAGTGCATTTCAGAGCTGCCATATTTTCACCATCAAGTTGGGGCGATTTTCATTTAGCTTCTTGAAACATACATTCCAGTGCAGGGCCTCCTTGTTGGGGGAAACAAAATGCGTTGGCGGGCTGGTTGGTGTGAATCCAAGCCAACTAACTAGTTGGCTAGTTGGTGTGGATTGTTGGAGGCACTTCGTGAGCTTTAGCCTGGATACTGTTCCCAACTGTTGTTTTCGCCATAACTGTGTTTTAAAAAAAACTAGATATGTGTCACAAAGGAACGGCGTGTCGATACACCGAGTTGTTTGTGTCGGAGCTTGTGCTTATCTCAGACGAATTGCGCATGTATATAGAAAACACGCTGTTTCATGTTTTACTGAGCGATTGCATCGAGCCTGCGTGAAAAGATCGAACTGTTATCTCGTAATGGGTGGTCGTAAGTGCCGCAGTGAAGCCTGTAATACAGTACACCTGATACGATGAGAATGTTGACGGCTTCTCTGTGCAGTTCATTGCGAAATACCATGTCCTCAATGTTAATATCACGGCTCCTCGTCATTTGAGTTTTGGCAGACGCGAATTGTTGTTTTTGCCCCACTGAGTGTTTTGTATTTGGCAGGCGAAGAATGTGCGGCTGTAGCATACGTAGGAACACTTTGATAATCTTTGTTCGGCTATAAATAAAGAAAGTTAATGTATATTATCTGTTGCGTGTATCTTTTTCATATACGTGAACTCGATATCGCTGCGTCCGAATTTCGACGAGCATGTGACCTTAGGGTTCACGATTTTTGGGGTTCCTAAACATTTCTTCAAAAAAAAAATGGGTGCCCTCGGACATTTTACCAAAATATATTCACAAAAAAGGTGTTTTGAAATGTTTTGTGGCTGTGCAGACACCGATGGTGGCGTAGAATAACATGCTTCAGTGCATTTTGCTCACTCCCCACCAATCGTGCCCCGAGGGCTTTCTTATCTGTCAGCACGCGCTTCAAACGAATAATAAGCACTGTCATGCATTAATACATGGTGAAAATCATTCAAGCTCACCTCTTCGTAATCTTCGTTTTCGGCACCAGTTTGTCTGAGCGCAGACGTAACTGTTACTTTACTCTGTGCAAGAGCAACTGAAAAAATAAGTTAGACAAAGAAAGACAACTGACTGCAAAAGAAGAAAAAACAGGCAGCAGCCGTGGTAAGAGCTTAGGAAGAAATGTTGAGGTGGCACTGCATTATTTTCTTGTGAGGAGGAGGAGGGTGCACAACATCAAAAGCCAAAAACTATACTCATCCCGAACTTTGCCCGTTCTGAACGGGGCAACAAAGCAATTTGTACGATGCAACATTTTCACCAGATCAACTATATACACCGCAGCGAGTTTTGTTCATAATCGTGCTTGCTCAATTGGGAATCAAGTTGCAAATGGATCGTGTGACATTTTGGAGTCATCAGCGTGAGCGTACAATTATTTATTTCGCTGGTTTTCTTTAACAGCTTAGATATTCTAGCTGAACGTGATGTCTCTTTAGTAACCCAAAACTATCATCATCGTCGCCTGTTCTAGTACACATATATAACACAGTTTTAACTACAAGTATCTTGCCAACGAAAATGAAGACTGCCAAATTTATACCAATATATGAAAATGCTGACAGGCTGAACATCCAAAACTACTGCCGCACAATTTTGGCTCATTTTTCTAAAGGTCTCGAAAAAAAAATCATTTTAGCTCAAATGTCGCCTTTTTGTGAAAAGCACCACATTATCACGAAAGCTCAGTACGGATTCCCCCCCCCCCCCCCAAGAAAAACAAGTTCATGCAATTAGCATTTTTAGATCAGAAAGATCATACACTGACCAATATTAAAAAGATGTTAACAATAGGTACATTTGTCGATTACACTAAAGCGTTTGATCATATCAAATATAATATATTATACCAAATCTCTAGACCTGTGGCGTCAGGGGCATCCCATTACAGTTCATTAGGTCATATTTACTTCAAAGAAGGCATTATGTACAAATTAATCATTTTAAATCATCAACTAGGAATATAAAAACGGATATTCCTCAAGGTAGTATCCTAAGTCCCCTGCTCTTTAATTCATGTATAGAGGACATTGTCTTAATATAAAATAATGGTGAGTATATCGTATATGCAGACGAAATTTTTCACGCCAATGAAACAATCATTCCAACCAATCTCAACTTGATGTTGAACAACAGAAACATAGAAATAGTTAATGAAGTTGAAGTACTGAGAACATATTTATGCACCACATTACACTGGGACCAACACGTACACTTTGTTATGACAAACCTTAGCCGTATCACAGGAATGCTTAAGGGCAATAGATATAGTCTAGAAACATCTATAAAACTACTAATATATTACTGGCTATTTATAAAACCCATCAATTACGCATTCCTCGTGTGAGGAAATACAACTGAATCCAACCCTATTAAAATACAGTCATTACAACAAAAACAATACGTATAATAGCAAACGTAACATACTAACGTCCCCACTATCTTTTCTTCCTACAATCGTATCCCACTTCGTGTTTGTCGCTAGAATATAAATTCAGAAAATAGCGGACTTAACGAAATAGCCTGTCTGCATAAAAACACAGCTACCTCTACCACCCGTTACAGTGATGTGTGTTCTATACCCCAATCCTGAACAAATTATGGTATGCAAGTGTTAAGCAGAAAATTACTCACATAGCTAAATTCACTCGAAAATGCTGGTTTTATTACATCAAACATAATGCGGTCTCAACTAGTTTCACTTATATCTAGTCATTATTCTAGTTTTTTTATGTTTGTTTCTTGTTTTGCTTGAACTTACCACTGCCTTTGTGAAGAGTGAGCTTAAGCATGCAATCAGTTTGCTTTGTCCGAAAGAGATGGCTTCCTCACGTGCACCTATATTTATGTACTGGACATTATATTGTATTTTTTCTTGCTTATGTTTTTGTATTGTGCCATTGTTACTCATTGTCGGTGTAATCCTGAACGTTAACCCAAGCACGATAGTTGAGCTACCTCCGCAACCTGCTGCCACGGTAGAGAGTGGGGGCCAGAACTTTTCAAGCTGCCTGGAGCAGTTTTTTTTCTTAGCCTCTACTATTGTGGAACAATTTATACAAACAAGGTAAACAAAATAAACAAAGAAACACATTTGAGAAATCATCGATATATACCGAGAGGTACAACACGGCGTTGACGCTGAAAGAACGTTCTGGTTTGTAGCAATGTTTTTTTTTCTTTTTCTTTGCCAAGCTAATGTTTTCTGCAGCAGAGCAGGTTTCTTTCGGGTATTCTTCTAATCTACGTTGTACTCAATGGCGATACAGTTGAAAGTTTTCTCGTGTGTAAATTGCAACTACAGCAGACACAACATTACGTAAACAAACAATCTCAAACTCACGCCACTCACTGGGCTGCACACATACTTCACTCTCCAAGAAACTGCACTGTTCCGTCTTCTTGCAATTGAGGATATTTTATCTGAAACGTTTACAATTATACGTGAAACCGGTGAGTAAAGCATGGTCACATCAATGGCTGCGAACAACTTCGTGTGTTCAGGAGATTGTGCATGTGGGGAGAACCTTTTATTAATGAATGAATTACTGTTTAGACGCTTGATTACTACTTGCAAACGTACCACGTCTTAGTTTCACCATATTTTTTTCTTTCCGTTCAACTTTTCTTTCACAGTGCGATAAAAAGCGTGCACAAGGGAAACGCATTTCGCATGAATGCATGGCTCTCACCTTTAGTTTGTTTGGCTATTAGTTTGTTTGTTTTTTGCTTGTTGAACAATTCTTTCCCGATAAACAACTTTCGCTGTCCTGTCCCACGGCCTGTCTGTTAGACTACTTATGACCTGTTCTTTCTCGCCATCTTTCAGGTCGGCATAAGTTTTCACCAGATGGAGAAAGGTAAGCTGTGTATTCTTATTCTTATCGATTATGTTTGCTTTTGGAATAGCACGTATGTTAATTCTGATGTCCACATAAAAAATGAGCAGACTGCGCCAGCTATGAAATTTAGAGCAACAGTTCTATCTTGAGGTAGGAGACGTGACTTGTTCTTTTTTGTTCTTACCAAGATAGAAAATTATGCTTTGAGAACTGGAGAAGAATACAATTATCGTTATCGGCCGGCCAATAGGCAGCGGTGCATCTGTTTCGAGAGTGCGGCAAAAGTCGAGAATGCAATGCGAAATCTCAATTTACGTTGTATAAATGAACGGGCAAAATGGAGAAAGTAAAATTACGAGCTAGGGGATATTACTTCAAAAGCAGTATGCTGGCGAACTTAGAAGGACGCCAGAGTTCAAGAGACTTATGGGAGACAACTCTACCTCTCTGTGAGCAGATATGCTTGAGCAGGTTTTCATTTGTTTCGGGTCATGTCGTATCTTAATTTGCCCTGATATCGTGGCGCAGATAGTCGTAACAAAGTACTTCGGAAGGAATATGTTAATAAAGTATTTAGAAAAAGAAGAAGAAGCGACTATTTGGAGGAGTTCAACGATCAACGCTGTGCGAGACACTTGCTTGGCTCTCGACAACAATAATTGTGAATTCCGTTCGCCGCTCCAGTCCTCTGGCTCGGAATCGCCAGATGACGATAGAGCTCGCAATCAGAGTGCGAGAGACAGCGAACCAACCGAATACGTCGGCGATCTCAGGCAGCGCGCCTATGGTGTTACCATGCAGCCAGCTCTGGAAACTGGCGGGTGAACGTTCTTGAGCCGCTTTTACTAATGACGCTAATCAGCTCAGAGTGGACATCTCCGCCATGTCTGGACGCAGCTGTAGTCACTGTAACGCAGCGACAGCCTTCTGAGCTCAGCGCACAAATGTGGCGATCGACATCGTCCGAGTACTGTTCTTCAAAGCAAATCACGTGGCTGTGTGCGAGCTGCTGTGATGACGGCATTGACGTTGCCTCCGCTTTCGCTAGTGGCCTCTATTTTGAAATGATGCATTTATAGCTTCGTAGATGCGAACTCGCCACACACACGCTTAGCAACGCCTCTAACAGCGCACGTGCACGACGCATTACGCACCCGGCGATGTCCCCTTGCGAAATGCGTGCTCGCCCTGTTGGTGCTGTTCACCTGGTCCACATGCCGGCGGCGGCTGCGTAATTTGCCGGAATGTGTCATGTGATCCGTCTTCCCGGTCATATCGCGTCACGCTCCCACTTCGATGTCGAAGCGGCCGAGAGCGCTCCGAGTCGGCGGCTGACGCTCTGAAAGAACCAACTGAGGGTAGTCCTGGCGCTCGTAATCTACCAATCGAAAGCGCCGCCACTTTTCACAGTGCTCTAGAGCACTCGTGAACGCCCTAACGAATACGCCATAGGTAAATGCATGTTGATGCAAGCGAGAACATTGCACTCGAAGTGCGAGCTTCTCCTTCAGGAAAACTCTCCAAAGTAGCTAGAGTTTCGCATTTTTTCGTGTGATCGCTTGCTTTTATTGTGAGTTCTACACAACGGTGTAATATGTTTTAACGGAAATGGGTCGTCAATAAGTGATGAAATATTGACAAACTTTTCAATGTTCACATCTGTAGGTGACGGAATATTAGGAGTAGCACAAATTCACCAATCCATTACATATAGACATTAGGTATATCGAGAGTTATCAAAGGTATGAAGCACCAGTTATGGGTTCTTTATTAATCGACATAAAATGCTTCATATGATATAAACTAAACGAGTGAGAAACACCGCTTAGGTATGACCGAATTCCGTGTAGCTGTGCAGCTTTGCAACGTTGTCGGTGTGACGCGTACGAGTGTTCAAAGTGGCTGTTTCTCTGTGTTGATGAGCGTTTATCGTGTGGTCACCTTTGGCAATTTCATAGTATTCGAGCACGTCGGCCAGGTGCCTAAGTTTCTGAAATGCTGTGCTTGTCTTCGAGATCTTACTTCTGGTTTCTAAACTTTCGTATGAAATTCTCACAATTTATTCCAAAAAGGTTCAACCATACTATCTTATACGCTTGTGCAGGCATCGCTGTTGGCAAGTGAGTGGGAGAGCGAGAGAGTGAGCAACTTAGGAAGCGAGTAATTGAATTCGTGTGTGAGCGACTCAGGAAGTGGGGGAGTTAGAGATTTTGTGAGCTTGCGTGCATGCGTGTGTTCGGTGTATACGAGCTGGATTCCTTTAGGAATTGAGCTGCATACATAGCGGGATTTTTAAAGGAAGCCGTGACGTCAACAAATAAATGGTGATCTTCGATAGTCGGTTGTAGTAATTACTCGATTTTTCATCTGAGGCCGACATTTAATTTCCGAGTGCAGGGAAGTTTGAGCATATCCTGAAAATATGTTCCGTAGCATTTAGGTATAATAGGAATGTCTTTGCTCGAAAGTTCGTAAAACTTGCTGGTGTGCGAACTCTTGCGAGATCGAGCTGCGATTGCTTTAATATGGAACTCGTAACTGCTTCCGCACACAACTTTCGCGAGAACATGGTGTTCTTTGGCACAAGCAGCAAAAAAAAAAATGTTTGGACAATCTTAAACCTTTGAGTTCTCGGAGTTTAAAGTTGAGTTGTGAGAAGGACAAAAATAAAATGCACTGTGCAGACAACTGTTTTTTTTAATACTGACTGCACAGAATAATAAAGGAGAGTGGTCACATAGGCGAAATAAAAATTTTGTCACTGCTATAAGAAAACTTGTGTTGGGGCATGATATCGAATATATAGGAATTCGGGCGGTGTCGTCTGAGACTACAATTTGCAGCATGTTCTTTTCGTTTTTTTTATTAGTGCACTTTTTCTAGCACTTGGCCTATCCCGATCTTTTCTAATCAAACAAGTTCTGCTCAGTGGAAGAACGCACTGTTGCTCTTACAACTTTCATTGCTTGAAATTTTTCAGAAGCGAGGAAAGAATCAAGTTCTCAGAAGATACGCTCTTGTTTCCTACTTTTTGTATTTTAATAGCAATCCTCCCAGTGGTGCTCTTAGTACGCACCACTACCCTTTTTGAAAATTTATTTGCACTTCATGATTGCTTGAATGATATCGCAGTGACGTGGGCAGCACGAACTCTCAAGGTACTCCCCTGTCCAAGAAGCAGCCCGGAGGGGGAGGCAGTCACGTAGCCATCCCACCAGACGCCCTCTACACGCCAACATCGAAATCGAACGGCTCTTCGAAGGACTCAACGCAGTACGAAAATGGCAAGGTGTGTACAGTCTATGACTTTTGTATAATGTCTATAGAAAATATTATATTTAATTATTTATCAGAATCTTCATTACTTGTGAACGCTTTATCTAACGCGGGTCTTTGTGCCGATTGGTCAATGAATCCTTGGCTAAATTCACGTTCACCGATCGGGAACGTCTTCTCACTACGCAGTGCTGGAGAGAACGCCCGAAATAGCGTTACTATTCACTACAAATAGTTATTTAAAAAATATATATTTAATAATTAAACATTTAAACTAGCTGGGATGGCCCTCATGGACACTCCAGAAGGGAGCCCGTTGAGTAAGTGCAGAAAAAAGGCCGGTATCAACATATGTCAATGCCTTCCTTATATGTCGGACTTGCTGGGGCACTGACGCAGCAATTGCCCTTTAGTGTAAACACTTTTACAAAAAAAAGCCCTATTCTGCATCAAAAATCTTTCTTTTCGTGTGTAAGCTGTCGCACTCTTCTTTCAACAATATAATTCACTAGAAAAGCCAAGCCTATGGAAAAAAAGCACGAAACTAAAACCAGCGTTCGGGTTTTCTTTATCCTTACCAACGGCACAGAGCGGATCTCAAAATGGCCGACCTGAGCCCCCACCACGGGCGTCCGACGGGAGCATTGTGTATGCCAGCCTGGACCTTCCGGCTGCGCCCACCCAGAACGGCAACAGGCCAGCGCCTGAACGCACCGAGTACGCCGAGCTGCAGTTCCAGGCCAACGGAGCACAGCAGCCCACTTCAGAACACGCGTCCCTCTGAGCCGCCATTGGACGCAAAGTCCACCCAGTGCAGAGCGCATTCATAGACTGATCGACAGAGTGACGTGTGACTGCTTCATACAGGGTGCTATGTGGGATAGACCACAGCCTCGTATGTTCGTCATTACCTGCTCTGGCACACTACAATGCACAAGAAAGCTGGGTCCACTGTGGCGGTATCTCATTTTCAGTCATTTTGATACCTGTTGTTGCAGTCTGCTGGTGCAGCGCCCTGACCATCATTTACCGTGTCTTCTGCCCTGTACGTGACCACGTGGGATAAAAAATGAGCCATGTCACTCTATAACTACGTTATCTGAAATTGCCTGTTATTGACAGACAACCGTTGGACAGTAAGATTAACAGAATGACTATCTAAGTATGGGGAATGCCGACTAAGAAGACAGAGAGTTAATTATCGTGAGCAAATAACTTGTAGCACGCAGAAATAGAGCAGAGCGTTTTTTTTATTCACGACAACATGTCGACTCGTCGAAAGTTAAAAGTTGATTCTGTTTTTTTTTCTTTTTTGAATTATGGCGATGATAGCATTACGGTCATTGATGCTACTGTCAGTACTGTGCACTTTTAAGATATTGTTGCACTTTTCTTGCGAATAATTGCGTTTCTTACGTTGTCTGCAGCAAAAGCCTGTTTTTTTGTTTTCGGTCGAAACAGTAATATATACGGGACTAAATAAGTGTAAAGCAAAAATTACTTAATACAATATTGTGTCATAAGGCTCATGCAAGCTAACCTTTGGTTATCTAGAAGGATTAGCTTTTTTTCTCCAGCAGGAATATTTTCACTGGTTAGTTGGTCAGCCTAGGGCTTGGCCATCTGTCATCGCATTGTCCTATATATTTGTAGTGCACTGCTAGAAGGATCGACAATGTTACTTTGACTATGATTGCACTTACCTGCCGAATGAGGCGTCATTTTCAGGCATAGCGTCCCACTTTACAAGTTGTTTTTGTAAAGTAATTGATTGTCATTCTTCCGATGAGGTTGATCCTGCCTTGCGTGTTGCTCGTATTCCTTCAGAGGTCTCGAAGAAGAGCAGCGGCGCTGTACAATTTGCGTCGGTTAGCGAGTCACCAGGAGATGGTGCATCGAGGTCTAGGACAAGCTTGCACTGCCTAGCTCACACTTGTGCAAAAGGAGACGACGATGCGTCCCCATTTGCGACGTGTTTTACGTTCAGAGCCATATGCTGTATGCTTACAACAGTATGTCTTGTGAAAATAGGTGTTTTTCTGTGTTTGAGTGTGTGTTTGCATGTGTGCGTGTGCGCTGCGTTTAAAGGCCTCAGTGCCACCTCACGCAAAGTGCCTATGTTTGTACCGAGGAGATGTATTGGTACAAAGGGTTAACCAACAATATAAGTGTAAATAGCAGCGGCCCTTTGCTATACTTTTGATGCACAAATTTTGTGCCGTCCGTTGAGATAGTTGGATACATCGTACAGGAAAGAAATGTATCTTTGAGAAGTTGAATTATTGTTGTTCTTAAAAGGGTGCCTTTGTAGGCGAGTACTTTGTGAATCATCTTTTTTTTTTTCAAGAAAAGTATTACTGGTATGAAGTATAAAAATCAGTGCACCGCTCCTCTGACAATTGCATGAAAGAAATAAGCTCACTGCTTTTTAATAAAAAAAACGTAGTATGAAGTCCAGCCCTTCCATAGCGAACTCGCTTGCCGTGTGACAACGTGACCAGTCCAGTCAGGTTTCTCCATTGCTTGCATGGACAGTTCTGAACAATCCTAATTGATATGCAACTACACATACCTAGTAAACAACCCCCAAACTCTGCCTCCCTCCTTGCCTTGCCCTAGAAACTTTCCGTCGCCTATTACTTCAGCCCATGGTGGTCTGAAAATACAAAAGATTGAGAAGTTTTTTGTAAATCGTTTCCAATGTCTTTCGAATCTGAAGATAAAAAAAACAGCACTCGGCTCTGTAACGAGCTTGCCATGCGTCATGTAATATGGTAATAATAAATCACAAGCGTGCTTTCCTGAAAATAGTAAGCGTCCCACATTATATTTGAAGAGACCATAAAAGAATAAGGACTCAACCTTCCCTGTTCTCAACAAAGTTCATAGCACATACACTGTAGTGAACAAAATATGTCATTAAATGAGTAGACGAGATGTTTCGCACACAGGGCTTTACAGTTTAAAAAGAGCTTTTCTAACATTGTTATTTAGCACGTTGTCATTTGTTATGTCGTCTGCATGTATATGCATGTGCGTGTATTCATGAGATGAATGACTAATACATTATAGAATAAGCTATTGTAGTCGTCGGGGCTCAAAATACCCAGTCCATTTCGTTTTGAAATTGTTGGAAGCATTCTTACTTTTCATAGTACTTGCGACAGAATCAATGCATATTATGGTAATGCCAAATGCTCTACTGTGTCTTTACAAAGTAAGTCTTGAACGTATTAGCACGCTTTCGTTTGGCTAAAGTGTTTTCATGCTGCTGGGAAAATGCTGCCCTTGTATTAGTTTGTCACTTATCCATAAATGTTGCAAGAAATATACCTTAACGGCTGATTCAGTTACAACTTCCTGATCTTGTTCATAAAGTATTGATGCGATTTTTTCAAATCAAAGCATTAACATTCTATTCACGTCTTAATTCCATAAGCAATACAGCACTTCTCTTTTTCGTTTTTATTTCACTTGCTGATGTTGGTTGCTAAAGGTCCACGATAAGGATTTTTCAAAAACGCTTCATCTGCAGCGATTTCGTTATTCTGGAAAATATGGGTAAACAAACTTCTCTGGTGTAGTTTTCTCACATAAATTAGGACTGTCTATAGCATGGCTCAAGAACAAAATCTCTACGCATCTGGTTATTTTCGCCTTAAACAACGTAACATTGAGGACACAGTTTTTCTCATTGATAATGTCTTTAGAATAACGTTTTGGAAAATATGAGTCGTATTGGTGCTTGAAAAAAGTGCAACATTTTTCACCGATCGTTATACGTTCAATGGCAATTATTTCAATAACTTTCCTTGATTGGCCTCATTTCTTTGAGTCTCGTAAATACTGCTGATAAACGAAGTGAATCAATGCCAACACAGTCACCTCCGTTTAGCGGCATGACGAATTGTTACAACTGGCGGTAACGAAGTACAATATTTATCATTCCATTTTATGACGTGTTTGCGTCTTTCTAATTTTGCGGCTTAGGTCTTGACTAGCAGTCAGTCAATTTTGCTAGTTTACACATAATCTTTCCAAGTTCAACACTCATGCTAAATCTTCACGCTGCTTAATGCAGGAGGTGCTACTTCAGTCATTTATAATCCTCATTGTTCGCATAAAAGTAACAATGCCATAGAGTTACTGCTATTTTTCTATTATGTTTTATTGCCGCATTGGTACTTCAAATGTGTCATGTCATCAAACTTACCTTTCTTCATTTGCTACGTCATCAGTGAGAAAAAAGCAGACTCTGCACAATGAATCGGATATGCTGTTCTTTACTTGGAAAAAAAAATCAGTGATGATATGTCTCCTCGCATTGTTTTCTTTTTTTTCACACCATGCGCAGAGTATTCCAGATGGCGTTTGTTTTGAAAGCAAATAACAATTGTGTGTTCAAGTGTGGTTTTGTATTTGCATATGCCTCGTTCTCTTATTTTTATTTCCTAAAAGAGTATCCCGTTTGCGGGTCAGTACTTCAATAAAGTTTGCACCTGTCCGTGTTTATAGCGGTTCTGCAGGGAGACTGCAAGAACTTATTTGTGTAGCTACAAGAATTGCTGTCTTCATGAAGCGTTCGAGATCTCTCGGCTGTAAGTTGTGCAAATAAATTATATATTTTTTCTTGTATTTGGCGCACATTCTTCTTAATGCTGCCTTTCTGCTAAATTTTGTTCACTTTATTACAACTATTAGCTTGATTGGGGTTTTCATATACCATTAAAATCACAGTAAGCAATGTTACTTCAGTGAATTTAAATTTTCTGCCGAGTGGCTAATGATTTCTCTCAACTTTCTAATTCCTGCATTTTGAGTCTCCGTGCCAAGCAGTATTTGTGGGCAACTGAAATATTCCTGAATATTTTCTGAGTTTAGTCACTGCAGAATAGCGCAGCCGGCACTGCAAAATGGCAGGGCCGGCGTCAAAACCCAAGCATTCATAATCCCCATCAATACCCATCATAAATGTATGTGTCGGCGTGCTTCACCGAGTTAGCACAGTGATTACGGTGTTTGGCTACTCACCCTAATGTTGCGCGTATGATACTGGCCATGGTAAACGCATTTGTATGGAGGCCAAATGATTGATGCCCTTTACTGTGCGATGTCAATGCTAGTTAAAGGGACACTGAAGGCTAACAACAATTCATTAATTGAAACTATACCCGCACATCTAGCGTTTCACTAATGAAATCAAACCTTGGACTAATTGATTTGCAAATTCGAAGAAAAATTTCTCCTCTATGCCTTTTTCACAGAATCCTTTACCAAAATAATTCACTTAAACAGGAACTCATCTCGCAACCTTCATACATATCGTCACGGCTTGATCATCAGTATAAAGCTTTTATTCCTTTCTGCAGTACTAACGTTTTTTCAGACTCCTTTCTGCCAAAGACCAGTGCCGAGTGGAACCACCTTCACCCCTCCATCGCCTCCATTGAGGACGTGTCATCCTTCAAGACTGCACTAACCGATCATATCTTAAGCCTCTAATAACTGAATATTGTTTGAACATGTATTCTAATTATTTGGTTGTATTATTGTGCTCTGTTATTGCTGCATTTTTGTTATATTACCCACCCCCTCTGTAACGCCTTTATGGACCCTGAGGGTAATGTAAATAAATAATTAAATAAATTTACGTGAAGAGTGAAAGCTCAATGTATTACGTCTAAAATGATAATATTATTAACAGCAGTGCTCTACTTACGGAGAAAATATAAGCGTAAATGACGTCATAGTTATCGCTTGCAATTATTCATTAGTAATCGAACTAGGTGCACTAAATGAAGAAGCTTCCGCGCATCAAGAGACGTAATAAAGTGCTGCTTGTTCGTTTCCGTTTGATTGACGGAAGCACGAACCGCCGGACGTTACTATGGGGAATGATGTGAGTTGTTCATAAGTTCAATTTTCGCCTGGTTAAACCAAGCAGGTCGTGCCATCTAGTGGAGCCCAGTTTAAGCAAGCACGTCCGCCATCTCGCGGGCCATGGTAGGGAATCGCTCAACGACCGTTGTTGTTGCTGTGTCTCCCAGTACTTTCACTCTGCTGCTACTTGTTTCGGCGTCCACACACTAAAGCCGAACAACGTTGTGCACGGCATCGGTGACGTGAAAGATTCCGCTCTTAGGCAGGCAATTTGAAAAGCGCTAATGCAATGCGGACATTATAACGGTATTTCATTTCAAAATAAGCACTTCCTTGGCACAAAAGTAGCACTACGAGGTGTCTGGACCGCTATTTTAGGATTCAATATTTACTTAATATTTGCCTTTATTGTCCCTTTAAACGACGCTAGGTAGTTGGAATTTCCAGCGCCCTCATTTACGGCGGGCTTCAGAATCATATTGTTGTTTTGGTATGCGAAGTGCTATATATTGAACATATCTTAGGGTCATCTGACTGTCAATCATTAAAAAATAAACCTTGTCCTGAGTGGCATTTAGTCCTATGTAAATACACACACTACTGTTTACAATTATCCACTGCTGCACAGCGCCATCATAAAAAAAAACAATCACTGCTAGAGCACATCTTTTTTTTAAACAATACTGTCACTGTCACAAACCTCCCAACTTCTCCTTGTTTTTGTGATCAATTCAGATGCTACTTTGTTTAAAATCAAAGCAATATTTCAAGTCCTATATATATTGGACCTGCTGTAAAATGTGTGGGGCTCGCAAAAATTAAAAATGACGTGTTTTTTTTTTCATTATTATTGAGAATGTAGTAAATACAGTGGTACTTGGACTACAATGCTCGACTGCACCAAAAGTCATGGGTTTGCTCACCACTCTTTGCGGTCGCATTCTGATGCAATTGAACTGCTAGAATCTGAGTACTATGCCATGTCAGTTCACGATAAACCCCACACGGTCGAAATTTCCTGAGTCCTCCGTTACGATGTTCCTTATAATCTTATTGCTGTTCTTGGCACGTAAAACTCCACATAATAATAACTATTTTCGACACCCCGAGAAGACTTGTTCTATTGTGGTACGTTCAATACGCAAAGTTTTAGGTTGCTCTGTTCGATGCGAAGGGTGTTATGCACGCATACTCGGAGAAGTAATGGCGTGACCCACGGCTAGGTTTAGAAAAAAAAAACGTGAAACACATGCTGCGACGTGAATTCGCATATAGAGGAACGCAACAAGGACGGATGGCCCACTCAGGTCCGCAACAGAAAGCCAGCTGCGTTGTAAGAACAGCTAAAGCAGGGCGCGAATCAATGCCGCGTCGCTCCAAGAGCACATCCTTCCGAAAGCGTAAATGCGAGTGGACGTGTCGGATCTCTGTTGACAGTCGGCGTGCTGTGGCGATATTGATGTTTCAAAACGCATTATGCCTCCCCAAAGAAAGTACCCTCTGAGTGTTTCCCCCAAAATGCACCGTTTATCCCCACAGTATCTCTTTTATATACTTTTCCCGCTGCTGTGTCCGATGGCGTCCATGCATGGCCACGCATTTACCAACAGCCGCTCGAATGTTTTAGATTGCCATAACACTAAACGCATATCTGTTTGTATAGGTGCCAGAAGAAAAGTTTTACTATATGCGTGTCAAAATGGGCTGCTGACGAAATCTCAGCCTAGAACTCTCGCGTCACTTTCCTGCGTGCTCTTGATGTTTATCTTTTTTTTTCGTCTATGTCCTACCAGTTCTTAGAAGCCAGCCGCTCACTTCTTGCGTTTTCGCTAAATTAGATTTTCGGTTTCCCTTTCACAAAAAGCAAACAAACTTATATGTGCATATACACAAAGCAGTGTTTTGTCCTGTACAGGGCGTATGCTACAAAGCTTCTATGCCTTGCGCCATTGACACTGTCTTCGCTCAGTCTGCCTTCAGATCTCGATTCCTCGTACACCCTCTCCTCCTTTCAGAATAGTCCTCCTCGGCGTATCGATTGTGAAGCAGCAACGTCTCCGCTCAAAAGAATGCATTTGTCTTCGGATGACGCCACTGAGAGGCGGCATCCCTCGCAGCGCTGTCTGAATGGCTGAGACCATCGAAGTGCTTCCGTGTATGGACAGGGACCATTTCGGATCGCTGAGTGCCATAGGCGGTTGTCTTCGACTCCGGCGTCCATTTCCTATCAGTTTTGCACTGTTTGTTTCTTACTACGGGCGGTTTTTGTGTTTAGGATGCGGCCGCTTCCGTAAACCTCTCAGTGGCTTTGTTACAGGTGCCATAGTTGGTTCTGTGGCACGCTTGAGATTGACTCAGATGGCGATTTGGTATTGACAAGCGCCTCGAAAATGGATGCAAAGATGACAAAGGTGGCCGGCGTTGCCCATTCCTTATTCTCCCCCGTTTTCAGTCGTGTGATTTTTCACCGAGTGCTGTGTAATCTTATTCGACGCATCTCAACATAAAGAGTCGGGAGTTTTGGTGTTTCTCGTGTTCCTCTTTTTTGAACTCCAGCAGTATTTCTACCGCGTAAAACTACTCACGTGCAGCTTTCGATATGTGAATTTTAAATTTTAAATGCTGTCCCACTGCGACTCTTTTTGTGGAGATATAGTGCGACCCTATAAGATGATTTCGGCTCTCGCCATCCGTGCTGTCACATCGCTGAATGTCTGCGGGGAATACGACTACATGTCTCCTCATGAAAGACTGCAAGTTTTGTTTTTATCGCTTTATTTGACATTTTATTGCCGCTTCTAGATGCAGCATTAGAGCACATATTGATACTTACATTAAGTTTGTTAGAAACACAGCGCTAAAATCGATGCTGTGAGATCACATGAATAGATATACCAGATTCCATGTGCGCCGTAGTGTAAGAATGAAAAGTGGTTCAAAACATTTACACGCGAAATTATTTCAGCGTATTTTTTCCACTCTTTCAGCTCCGATTATACGTAAGTATAGGAACAAAAAATAACATTATGTCAAGTTAACAGAGAAGGTGGCAGTTCATTCAGTATTCGGTGGTACCTATAAGCTAAGCAAACGAGCGTGGCACTTGCAGCCAGTATTGCGCACCTTTTCAACTTTGCTGGTTAAGCATCTTCAGAGTGCTTAAGGGGGTGATTTCTTACGTCATTCTCACGGCACTTGCGCCAGCCACCGTCATACGCGCGCAAACAGAAAATAAACGTACATTTTGACACAATTGTAATAATAGTAAGGCATGCGTGGTACAACCGTAGATTAACCTGCACAGATATAAACTCAAACGTCTTGACAGTTATCGTAAACGTAGAGCACCACGCATGCCAGATTGATAAGTTAGCATATCGCATGGGTATGCGCAGATAAGTTTTCGTGTCTTTTATCCCGCAGTTGTGCGCATCTTCAGTTCTTAGTAGGTGTACGTGATGTCCTGACTTTCTTTTCCTGTGCGCGTTCGCACGCTCTTTCTTTTTCAGAATGTAAGCGTACCAGCTATGTCAGTTTCGTGTTATTCTGAAGCCGTATGTTACTCCGGTACTGCAAAAAAGAAAAAGAAGATGTGGTAACACAAGCTTGGTAGTCAGTGCACCACTTGGCGCCTGTTTGCAATGCACCACTGGGCGCCTGTGCACCAATGCACCACTGGGCGCCTGTTTTACTTCATGAGCTTGTTGCGCAGGTCATGTCGGACTTTAATCCAGCGTACGGCATGACTATCCTTACTGCGCATGCGCAACAGCTGGCCCAAGCGCTGTCAGAACGCGCTCACGCGCTAGCGCGTTCGGGCCTGTGCAAAGGCGCGTTCACACTTGGCCTCGAAGAGAGCGAAACTCTCCGGAAACTGGCTCATTTCGCCGCTAAGCGACCGGAAAACCACACCGCGCGGCCGGTGCGCTAAAGTCGGTCTGAGCGCGATTTTCCCGCCACGTGAAACCGGATCCAGTGTCCGCTTCACAGCCTTGGCTGCGCTAGATCAAAACGTGACCTAACCAGCCGGCCGCAGATTCAACATGGTGGCACATGCGTCGGTGGTCGCTCGCTTCGGCTCAAATCGAAAACTGCCCGTGCAGCATGACGAAGCTTGATGTCCTCAACGAAGACGCGCTCATCGAGAGCTTGACTTGGATTACGATCGCCAAGAACTCTGGAAGTAGGCGGCGCAGCGGCAGCGAGTCGGCATGCCCCCAACGTGTCTCGCGTTTGTGTACAGCCAGATGAATGCGCCACCGCCGCTGCCGGAGCGTTCGCTCGTGTCGTTTCTGCTGGCCTATCTCCCATACAACGTTTGAAAAGGTGCGAGCTGTTTCTTTTCACCACTTTGCGTGAATAACGAGAATTCGGTGCGAACATTATTTCTCAGAAAGCAGGTGAAATCGAAATAATTGTCAAGGTATCGATGGCAGCGGCGGCGGGATGGGGCAGAATTAATGTGAACATCTTCGACGCGCGTGGTAGTGGTTTTCTGGCCGCTGTGGCGTTTTCGCTTTTCTTCAACTCTAAAGTGTAAACGCGCCCTAAGAAGTTGGGTAAGACCAACGGCGCTGAGGCCTCTTTCACTTACATTCTCTCCGCAATCGCGTGATATGCCGTCGGGAAACGAGATTCTGCAGACGCGCTATGAACCCACGTGCTTCTGCACCGCATGGCGATGAACCCGCAGTGACGTGCTCCATCAAGAGTTCGGGACGAGTAACAGAAAAATAAGTGAATTAATTGGGGTGCTCCACTTCCAAGGTCTCTTTAACATCAGGCAAGGTGCCCGTAATGAACGGGTGGAGTATTGAGTTAACGCATGCGCTGCTTCGCATGCTACTCATGTTTTTTTTTAGTAGGAGACCGTGCAATTTTTTTTATTCCGGCTACATATCATGCCTGCACAACTGAAAATTATGATCCTCGAAATGGTGGTCTATTATTGGTTATGGTGCCAGACATCTAACCTGAAGGCTAGGGAGAGTTCTGGTGGGGGCGGCCGCATTTTTGATGGAGGCCAAAGAGCTTGAGGTCCGTGTACCTAAGTTTAGCTGCTGATTGAAAGGCCTCAGGAAATAAAGTCCCCAACTACGGCGTCCTCATAGTCATATAGTGGTTTTGGGGCGTTAAACTGCAGCATAATTGAAATAATTGAAAATCTTCGAACGCGCCCCAAAAGTACTCCAGACATGAGGGACAACATGTGGGGATGATGTAGCACAAGTAGATAGATGGTCACGTGAAACTACGACACGGAGAACACAAGCGGTGATTCTAGAACCAGGTTGAAAGAGGGATGTGTAGAGATGCGAACAGATAATCAGTGCTATCCGCCGCATAAACCATAAATAAACAAAGCAATCCGCACTGCTTCTACCACTTCCTGGCATGTTGGACTCCCATCGACTGCCAATTTCATTGTTTCGTGCATGAACAGCCTTTTTAAGATAAAGCTAGAACGGGGTGTCTAAATGGTTTATTGCGATATCGTGGGAATTCACACTCGAAGAAAAAACAGTTTCGTTGAAAATTAGAAGAAAATGTCCGCTTTTTTGCTGAGTTTTTCAGGCGAAGCTTCGTTAAATAGGGTTCGTTAGTTGAGTTAGTTCGTTTATTCTGATTGATGACTTGTTATCCAAGTTAGTTCGTTTATGCTGGTTGATGACAACACTGAACTTTATGGTTATTTTTCAGGTGTGGAAATTTCTTCGTTAGAACGGGAACTTCGTAAAATTGGGTTTTGTTAGATCATGTCATAATTATACATCAGTATTTTCGGAACTGACGCATATTTCATATGGGCGGAAAGCTTGTCTTCCCACCTCAGCTCGATTCCGTATTGCACTATATCTTCAATTAGGCCACATAAATCTAGCCACAGATGGACGTGCGGAAAGAACGACTAGTGAGTATATAACGCTACGCATTAAAGGAAGTGTGATAACACGTGTTGCATGAGCCTGCTTATCTCGATCTGAGTGTTAGGTCGAAGCTGCTCGCTACGCAATATCAACCAGGTGGCTAGGAACTCAAGCGTGGTAATATAGGCTAGTCGGGTAATCTTGAAGCTTGCTTTTTTTGCAACAATCTGCCAGCTAGCTTATAAGCCTTAGAGAGCCGCGTAAGCTTTACTTTTGTTACCGAAACTGGAAAAAACGCTCTTGGCTTCTGCGTCTGGCACATTTTTTCAGGTTTCAGTTCTTGCTTACTTCACATGCCACATGCTTATCAAGTTCTGAAGAGATAACGTTGACAATGCCAGTTATAATCATTTCTGGGGCTTTGCGGGCTGAAATAACGATATGAACACAAGGCACGCCGTAGTGAAAAGCTGCGAACGTTTCAACGACCTGCAATTTTTTAACGTGCACGAAAACCTAAGGCCTCTCGCATTTAGCTTCCTCTAAGTGCAACAGCTGCAGCAGGGATCAAACTGGCGTCTTGCGATTCAGCTGCTCATCGTAAGCACTGCACTACAGCAGTGGCTACCAGCAACACGAAAGGTGAGGGAATATTTCCTGACTCTGCTGACCTTACTTCAATCTGTGTGCTAGGACAGGTTAAAATGCCACCGTATTACTATATAAACCTATTAAACTGTATAGCTGTCCAGCAAATAATCCAGTCATAGACGCAAGCTCACTACTATGCGTGCGTGCTATTAGTAGTTTTAAAGCATCTGCCAAAAAAAAAAGAAAACAAGGTGTCCGCTGAGAGACTGTTGATCAAAACGTGTCGCAACTTTGCTTTTCTGTGGAACGACTGACTGTATAATCTGTACGAGAGCGTCTTGTGCAAGAATTTTGTTTACTTCGTGCTTTTGTGACCTGTGCTACGGTGTTCGTTTCTAGGTAAGCTATTCAAGCTTTTTTTACCTCCCACGCATGTAAATGAAGAGCAAGAAAGTGAGGGCAGGGGCCACACTCTAAATGTGCGTACCACGTTAATGGAAGAATTGGCGTCAGAGAGGGGGCATGATTACGGCGCCCTGTTGCGAATGAGCTGTTAACAATAGCGCCAGCAGTATAGGCTGCAGACCTCCAGTGCTGCATGCGACGGTGC
This sequence comes from Rhipicephalus annulatus, assembly GCA_013436015.1. Lineage (NCBI taxonomy): Eukaryota > Metazoa > Arthropoda > Arachnida > Ixodida > Ixodidae > Rhipicephalus > Rhipicephalus annulatus. Next base: position 215,727 of record WOVY01001162.1, on the reverse strand, counting down.
GTCAAGGGGAGTCACTTCCATAAGCATATAAAAGCGCCCCATGATTACAGCGCACCGGTGGCGCGGTACCGTGAGCAACACGACAGCTTAATAATGACCGGTAGCAATAATGACGCGTCACAGTGCCACAGCTTGCTGCCACCGGCGTCAATGGCCGTCGCTCCTCGTTCGAGCGACCACGCACTCTGTGTCAATTTCACTCCGTGAGTTACGTGATCATTGATCAACCATAGTCACTCTGCAGCGGCATGTTAATCATCAAATAAAAAGTTATGGGCTACGTAATTGCAAGATCTTGAGAGATTCGCATATGCGCTACATGAAATTTGCAATGAAACGTTACCGGGCCGTTTTGTTGGAATTCACATACGCAGCTCTATGTTTGCGTCTTGTCTCTTGTTTTTGTCATGTAGTGCTGCTCGTTTCTATGAATAGACGTGAATATACAATCCATTTTCCTTATCCATAGCCAGTCTAACTCGTCTTATCTTACCTGTTTGACTAGCACCACGTAGGAAAAAGAATGGCGCGTCAGAAAATCGGTTGCTTGCTTTATCACGTTCGACGTCAGGGACGACCGAGGCTGTGAGGGACGCCGTAGTGGAGACCGGCAGATGATTTCAACCATTTTAAGCGGCGCTGAACTAGTTGAACTTGCACAATCAACACCTCTTCAGCATATCGCCTCCATGTTATTTCAACACGCCGCGGCTAGTATCGAACTCGCATCTTTCTGGTCAGTAGCTGAGTACCGTAACCATAGAACTAGCGTGGCGGCTGTGCTACAACTTTAACAGGTGACATAAACACTCAATTGTTAATTCAGGAGTGTTTTGTGCCATAAAACAGTCCCATTTTTACATAACGTGAAGCCACATGTAGAAATAATTGCCTCTCTTCGATCGTTCAGAATAATCCCATGTTTACGTTAGGACAAGCTGCTACAAACAGCACCAATAGAAAACAATCATAGGACTCTCGTTTAAGTCTCAAAATATTTAGTTAAACGCGACCTCCACCAAAAGTCTGTCACTATAAAGGGCGATTAGTATTCCTGCAGAGCACACTATATAGCCCAGTGTCCTTACCGCGATGCGGCACAGTGCACGTAGCAGCTTCATTTCTGGTCAACGAAAGCGGAAGCCACCTGGAGGAAAAAACTTATTTCACAGCGGAACGTGCCCAAATTAGCTTTAGATTACAGTTAATTTGAGCTGAGCGCTCCGCACTCATCGGAATGGCACATAGTGACTAGTGGTGAACTATCCGGGGAGGCTATCGGGTTGCTCGGAAAGCCTAATTGACCACAGGCACACGCATTTGTGCCAGCTGCGGAACCAAGCCTTCGCTTTCTCGAAATAAATTTATTTCGAGGCTTATTGCAAATTCACACGAATACCTATCTTACACGTACCCTGTCAGCTGTTCGTAGCTATAACACAGATATAAGAGTAAGAGATTCCGGACATTGCATGACGCCTCTTTACCATAGCCTTATGGCTTTCCCTATTTACGAACTTTTGCGTCTTAGCCCCGCCGTGGTGGTCTAGTGGCTAAGGTACTCGGCTGCTGAACCGTAAGTCGCGGGATAGAATTTCGGCTGCGGCGGCTGCATTTCCGGTGGAGGCGGAAATGTTGTAGGCCCATGTGCTCAAATTTGGGTGCACGATAAAGAACCCCAGGTGGTCAAAATCTCCGGAGCCCTTCACTACGGCGTCTCTCATAATCAAAATCGTGGTTTGGGAACGTTAAACCACACATATAAACCGAACTTTTGCGTCTTCGCCGTAATTAGTTTTCACTGTGGGTTTATCTATAGCACAGTTTCGGCGCCCACTTCCTTTTTTGTTGCTTTTTATTAATTGTGCTACAACGACCAGTCTTCTTGCGTAACACATTCTGAATGCTTCTACTAAATAGATACGGGTTAACACTGATCGTTAATATCTATCACATTGAAGTGATGTTAGGTTAAAATAGAACGAAAGTGAATTGATGTCTGAGTTGTCTGAAGCCGCTTTTTGAGAAAAACTTAGTACCCTCAACCACAATTATTTGCAATGCAATACAGTGTGTCATGGAAGAACCGTAATTCTGATTGTAGTTACAGTCAATATTTCACATAGCTCATTATAATGTTATTCTCAAGAACTATGTAATGATGTTACTATTGCATTAGAAGCAACTCCAGCCAGCCAATAAGAATTTTTTGTAAATTTCTTAACCATCCTTTAATTTCTTAATATGATTACAACATACTCAAGTACAGTGGTAGGGACGCAATACAAAACAAGTTTCATCTTGTTAATAAGAACTTTATATATGCTTTAAAAAGCTTCAGAAACTCTTTAAAATCAGTTACATACTCTGTTCTTAGGATATGCATTAGATAACACTACTTTGCATCAACAAACATAGTTTTTTTTTCATGCTCTTTAGTATTCCTTCTTATTTCCTACCACGTGAGGTTGTGTTCGCTAGATGGCAGCTACAGAGTTTTCCCACACAGCTACTTCCTTCTGGGACGTCCCTTTTCATTTTCATTAGCCGCTCAGGTCTGCCTCACCGTATCCATAACTGAATAGGCCTACCCAGAAATGCGAGAAAACAAGCAACACTGACGCCTGGATTGCAGTTTCTGCTTACTCTTTCGCGTCGGCTACTGTCTTCTGCAATTAGCCGCGTTCCAAGCGCAGGAGGATCCTCGGTCTTCATTTATGCTACGTTTACCCTAACTTGGCGTTGCTTTTGCGTTCTTTCTTGTGTTCTTTTGTGTTTTTTCGTTCGCTTCCAGACTCACCAGCTGCCCTAGCTGTCAGATAGTGTTTAGCTAATCTCATTCGTAGTACCGCCCTCTGTGAAACAAAAGAATGGTTAAATGTAGGAAAATACACAGAGGTTTTTAAAGACGATAGTCTTCCTTGGGGACCTTCGACGCAAAATATTTGCTCTGTCTGTCTGTTTGTCTGTCTGTCTGTATATTTGTCTGTTTGTCCACTCCTAACGGCGTCGGGTACTTGAAACGACCGACCCCTTCCACAGCACCCACCAATGTTGCTCAAGGTTCAGCGTTCATGCTTGTGCAATTGTCAACTAAAAGCAATTATTGCGCATATTTGGGGCACTATAACACACGCATATATTCTGCATGTGCGTCTTTTACTAGAAAAGGCATGCATAGGTAATTTTAAGGACTGTAACGCTTATCACGCTGCGCTGACCATGCAACGCTTGCACCGAACGCGGAGTGTTTCCAACGCTTTGCTAAGACGAGACGATGTTGGCGCCTACCGTCACCTTGCGTTCTACACCTTATCACCTCTGAGATGGGCGCGCACACCCGTCTCAGAGCCACGCGCTTTGTTTTCTAAGAAAACTGCCAGATGGTGCTCTTGTCTCATGTGTGACGTGACTTGATGCGTTCGTTAGCCTCTGCTGCACGCTCGAGGCACTCTAACGCAGCGCCTCCAGAATACCACTCATTGATTTTCTTGCGCAGAACATCAAAATAAATGCTTTGTTCACTCTCTTTCCACGCAAGACTATCGCCTTTCGACGACATTTGCAGAAACATGCAGATACGGTGCCAATTTTGTACAGAGCTGCTTACCAGGGAAGATCGCAGTTAAAATTTATAGCTTCGCATCAATGCGTGCGTTTTATGTATAACTATATTCGCCACCACATTTCTAAGACTTCTTCGCGCATGCGCTTATGCGTGCTCGCGTCAGGCAAGATGTACAAAGGTAGAGCACTGAAACACAAGTGGCGGTTTCGTTCAAAAGAGTAACAAATTGGGAACAACAGAGAAGAAAGCCATGAACGTCTTTAATAATAAAAGTTTGTAAAATAAACACTTCTGCAAAGCTTGAACGTTTCTTGCGTTTTGTTTGAAAACTGCTGTTCACGAGTGGGCATCGTTTGACTTCCGAACATTGCCTTTGCAAATTGAGAATTGTGCATGTTTTCATGCGTGAATATGGCATTACCTGAGTACTATTAACTTCGTGACTGAAAGGATTAAGTGAAACAATAGCAGGAGGTGGAGTCATATCTGCGCACCGACGTCTCGTTTTAATGAGGAAACACAATTAGCACACTTAATGAAAAATAATTACGTCATATCCACTGAGTGAATGATAATGAGTCGGGGCGAAGCTTTGAAGGGTTTTATCGGAAAACCGTGAATTGTCTGTCTGAGGTTTGAGGACGCCACCCGCTAAAAGACACTACAGCAAAAGCGTAGTTTGTGCGACCCCGAGTGCGCGAACGGAGATTCCGTAAGCAGTGCTAAAACGGCTGGTGATGCTTCTAACTTTGTAACCACTTGTACTCGAAGAAATGTTTGAACACGAAAACTTAGAAAAATATTTTTTAAGGGCATGCCGGAGCTACACATTGCGGGAAACACTGTAACTGAATATTTTTCAAATATCAATACCACGGAAGTGTGCAGCATTTTTTTATGAAATCATTTATATTATGCTCGATCTCAGCTAGCTGATTCATACCGGGTTAAGTGTCACATTCAGAATTAGGTGGTAAAGGCAAGTCTTTGCTTCATTTGATGCTGCATAAAATGTTGAAAGCGCAATATGCGCCGCAGTATACAGCTATATCCAGTGCAGCGTGGAAGCTCATGTGAAGATAAACGAAGCCGCGCAGAAAACACTCGCTGTCAAAACGCCGGAATGATTAAATTCACTGGCCTCTTGTACAGGGAACGCTTGCTGTCTCTCGCTTCAGCTTAATGCGCTTCTTTAGGAAGAAGCTCTATATTATTACCCGCCACGTTTGTCTAGTGGATACGCGTCTAGACTGCTGACCTACAGGTCGCAGGCTTGAGTCCCGACCATGGTGACCGCATTTTAGGGGCGAAGCTCCTTAGGGCGTGGGCTGTGCGTCCCCTGTATGTAGCCACCTCTAGTTTAGTTCTTGCAGTGTTCACTAGATGGCGGTACCGTCCCCTGTATGTAGCCACCTCTAGTTTAGTTCTTGCAGTGTTCACTAGATGGCGGTACCGTCTCCTGTATGTAGCCACCTCTCGTTTAGTTCTTGTAGTGTTTACTAGATCGTGGTACTTGTAGCTGATGATGAAAAGATGCAAGATGTTATAAACTAGAAAGCGGTACTTGTAGTTGATGAAAGACGCGAGATCTTATAAAATAGGAATGATGTCACATATGGCGCGTGTCATTGGTTGAAGGCAATCGTTCGATTTAGTGTGGCGACGTACGCTAGGGGGAGCGATGTAATAAAATCGAGTGGGCAAAATGTACAGAGGATCCATGGTTTACCAGGTTTACCTCCGGAGCTTCGCCCACTCATCATCATTCACTTCGTGGATATGGCGGCACTTTTTTGATGAAGGCAAAAAGAGAGTCCCATGTACACTTAGCTTAGGAAGGAATGAAAATAGGAGAAAAAGAACGGCAGGGAGGTTAACCAGCCTATAAGCAGCCAATTTGCTACCCTGCGCATGGGAGGCGGATGGGGGAGATGGAAGAGAGAGATGAGAGAGGGAAGAGAGATAAAGACAGCACATTCGGCAGCACACGCGCGCACACTCATTCATAGTAAACTTGGGTATACGGTAAAGAACACGAGGTGGTCGAAATTCCCGGAACCCACCCCTCCACGGCGTCTCTCACAACAATATGGCGGTTTTGGGACGTTAAACCCCAACAATTAGGCATAACCGCACAGATACAGAAATGAATTGGATGATTTTAAACTTCCTGATATAGCGTTGCCTGCGTTATTTCTCCTTTACCATACCATTGCTTGCAGTAGGATTACCGCAGTTGGAAACACATTATCTTCAGCGAGAATTCAGTGAATACAAATTCCCCCCACCAAAAAAAAAAACTGGGACAAGGAAGACAAACGCACATGCGGAGACTATCAAATGAAAGTTAATGAATGTCGACCTCAAGTTTCTGCAAGACAACGGTTGGCTATAGCAACGCACATGTTACCATATATACATGCAAATAAAAAAAAACATCTCCAATGCTTCCAACACTCTGCGTGTTTCCTCTTTAGGCACAACTTTGTTTGATGCATCAACGGGCTGCATTCTCAATTCTTGCAGTGCAGACAGAGATTGGACGACAACTGAGTCTTCAGCGTTGCCGTATAATCCATTCAACGATTTTCCCGACAGTTTCTTGTTTGACGGATATAGAGCTTTCCACAAGACAAGAAAATGATATATACGTTGCCCTTTCCAAAATCAACGAACCCATCGAATTTTATTACTCACTTTTCAGCGTAATGAATTACCAACTCTCATTTCTTCTAGATTTCGATGTACAGCCAGTAGGCAAATAGCGTGCGTAAATATATCGTTCGTTGCTGTCGCCCGTTATTTCTGTATATGGCCGCAAGCGGACGGCGTATATGACGAATTCGCATGCAGTGGCTCAAACACTAACGCAAAGCTTTGCGGACGCTATTATAAGGCTGCCTAGAGTATTGCCTAATGAACCAAGCAGGTTTTGCCAGCTTTTATTAAGGCAGTATTCATCGTGGACGAAGCACAGTGCAGCGTTCTTCGCGAGTTTTTGATATTGGACTCCCTCTGCAGCGCGTTACTTCTCGTTGTACGCCCTTTCTCGTATAGAATTCTTCAAAGGAATATATTAGCACAAGTTCGGTCGGAGCAGACCGAGCCAACATTTACTGAGTCAACGACAGCACTGTTTAACCACGCCATGCTTGAAAAAGACCAGGACATCCCTGCGACGCTAAGATCTCTTATGGACACCGCTTTTATGCTCTTGAAAAAGCTAAGTACTTCATTAGCCCAACAAACAACCCTGGCACTGCTGGAGGTTCTCAATCCAGTGTTTTCAGCGCTTCACTAGTCCCCACGGATCGCCACCAACCCTCTTCAAGGCCGCAATTTCCCTGTCACATGTCTGAATGCTGCAGTCATGTTGGTCAGAAAAGTTTCCGGCCTCAGTGACTGACCGACTGTACATTGTTGTGCGAGAAGTGATCTCCTTGTCTCATTTCTTTCTCTTTTTATTCCCCATCCCCCTATTTCCATGCAGGGTAGCAAAACGGACGCTTATCTAGTTAACATGCCTGCCTTTCCTCTTCTTGTTTCTTCCCCCTCAGCGCAAGTTCGCAGATGTGGCTCAGGTTTCAACTTTATTGGCGTATGGCATTTTACTGAGCCTGAGCTTGCAGTTATTTTTATGCATTATTTTGCCTTCTGTGTCATGTGCGTGCGTTCATTCGGCAGCCCTTATCTTTAGTGATTCGTTCCTTCACGGGAGCACAGTTTCCGAGATGAATAATAGCTCTTGCACTGCGCTGACATGACCGAGAATTGACGTACCGGTGTCTTGGTATAGTTATGGGCAAAGTTTTGCGAGCACGCACAACGGCATCGATCGTGCGGTCTGCGGGGCCGTTCTTGCCCCGAGGTGTTGTTCGCAGCTGCAACAGTAATGACACTCAGGCAGGCGCTAGACAGCCAAACATTGGCTGTTCTCGCGTACTGAAAAGCTCCGACTGGAACACACACAGCAGGCGCCACCTGCGTTTTATGGTCGCTTATCTTTTGTGTCAACGTCTTCATTTTGCGTCTGATAGCTGACTATAGTAGCGACATTGCTTCCCGGCAAAGAACGCTCCGATTTGCTTTTACCTTCGGTCCCAACACTCCTGTAGTAAGTTGTGTTTTTTTTGTACCAGCGTGTTCATGGCTACATACTCTCTTGCAATCCAGAAGTGTTAGTGCATCCAAGTTAGGCATATCAATAACTAAAGCTGATGGCATGTGCAGTGCTATCGTCTAACTTTGCCACAGCTGTCGCAGATGGTTATTCGCTTGCACAGTATTGGAAATGAGCACTTTCCGGCAGCATTCTCTTCTATTTAGCAAGATGCAAAAGTATTCCCGCAGGTTGTACTGAGTGTGCTGTGCGTATCATTGACCCTTCAGGCACTGCATTATCGAAACAGCTCAGAAATGTAAGAAAATTAAGAGACTGGGTCAACGCTTGTTTAATGCAACTGAGGGGTCATTCCAGCTACAGTTACGCTTACAGACAATATTAAATTGTAAGCTATCTATAGCCTTAACCGTTCCTCTCTAAATATTAGCCATGTTGCTCCTCTTTCGAATTATTATTACAAGCTGAAGGAACCATTCTCCGCACAAGGGAGACTCACAACCACGAGTAATAAATGCAGTTTGTAATAATCTATTGTGTCAACATTGTAACCACCTGAGCTTCGCTACCACATGTCGAAAGTAACCAGGAAAGTAACCAGGACATTCAGTGACATGTGCTTGAAGGCGGTGTATCTGGATTTCTATACTTTTCTGAAAGTAAATTACTGACAAGTGTTTCACTCCACCAACAGCAGTGCACACTGTTTGTAATGCTATATATTCAGGGTATAGATAACAACCATGTTAGATGCAAAGTGGCTTGTGGTCGTAGTTTGTCTATTGTCCGTCGACGTAGCCAGGCTAGTACTCGGCGCGCCCATTAGAAGGCTCTGCCGTAAAGCGCTCACTTCACACCGGCGCGTGCTTGCGTGTGAATAGGGACCGCTAGCGGCACTGCGCCGCTCTATACATTAAAGCGCTCACTCCATCTCTCACACACGGTCGCGGGATCAAATCCCGGCTGTGGCGGCTGCATTTCCGATAGAGGCGGAAATGGTGTAGGCCCGTGTACTCATATTTGGGTGCACGTTAAAGAACTCCAGGTGGTCGAAATTTCCGGAGCCCTCCACTACGGCCTCTCTCATAATCATATGGTGGTTTTGGGACGTTAAACCCCACAAATCAATAAATCAATCAATATCTCTCACACACAGCGTAGTAGTATGAATGAACACATGAGCATCAGTGCGGTGGAGACGAGGGTTCACAAAGCAGCTGTGTGTGCAACCATGAATGTTTACGGTAGAGAATAAAGAGCACCTATTTGCAGAACTTTAAGTCGACCCATAGCTGTTTCGCATTCTGCTCAGGGTTCCCTTTACGGTAGGTGTGTGCCAGTTTTCTATACGCATCTTAAAGCGTGATATAGAAACAACAATTCATTTGTTACCTTATTTTTCTCCTACGGCTTTTAAAACGTTTCGGAAAGTATGTTTTAAAAATAAGTGGCCACTTCTTTTCAGACCCGCTTTAGTTGGGGCTGAATAACATGAAAGATCATCAAATTAATAGATTTCGTAACTCCACAAATAATTGTAAGATTGCAAGTTCTAGGTTTTTAGTGCGACCTACCATCTTATCTGATCTCGAGTGGCGTAATTCGCGGAAAAGACCAGAACAACTCGATACTTTTGTTTCTGCACCCCCCGGGGATGTGAGCGAATTGAAGTACACAAACCATAAATTTCTGATTTTTTTTATTGTGTAACAGTTAGCGACACTACAGCAAAGGGCCACGGAGGGGTTTCACATTGTCGCGAAAGGGTCATACCAAGAAATCCGCCGTTAGACCATTTATGTAAATAATTGAGTTCAGAAGCCCAACTCAAAAGATTCCTTTTTTCCTCCCGATGCTGTTATGCTAACCCCATTGTATTAAGTGTGCTGAGCTCGAAGAAGTTTTTTCTGAGAAAATTGGCTGGGGGAAGTGGAGATAGAACAGTCTGTTCAGTGTCCTACTGAAAAAAGAAAAAACAAGGACAAATACAAACAACGATTGTTTGCATTGGCAGAAACGGCTAATTTGGTTCAGTGGATCAAATCTGTTTGGACTGAATGAATGAGCGAGTTACAATTTTCTTAGGATATCTTAAAGAATTTTCATGGAAATAGGCAGACGAATGTTCCCGAAATTGCAGTTTCACAGGTTTATTGTGTTCTATTAGAGATTGGTTCCTTTCGCGATGTCAACTCCTGCCTTAGCGCTCTCAAATTAACTTTCGGAGACAAAAGAAGCAACTGTGACTTCTCATATCAAAATGCAAAGAGCTTCGATGAATAACTAAACTGAGGCATTTAAGAGTTTTGTCTCGTTTTTATATATGTTTCGAGTTCATTACGTAGGAAAAAGGAAGATTTAATAAAGGCATACACTATTACCCTTGCATCAAGTCTTCTCAAACGCCAAGTTTGGAGGCTCAAAACAATGTCATTTCCGTAACAAAGGGCGAAAGAAGTTCTATCTGCTTGGATGTACTCATTATGTGTAAATATTATGCAGAAGCAATTTCGCTTAAACTATCAGGGGTGTCATTACACCAGAAATTCTATTTAAAGACGCTGTGGTAAGACGACGTCATAACATGAGTATGCGCGTGTGAATTTAGGTTATGAAGCAATAGTCAGTGGAATATCCCCCTAATGTATTAGCCCTAAACAGAGTTGAAAGTATTAAAAAATGAATGAATGAAAAAGACCAACAAACAGCTGCAAATTCATCCATCAATGATCTTGTCTTTCATATTGTGTATATGCCGATGACCCAGCCACTGTGGATGCCTTAATTGTTAACCATACCCAGAGACTGTTCAACAACTTTATCGATACTATCATAATCTGGCTTTTACTGATCAAATCTAACAGACACGGGGGAGAATTTGTTGAGTGCATCCTAATTTTGAGTTGCACAAGCGATTCTGATGACTTTCTTAACGCTGTGGAGCACCCAGGGATCGTGTATGTTAGTGGCACTGTAGCGGATACCGGCTTGTAGTAGGAGGGCTCTTTCCGGCAGCAACTTTATTCACAGCGTTCACATCTTGTTTTAAACATAGTTCAGACAATTATTGCTTACTCTATAAACATTTTCTCAAAACTTTTAAAAGTTGCCAAATAAAATCACAGGCAATAAAGAACTCGACATTAGTAAACAAGATATGGCTCTTATGTTCAATTGAAATATGATAAGAATCAGACGAAGTCCTAATTGCATGGTTCGTTCAGGAGTGGGTATCTCTAATAAGAATTTCGTTGACGTATCGATATATCATCAGAATGCGATGTGGGAACAGAACTTATCTAAGAGTTTTTTCTAAGGTCTGCAGGCGTTCGCCTTGGAAGGTAGAGTTGATGGGGATAATGACCTGAGCTAGAAGTCGAAAAACTTTTGCTGCGTTGGCAGTAGCGTGCGTGCGCAAAAATGCTGACTAGCTTACGAAAAGATAGTGGTGGTAGTAAAAATAGCTAACCCTCCTGAAAAAAAATCATGTGCAAAGAAATAAGGCCACAACTAACCATTTCGCTGTATCACCAGTGTCAACAAAAATATGGCGTCAGCAAATTGCTGCTTTCGTGCAGGCCTGTTAATAGGACTTCTCAGATAGCTGGTGGAGTGTTGGATGGGGCACGGGTCCTGCCGAAGAAACGGTTCCACAACGTTTATAACAAGCCCTCCGAGCTGTCCAAAGTTCATGATAAGAACAAACAAGTTAATGTATTAGAATTTGGTGCTTGAATCTCCGCCAACACAGTACTTCCAGCTTATGTTCGCCCATTCATACACTGAGACAGAGTTGTATGCTTTCCACAGCGTCGATGTGATATCTTGTTTTGATTACGGTGAGGTCACATCGCTGCTAGTTAGCCTGTTGAGAATTGTGATTGCTATATTGCCAATTTAATCGCTTCACACAGGGCGACTTACATGTGTTCTCCGGTAACTTAGTGACTATGAGGTTGCTTTGTTGAATTTGAGGAGAATAGTTTGCATTTCAATGAAGCCAAAATCTCAAAGTGCTCGTGAAATTAAATATTTGAATATGTTGAAAGACAACCCTCGTTGTCAAGCATCCAAAGTCCCACAAGGAGGCACCTCTCCTAATAAAATCATAAAACTTTCGTCATAAAACTACCCACCACTTCTTTTTAAGGTAAATACTCACATGACCTATTTTGTTCCACGTCGAGTATGCTGATTAGATTAGCACAACTTTGTTCAGACATGATATGTGGAATAAGAAAAGTCTCTATGTAAGTTTAGTGCGTGTGTATACGTATGGTGCCAAATTAAAAACGTCATCGTAAGTAGACAACTCAAGGACTAATGTGAACGCAGGGTTCAACAAATTAATCACTTCACATAACAAAGCTGAGTTACCAATTCACTTTAAAATGAACCTGCTCGATCTATCATAAAAAGAGCGCAAATATTGTAAATGAAAGAGCACAAATTAGCTCAAGGTCTTAAGGTAAAAAAAGTTATGCCAGGTACGCCGTGGCTATCTTTTGTTTTTAATTTTTGTATGCATGCGCTATACCAAGACTTATATATACTTCAGGTAACAAGTCATGTCTACGTATTGCAAAGTTCTTGAGTAAGAGTGAAAAGCATGATTTTTTTATTAGAAAAAATCTTATTTACTGTAGCAATGTCTCAATCCACGAGTGCAATAAACACGGCTGACAAACCGTTCTTGTATTGCCGCCGGGTGAATCACATTGAATAACGCCCCGTGTTGACGTAGCCCCTTCAGTACACATCGCCCTTAGCTCCTCCTGTTGCCATTCGCTGACAAGATTGTGGGTGCGTATTTCACACGACCGACGTGAAAATATCGGATTTCCACGACGTTGGCCTGTGGTTTCTCCCACTGACGCATTCTTTCCCTGTTTACGCACACGCATCTCTCGCATCTATCATATGAACTTCTGGGAAGAAGCACGACACCACAGCATAAAAACGGGTCACTATATCCACATCAATACAGAGATACACGAGCGTCGCGCAAGCAACATCGCGCTCGTCTCTGTGGGTTTGACGCTGTGATTGAATTCTGTCAGAGATCGGTGACTTGAGGGCTTTCGAGGAGCTGTCAGTGCATACGGAAGAGCTACAGCTCCTCCGTATAAGGATTTGCAACCCAGCTATTCATATACGTGTTCATGGTGGCGTAGCTTGGGTACCCTTGATACGCACAGTACATAGTTAACTAGCATGATGCCTGGTGCGTTTTATTTTTTGCCACCGGAGATTACTTTCCACACCAAACTGACAAACCGAGCTGGAAAAGTGAAGGCCGAAGCCATGGCACCGCATTATCGTAGCACTTGAACTACATTCGTAGGATGACACAAATTAACGCCTCCTGCCATGCGGGCTGATTGTCCCGTTTTATTTGCTGAGCACTGCCGTATACTACTGTTTTTATTAGCAGACTTGCGTGTGACGTTGAATTTTTAAGGCCAATTTCCAAAGAACAAATGGCAAGAGTCATTGGCAGAGTGAGTGAGTGAAGCGCCGTTATTCAGGCCCCAAATGACGCCAGCAAACTCAAAATCACCTGGCTAGGCCCACTCGGGAGTAATTCCCAGAATTAAAGAAAAAGAAATGAATGCGCTGAGTTTCTTCCTTGTTACGGAAAAGCAGCTTGATGAGACTTATATAGTGTATTAGACATAAATTAATACACACATGCACGCACACGTGAAAGATGACATGACCAGCGTGAAACAAACAAGTGTAAATGATGAAATGTCATGATATAAGTTGTTCCTCATGGAATCATGAAGTTAGTACTTAATGTGTACAAAATCACTTGCGCATTTGGTGACTCTATCTCGTTGTTTTGCTAGAAACGTAATTCTCGACAAAGACTTCAATGAGAAACATGTACAGGCACCTACGAATAAACCTTCCTCCAAACACATGGCACAACACCTGCATATAGTCGCCTTCTATTCTGCTACCTTGCGCGTTTTCATAAGCTTCTCCCTTGAGAACATTTGCCAGGAGAGAAGTCTGAGCAACTTCGAGTCTTTATGCAGTCAGCGTCATAGTCGACATGTTTTAGCGTCTCAACGAGAGTCGACGGAGAGCCGCGCATCCGTAAATACTGCATGAAGCGGGCGTGGGTGCCGCACGTTTACTCGCTGGATAGATGAATGATGCAGGCCAGCGAATGCCTTCGTATATAGGGCTGCACACACACTATCGCGCGACTACTGCGACGTTGCACCTCTTGAAGTAAATATGGCTGGGAACAGCCGACATCTGTTGTCCCGCTTATACAAAGGACACGTGCAAACTATCATTGTCGTCCTATAATCATATTGTTGCTCCGGGAATAAACGACACGAGTATCAGCAGACAGAGCTTCCCTGAGGGTGCAGCACACACGTTTACGCTACAAGTGCATAAAAAAACAATAAAAGGGAAGCGGTTCGTATGCGCTGCAACATTGATAAATTGGTGAGTGCCGCGATTGTTGGTGAAATATTTATAAATGTTACAGCGAGCAACTAACCTTGCAGGAACTACATATAGTAGGGGGAAATAAGGAGTGCGCATTGCCAGCGATTATGCGACACTATATATATACTTACGGCAGTCTGATCTGGTTTTATACAAAAACAGCGTACTTAGCTTGATAAAGACCGCGTTATTCTTCATTATGAGGTAGGCTTGCCTAATTATGAGTCATACACAGGAAGTTTGCATTGGTGAGCGTTCTCTGTACAGTCGCACCTCTAATCTCATTTAGTAAGTGGAAAGGCTGAACAACAATGCCTCCGCGGTGGCCAACATAACAACAATGCGCCAACCACAAGATTACGGTTACCGGCGCTTATTTCCTCGTAAAAGCTTGAAGATTAATATGCTGCAATATGATACATATTGTTTAAATGTATCAAACGCACACTCACGCGCGCGCACGCACGCTCACGCCCATAGATAGCGCTAACAACGTGCGATATTTCAAAATGCGGTGCATGCCCATTGGTTCATGAAGGGGGTGCGTGCCCCGCATCGTCAGAAACTTCTCTGCCCATGCAAAGAAGTTTCCATATGCCATATGGAGCTATGACCGTGGTGCCATATGGAGCTATGACCTTTCGCGCTTTTCGTTTTCACCCTGTAAATCAACTGATACCAACTCGGCTTTCAGCTTCCATAATATGTTCTTCCGGATTTTTAGGCACTAAAAATCACGTTTTAGGTACCAAAAATAAGCACGCAAAACACAGTTTTAGCTTAGAATGCTCCCTGCATCTGACTTCAATGGCCTCATTTGTAATCGAAAGCGGCCAGTTTCAGGGAGCAGAATACATGAAAAATATGACGGGCTCAACAGTGTGCGCTTGCAAAAAAAAAAAAAAACTGTGGCAATGACTAATAAAATCACACAATTTTTTATCTTGCTGGCAATTCAAGCTGAGATACAGTTGAATAAATTGACAAGCGAAATCACAATCACGGAAGAGCTTTAGAACAATTTCATGCCCACAGGAGGAGAAGTAGCAGGCGAAATGCGGTGCGCGCCGTCCTAATACGATTTCATGGGCATGTGCCGCATCTATAAATATCGCCGCCAGATAGCGCCGCGTGGCTCACGAGCTACGAGCTCGCGTGTTCTCTCTAACAATGGTCTGTAGTGTACAGTACGGCCCACTGTTATAGGGAATACGTGAGCTCATAGCCGGCGGGCCGCGTGGCGCTAACTGGCGGCGAAAATTGTAAATGCAGTGCATGCGCGAAGAATCGTAGTGGCAGCGCGCGCCTAGTCTCGTGTGCTACTCTTCGCCGGTGCGGATTAAATCGTTGGAAAGCGCTCCGTATCTAGCCATCAATCAACGTGTGGCTCGTCGGATTTCCAGCAACCACAAAAAAATTGCAGCATATTCATGGAGGGAATGTGAATGAGTGGGTCGAAGCGTCCGTACATTTGTCCATCCGTCAAGACGGACGGACGGACGCAAGGGCGAACTAAGCATGGATACATGGATGCACGAACGCATGGACAGAGGGAGGCACGAATGGACTCATGGACAAAAACACGGATGGATGAAAGCGTGGACGGATTGACGGCTGGACACATGGACGGTTGGACACACGGACGCTTCGCCTCCCTCACTCCGCTGATACGCAGTGAAAACCACTACCGCCATTCAGTTATATTATTCCCAAGGATGAATGTATGGACGTATCCGGCTGTGCCCTTTAGATCGGGTGGTGGCTCACGCCACCTCGCCATAAAGTTAAGTACTATCACTGTGTGTTTAAGGATTGAATTTCACTCGCGCTTCGATTGCAGCAATCAATCAGTTAGCTTCCTCCTGATTATTTCTACCCGTTTAAGGTCTATTTTGCCTTCACTGTCCCTAAACTGCGATGCTTTGAAAAATTCGGTGCCATTATCTTCGACTATAGGGTGGAGCCCTTTACAGAACATATTCGATTATTCAGCCATTTCCTCCTCCTCTCCACACGCACTAAATGCCGTGTCTGCGACTTCGTATTTTGCTCAGTACATCTGGGTCCGAAAAACTCCCGTTCTAGCCTCGA
Source organism: Rhipicephalus annulatus (assembly GCA_013436015.1). NCBI lineage: Eukaryota > Metazoa > Arthropoda > Arachnida > Ixodida > Ixodidae > Rhipicephalus > Rhipicephalus annulatus. The sequence continues at coordinate 199,477 of WOVY01001162.1, read as the reverse complement.
AGAGCAGAGAACTACCCTGAGAATTATCGTAGATCTTTTCCTTTGCAATTTCCTGCTTGAAAGGACATATACACACGACGCCATCTTTTGAGCAAGACATACACTAAAGGTGGCTACATTTGATGAGGGAACGACCCACAACCTAAGAAGCTTCATCCCTAAAAAAATGGATGATTTTATTTATTGCTGCAGTGTTTCGCAAGCTTGTCATGTGAAGCCCATCATATTTATTACGTGATGGTCAATTGAACTGGTCGCTTTTGATAACAGATAAGGCCATTGAAGTCTAATAAAGCGTGAATTCTAGGCTAGGATTTGCAATCATAAAAGATCGGCTCAAAGCAGCGTAAAAACGCAGTTAGGATCTATTGATTTACAGTGCAAAACTAATTACCGCATGTCCATGAAGTGAATCATGATTAAGGAGCTTGCTCCGAAGGTTGAATCCGGTTAACCATGAATCCTTTGTGCATATGCTCAATCATTGTAATATGAAGACGTGACACGAGGGTTGTTGAGGTGTGTTTGTATACACCGGTTATATACACAATGCTTATGATTTACATACAAATGTACTATATACAGCTATTTAGGTACTGATACAGTAGATATACTTTCTTCAAAGGATTATTTACGGATCACATAAGTTCGAAAGAGAGTTTTTCTTTTAATATAATGGCTTTGTGTGTGAATTATAGGATGTATTGTAAAGTTCGAGAAGGGTCCTGACGGCAAGCCCGCGCTGCAGCCTCATTGCGAGCCCTTCGCGCCACCACAATGGATCCTGCCTTGTTCATAGTTGGTAGCTGTATCGACGCGCACTGAGTGATGTCCAGCGAAAGAGAAAGGAAGCACGCCGAGAGCGAGCGCTATATATAGGCGCGGCCACCTAACCGTCTCCTACCTAACTAGAGCACGCGCCGAGAGGGGAGCGAGTGCCATCTGATAGTTGGCAGCGGTATTGTTTGCACATTGAGTGATGTCCGGCGAAACAGAAAGGAAGCGCACCGAGAGCAAGTGCTATATATATAAGCGCGGCCACCTACCGGTCTCCTTCCAAACTAGAGCACGCTCCGAAAATGGAGCGACGGCGCGCCATCTACTGAGCACTCTTGAAACGAAGAGTGCAGCTGCGCCTCTAGCGGGAGCAATGAGCACTAGCGCACACACCGGTGCAATGACGAGAGACAACCCCCCACCAAAAGGAGCAAGCTCCTAAAACGAAAAGCGCCAAGAGTCAGAGCTCGCTAGCGAACGCTGAGTGCATAGGATTTAAGTAGCAGACGACGCGGGGCACACACCGCATTGAAGAACCTATGACATTTGCCGCATTTCAGAATCTCGCTTGCAGTTAGCGCTCTGCGGACTGGTGTCCCCGCACTCACGTGTTCCATATAACAGTGGACCGTACTGTGCAAGGATTACCCGCAGAACACAGATTACGGTGGTTCTGCGATGGCGCACGTGTTGTTTGAGGCCACGAACACGGTAACCGTTGCGTGACTTATCGCTGTCATGAACTACTTCGAAGGAAGGGTTTCCTGCACGCGCAATGTTAAGGAAGACTGACAGCATGTGCGTGACGTGGGCATGTCACGTGGTATCCCTTTGTATATTTCCCGGGAACATTTAGTAACAGGAAAAAAAAACCTGTTTCTGCATAGATAGGAATTTAGAAACTGCCTAATTTGGTGATTTACACACTGATCTACAGCTTTTTCACGAAAATGTTTCATTCAGCAACGTGGCTACAAAACTTATGCAATCGTGCTGAACTAAGGAATTGGGCAGTAAACCAAAATATGACTTACGCCATGCAATAATCAGCAATATACATGCATGGTCGTGGCGTCAGAGCGCATTGGTATATTTTAACGCTAGGTAGAGGCAGCTGCAGCGCCTTGTGTATATAAACATCGCGTGGAATGCATCCGTGCAATGAAACAGGCCACCACGGTGAGGATATTAGTGAATCTGCAATCAACAACGCTGTATCTATAAGCAACATCGAAAAATCGTCGGTTACGATGTGGCATATACAGTTAGCGCCATGCAGTAAAGCAAAGTCTTGCATATGGTGCGCTCGAATGGGTGGCAGTACCAAGGACAACGGAGCGAGGATACATTTCGTATAATTTACGACAGGGCCTATTCTCTAGGAACGTCTCGAGTTCTGTGAAAGAAAATTTTGGTCCCAAAGTAGACTCTCCACTGAACTGGATGTACGATGGGATCTGACTTTCACTGTACAATAAATATATTAGCACTTCTTAAATTAGTGCCGTTACAACGTGAATCGCAAAGACGGAAGTAGAAGCACGGATGAGTTTCGCGTTGCCTTCTTCGAGTTAGCCTCGAAGAGCACATTTACCGGGAATGCACTCGTTTAGGGCTGCAAACTCGGCTCGCCTACAGCCCGGAATGTGCTCGGCCGTGCACGTTCTACGAGCAGCCATCGTCTACCGGGCTACATGCTGCGAACGCCTGAGGGCGGCGTAGTTTCATTACTCCAAACGCGTCGTTAATAGGGAGCACGCGGTTTAATTAGGTGACTTTTGTTGGCCCCCGGAGGCCATCGGAGGCCGCAATATCTCGGGGTACTGCGCGGTTAAGCAGTGGCTATGTGCCTTATCTCTTCCCGTGGTATGAGACACGATCTTTTGAATAAAAGACGAGGGCTCCCATGCGTGCGCTTTGCACGCGGCCGGCAATTCGATGACTATCTCATACTACAAGCATATCGTGGTAGCTTGCTGCTGTCTAAAAGATACACTTAACAATTGCTTAATAATCTTGTCATAATAAATAACGGTGGTCAATGAATGGCCTACTTATACAGTAGACATTTTTTCCGCCTCTGAGTTTCAGTGCTTCTAATTTTTTACATTTTGCGACTTACTCTTCCCACGGTGGTGCGTATAGCGAACTGGATGCCAAAATTGCGACATTGCCTTTCGCCTTATATTCCTCTCTATCTTGCTGCACACACGCACGCGCGCACGCAAACACATGTGTGTGTGATCGCCATAAGCTGCACTTACAAAAAACACCTTTGAAGGCAAACGCTCGCTGTGTGCGATCATGTTTCCATGGAATACGTGTTATATACAAGACAGTAACAGCAATTGTTTTTAAATATCTCTTTTGTTCTTGCTTTATCTAAACCAAAGTATACGGGCACGAATAAAAAAAACGAAGTTCACGTTGCTGAAACCCTGTAGAAGGAAGCAAACGTGGCCATGCAGAGCAGAGCTAACCCTCAAACGATCCGTCTAGCATGGTGTACATCATTAATAACGGGACATGTCGCAACGTCGCAATAGCAACACCTGAAGCAGTCATTACACAGGCGGCGCTCATGCCCCTACAAAATGATAAAGAGCGTCCTCAAGATATGGCAACAAAATCAGAAACAGTATAAAGAACACGTTGCATTTCGAGGAGTGTTGTTTTACTCAAGTCGTTCGACAAATGACCTTTGTCGCGGAAGTAATCACGTGCATGTGCTATTATGTTGAACCCAGCGCAGAAACATCAGATGGGCGGTAAGCATTTCATCAAGCCTACTCGCGGCTAATATTCGGCTTAATGGTCGAGAGAACGCGTAAAAGGCAAACAAGGCTCTTGCAGCTGCTTGTGGTTACTTTTTTACTTTTGGTATTTATTTTATGTTTTTCTGATTCTTTCAGGCTTGCAAAAAGTGATTTATGTTCACAAATGTGGGCCATCTTTTACCGATACATTCTTGAAGATGTGTCTGACCACATGGGCGTCAAGCAAGGCTTACATTGCAAAATGAATAAGGAAGCAGTAAGACACTCGGAATTTTATATACCTATATGCCTCGAAGAGACTAAAAGGGGCACATCATTTTTCTCGCATTATTATATAACATTATTATAATACCAATACACGACGCTTGCGGCGAGAAGATGCTTGGTAAGAGAAAGAACGCGCGAAAAGGAAATGTGGGGTGGCACCGCCCCTTTGAATTTTCCATGCTATTCGCCGTGATGCCACGTATTTTGACTGCGCATATAGAACCCAGTTTCCAATAGGTAAAATATAATTTATGTGCCTTACAGGAGGGGGCGTAGAGGTAACATATCAGGTCTGAAAAAACTTCGTTCATCTGTTGGCGCCGAAATACAGCAGATACACTGTGGAAACTGTGATTTGAAGCATAGAGATCTTGGCACAAAATTAAAAGATAATGCTCTCTTGTTTACCTTACCGTCTATTCCTACACCTATTGTTGTATTAATGAAATAATAGTTCTCAAAGTTTGATTTATCAACTTAAACTGATTTATTAAGTATCTTCAGGGTCTCTTTAACCTTGGGTAAAGTATGAAAGGACACAAGCTGCTCAATGGACGCAGAAACAAAAATAGACCAATAACGTGCTTCTTCACAGTGACCTACCTTTTTTCTCCGGCTTTATAGGGGTGAATATAGGAAGAAAACAGTTCCTAGTAAGCAACATAAGCGTTCCTCGGTTACCGCTAATCTCCAAAAGTAGCATGCATGTCAGGTTGTAACATGAAAGATTCCAAATTGAATGAAAAAAAAAAAGCTAAGCACTATTCTTAGCATTCACTCTTCCTCAAAGGCATTTTTTATTCGCGTATGTGTTAAACGCGACGTTGGCTAACACTGCCAGGTATAAAGGCGACGGACGGACGGACGGACGGACGGACGGATGGACGGACAGATAAAAGCTCTCGCTCTTCCTGAAACGCGTCTTTTAATCGCGTATGTGTTAAACGCGACGTTGGCTAACACTGCCAGGTATAGAGGCGATGGAAGGAGGATGGTGCCGTAGCTCAATCGGTCAGGCGTGCTATCCGATGGTTGTAGGCTCGGTTTTTATGCCGTCGACAAGCTCTCGTTTCGTCCACTTCGATTTCTTCACGTTTGTATCATACGTGCCACACAACAGTCAGAGGACTGCAAATTCCGCCCTCTCTACAGCTTCCCTGGCCTCATCTCCTACTGCTTTCATTAGCTTGTGTCCAGCAAATGTAGCGCGCCCTTTACGCATCCCCCCTTCCTCTTTCGGTGTATTAAGACTATTATGTATTTTTGTAACCCTTTGCAGACATGTAGAGCTTGGATGAAGTGGCGACTACTATCCCGAAGTAAGTGATGTTGTTTTCGTTCCTTGGTCATGCATTAATTGAAAGCGCCTCTATTTATCATGTCTTGTCAGAACCCCTTTCGAGCGCCCTGCCTTATAATTACTTATCCCCACCCCTGCTGGGAATACAAGAGGGATTTGCGTCAAATTGTTCATCGATTTCGTTACTTTCGCGCTTATATGTACTCACGTGCGTCCACGATATCTCTAATTTAGCTCTCTTCTGCATGGTGCAACGTCGTTTAAGGTTCGGCCCATATCACCGTGCCATCCTTCATATATATGCACTGCCCCGCGCTCCCCCACATTGTCATTTCGCGAATGTATGGCTTCCGAACACAAGCCCGCCTCATATCATCCCTGATGATGCGGTGGGCTCGCATGAAATTGCAGCCCGTTTATCGCGTCCCCTGGTGAGTGGCCCAAATTAACACAAGCGCTTAATTAAAAGTTGCTGACGCGCTGTACAGTGAGTACGCACGATGTCTCTGGGCCCTATAGTTATGGAGCCATAACAGTGCGCCTGATTAAAAGGTGGTTGTCATAGGCAGAGATTGCAAGTGGTCTAATTAGTATAGGTTATGTTTTCAATACTGATGCTAGACATGAGTTAAGCCTATAGACAACGTTGAGTAATAACCGAAAATACTGATTACTGTGTTGACAAACATTTTTTTATGAATGCGTGCTTCGAGATTCATTTACTTTATTTCAATTTATTGATTATCCAGCGCCATGTTCCTGAAAGATCTGGCGTAGCTATATGATAGCAATCTCGCTGCAGTGGGTAGAATGCCCATGACATATGAAATTACCCAATGGCTATACAGATGCAGGAATCAGGCAGATACACTCATTCAGTTCTTCCACTTGATTTCGTCACCGCTGCTTTCGTCACCTTTGTCAGTTACCAAACCACTTGCATCAATCATTAGTCAATCAACCATTGGATTAGATAATTCAGTATATGTTTTGTCTTTTTGTTGTTGTTTTGTTAATTTTTTCTTATGATTTTTTCCCTTTCTATTGACTGTACTTAAACACTGCCTTAGATTGTCCACCTGTTATAATCCCTCTGTGATTGACAGTATGTATGAATAAATTAATTAATTAGTCAATCAGTCAACTTCTGTCTGCCTTATGTCTGCAATGAACGCCGAAGGGTCGACTATCGTAGTGAGAGAGTGTCACCTAAATTTTATCAAAGCAGTGCGCCAAGTACATAGCGAATATAGGGTGGCGTGAGTGGTAAATAACACTCCAATATCACGGCTCAACAGACGCCTGGAGTGGATGCTTGGTTGGTTCGCCAGCGGCATTATCGGGCCCTTAATTTTGCCTTTCTTTTTTCAAAGATGATCACTCGAAATGGCTGCTGCTGCTGCTGCTGCTAGAGAGGCAGCTAAGTGTGCCTCTGAAGCAGTTTTTTTGTTGTTGCTGTTTCTTTTATATGTCAATTTTTATTAGCCTGAGATCCAAAACGACCACATTGATCCAGTTGGCGGTCGAAAGACGTGATGTGGCTTGCGATTTTTGTGAAAAGGCTGCCTGCGACGCTTTTTTACACTGATGGACATATCAATAACGATGTCACTGTCACGAGAGATGGTATATATACATATATACATAGAAGTTGCTTACTTTATTTTATCTGTTTATGTTAGTAAATCGTATAGCTGACTTGTACTGAACGTAAAAAAAGCGTAGGCGATTTTGATTAAAAAATCCCAGCATATCCACGGACTGAATGATGATGAATGGGGCGAAGCGTCCGTCAGTGCGTTTGTTCTTGCTTCCGTCCGTCCATGCATCGATGCGTCTGTGCGTCCATCCGTTCGTCTGCTTTTTGTCTGTCCGTCTGTCTGTCCATCCGTCCGTCTACTTGTCTGTTTGTCTGTCCATCCGTCCGTCTACTTGTCTGTTTGCCTGTCCATCTGTCCGTCTTCTTGTCTGTTTGTCTGTCCGTCCGCGCGCTCGTCCATCACTCCGTCTACTTGTCTATTTGTCCATCCGTCATTCTACTTGTTTGTTGGTCCATCCGTCTTTCTACTTGTCTGTTGGTCCATCCGTCTGTCTACTTGTCTGTTGGTCCATCCGTCTGTCTACTTGTCTGTTGGTCCATCCGTCTGTCTACTTGTCTGTTTGTCCATCCGCCCGTCCATGCATCCATAAATCCATTCGTTTGCTTGTCTGTCTGTCTGTCTGTCTGTTCGTCCGTGCATTTGTCCATCCGTCTGCATACTTGTCTGTTTGTCCATCCGTCTGTCTACTTGTCTGTTTGTCCATCCATCTAGTGAACACTCCGAGAATCGCCATTTCGCATCTGTTTATAACATCAGCGTAATTCCACCAACAACTATCATCTAGAGGTGAATTATGACACGAGGTGGCTACGTACTACATACATCGGGGACGACCGACCCACGCCATCAGGAGCTTCGCCCCTAAAAGGGCTCAATTTATCAATGTTGTGTGGCACGTTCACTGTGATATGTATATGACTGGGCGTGTTCTTGTTCAAAAATGTGTCAGTGAGCGCTTGCTACCATTAGTGTGTACAATGTTGCACATAAAGCACATGGACACAAGAAGAGATGACGTAACACACAGGGCGCACCGTTATATATTTCATTCTTTCGAGGCTCTCTCCCTTCCTCCATGACGATGACGTAGCACTATGGGGGTTGTACGTGTATTTTTGTTGACGCAGGCTCTGACATTGTCTCTTCTTGTGTATGTGTCCTTCATGTGCAATGTGTTGCCCGCTATTAGGCAGTTTTAAGCGGCTAAGTTAGCGAGCGTTGCGGGCGTAGGGTTTGCGAATGGGTGCCGTATGAGTTTTCAATAGCATTTGTCCCCCACAAACGCTAACGCCTGCTCGAGTCGCTACAAAGGGGATTTGCGGGCCTTGCGTGCTGACCACCCGCCATTTCGGAGTTTCGCGAGTGGACGGCAAACGATAACGGTGGTTAGCGTTATGACACATGCGCAGTGGCAGTGACCGCAAGGAATATCGTTTACGTACGCTATTGAAAAACTCCCCGTTTGCACACCATCAGGCCTGAATAGCAACTTTAGTGAACTTGTATTTTTACTGAAGACACGCCATCAGTTTAGGAAATGGAGTAATACTATCGCTGTTCCTGACAATTATATTACCTTAAGTAAACTGATAACACAAATTTTAAAAGCTACTAAGTGACCCCAAGGTCGAAAAATTGGTATAAAATGAAATAGGTACACCTTTACTATACGTGAACATGCTGTCGCAATATTTTCGCGAATACGGGCTAAATTAAGAAAGTTACAGGTATTAGAACATCGGTTCCAGCTGTTTTCAAATTTTTGCGTGGCCACAGCACACTTCTCCCTCACATAGAGAGGAAGACATAGCCTGTCGTTGTGACTCCACCCACTTCAGCAACTTGACACGACGTCCGCAATTGACGTCATCGGCAAACTCGATCAGTCGCAACGCACTTTCGCTTGCTGCGATGCCTGGTAGTTCACTGTTCACACGGTGCCGATGATTCTCCACCGCCCAGTCGCTCGATTTGCAGCCGACAACGAAGCAACGCTTTTTCCCCGTGTTGCTCATGTTGAGGGCCAAGCACATTCGTGCAGGTGCTATGCTGAGCTGTAGTTGAGCGAGGAATGTACGCGCGACAACAGCGAGACCTAAACGGTGTCACCGCAGTGCCAAGAAACAAGGGGCAGTTTTGTAGCTGTGGGTGGAAACAGGAACTGACGTTGACTTCACTACTGTTTGTTAAGACCTGGTTTAAACCAATCGACGAGCTGCGTCAAGTCACCAATCACCGACTTCGCGTCATTGGCGTATACATAAAAGGAGGATTCGTCAGGCGTAGGAAATGAGCACCGTAATTGATTTTCAAAACAGAGGTTCTGCGCAGCGCGCAACGTTGTCATATTCAGAAAACGTGATCACTGCTGTTTATACTACAAATTGCCAAGCTTGTTTGAGGGTGGGGGGAGGTGTAACAAAAATGTTGTAGCCAGTTGACTGGCCGTTCAATGTTGGTAATGCGTTTACAATTTAGCTTTCTGCAGCATTGCACACTCTTCGGCAACATTCCTCATTTCACAACAATAAATCTCTATGAATTCTGTCTTCAACGAGTAGTGAATCTCTACTTGAACCACATTTAGCGGTTTTATAATTGTAGAAAAACAAAGTTCCGCCTTTGTGACTTGGCAGATAATTATGATAACTCACAAACCGGCCAAATTTATTCCTAGTGAACCATTGCCCACTATGTCCGCTATGAATATATATCAGCGCAGCTTTACCAAAACTGAAAAATCATTTCCGAGACGGAATGATGCCACATCTCAGTTTCGTAGTCAGAGTGCCATCGTATTCTTGCTGGGCCGTAGTCATACTGGTTCTAAGCTCGGAATAGCGATGAGGGTACTCAGAACGCGTTCGAGCCACCCAAGTTCGAAAAAAAAGGCTGGCTAGCGTTTTTTACTATTGTTCCTTCGAAACTGCCAAACTGAATGTTTGTTATACTTCTTATAGCTTGCTATATATAAGATAAACAACACGAATTTCGTAGGCCTGCCTCGCCTCCACTCTAACCACGCACACATACAAACCATACCCACATACCCACCATTCCTACCCGCATAAATCTCATGTTTTCGAGGCTCTTTCTATTCATGCCAACGTCGTAGCACTTTGTGCGGTGACAGTGTGTGGGTTCTTGCGGACGCAGGCTCTGACTTTCAGAGTGCTCTTTCACTTATGTGTACACGCATTTCTGCGGAAAAGCAAGAGATGATGCATTCAAAATAAGTACGTTTTTTAACGTTGTTTTTGAATGTTGTCGAGCTTTCTGTGAGCATTCTAGCAGGAAAGGGTACGCGGCGTTTTTGAGGAAAGATAGGACAAGATTACCGGCGGGTTCCTTTCAAGGGCAGCCGTCCGAACATCTTTTGGCTCAGTTCAAAGGCAGAATTCATAGCGACGGGGTGCTCCTAAAATCATAAATCCTTGTTTAGTTGTAGTACAAAACTATTTTTTGTGCATTATCTTTGTAGGTATATCGGGTTATAGTTAGCTTGCTTTTTTCTTGTTCACGCGTGAACTGCGATGGTATACGGTAAGCAAATTCACACACGCACGCGCTGTCGCGTGCAGTTTCTCCATTTATCGAGCGGACGAGACTTGGCGAAGACTTCAGTTCTTGCAAAATCTTTTTTTGTTCACGAAAAAAAAAGAGATTGCTACACCATAGCTAGCATGAAAATTCAGGAAAGAGAAAGGAAAAGTAATGTTATGTGTGCCCGAAAAACTTCACATCAAAATTTTTGGGGATTATTTATTTACGGTAATCAATTAATCTATATGGATACGTTTGTATATGGCCGTTGTCTGCGTGTCTTGCATAAAGTTGATGCCTTGTTCTGTGCCAGGGGATCTTGCTTGTAAATATATTAAGAAAGCCCCGATTCAACTACTTCCTTCGCACCAGTAAAATATTAAAAATAAAAAAAATAGACGTAATAAGTAAATATTGGTTATGGGGGAATAGCCGCCATCGTAGCTTAGTTGGTAGATCATCGGACGCGTTATTCGAAGGTCACAAGTTCGGCCCCTGCCTACGGCAATTTCTTTTCGTCTAGTTTCTCTTCCTTACACTTACATTACAATTACTTCTAACAACATCCCAGTATAATTTGTACCATTGGCTTTCACATAGGTTTAGAGAAATGCGTTGGGAAACTTGGACGCCAGACTTGTCATGTAAAGGTCATCGTTTCCTGCGCAAATCTTTGCTGGCAGCATAGTTTCTCATCTCTGCGGAGAAAAAAAGTACGGCCGTCAAAACAAGCAGAAAGAGAGGAAAGCGGCGATGTGTGCGGAGTGCACCCCGGCTGTGCCAGAAGGAGTTGCGTGTGGCGACAGCGTGCCGACGGGTCATTTTGCGACGAAGCACGCTCGCGAAAGCTGAATCACTGAGTGCTCAGGTGACCGGTACAGACGTTTTGTACCAGCACGTTTGGGCCTAGCAGAACTTGCTTTTGGCCTAGCTTGTTGATAGCTTAGTAAAATAATTAGAGCGCAATTCGGCACGCTCGTATACATGCATGTTCACGGGCACGACATTTTAAAAGAAGGAATTTGTTGCTCGTTCCAAACTGTTTACTGATTGCCCAAATAGCCGAAATGAAACGACATAGGATGTTCCAAAGCCTTTTCTTCGAAAAGAAATAACAATAATATACCGGTTGTTCAAAGTAAAGCGTTATGGTTTTATTCATATACGGCACCGGGAAGAACTTGCAAAGCACCTTTGTACATATTTTACGTATCCCGGGGAAAACAGTGAGACTGTAGTTATGGCTCTCAGTAGCCCAACTTATTAATTACCTTTTTAATGACTGGAGCAAGCGGGCACATTTCTTTCAAAATGTTGGATTCAGTCGCGTTTCTACACAGTTACACTTGGGAGAATGTTTTTAGCATGTCTGTGCTTCGAGATGTCCCAGCGCAAAGTTTATTTGTTGTTTGCATGACTTCAAGGTGATGAAGATAGGCGCAAAGTACCTCCCCGATGGGACGAACAGTCATAGCTAGCTATCGCCAGCCGATAGTAAGAGGGCAAATTATCATTTTTTGCCAATGCCTTCGACCCGTTGTCGTATTAAACGACGCACGCAACTTGCACGGCCCATTGAGGAGGAGCTTCGCCCCAGTGCTGATTGTCTTGCATGCGTAATCTTGGAAACCACAATTAAATTTTGCTGCGGGATATCTCTGAGCATAGACATGCTAGAGGAATTGTTCTAAGTGTAGCTGTGTTAAAATGCGACTGCCTCGAAATTTCCTTCACAAATATGCCGGCTTACAGGTGTCACTGAAAAGTTAATTATAGAACTTTAATTGATCGGATCACACAATAATATTTATTGTCTCTTTGTGCTCCACTGGATACATGAGCTATTTGAAAAGGTTGTTTTTATGTTATTCACAGTGCTGATTTTCAAGTATACCGTAAAGCTTATCTTTGAAGACCTGGTATATGGTTTTTGACAGCGCTTAAAATCTACCATAGACTCTTCCAGGAGAAACGATGATATATGAGGCTTCACTAACACATTTATGGTTACATCATCCAACAACCCAACGCGCTTACTCTAACATTAGCGTTTCACTAAGATTTTATATGCCAGTATTCACGTGAATACGCTACGGCGCATTAAGGTACCTACTGTTGTAGTGTTTAATCATTTTCATGGCACGTGGGGAGTTTCTTAAGCTCATAGTATTCACCTAACCCCGTATCAAAAGACAGATCTTAGATATAGATGTCTTAAAGGAAAGACATCGTGAATTCTGATGTCGAACAGATAATTAGCATAGAAGACCAGCCACTAAGAAGCAGCTTATTTAAAAGTAACATAAACACGATAAAATTTTGTCCCTATTTCATAACGAGTGTGAGAAAAGACAATAACAAAATAAATACGCGTATATTTGCCAGATGTCATTTTTCGTTGCTGCCTTTTATTGAGACAAGTAGGTATGAAAAAAAAACAAACCTTTTAATTAAAACATGAAATCACACATAAAACCAGAATGGGAATTTAGGCTTGCCGAAGCGTTTCATCTATTGCACTGACAAAAGTGTTACTTACCCCCTAATATCAGTATACAAAAGTGAGAGGCAGCCACATGCACGTAAAACTCAAATCACGGATAAAATATACAAGGATTTAGAGGCAAACTTACTCATTAGTCCATTCACTCAGATTGACTGAGACTCTGATCGAGTCGAGAGTCTGTGTAAGTGCGAGTGTGTAGGATTTTGTTGAATATGAGTACAGAAGAGTTACAGTTGAGAAAAATTGTAGTGAGTTAGAGTCCAAGTGAGCGGGACTGCTTGAGGAAAACTTTGAGCCACAAGGGCTAAGTATAATGAACAATGCATAAACCAGTGAAACTGCGTTACTTCTATAGGTTCACTTTATTGTTTATATGTTCAGTATTCATGAAAACGCAATGATATAAGGTTTTTACAACCATGATACGTTCGCTCCAGGAAGCAGTGACCACCCTGCGATTCCCTTGCAGAGGAGGTGAGTCCGGTCACCGGTGCCTTTGGCGATGGTCCTTAGAACACGCGTTTGGGGAATTAGCGTGTTGGGGTGTCTCGGAGAGTCGGGTATCACTTTCTCCTACGCTACACTCGTCCCACAGCACCGTCTTTCTTTCTCACATGGCACAGGAAGTGCATCATCAAGGGATTATATCAGTGGTGTATTTTCCTAGCGTTACTGCATAAAGCCGCAGATTGAGGCGTTGCGTGCCCGCTAAAGACCTCGCGTGAGCTGATGTCTCGTATAGAGAAGTTACCGCGCGAGAACCTGCGTATTCAGCTTTATGACAGCAACGCGAGGTAACGCGCCTAAGTGTGGTAGCAGAAAGTCATCTTTTATGCACTAGTACAACTTTCTTGTGTATCATCGCTTGAAAATGCTCTTCGTGAAGGAGTTGCGTTAGATGAGGTATATGCAATCGCAAGAACATCATTTACTGGTATTTAGAGCTAACTTGTGCATTATTTACCATTATATGTCTTAAATCATCATATAAAATAAGATACAACTTATGGATGTGATATATAAATATCCGTGCGGTTTCTTGCCAGAAAAAAAAACACGAAAAAAGGACGATAAGTGAACAGAAGGTTATAAGATAAGAAACAAAGTTTAGTACGTTCTCGTAAGCGAAATAACACAATGTTGGGAGCTGATGTTTAAATAATGCTAACAATGCAAGATTGCTAGATTGTAAAGACCGCAACAATCACAGAACACGCGCCTAATACAATAGTTACTACGGTGTTATAAACTTTGCAGCTCACGTCCAGAGATTTCATTACCATCAAGAAAATTCAGTTGGGCAGCTTGTATAACGCAAGTAGGCTCTCTGTTAGTTATACTTTATTTTAGGAAAGGTTTTGCGACTGGACGTTGCAGTTATCGCACGCCATCTGAGTTTATCACGAAGCGTACATAATGTTTTTTTTCATAGTTTAGAAATAATGGTCAGGCCATTGGCTGGAAAATTATCGAATGCCTCATTTCTCGTTTTATTTGGCGCCTATACTGTTATAATCACTTTTGACTATCCCAAGATAGTCTTGAATAAACGCACGTTTTCGTTGCGGATGAGATTCCATAAAAAATTATGATTATTTGTGGAAAATGATTATGCATATTTGTCTCTATGTAGTAGCCTTTTTTTCCCGGAGACCTTTCACGGCTCAACAATAGCACTTCGCATTGAGCACGAAGCCTTCCATTTTAATGGCGGCACAATCGTCTTCGATTCAACAGTATCTTTTGCATGGTCTTCCTATACATCTATCTGCAATTCAAAGTGATGGCACTGTCTTCGCCAAGGGACGCGTCCGGAACAGCCCCACTCTGGGTCAGCCGAGCGACTAATGCGCAAAAAAGGCGGCTATGATCGTCTGGGTGGTTCGTACTGAGCCAAATTTGGAGAACGGAGGGTAGAAAAGGATTAAAAATAAAGGAAAGAAGGGGGAGGGGAAAGCATCGTGGCGGGAGCTATTGATTTGGCCGGCGGTGGTATCACCTTTGAAGAATGTACGCACCACCCCCCACAGACGAAGCCTTCTTTAGCAGACACATTTCATTTTTATTTATGTATTTTTATGCTGTGCAGAGGCGCTTTTGTTTTGTATTGTACTTTTCAACACCAATATATTCTGGCATGTATTCATTCCACTATGCGGTATTTGCAGTCATCAGAAAGTCATCAGAATCTCGTAAGTTCCGACTCAAAGTCGGCATGATACGAAAAAAGAAAGATATGTTTTCTTCTTTCTTCCCACAGACCAAAGAGCCGAGTATCTATCTATTTTTCATCATTGTCTCAGCAATAACATTGGGACGACGATGCTGCGCTGCGCGCACATTTACGTCACTGGCACAAGTTTTCTACAAGTTCACCGTGTATTTGTTGGCGCTTATTGTTTTTTCCTCGATGCTACTTCATGCACGAGCATCTGCGTTGCGCTTTGGCGCCATTCGAATGTCCGTGCAAGCAACATAATCAGCGTGATGGTCGTTGAGGAGTTATATCTCATTTTCAGGGTGATATCGTTAGATGACTGAACTGGAGATATTTCTTATGTGAAAGTATTTCTCTTTTATGCATATATTTCTTTTATTTTTTGCTTGATTGCTTCGAAGTTCACTTATTGTACTTGCGCTATCTCTTTGACAGCAACCTACCTATCCACATCGCATATTAAAAAAAATATTTTTAGCAAAACCACGGTAACGTAAAGAGTAAAAAGGAAATAATTTTGCCAGCAGGCTTAAACATTATTCAACCTTAGGTTGCGAACCACTACATGTTGTAAAGACCAATTATGTTAGCTCAGTTAGATTCAATAATTCAGGAAAAAATAAATGTTCACCATTGTTTTCAGTGCTACTTCGGAAAGGCACGTTACAATAAGTTTTCATATTTCCCACCGTTTTCAACATAGCCATGATTGGTCAAGCCAAAAACTCGAAGGAACTCTAGACAGCTGATGCTCTTTCAATGCAGATGATATAACAGTATTTACAAAGACGGGCATTTTGGCAGAAGGGGACGAGCGGCTCCAACTAGCAGCTAGATAAAATAATAAAAAAATTGCAGATTGGAAAGAGGACTTCAGTGCTTAGTTGACCAGTTGGAGCTCATTTTATCCTCCAAAAGTAATAGGCAGAGAACAGACTCGAGCGTTTACTTGAAGTAAAATGAGTGTGAAATATCATTCCAGAGAGAACAACCGTTCGATTCTTATGAATGTGGCTATAGTGCAATCAGTGTCTCAACCCATTGAATATAATGAATAAACAACAGCTTGACAAACTTTACGTACGACCGTCCGAGTAGCCAACAGGCGAGCAGGACTGAAAGAGCAAGACGCATGCCGTTTGGTAAAAAGCTTAGCCGTCAGCAGATTATAATATCTACCCTAGCACCACATGAATAGAAAGATTAAGGAAGAGACGAACCAAATAAGTACGTGGCGTATAAAACAGCTCTACGACTGCTACAAAGACCTTCGGCTGAGAAGCTATTAGCGTCTGGCCTCCTCAACACAATTAGGAGCTGACTGAAGCACAACTGCCAACCCTAATTAACCTCCGGCTGCAAGCACTACCCTGCAAAGCTCCACAGGATTAGCCTCGGCGTACAAGTACAGGCCCGAAGAACGAAGAATTGGTCCTTCCTTCTCAAAGACTCTGCAATATATATCACTACCGAAGAACAGGGATCGAACTCTGGATATAGGGAGAAGAAAAGCAACTGCAGTTTACTTAGATGACAAAAACTTTCATATCTCTCCGTAGTGAATGATGACTAATAACTGAAGCTAGGTCCTAAGGTCCGTAAGTTTACGTCGAATTTTCTGAGTTGTATAAAAGACGGAAAGATGGTAGGATGGACTACGTGCGCATGCACGAATGGATGGATGGACAGAATGACGGATGGACAACGCAGATGATCATCTATTGGGCTGTCATATACTTGATTTATGTACGAATAAGGTTGGTTTTTACAAAGGTGTTCTCGCCTCTCGTTGTGCAAGTGTTAAGTTTCGGTTTCGGTTTGGTGTAGCGTGACAGACGCCGACAAGGCTAGGCCATCGGGAGCTTCGTCTCGGACAAACAACCTATAGAGAATTACAGACACTCCCCCATATCAGTCAAACGCTACGAAAACGGTGGCAATGGTCGAGTACTGAAAAGAAAACTTGCAAGCCATGCTTAAATAGCGTAAGTCTCCCCAACAGAAGTGGGAGACGTAACAATCGAGCAGGTAAGAAAGGAAGGCAGAGAGTGAATTTGCCCAACTGTCAAGAATTCGAAAGTTGCAAGTAGGGAATACGAAAGAAGTACGTACAAAGGCATACAAAATTCTAAATATTCTTTTAAGGACATCTCAACCAAATACACCCAGAACATAGTCTGGGTGGCAGGTCATATGGGCATCAGTTTGTAGACCAGACGGCTCGAGGCACCTCAAACCATTGAGCCTCCATGAAGGCTACAGCGGACTTTGAATACGCAGCAAAAATTGTCCAGTATTGCAGGGTTAATGTCGAAATGTATCCAGCAACACAGAATGATCTCGCATCAATAGAATCTACGGCGCTATGCAGACTCCGGATAAATACCCACACCAACTCACACAGGCTACCTTTATTCTACCCACAGCATACAAAAATATATATCCGCGGTGCGGGAGCACGCGAACTCTGTTTTACATCACGTGGAAGTGTACGCCACTCAGTGAAGAACACCCCAACATGGACAACATATAGGAGAAAATAGGAGGCACTGCTGTCCAGCTCATCCTATAGGAGGATCAGCTTTCACTGGTTCAAGTAGCAGATATGATAGCAAGGGCCGAAGGAGCCCTGCGTTAGGCACCCTACCATTTTCGATGATAAAATGCCATAATAAAAATTAACTGCTTTAACTAATCAATTCGGTGTTCAATATTCCGCTGAAAATTTTCTGATAAATCAACTGGTTGATTTTTGACGCTTAACTAGCCAAGCCAGGATTGAACGGCGTTATACAATGATGCGTGTTTGAAAAAGAAGGAAAGAAGGAGAGGGGGCAGGGGAAGGCAGATACAGCGTAGCCTCGCTAACCGCTTCGCGTGAAGACGACTTCCATAATGTGAAGGATCTGCTGAAAGTTTTCCTTCTTCATGGCCACCAGCAAAAATTAAGGTAAGTTTTCTGAACCTACGTACTTTTCACACGAAGCCTGCTTCACATCATAGAGCTGCTTATCGCAGTGAAAGCAGAACGCTTCTTAGTAAAGGCCACACTTGTCAGACACTCAGAACTGAGTATGCTTTGTATGCATTGCGAGTCTTAAAGAGCCTGGATTACCATATTGAGGGGATGCACATCCCTCTTTCTTGGTGCCTCTAAATAAAAGAATTTATGGTTGTTTGGATTCCAGTCGCGCAAAAGAAATGTTTGCCCACCGGCATTTCACTTTCGTGATGTTGCAATGTGCAAAGAGGATTCGAGCCTAAGCGCAACATTGTTTTTAGAAGACTCAAACGCCTGCTCTGTTATCACTAGTCGTTTTATAGTCCAGAAGTAACTTGTAGCCTTTTTTCCTTCTACTATTTTTTAAAGGCTGCACGAGCAGTATTTTGTGCACAAAACATGTTTATATTTCTGCTGTCCTGATAGAGAGGAAGATTATGCATGCTTCCTAATAAATCTTTGCTTCCTAATAAAGCATTTTTATTGAGTTCTGACGACATAAATATAAAAAAAAGCTGCGTATGTGCCCCACTGAATCAAAGCGAACTGTATGCCGTCGGAGACTCCGCACTCAGAAGGGGTGCAAGGAATTCACAAATTTGAAAGTACTTTAGAAATCACCGCGGAATGGAGAAAACGTGTCTACAGTTATATATATTTAGCTAAATAATTTAAGAACACATTTTTGAAATAAGCATTTTCTTTAAGGTATTTTTGTTTCCAACTAAGCTCTTCCCGTTATCGCAGTGTTGTCCACCAGCTTCGGCCATTGAGTATGTTCTTGATTCTGTCTTTTCTTGAGCCGGGGGCACTGAGTAGCTGGCCGAACAAAGATTTCATTGCTGATTAGCAGGCTGGCGTTGTAGAGCGCTCTAGTTGACAACTTAGACCACGGAGCACAGGGTATGCGCCCGTGGTTATTTTATTGAGCAGATGGCTTCGACACTGCGCTTGTAACCATGATATTCACTCAGTTTCTGTCGGTCCACTATAATGAATCGGCTGATGCGAGAGACTAGGTACGTAGCCTTGAATATCTTGAAGCGAATGAGCCCCATTCGCGTTGACAGAACATTGTCATTTGACAGATTGGTTGTTTTGGGGGACATTTAAAAACACTTCGTGGGACACCATTTATGGCACCCATTCCTAATTCAACGCCGCATTCGTGGTACAATAATTTCCTACTTTACACTCATTGCTTTTTGTGCGATGTACAACTAGGCACTATGTAACTAGTATGTTGTGCTCTCGCACCGTCCCAACTCGCCCCCTCAATAAGCAGTAAAATGTAGGTGAGGTACCTAAGGCCAGAACCTGCTCACAGAGGTTTTAGTATATGTTATCGGATGTGGTTACGATTGTCATTGCTATCCCGGCTGCGGCGGCTGCATTTCCGATGGAGGCGGAAATGTTGTAGGCCCGTGTGCTCAGATTTGGGTGCACGTTAAAGAACCCCAGGTGGTCTAAATTCCCGGAGCCCTCCACTACGGCGTCTCTCATAATCATAGAGTGGTTTTGGGACGTTAAACCCCAAGATATCAATCGATTGTCATTGCGAGGCTCGTAATGAAGTGTTTCTTTATTCACCTGTCCACCCTTCGTTTCTTGCACACTATTTAGGCTATAAACGCAATTGATCGATGAAGTCACACACTCGCATACAAACTCACACTAACTTATAAACATTTAAATTTATGGCTTCTAAATCGTTTCCTAGTATTGACGCTTCACGTTACGTAGTTGAAGAATGCAAGTAAAAGAAAAAAAAACCTGATGAAATGTGTGTCAGTACTTCATCAAAATTATGGGAACCAACGACGTTCTTTTCAGGTCACTGTGATGGTGGTGACTTGACTTCTGTTTCTATATTTAAAAGTGAAATTTTGTGGAAAGTCTGCAGGGCTCTAAAACGAACAGAATGAAGCGACCTAACGAAAAGAGGTCGGGGAAGCTTTGATAAATGAGTTTCATGCCGAGGGCGATTGGCACGTGTGCTTATTATACAGCACAGTCTTTCTACCGAGAACAATTTGCCTGGTTGAAGCACCCAAAATGTCCCGAGAAAGAAAAAAAGTAAGAAAGCTTTATCTTGCATTTTGTACTAATGAAAAACAAAGAAAGTAGCTTTATTTTTTTTTAAAAGTAAGTTTTAAGTATAAGTTAAGCAGTGTTACCTCACAGCAGAGGAAGACCAATAGATGAGACTCCCCGGAAAAGTGCTTCAATAAAAGCTACAATAAAGTTCGCGAAGAAAGAACAATAGATTAACCCCACGCGCCCATCGCGAGCGGCGAATAACTTAGAACGATGAGGTTTCGCACGCGTTGGAATGAAAACCTCGACGGAGGCATGGATCTGATGGCGCGAGCAAGATGGATGAAACGAGCTTTTGAGATCGCTCCAGCGGCAGTGACGCCAAGCTTCTGTCTTCACGCGCTTTCACCTTTAAGTACAATCTGCGACCCTCTGGCTGCTGCGATTTTATTATGTACCTTTCTCGCCTACGCCTTTGTTCTCGCAAGGGTGACCGCCATTGTGATGATCCATAATATCAGCCTTCGCTTTAGCTTATGCTAAATATTTTACGTTTTTCACACCTTTTAACTTTTTCAGGGTATTGTCATGGTATTCGGCTTCCCACGAATAACCAATGAAAACTGAGATATCTTCTTGCGGAGTGTAATCAGTATTTTGAGGTGACGCTATTTTAAAGTTAACAGCTCCTATGGGATGGTTCGGCTTTCCTTACAATTAAATCTTTCGATTGCTCTAAGCTAAAGGTACATTAGAGCTCTCCAAAAATAAATAAAAAGTATTGTAGTGCCGACCAAAATAGGGTAAATATAGGTACCTTAGAAAGTTATCAGTATCTGCTAGAAAATATCTCAAAGAAAAGTCATTCGTTTGGGTTTCTCGTATCAATAGTTGTTGTGAATCGCCAGGACTATCTTGTAATTAATATGCGAGATTCTTGAAGACATTTTGCTTTCAATGACATTCATTTCAATGTAGCACCATAAAATGGTTCTATGCATTGAAGGGAGAGAGAGACGATGATTATAAAAAAGGTAGGGAGGTTAACTAGACTATGTTCAGTTTGCTACGCTATGCTTGAAGAGAGGGGAATGATGAAGAAAAACAGAAAGACGACGAGAAGATACGCTTTGGGCATAACACACACACTACGCACACAGTGCAGGTTTGACAGGGGGTCACACAGTGATGTTGCAGAAAAGAGGTTTCATAATTATATACCCAAACAACAGACTATATGTTTGAATAGTTCAGAAGCCAAAATTTTGTCATATTAAGCTTGTAACATATTTTTTGTAAATATATAACCTACTAAATATATATTCGGCAGCATCTTTTACATTACACAAATGAGTTTATACGAAACAGCTGGCTTCTTGGCCGTTTCTGTGTCGATGATGCAGGAATTGAGAAACAAGAGTCGCCTTCCGACATGCGCATATCAATATATAGATGAAAACCTCGAAAAACTTTAGCAGAAGTAATATTGAGATGTTTTGCTGTAGAGCCATGCTTGTGTAGCAGTAAATGAACTCAGAGTAAACGCAGTAACTACAATGAGCTGTCGTCTCTTTCTGCAGAAGTGATCAATACACAAGCTTATGCACAACTTCTCAAAATTTCGCTCAATTCAGAGTAACTTTCCCAATGGTGCACTTAATTTGAAATAGCTATCAACTTAAGCTTAACTGGTAGTGTGCAGCGAGTGTTATTTAACTCACTCAGTTTGGTTTTAACCGTTCAATACGACTTCTCTTAACGAGTGGGGTTATTTCGCTGATACATCCGTATATCGAGCTTCCTTGGCACAGCTTCGTAAGGCCACATACTACAGAATGTTCACTAATATTTTTAGCCCATCTGTCATGTAATTTAATTGGCCAAGCGCAGAGGGCGAGGGAGCGAAAATGGCAGTGTTGGCAAGAGCCACAGTTTTACAAGTAGCAGCAAATCATTCTATTGCAGCCCTTGTTTGCTGTTCATTGAGCCAGTGCATTAGGTAGAAAAGCTCGTTGATTATTTACGCTAAACTTCGCCTTCTCGCCAACCTAACCGTTTCATGTTACTCAAGACGTGCAATAGGTTCTCACCAAAGGGTAACAGCTGGAAAAAAAGGATGGCGAGAGAGCACGGAGAACAATAGATTTAGCAGACTAGCAGCATCGTTCAGAAGTGCAGCTGATGCGAAATTTTGAATATTTAAGAAGTGTTGAAATGTTGTAGGCCCGTGTACTCAGATTTGGGTGCACGTTAAAGAACCCCAGGTGGTCGAAATTTCCGGAGCCCTCCACTACGGCGTCTCTCATAATCAAAGGTGGTTTTGGGACGTTAAACCCGACAAATCAATCTATTTAAGAAGTGTTGCTAATAAAAAGCCAATGAATCAGTGATACTCGTTGATAAGTGGTCCGGCAGACGACTTCGAACATCTGTACGCACACAAACGTCCGCCGGCTACATGGATTGGCGGGTCGTACGCCTGCGTGTCTTTTAAGGTTGCTCTGGCGATGCTGCTTTTCTAAATAAATAAAAATATCTCAGAAAGCAGCTTATTGCTGTAGGGGGTCATTTATGTAATTCATCGTGTGCAGGTTAGCCAGCAAGGAGAGGAAGAAACTATGACTATAAAGCTTTAATAAGTGGTCAGTCTTGCTTAAATGGCCAGCGCGACTGAGAGAAAGCCAAGACACCAAAAGCTAGTGAAATCGCTGCTCTTTCAACCAAATACAGAACAACTCGCCTAAGTTAAAGTTTAATTATTATCCGCGGTATTAGTCATCATGCCAAATAGTGAAGGTCCATATTTTTCCCAGCTTGCCAAATTGTAAAGTCTAAATTCCAGAGACGTGGGAAAGCAAAGGGCATAGGTAGAGAAAACAAAATAAAAATTAGTTTCGAAAGCCTGTTATTAAAAACGAAACATGAAATTTATCTTCCATTTCAGAGAATATACAGCAATGGGCGCGTTCTGCGAAGTAAGAAACTTTACAAAACCAACTCGTTCTCTTTGGCTGTTCCGGTATAGGAATTTCAAGAATAAAAAGTGGAGACAGGAGGGGGGGGGGTTGAGAGGTAACTAACAGAATTGTTCTGGGTATTGCACTACCTGGAACAACTTCAGTTTGTTGGTACAACTACGGATAACAGGATGAGACAAACGTGAAGTGGTTCTCGGGTCTTCGTAAAGAAAATGCAAGCTTACAAAGCGCACAAGGTACCCGACAGAGTTAGGGAGCAGAAACCCTCGCATTTTGGTAGAAGCCCGAAACGCCATAAAGACATGTGGCTCATTTTATTTCCAGCTGTGAGCAAGCCAGCCGAACTTTATTACGGGCTCTGATGAAGCTTTTTTTTTTTGCTTTCTGCCGGCAGTCTCTTTAACTTTGGGCACTAAACATTTCTTGGCACGCGTTGTCCTTACCTGTAGTGATTAACTGTGGAGTGTACCTCGGTCGTGTTTTCATGTGCTGTTCCTTGACGTGCGGTCTATGTTAGATGGGTGTTCTATTATTGGATCTCAGAGTGTGACAGTCCCAATTCTCGCATTCACATGCTATGGTCATCGTTACTCTATGTACAAATTATTACAGAAATGAAACTTAGAGAGCAATTGGGGATGAGCCTAAACTCTTCCCGATTGTATTTTTTCCGCGCTTGTCATTTCACCGTTTATTCAGCTTATTATTAAAGTTTTCTTTCCTGCAGTTTACAAAAGAGCAAGGTAAATGTTTCTCTAAGACGTCTGCTCTTACGCGCTTCCTCCGATGCTAAACAAACACTTGCACCAAAGCTTTTTCGAGGCGCAAAACAAAAAACACCTCTTAAAAAACTTTCCTCTTTTGTACCTTCTTGGTCGTTCACACGAACGCGGGATATAATACCACGATCTTTACAACAGCGAGGTATAAGTGTTTTCAAGGAACCCCAAACAGTGTACGTGAAAGACGTTTTACGCTCGTCAATGTTGGAGGGTGCTGCACCTAAAGGTAAACGCAGACAGCTTGGTAAGAGTTCCGAGCCGGCGCGTGGTTGCCAGATATTTCTTCAACGTTACCGTCTCTTCCTGTCTCATTTTTCGGGCTGCGTAAGACAAGCAAATAATTCAACGCACGGAAAAGCACCTTAAGTAAGAGCACAATATATGGTTCCTGATTTGTTTCCAATCTTCTGTCTGCGAGCAAGCCCTTCTGGGTTTTAGTTTTGGACTCAGCTCTCGTTAACCTCCCCACCTTTCTCCTTATTTTCACTCTCTCCCCAACGAGTCTAACTAATGATGACACCTCTGCGTAAACATCCCAAGATGACGTCGACGCGTGCCTTAATTTCATTCGCTGGAATCCTTCCACGCTGCTGTGTCACATATGAGTCCCTGAAGTTTTACTTCTGTAGCGTGCGTACACTTTCTTTTCTTCGCCCAGATTTGACATTGTTCGCTTTTGTTCGCCTCTTTTCCGTGGAAGTTGAAATAGGGCGCTGACAGCACCCTGGTTAGTTCGCGTTTGTAACGATCGCAATGCTTTCGTAGGAGTGTACACTTTGAACACGAAACTTAAGGAAAACCGCTTACACATACCTGAAAGGCACCACAGGTATATTACACCAATGGTGGGCAAATGGAACTTCAATTGGTTTACATTTAGTATGATACGGAACAAATCTACGCAATTTTTTTTAAAATAGCGTGCAAAACTGAGCAAGAACATAAACTCGTATTTGGTACTTTATGGGAAAGAAAGTGATTTACGCAGAGAACAAAATAAAGAATAATTTAGGGCCAGTAAAGAGTGCGCTTACGATTCATTTGTGTCTGCATCTTTGAAAAAATGCAAATGCATGAAATTGGGTTTCTGCACTTGAAATTCATAACGTTATCTTATGATTTGAAGTTCACGGTAAAATACGGCTTTGTATGTTTCACAACAATTTCTACTTTTTGATGTAGCATTTCGCTCATCAGGGGCGAATATTACCTTTGTAAAGCTAGAGCATGTGCATGTGGCAACGTCAGAAGATGTAATGCATAGTGCACGTTTTTTTTATCTCATACGCATAATGGGAAAGAGTGGGGCATTAAATATGGTTGGATATTGACACAACATGAAGCATGTTTCGGCATTCATCTTCAAGCATTGGCATTAATGCTACAAGCCGATTTAGTGGTCGTTTCATTGTGATCTATTGAGAACGTGTTTATGCTTATACGTAGCAGCCCGGAGCGTCAACCATGAAATCCAACACTATAAAATTCGTCAAACACCGTGGCTACTGTGCATATATACATAAAGCGCCACTTGATCTTGATTCTTTTTCAATGATGTTATATTGTTTGTGTAGCACTCAGTGCTTTCAATTTTCATGCAAAGTAGTTGCGAAGCCAGTGTTCAGTGACGTTTGCCAAGGAAGGTGAGATGTCCTAGCTCTGAAGTGATGTACACACTCAGCTATAGTGCCCTCTCGTGAGCGATGAATTATTCATCGGCTCTCGTCTTTCATTGACGAAGACGCTTCAGAAAGCCAGCAAAACATTGTAATTCGGCCTGTCGACTTTCAACGTGAAGAGCCTTCTTCTTTTCCTGAGATCTGTGGCGCTTTCTTTTTTAGTTTTTACTCTTCGCATGGATGTGTACTAGCACGACAGATTTTAAACGGTTTTGCAATTGGCGCACCACTATAAGATGCGATAAAGTGAGCATAATTCCTGTCTTAATGCTGAACTTTGTCAATGAGAAGTTCAGAAGGTTGAGATGTCTTTCTGAAAGGTGTGAAGCAGCTTAGCCTGCCCGTTGTGAAGAAATGTCTTGGTTTTCGCTGCTCTGAGAAGATTTGCTTCATTCCAATGCGCATATTACTCGTGCTCAATGTCGTTTTCTTACGTTATGTTCTTTTGTATTCGAAAAGGCGCATTTGTTGGCGCGGAATAATGCGTGTTTGAATGCAAAATGTCCTTTTTTGTTTACAAGCTTCACTATTCTACCTGTTTACGGGGAATCGAACAGTTCTATCTACACAACTATACAGTGTTTAATATTTTGCAGAGCTGTTTCTTATAGTACCATGATTCAAGCACTGCTTGTACGAATATAATTTTTTTGTCGCTATTTTCATATGCAGCAGAGCAAACTCATCCCAAATGGGTGTTACCGAGACAAACAAGACGTAATGCGTTCCTGAAAGCCGCAATAAATGAAGGGTCATACTCGAAGGCGCGTTTTATGGTTGAAGCCGCACAATAAAAAAAAGGCTTTGTATTTTTTTACGAACGTCATACCATTCTATGCACTCTCGTATACGTACCAACTTGTCTCAATGTGGCTGTTGCCCCTTGGTCCTTCCAAAATGTGAAATGCATTACAGATTTGAGGTTTTTATTCTGTACTTTACACTACTTCACGATAGATAGGTGTTGGCGAAAGAAACATAAGACACTTAAATGGACCCCTCATAACTAAAACTTTAGTATCAAAAATACATGCCCACTGTGTAATATAGAAAACACGGCCGCACCTAAAGTGTCGTGTTTTAAGAAAGTGGGCCACTCACCATCAGACAATATACATGTGTAAACACTCGTTCTTTCGGTCCGCCAAAAAGTGTTGACCGAACACCGTTAAAACGTTTCCCACCTCTTCAGCGATTGTCTCGTATAGGCTGCTTGCGAGCGCTAAAATAGCCTTTTGAGCGCTAGTGTTATCTCTCTAAGAGAAAAAATTACACAACTTGCTGGACAGAAAGTTCACACACAAGAGCTACATAGTAGCAGTTGTGGACAAAAAAGGCAGGGGATATCAATCCACACGCTTGGATCATAATCGCACTCTCGAACAACGGCTGAAGTGGTCTTGTAAATTATGTTTTGTACGCGAGTGGTGTTTACAGTTGCGGCATCACCGAACCACAGAAGTTGGTGCTTCAATTTTCACTATACTGCTGAATCAATACACAATTGGAAAGTATACACCGATTTACAGCTACCCCGAACTAACTTTTTAATCAATATCTTAATGGTATGATGCTTTTGGGACGTAAAACCTAGATATAATTTCTTTCATTTCATTATCTATATTTCTCTCTTTCAGCTGCTGTCTGTTCAAGTACTTTTTGTCTTCATTTTTATTCTATTCATTTTTTACCCCCTTTTCCTTTTGTTTTTTTCCTGTCCCTTCATTTATATTTTCATTCTATTCATTTCTCTATATATTTTGCTTTCTTTTTCCTTCTGTTGCTTTTTTTTCTTCCACTTTTTTCGGGTGTTCGTTCACGTTTCCCACCGGGACCTCCTTTAGACGGTAGTAGGTCTTGGCTAATGGCTGTGATGCCCACCCAGTTGCAGAGTTTCTTGGTGACACCACACAAACTAGGGGAGCTACAACAGCTTGTTAGGGAAATCTTGACCCTTGAGCTTCGCCTAAATGGTGGAACGCGACAGCGTAATCGGATCAGTTCACCTCGCCTTCGACCGTGCCACAAGAAATTTAACATTTGTGGCCGTAACAATGACCGTTTCATGCTATCCTACAATGCCTACTGCAAATACAGTTGCGACATGCTCCCTGCAGCATAATTCTTCCTTTTCCCAATTAGTGAAGTACCCTCTACGCCTTTGTAAAGTACCACACTCGTCTGCGTCGCGCACTTAGTAATCAGTAGGAAGCTTGGCACCATTCATTCTTCGCACATTTCACGTGTGTCCACGCCTCGTGTAGCTGCTGACCCGCAGGTCACGGGATCAAATCCCAGCTGTGGAGCTGCATTTCCGATGGAGGCGGAAATGTTGTAGGCCCGTGTGCTCCGATTTGAGTGCACGTTAAACAACCCCAGGTGGTCAAAATTTGTGGAGCCCTCCACTAGGGCGTCTCTCATATTCATATGGTGGTTTTGGGACATAAAACCCTACAAATCAATCATCAACGCCTCGTGTAACTCTAATAATCTGCAATGCAATACACGCTTTAAGGAAACCCATATCGCTACACGAAATTCGGATTGCATTTCTTTTTTGGAAATGCTTTCCATCTATTTTTTATTGTCTTAGCGTTTAATGCTTCAAAACTACCATATACTTATGGGACGCCATAGTGGAGGGCTCAGAAAATTTCTACCACCTGTAATTCCTTAACGGGCATTTAAATCTAAGTTCACGAGCCTCGATCAGAAAACTCTATCATAAAAACGTCCGTCATAGCCCAATAGCAGTACATAGGGTATTAAGGGCAGTTCTTACTATCAAGCTCGAACTTACTAAAATGGCATCTTTAGTGAGACACGGCAAAAACCAGCGTATAAAACGAAATCTTTCTCGTATGCATGTGCAATGTCAATATTTTTCCAAAAGTGAAAAAAGAGTAATCTGAGTGTAGTACATTCTCTTTGGCTGATGACCGCTGTTTAGGTGTCGGCTGCTTGAGCTTGGGAGCTACACTACAATACGTGCTTCCCTTCTACCTTTTTTATTCTTCTGCATATATACCGCCTTACTACTCTTCCCATTATATAAATTACTACTACTAATAATAGTACTACCACCACCACTGCCGCCACGACCACTGCTACTATTACTGCTACTACTACCGTCGCCACCACTACTATACTATACTACTACTTTTTACTAGTAATACTACTGGTTCCCTTCGCTATGAGTTGTTTTTTGAGTGTGTTGACTATACTTGCGATCAGCAAAAGATGTCTTCGCCAATACAACGCTCCTGGCGATGGTAGAAGGAAGAGTACCGGTTCCTGCAAAGAAATGCATAGTAATATAAAAAAAGTCGTTGGTTGTGAAGAGGCAAATTGTGATTGCCTCGTAGACTCAACAGCCAAAACGCACTCCAGATTGCCGGTCTTGAAGGAGACGCAAAGAGAATTTAGCACTCCGGCGAAGAAATACGCTCTTGGAGAGCGACAAGTTTGTCGCACCGTATCAGGAGCGGGAGAGCAGCAATCACTCTAATTTCACGCCTCAATAAACGTCGAGTGCACTAGTGATGTTAGTTGACTCGCGGAAGCCATCTGGCGGTCTCATCAGCATAATTTTGCTACTGTGTTGACAAGGCGTGCTACATCAGGTCGCTATGAGCCTCGAGGGCGATTTTTCGGCACCGTTTACTCTCGCTGCGCTACGCGTCGAGTATTTTCTCTCACCTCACAAGCGATCGTTGGGCTGATTTGATTGGCGTGCCTGCCGAGTAAACGAGATTTGGGGCAATCTATTTTTAGCTTGCGCTTCGTCAGTGGTGCGAAATAATATTTCCTTTTTTGTTTCTCTGATTTTCATTTTTGTTCTGCTGCAGTGTGCTCATTTTCTCGCTGGTACCCGGGAAAAGAAAGACTTTTTGACAGTGTTTTTTGAAGTAGTCTCAAAGAGTGAATGATAAACAAGTATGCGGTATTGGTACTGAAGTGACTCAAAAAAGGCCCCGCCGCGTTGGTCTAGTGGCTAAGGTACTCGGATGCTGACCCGTACGTCGCGGGATCAAATCCCGGTTCTGGCGGCTGCATTTCCGATGGAGGCGGAAATGTTGTAGGCCCGTGTACTCAGATTTGGGTGCACGTTAAAGAACCCCAGGGGGTCGAAATTTCCGGAGCGCTCTACTACAGCGTCTCTCATAATCATATGGTGGTTTTGGGACGTTAAACCCCGCAAATCAATCAGATTCAAAAAAGGAAAACTAGTAGGCCAGTATGAAGTACGAAAAGGTAAACAAAACTAAAAACAGCCATGATTACATCACAGTGATATTTATATGCTGCCACTTTTTCACCAGTGCAGCTTCCTGAAATCACACAGCCTAAGAGAGAGAAAATAAAATAAGGGAGAGGCAAGGAGGTTAACCAGAAAGTGGAGCATCCGGTTTGCTACCCTGCACTAAGAGAAGGAAGAATAGGAAACAAAGATGGGAAAGAAAGAGAAGAGCGATATAGACGCGCGAAAAAGAAAAGAAAAAAGTGAGCTGGGGTGCTATAGCCTATTCAATATGCCACTTCCACCCAAAAAGTTCGATAAGGCCTTCGCCGATTTTCTATGTAAAGACAGATCATGTCACCTTTCAAGCACTGACTGTTCTGACAGGGGTCTGTCCTCAAGACGAGCTAACGCAGCGGCTATCTGCCGTCTTTGCACGCTGCAATGAGGGCAGTGACAGAGAAAGTGCTATATCATTTCATCGCTGCCGCAATAAACGCAAGCAGCACTATCTGCCATGCCTAAGGTTTACAGTATAGTGCAGTATTTGCTTTTATTATGTCCTAAATATATTTATACGCCGGTTAGGACTGCTCAATAATATTATGCCTCCCCCCTTCCTCTTTCTCCCACCTACCCTATTCAAAATACCTTGTTGCTGAATTTTACATGAAGAGGCGAAAAAGGAAGAAGCACGAGGAGTCAGACATGGGTGGTTAACAAGGCTAATCTCCTTTGCCAACCTACCTCGTGTATTGCAAAAGATGTGAATAGGCAAGCTGAAAAAAATCAGTATATGCATGGTTGTAAGCGTAATCATTCTATTGGGGCGCACGAGTGGCTGGGCGCTTACGTACTCCTCCATATTTTATAAATGTTTATTGCTGTTTAATATATGTGCATATTGATTTTACACTCCGCAGTACTAAAGCAGCTACAAAATTCTGTGTCTGAACATGGGATGTTGGCCGTGGATACTTTCACTACATAACTACCTATGTGCCGTAGTTTAAGCGAGAATAGAGGCATAAGTTGGCCAAGGTATTCCGAAGTTTTCGTGCCTTATAGCCCTCAAGCTGTGTGTTTAACCCCATTTGTGTTTTTATAAAGTGTAGCAAGAGTTTGAACAAGAAAACCCCAATAAAGTCAATCTGAGAGAGTAGAATAAATGCATAATTTCCAAAATATTCAGCCCGTTTCATGCGTGCACGTCAAGGGAACAACTCTACTTATGCACCCCACAAATACCAATTGAGGGGAGGTAATGAAACACATTACCTCTAGCAGTGCCATGTCTATTATCTCAAATAACACAAGAATTCCTGCCTCAGCAAGTGAGTCCCGCTTAATCAGAGCATTTCTTAAGGCAATACTTGAACGGCTTACAAATTAGAATTTATTTGTTCGTAACAGTTCTTGAAATAAAGGTATAAGTAGGCTCTCAAGGGGGAACCGATTGGTTTAGATAAACATTTCATGCTAAAGATCTAGGAGCTTGTGGCATAAGTATCACCTGGTAGGGTCCGTCTCCTTCAGTGCGTGTAGATTACTTTTTCTCTGGCAGCTACATACTACATCGCTTATCTACTAAAAACGCGCAACACACTGTGCAGCCTTCCGGCCTCGAATATCTCCGTTGGAAGCTCCGTTTAATTAGCACCGATTGTTGCACGCGCGGCAACAATGTGTTCCATGGTCCTTGGCCCTTTCATTCCGAAGCAATTTTTCTCGAATGAATGATCCCGTGCTTCCTGAGCCGACGGTTGCTAATGCTTCCATGGGTGGCAGTTAGCGGGACAATCTGCACTTTTTTCTTCCGTAGTGGGCGATCGGAAGAGCGTGTAGCTGTTGCCAGAACAATAATGACTCTTTGTTGACGCGTGTGACTGGCCTGGCTCCCTCGCAAAAGTAGCACCCCCTTTCTGCAACGCATCTACATTCCTCGGGTTATCAATCAAGACGTTTCGCTAGTGGGCGTGCCACTGTGTTTATGATGTTTAAATTGTCCCATGGCCTTATAGTGTAAAGCGTTTACCACTTGGGATGTTCTCGAGAATGTGGTGAAATCGTCGGATGTTTTAATTTACAACTGTAGCCGTAGTCGTGCTTTTTGTTTATTGACTTACGTTTAGTGTCCGCGTAGGCACACCCAGTCTTTAAGAATGAGCACTTACCAACCATCACAGCTGTCTATAATTCCAGTCGTACATGCTTATTCGGTGTGGCTGCTATCAGTAAAGGGCACGTGAGTCCCTACGAGAAATTGTTATTGATTGGTTAGTGTTCAGGAAAGAAGACTGACACGATAATGGAAATCAAGTATTTACTAAGCTTCTTGATTTGCAACTTAATACTGTATGCTTTTTTCGTCTCCTTTAACCTCGACTAACAGACTCTATATATACGGATGCTGTGCCGATTTAAATATGGCTGCAAGTGCTAGGTGTGGTGAAAATATTTGTGCGTGTACGGCTGTTTTTGCTGACTCGATTATTATTGTTGATTCATTTTTCCGGCTCCTGTGTAAGCTTGCAATGCAAAGCGTAAGTCTATGTATGCACAAGTCATACTGGTTCAGTAATCTATTTAAGGTAGCTTCATCATCATCAGCCTAACTACACTCCATGAAGGACGAATTCTTCTCCCATGTTCCGTCAGTAAACTTGGTCCTGTAATAGCTGCTGCCAGTTTGTAGCCGCAATCTCATAACCTCAACTGCCACGCTAACTAACGTTGTCTCCCCCTGACCAGGTAGTTTACTTTCCTGTGATTCAGCAGATTGCGCGCATTGTGGAAATCGCTTTCTTGTGTAGCAGTCGGTGAGTAGGTATTTACGCTGCATTTTTTTTTGAAAGCGACCCAATCTTTAAGACCTAGATCGACATGATTTTGCAGTAGGAGTAGTGTGCCCATCTTCGGCTTGCCAGGCAAGTAGAGTCTGGTGTTCATACTAACTTAGGTTTTGTCAGAAACTTCAAGTTGCGTGCTAAGACACCGATGTCTGGTACCACGTGAGCGTGATGTGAATGTAACTGACTGCATGTTTGTGTGCGCCTTATTATGTGCTAACTTTCTCTCTTCCCACTCTTTCCTCTCTCTCTTTCGATCTCCCCTTTCATTTTCTCGCGAGTAGGATAGCAAGCCGACTTTTCAGGACGCGTTCACCTTGCTTACTTTCCCCATGTAGGGTAGAAACCGGATGTCTTTCTGGTTAATCTCCCGGCCTTTCCTTCTCAATTTCTGCTTTTTGGCGTTGGTGAAAAAGTGCCACGCCGTGGTGGTCTAGTGACTAAAGCAATCGGCTGCTGACCCGCAGGTCGCGGGAGTGAATCCTGGCAGCGGCGTCTGCTTTTCCGATGGAGGCGGAAATGTTGTAGGCCCGTGTGCTCATATTTGGGTGCTCGTTAAAGAAACCCAGGTGGTCGAAATTTCCGGAGCCTCCACTAGGGCGTCTCGTTTTCATATGGTGGTTTTGAGACGTTAAACCCCACAAATCAATCAATCAAATCAATCAGCGTTGACGGAAAACTGGTCAGTTCCAAGCACCCGGCATCTTTCCGAAGCGATACATGTAGTTGCTCCCTAAACCGTATTTTGGAAACAAGATGGCGTGACTGGGGAAGAATTCTTTACATTAACATTTAGAATTGCACTTCATCCTACATGTGTGCTTGTGCTTGCTAAGCTCCTTGCACTGTGCTGTTCTATAGTTGTGCTCAATAGTTCCATGCGCACCCACAACACCCACAGTTCTGTTTTTTTTATTAAGTGATTGAAAATTAATAAGAGACAAAAAACAAAACAAAAATTTGCTTTCACGCTTCTATTGGAGCCATGCCTCTACTTCATCGAAACCTGAATATCTCTCTCACTCTCTCTCTCTCACACACACACATACACGCGCATATATATATATATATATATTATATGTGTGTTTGTCTGTGTGCGTGGAATTCCCGTTTTGATGAAGTAGAGGCATGTCTCCAATACAAACACACACACACACACACACACACACACACATATATATATATATATATATATATATATATATATATATATATATATATATATATCCCGTGAATATGCGCACTTAGTTTTAATGCTTATGGAAGCAAAAGAGAGTGCGAGTTTCCAGATAGATGAGTACGACTTAGGTGAAGCTATCATACGGTCTTCCAGGAACGGTGCCAATAGCCAACCATTATGGTCGACGTGGTGTCTGGCCTGGCCTGGGTGGTGCTACGTGCTTGTGGTTTGCGCGAAGCTTTTCTCGAATCACGTTTCGTTTCCGCAGTTGTTCCGTTCCTTGCTTTGCGTACTCGGTCGTAGTTCAGTGCACCGGCGGCTTCTACGAAGTACGACTAGTTCTAATCCCCCTTCCCCCTTTGAAGCGGCTCTGTGAAATACGTAACGAAATAATAATACATTTTTGAAAAGTGAACTACTGATAGGCTCACCTTGTCAACATTTCCTTTTGTTAAACGTAATAGCGAGTTTAATGTGTATGTATGCAATCTAGCTAGCTCAATCATCAGGGGCTGATAAAGAGGGGTGTTCCTTGGCCATACTGGAGTAAAGTGGGAGTTTATAGAATGGAAGCCGAAAAATACATAAATTGTAATGGGGTAGTTCGGCATGGGGATTAGGCAGAAATATTTTAGGAAAGCGAGGTCAGCTTCTTGGTTTTGTTGAGGGCACCTCCTTTAAATGGTCATTTTTAACTTTGTATGTCATTGCGAAAAAAATTGGGGGGTAGGTGTGGTGTCCCACACCCTGGGTACGCCACTTATTTAAGCGTCTCAATGATTATTTGTGATGCGGTAAATTGCGTGTCTCGTGGTTCGAAACGTGAATAATAGTGTTAATGTGTAACTGCACATACTTGAGTGCGACTTTAAAGCTGAGTGGAAGTTGTACTGTCGTGTTTATTTGGACACTAGCACTCCACCCTTGTTAATACCATTGTGGGGTGGACTACAAAGAAAAAAAATTAGGTCTGTTACGCATTCAGTCAACGTGACTTGAAGGCAAAAGCGATTATTATTACCCCCCCCCCCCCCTCTACCAGCAGCTTTGGGCTCCTATCGTGGCGTTGCATTGCATCCAGGATTCGAGGCATTTCTAGCTTTCAGCACATCGCCTCGTCTTGCAATGCCTCGACCAAGACTCCACCTTTTTGACCAAGTGAAGAGTGCATGTGAAGACGTCGCCATGTTACGTCAGAATGATTGGTGATCTTTGACGTCAAATGGTAACGTCAAAACGTAACCATTTCTCACACCACTTATGTTGACACCGTCGGTGTCGACTGTTCTTTTTACTCATTGACGAGCTTTCTCAGGCTTTCACCTTACTAGCCACGCTTGTTAAACCCATTTGGTTTGTCTCTGGGAGACGAACTATGTATGTACCGTTAAACCATATTCATTTTTTTCAATTCATACTGTTTTCGCAACGGCATGAGGGAAGGAAAAAAGTGCTTGCGCAACAGCAGCGTTTCAGTGGCAGTGTGAAATTTCACTTGCACTGCACGTAACTCCTGACATGGAGTGCACGCGCCGAACACCACCTAAATCTGCAGACATAGCAATGGTGAGTGCGCAGACGACTGCGCTGGCGTAATTGAAGCTGGTCACGCATCTTCGCTTGTCCGACTGCCATGTACAACTGACGTGCGGCACCTTCCGTTTCCCTCATGCCTAGCCCACGTATCTCCCTCCTTCTTTTGTAGTTTGCCATATAGCTTTTTTTCTTTATTTTGTTGCTTATTCTACTGCAATATTCGCGAGAGAAACGATTCGGCCCGGACATGACCATCTTTCGAAATGTGGCGAAAATGCGGTAGGCGGAAAGATTTTCACGTCACCATTTCTCGCTATTTTTGGAATTGTGAAAGACCCAGTTCGTCTCCTCTCTACTGTGGCGCACTCTGCCAAAGCCTCGAAGCACAATTGGTGGAATCGGTTCACGTTCGCCTCTGAGTCAACTCAAAAATGCGTAAAGAGCAGGAAGAGAAATCCTTCGTTTATGCGTATTTTATCTCTCGCATTTCTCTCTTTTACTTTTAATTTATATGAAGTCTCTGAACATAGCTGCAGTGAAAAGTGCTCATTAGGTTTGGTTGTGGTTAAATTAAAAGTAATGCTGCACTAGCTCAGTTAAATTATCTGACTTGTAGTAGCTGATTTGTTCTTATTCACTGGAGAAACCAGCTAGAAAATTAATTCTCACAGTAACGCTTCTCAAAACGGTCACTTGGCTCATACTTTTGAAAAATTGTGCATGCACTTCTTTTAAAAAGATGAACAAGATGAAGGAACTGCGGCGAGCCTCTTAAAGACAGTCACAGTAATCCCATAGTTTCTTTTTTTAAAGAGACGTTGATTTGTAGAGCTTTTCGAAAAATAGCTTGAAGACGGATTAAGTGTTTCTTGAATATTATAGTATGTTCACTTACTCGATTCAATACAAATAAAACAGAAAGTCACGAGACCTTGTAAAGACAATATAAATTATATTCTATATACAGTATCGCGTTGATACCTGGTTGAGAGGATCGGGATAGTTCACGAGCCTTGCAAGAGCATATGACGTTAAATTAGGCGTGCGCAATGTTCTCTTTCTGGAAGGGGCAAGGGCGGGGGTAGGGGGGGGGGTCGAAGGTTTGTCGCATCATCATCATCATCATCGTCATCATCAGCCTGACTACGTCCGCTGCAGGACAAAGGCCTCTCTCATGTTCCGCCAGTTAACCCGGTCCTGTGCTTGCTGCTGCCAATTTATACCCGCAAACTTCTTAATCTCATCTGCCCACCTAACCTTCTGTCTCCCCCTAACCCGCTTCCCTTCTCTGGGAATCCAGTTAGTTACCCTTAATGACCAGCGGTTATCCTGTCTACGCGCTACATGCCCGGCCCACGTCCATTTCCTCTTCTTTATTTCAACTATGATATCCTTAACTTCCGTTTGTCCCCTAATCCACTCTGCCCTCTTCTTGTCTCTTAAGGTTACACCTACCATTTTTCTTTCCATTGCTCGCTGCGTCGTCCTCAATTTAAGCTGAACCCTCTTTGTAAGTCTCCAGGTTTCTGCTCCGTAGCTAAGTACTGGCAAGATACAGCTGTTATATACCTTCCTCCTCGAGGGATAGTGGCAATCTACCTGTCATAATTTGAGAGTGCTTGCCGAATGTGCTCCACTCCATTCTTATTCTTCTAGTTACTTCGATCTCGTGGTTCGGCTCTGCGGTTATTACCTGCCCTAAGTAGACATAGTCTTTTACAACTTCAAGTGCACTATTACCTATCTCGAAGCGCTGCTCCTTTCCGAGGTTGTTGTACATTACTTTCGTTTTCTGCAGATTAATTTTAAGACCCACCTTTCTGCTCTCCCTGTTCAACTCCGTAATCATGAGTTGCAATTCGTCCCCTGAGTTACTCAGCAATGCAATGTCATCGGCGAAGCGCAGGTTACTAAGGTATTCTCCATTAACTCTTATCCCTAACTGCTCCCATTCTAGGCTTCTGAAAACCTCCTGTAAGAACGCGGTAAATAGCATTGGGGAGATAGTGTCCCCCTGCCTTACACCCTTCTTGATTGGTATTCTGTTGCTTTCTTTATGAAGCACTATGGTAGCAGCAACATACACTCTATTATGTCAATGTATAAGGCAGTCTTTGCACCTCCCCCCCTCCCCTCTACGCCGGGCGCATCCCTATCGTAGTGAGTAGCCGTTAACGCTTATAACCTGAGGACGAGTACACATTTTCGTAGGTGCGTGAGATCGCAATAATCGGTGATAATAGGAACAAACACAATAGTGAAATAATATACGCCTTGTCTTGTCAAAGCATGATCGTCACAGTCTCATTATAATATTTGTGGTCTGGAAAGTAAAGAAAAGAGCGAGCTCATTTCTAGCGAACAAGCTTACTATTAACACACACACACACAAAACTAAATACATGATGTTTCGAAAGCATCAAAATATGGTATGTGCTAAATCACTATCTTTACGAATAGATGAATTTGCACTAGAGGAAGCCAGCTTTTCTGAATATCTCGGTTGTGATATTTGATTACAATTTGCACTGCAAAGAGCAAATAAACGCAGTTCGCACAAAGCTCGCCTCGGAATTCAACGCGCTTTCACAAACGCGTCATCAACTGGGATCTAACAATTCGCGTATTTTATATTGCACGCCCGTCCACAGCCATACCACATATTGCAATTATTCATGGGATGCGACATTATTCATTATTCAATTATTCATGGGATGCGATGTTTGCGACATTAAAAACTTATCTTCAACATGTACGCAAACTTCAGAAACGAAGTTTAATGGGATGCGACATTAAAAAAAATATGGCAGCATATCCATGGGGTGAATGATGCAGAGTGGGGCGAAGCATCCCTCCGTCCATTCGTAGTTGCTTCCGTCCGTCCATGCATCCGTCTGTGTGACCGTGCGTGCGTCTGTTAGTGCGTCCGTACGTCCATCCGTGCGTCTATCCCTGCGTTCGTCGATGCGTCTATCCCTGCGTTCGTCGATGCGTCCATCCCTGCGTTCGTCGATGCGTCCATCCCTGCGTTCGTCGATGCGTCCATCCCTGCGTTCGTCGATGCGTCCATCCCTGCGTTCGTCGATGCGTCCATCCCTGCGTTCGTCGATGCGTCCATCCCTGCGTTCGTCGATGCGTCCATCCCTGCGTTCGTCGATGCGTCCATCCCTGCGTTCGTCGATGCGTCCATCCCTGCGTTCGTCGATGCGTCCATCCCTGCGTTCGTCGATGCGTCCATCCCTGCGTTCGTCGATGCGTCCATCCCTGCGTTCGTCGATGCGTCCACCCGTCGGTGCGTCCACCCGTCGGTGCAGTTATCCGTGCTTCCGTCAATTCATCTGTCTGTGCGTCCGTTCGTCCATCTAGTCAACACTCCAAGTACTACCATCTCGCATCTTTTCATCATATATTCCGCATAAAGAAGCACCGCCATACATCAGACATTCCAAAAACTTAACGAGAGGTGGCACACGCACACTTTCTTACGGCTCATGCTTCGGGTCCACTTCCCTACTTTAACCACTTCGAGTTCATGGTATGTACTAGTTCACTGTATTCATGGCACGGCGGCCCAACGCTCGCTAAACATTTCTAAAACCAAGGAGGTTACGCCCAGCGACTATAACGTAGCAACCCTTTCTTGTCAGATAGAGCTGAATTTACATGCGAATGGCTGCTGAATGGTAATGAAAAACAGGAGAATTCGGCTTTTAGTTAACGCGCACGCTGCGAGTCTTTCATTGTTCAACAACACACAGGAGAAATTTCCCACCGGCACCACCTTGCAGGTCACAACGTAAGACTGGTTACGCACTACGACTACTCCGAGGAATGAACAGGTGCCGCTTCAAGGAGCTTCGCCCCTAAAAATGATCTTGAACCTGTACGCAAACTTCAGAAACAAACCTTCAGAATAATCAACCAATCACGTAATGATCAACCTAGTTTACCATTATTTGTAGAAGCTATATCTTGCCTTATAACATGATTCATGAATTACAAATCACCACATGCGTTTAGAAATCATTTAAAACAACCTAATATTTTATATTTTACACATCCTTTCATGTGAGCAGGAATCAAGCATACAAAAACTTCAACCCTCCTCGAACCAGAAATACTTACGGGAAATGCTTGCTGCAATTTTCAGGACCAAAAGTCTGTAATGAACTACCAGCAGAAAAAAATTAAACTTAATTTTTCACCTCTGCTTGAAAAAAAACGCTTACTTAGTCTGAACGGTGGTGTTTCATCATGTCATTTTTTTCTTGTCAGCAGTTTACTTAAACCTGCTTACAATTTGTTTCCTCAAGGTTAAAATGTACATTTCAACTTTTGATATTAACGCATGAAATCGTCTTGTTTACTGCACTCGCTGATATTTTTGGTTTGTTCTTGTACGTTCGTGAAATTTAATATGTATAATGACTATACGCGTACATATTTCTGTGTCTTCTTTTCGTGAACGGAAGTCATTTTTTTCATTTTTCATTGAACCCGCACCTAGCTTTTCGTTATAGGTCTAAGCAGTTTTGTATTTCTCTACTTTAACACCTGAAAATAAGGAATTGAATTGAACTGAATAATGTACAAGTGTAGATTTTTACGCTGAAATTGGTCGTTTGCAGTAAAATGCCTCCGATCATTCAGATCAAGATCAAGCTGTTGTTCAAGATGGCGACTTGCCGCTTGCTCAAACACGTACCTTGTAAGCACGTCTACATCCTACCTAATCAGTAAACTGCATTACGCTCTGTTGGCAAATGCGATAGTTATCTCTCATGTCTTCTGACTCTGTTCTTTCTTTACTACTTGTTACGTAATTCACTGAGACCAATAATATTAAACGTGAATTTTCTTCATAACCTAATACGCTCGCAGCGTCAAATTAAGGCCGAACAGTGGCAAGCCTTCACGATACTTTAGTGCGTGCCCTCCAGTAATCACCATTGACAGACTCGCGCATCCTGTTCGACAGCTCTGCGCATATATGTGTGCCTGTCAATGGGGCGTGCACTATACCATGCCACTGTTCGGGTTTCATCCAACGCAAATAGTACGTGAACGTAAAGCGTGCTTTGCCTCAATAAGCTTGTTATTAAGAAGAAACGCTCTCGCAACAAAATTTGGCGAAAAACTCTTTTGTGAAATTCTTAAATTTAGTAAACCTACACATATTTTTTGGTACCCCTTCCATTGCTCAATGGCTAAATTTTAGGCATATCTTAGGCATTGTGACACCTCTTAAAGATGGACAATAAAACACTATCTATTGAACAGCTGAACAGACGGGAGGAGAAGGTTATTACTCGAGTCGTGGCACATACAGAGGACAGCCCATAACATCAACCGCTCTCTCAGAACCGTACCCCTAGTGTATACACATGGTCTACGCT
The DNA here is from genome assembly GCA_013436015.1 of Rhipicephalus annulatus. Lineage (NCBI taxonomy): Eukaryota > Metazoa > Arthropoda > Arachnida > Ixodida > Ixodidae > Rhipicephalus > Rhipicephalus annulatus. Next base: position 158,810 of record WOVY01001162.1, on the reverse strand, counting down.
CCGTGGCAAAACGAGAGAGAGAGAGGGGGGTTATTATCTGCCCCGCAAGTGCTTTGAAGACGTCGCTGCTCCGTAGTCCCCGCATTCACCCAGGAAGGAACCAAGTCAGCTCCAAAACGTCGGATTTCTTCAAAACTTTTGGTTGGAGTCTAAATCATTCCCATGCTGATACACGTATACTAATGCTTCATTTCTCATCAACAAGAGTCAGTATTGTCATATCCGTACCTTAGCCGGTATTACTTTCGCACGCTAATACCTTATTATTGTTATTTTTCACAATTATAGTAGTTTGTATACAAAGGAAGGCTGTTTCAAGCTTTTTACTTGAAAAATTGTCTTATATTATACGCAGGCATGAGCAGGGAACTTATCGAAAGGGTGATAGTTAAAAAAAAACTGAAATAAAGTGCACTGCAAGCCCTATTCGAGGAGAATATACCCTTATTATGGACAGCACAGCCGAAAGAGAGCTACGCTCCAATATCAGCAGGAAACATAAGACGCAGACGAACAAATCCCTGATAAAGAATCTTGCCACATTCTCAACCAGATTAGTACGAAATAATCCTGCATAATCAAAGAAATCAGTTGAGCACAATTTTATCAATTTTTTGTTAATGTCGGCGTTTTGAACATGTATTTGCTCCAAATGAAACGTTGTAACTCTTTCGTTTGTAAGTAGAGCTAGTTGTAGAAATAGTTGCTTTTCGTGAAGTAATGTTTTAAAAAGCTGCTTGAGAATAGTATATTCATTGAAGGTTTTGGTTCTAAGTATGACAAGAGATAAGGGGCTTAGGGAAGAGACATTCTACATTTTCTTGCTAACTATCGGTCCTATGTGTTAAAGCGATCTTATGGAGTAACGACACATTGTTGCAAGGCTTAGTAAAATGAATGTGCGCAGTTAGGTATAACCACAGTCGCTTGTGACCAACGGTGCTTACGGCATCCACCTCCGGAAGAAGTGGCACTTTTCAGTGTAGTCAATTTTAACACGACAGCGTTAAACAGCTCGCTTCATGGAAAATCCGGCATTGGTATTGTCGTCTTCGGTTGTGAGCAAACAAATAATTCTCATCCTGTCCGTGACCGAACAATAAAAAATGCAAATAGAATAATTAAGAAACCCCTTTAGTTCAAGAGAGAATCTAACCCAGGCTACACCGGATACTAGCATCTGGTTAACCTCCCTGCCTTCCTTTTTTCTCGTTTCTCTAACCCAGGCCGACTGCACAGCAAGCAACAGTTTTACCACAGAACCACGCCTTTTTTTCGTGGTATATACACAAATAAACGTGAGAGTATTCAATGCTCCGTGAGAACGACTTGGCTCATTCTTCTCCTATCACAACACAATGAAGAGCGCTCAAGACCAAAGAATTCACCATGACTCGATACTGTTTTGAAAAAATAAATAATTGGTATATGAATGTCATGTAGTTGCAAAAGTCTCCTGAAGCATGTTTTATTGCGTTTTAGAATCTTACCAATGCACCAGGTGTTACAACTACGCAACGAGCGTGTGGTTTTGAGCTGGCGACTCATTAAAAACTCTTCGGGTGCGCAAGTGCATGCGACACCTTACAGAGGCGTAGCGGATAGTTCGCGAATTAGCAAAAGGAAGAATTATGGCGTAGTGGACACTTGGCAACAGTGCAACTTAGCAACTGTGTAGACATTTCATGAGAGTTTGAAACATTTCATGTAACACACCGAAACATTCCTTTCTTTTCGGCATGGTTGATGGAAATGGGCATGGTACCCGATTACACTTACGCGTTCTGCTTTTGAAGGCGAAGCTGAAAGGTCCTCCAAGTCTTCCTCTTTATTTTGTTTTTACACCAGTCACTTTACAACTAGCGTAGAATAATCAATTGGTTGAACATTGGCATGATGTGCGGTCTTCTTTTCTACGATATTTGTTTTTTATGCGTTTGATTGTTCGTGTTTGTGCATATGAGAGATAGAGAGAAAGATATACTAGAATAACCTGGGTAAAAGCAAATGAAAGGAATGGTTTATTCTATGTTTCGACCGGAGTTTGAACTTAGTCAGCAAGAAGAGTACAGAATGTTTTGGTCGTACATGTACTTCTATCTTTGTAAAAACATGAATCGGGTATAGAGAGATCGAAAGAAATGACCGCAAAGATTTGTTTGGGGTAGATTTCTCTATTAAAAGCCTAGGTATGAGTTTGCACAGTGTGGTTCATGGTGGCATGTTCTGTGAACATTTGGACATGTAGACTGATGCACACTGCTTCCTTAAACTTCGCAGAACCAGTCAACATACTTACTACACAGCTGACGTAACAGACTCTGCTTGCCTTCCCAAATAAACCGTCCACCATTATGAAGAGGGCCGTGCACTTTATGAGCAACAGCTGTAGTGAACGATGCAAGGAGTCTTATACGGAAAGTCTGCTTGCGTGCCAGGACACTGTAGTGCGTGTACAGCGTGTCGTGCGAAGTAAGGCTTTCATGAGGCATAGGATACTGCCTCTTCCTGTCGGCTTAAGAAGATATACGTGCTGCGCAAAGCTATAGTACGTGCAAGGAGGAAAGTTTGGTCATTTACATAGGCAAATATTTGCGTGCCGAGAGCTTCTTGAGATGGCCGTTGAATACGTAGCGTGGTGCATCGTGATGACATCACCGACACCGCCGAAGCTGCGACACGGGGAAGCCATTCGCTCAGGGCTGGCTCGTTCAACTTCGCGTGATGGTGAGCTCTCTGCGCAGGTGGGCCATTCAATGGCTTAGGACGCGAAGTGGAGCGAAATCGGTGGCTAGGTGCTCGGGACACCTTGTGCAGCCATGCGGCAACTGCAAGCCACCGACAAAAAAGCGGACTCGTTGTCTACAGAGAAAAGTAGGGGAAATATCGACACCACCCGCTGTTTGCAAATAGAGCTTGCTATACATAGTTTGGCTGGATCATTATATACTTTGATGATTTCACAAGCAGCGAAAATGGGCAAATTCATAAATAAAAAGTTTGAATAAGACAGAGAAAAGAGAAGTATTGCCTTAGCGTCTTCATTTACCAGTGGGGAGGTGATTCGCTATCAATGCTCTTAGCGCAAAGATTTTTTCATCGTGAATATACTGTTGAAAGCATGATTTATGCCGAAACAAAACCAAGTCAAGCAGAAGATATCACACAAAGCCAGGACTTTGTGGACAATATGATGATTACTGTTCTCATTATTATTCCACTTTTGTTCGAATCTGAACACTTCCACTTTAATATGGAAATTAGGAGACATCATACGCAAAAAAGGCATGCATACAGTCACTAAAACAAGTGGCCGGCTATAGCCATTTGCCATGATACCACGTTGGAGTATTTGACAGTTATAGTTTACCATTAGCGTGATAGCGGAGGTTAAAGGAAGCAAACATTTGTTGTGGACAGCGTCTTATATTTTAGCGGGATGGCGTATACGTGGTTTAAGTGCTCCAGCTGGGATGTTGGCGCCACCTATCAGATGGTTAATAAATTAAAGAATAGCTAAAATGAAAAGAAAACGAAAATGCTTGCCTATGCCATGGTGCGAAGCATTGTGACAAGTTTATTTTAGTAAAATAAAAGTAAATAAAATAGGAACCACGCACCAAACGCGAGAACATCGATCTTGTAGTTAGGCCTAGACGCGTTTGGAATGGGAAGCTATCTCGAAAACTACGCCAACTTATCCTTAATACTCGGTCATCGAAGCGAAGGCAAGCCAAGCCACTTTAAACAGTCGCTTCTACGAACAAAGTGAATCTTTCAACAACTACGCTAAAATCCCTTCAAAGAAAACGTCCGAGAGCGCCGCCATGTTGTACGTACACTACGTACACCTACGCTACCACGGCAACGCTAAATCCGAAAAATAGCGCGCGTACGGTAAGTGGTACGGGCAACGTACGTATTTGCTCACGTGCACTTCGATCTCACTATCACGGTACGCCGTTATCTCGGTAAGCCCGGTACCTTATATCTGTCTATTAATGCTTTTCCGCATGTATATAATGTAGCGAATAACATTTCCATGTACGGGCGCTTTTCATATGAACATCCTCATTTCATTTTTTTACTTCGTATATGGCAAGTGTAGATCATAACAGGAATACTAGTCTACTTTATTAATTCATATTTAATATGACTTGAACAAGAAGCTATGCCTTGACAATTTTCACGGTAAAACGCTCTTCATTCGAAAAGCATGACTCCGAATTGCGGCACGAGTAACGTAAACGTATGGGAGGTTTCCTTATTAGGAGGTATTAAGTTATGGCGTTTGAATAACTTACATATTGGACTTCAGTAATCTCGCTTAATAATATCTCCTCTAAGAAGAAAACTTCTCTTCCAAAGACACTTTCAATTTTTCTACAAAAAGTATAAGAAAGAAGGGAGCAGTTTACACTAGTCGCATGAAGATCAAGAATTAGTGAAGCTGGTTCACCTTAGGCGCTTAATGTAGACTTGTTGTCTGACACCAGGCCTTTCCTTGGTGCAGTCTCGAAACACAGCGTGTCGAAGATCATTCGAGATTGCCCATATTCTACCGCCAGAAACTAACGTGCAAGCCTGGCTGTGCCACGACTGATAGAAGCACGAACGCTTCGTCGGTCGTATATAGTCGGCTCATGTCACGCCGAACAAACTCGGTGCGGTGGTGGCGCGGACTGCCTCCGTCTGTGACCGAGGCTACTTCGCGACGCGTGCATAGTTAAGTGGAGGTTAATATCAGGTAGTACGCAGGCGCGGCTTTACTGATAAGCAATGTTGCAAATGGATTTTTGCGGACACCCGACTTTTCAACTCGTGCTTTAAGAGCATCGCATTTTAAACGCGAATGACATGACACACTGGGGCTCATATTTTTGTACTACTATAAGTTTATGTTTCGTAAATTGATCAGAAGATTAGAAGATTGCGTTGCATTTATTCACCGCAAGAAAGCGTTGTCTTTTTTGTAAGACAACTTTTGTTGTAAAACAATACTGGTTGTTTCAACGTTGTCCAGCTTTACCCTAAAGTGGTACCATCTATGTCGAAATATTGCAAACTCTTTAATCTTATCGCATCAAGTTCCGCAAGCTACTTATTTATTTTACTCCGTTTAACCTGAACACTCCCTCGGCTCTTGTTCGGGTTCACATGTGCATGTTTTTCTTCATTAACTTTTCCTGCCATTCCCTTTCCCCCCATGCAGTTTTGCAAACCGGGTGCAACATGTTTAATCTCTTTATTCATATATGTATATATATATATATATATATATATGGGATATGGCACAACGGTAGAGTTGTCAACAAGGATAAATATATTTATTTCCCAACAGTTTCGGGAGGGGTCCTCCCTTCATCAGGGGATATATATATATATATATATATATATATATATATATATATATATATATATATATATATATATATATATATAAAGCAAGAAAGACGTTATTTTATTTGCAGTTAGTTCGATAGAGATAGATCTCTTGTTCGACATCATTTCATGCCGTCGCAACAAAAATGGCCTCCGGGTGAGTGGACAGCTTTCCACACTCTTCCCTTTTGAAATCCTCTCTTCTCGTGTGGAATGGTAGTGCTCTTGCTGCCGCCGATGGCTGGACAATGGGTTTCGAGCCGGCGGCAATGACCGTACTTGAAGCACCGAGATGGCACCACCGGGGCACTCTGCGCTCCAGGCGTGGGAAGTGACAAGGCAGACGTATCGAACGCTTATTGACGGGCCCCTGTAGCTTTCTTTGTACGGATGTCTCGTAAGAAGACGCCATCAAGAGAAAGCTTCTTGATCGATTCGAACGGCCTTTGACAAGTCGGGAAGGGAAAGTCGAATCGATTCTCGGTTTATGAGCGCCAAACGATGTTGTGATTGTGATCATGCCTCTGTAGAATCCGCTGTAGATTTGATAACGCAGATATTCTTTAATACTCACTTAAGGCGAAGCAGAGCAGCGTTTGTTACATCTTGATCCCTTAATATTGCTTGCCTATATTACACAAGCTTTAATTCTCCAGTTATTCAATACTAGCGCAGTAAACTACGTGATTGTAGAAAAGTTACGCGTCTCGGCTGCTTAGCCGAGGGACGCGGGTTCATTCCTGGCACTGGTAGTCGCATCTTGATGAAGGCTAATCAGTAGAAGCCAGTGTACTTGAATTTCCTCGCAAGATAGTCAAAATTTTTGAGGTCTTCAGTACAGCATGCCTCACAATCGGAGACCGGATTATAGGCAACTGCCTCTTTTGTTTCACGGGTTTCTATGCTGCCATTTTGATATATGAGCATGAATAATAGATTAAGAATGGCTTTTATAGTGTTTTGTATGCTGCCTATTTATGCCTATTTTCGACTTTTGTGTCTTAATTCCTATAAGTGCCTATAAACTCCTATTTCCAAAATCGGTGCCTGTATGGACACTTTTTAACCTCAAGATTTTTTATATAGTACTGTTGCGGACTGGTATGCATTTTACCGGTCAAAGTTGACCTATCGAAACTCTATGGGATGCAACCCATACTCTACCTCTTGAGTTCATTTAGACACTGTCAAGGCTACGAGGCCTCTTAGTCATTAGGAAAGCCCATTAATCTCTACTCATTGATACATCCACGTCGCGTCGTCTGCTCCTAATCTCCCCGGCATCTGTTCGCACGCGTAAGGAACAGGAGATACTTCTGTGCAGCCGTAGGGCGGTGGAAAAAGAATGCGACACCATGGACTGTCCTCAGGGTAAAATAGGGTCCAGCTAAAAAATAAATCTGATCTCCGTGTGCTTTTATTTTTGATTCGTCATTTACTTCTTCAAGGACTTTTCCCCACCTCCCGTGAGAAATTTTAATTACACACTGGAAGTTGTTGCATGCCACCACATTGTACCATAATAAATCAGGGATTGGTTCATTACAAGTCACGAAAACATGATGCGAGGAGGTGAGCTTGAAACATTTGCCACTAACCCGGTGCAGGCTTCGCAAGCCGAGTTCTATCCCCGCCCTCTTCGGTATACAGGCGCATCAATACATCATGTGCTCGCAACGTTACATACTCTGACATGTCCAAGTCGTTTCGGCGTTCTCTGTATTGTATGTGCTCCCTGTTTCTGTGGATGGATCCGTCTATGCGCGCACGTTTGGAGAGACTGGCATGGATCATGTATGTTTTACTACGATACAGAGAGTCGCACCACGGCAACTGCTGGAAAGGACGATGCACCAAAAATACGCTCAGAATTGTCAAGGATGGCACCGCAACAATTCAAAAACAGTAAGAACACCAACGCAAACTAAATGGAGGCAGCTTTGTCTCTCATCTCGCTCGATATGAAGTTATGAATAACGCGCACAGATTACATTTGTATGTTTAAATATTAACGCGATAGTGTTAAAGAGCTCGTGTCGCAGAAAACCCATTGTCGGCATCGGCCCCATTGGTTGTGAGCGAAAAATAGTCTGTGTGTCCGTGACTGAGAAATCAAGTTACCGAGATAGCCGTGGGAGGCTGCTACTTGCCCACGCGTGCGCGCGCGATCACACTGAAAAGCCGTGCATTCGAAGAAAAGTGCTCAAGGTCACGAGGCGCGGTAGATATTTGCCCTGCCACCTATCCTGCTTAGCTTCCAGCGCTTTCGTCGGGATGAGAGAAGACAGAATGCAATTGCTGCATGTGACAAAGCATTGTAACTCCACTCGAACTGGACGGATTCTTACAATGTTTACGGCGTTCAATTCGTGAGGGAGTAAGCTCTCCTAGTGAATTCATTTTATGGTTACTTGAAAAAGTGTTTCAGAGCCACTTTAACGCATTTTGTTTGACAGGTGCCACGACAAAAACTAGACCATTCGGTGATAATAGCGTGTGCTAGTCCAATCTATTGTGCGCAGGCACGTGCATGTAACAAAACATTTGAATAAGTATGCACTTGGCGGTTGAAGAGTGCACTAGGGGCCGGATTTCGCTATCGCGTTCAACTCCCTAAGGCGAAGCTTAAGGGTCCTCCAATTATTTTTTCAGCAACTTTCAATCCTCTATCAAAGCAACAGATTGCACAAATTACACACGTCGCCGCGAATATTTCTCGCAGTGTCACGTACTACTTTGACTTACGCAGGATGATTCCCTGTTGTACGTCACCTCCTCTCTGTAGGGGTGCTCGCTCATGAAATGAAGGGCAAGCGCGGTTCAGTCTGCAATTTTGCCTACTTCCGGGTCGCTTAGCGTTGCAAATCTTGGTTGACGAGATTGTGAGCGCCCAGTGCACTCATTTCTATTGCCCGCTTGAAATTCTCAAAACTAGTGAGGGGCCCCTTGAGGAGTTCACAGACAAAAGATAAATTGACCCTGTGTGATTAGAACCAGTTGATACGAGGCTGAAACACCCTTATGACATATTAGCAGTCTGAATATTAGTTTCTATGCGGCCTTCTTCAGCCATGCCAAAATGAGAGAGACCCAGGAGTGTGTTTTCTCGATGGTGGACACCTAAGTCACTATGCCGGACAACAAAAGGCGAGACCGTGTTCTGCAAACCCCACGAAAAAAAAACATCACTATGCAAAACCATTGGTGCACTTGTACTATCATGAACTAAATGATTTTTTTCTTGCTTTCCTGTCGTAGACACCGCTCCCACACGTATTTGTTTCAAAATTTTTAGTTTTTGTTAAAAGTTAATGTGCCTATGTTCACTATTTTGGAGGCCTAAAACTCCATTTTGCGTTCCTGTTTCGGGCACCTATAGCCCACTTTTAGTGCCTATATATCTGGCCTCTACTCATAATCATGTCATGGTTTTGGAACATTAAGCCCCAGAATCGTCATTGAATTAGCATTTGCGTAACCTGCTGTTTTGGTGTTGTTGCAAGTTCTGTCAATAAGGCTCTGAGTGAAAGAGAAGCAGGTTAGAGACGAAGCAGTATCACCTCGTTCTAGGCCCTTCCCCTTTGTGACTCAAATGCCAACCACAAGGGTGCATAGCATGGCGTTATAGTGCTCGAAGAGCCTTGCGATATTCTTTCGGAAGCCTATATTAATGAAAAATATTCCCGCACGCGGAAATTTCGCAGTGAAGATGAATTCAATGCTCCTAACGGTATTGAACGTAACTATACTTTACATCCCTAAACCCATCATATATTGCTCAGTACAGTTTGTGCCGCTAAGTGTAGCTTGAACGTGTATGCGTGGGTATATCTCTTCTATTCGCATAACTGCTACGTGTCTTTGTTATCTTTAATGTGCCGGCATACCCCGTCGAAACACCTGTATTTTTCGTAAATACTTCACCTTTCATTCCAGTCTCAGTTGCTTACGGTGGTGGGATAGTTCTCCCTCAGAGCTTACGAAATAGAGATGCGACAGCACAGCACAACAATGCGAGGAAACGCCCGGCAGAAGAGATTCCGCAGACTTCACGCGTGGACGCGTCCCAGCGCGCGAATCTCATTTGGGCTGGTGTAAGCGTTGTGCTTGCGCAAGTCGTACTCCGTTAGGTTAAACAGGTACACCGTGTCAGCAACACGGGGAAATGAGTTCGGGCACAGGCGTACGTCCTATGCATTCCTAGAAATTCGCAGCAGCTTTCTATGTGGGGCGTTTTGCGTTGCCACAGTTCCTCGCTAGGGTCGCATTCATAATTAAACGAGGCCCTCGCACTTCGCGAGGACGTACTATGCTACTTACGGTTTCTCGTTTTCTTCTTACCATCCAATTATATTCTCCTTTCTAAATTACAGAACAATTAGTGCCGACAAATACACTTGCATATATTTTGTTCTGAATCTACATTTATGTTACACACGACGAAAGCTGTGTAAGAAGTGGGGACAAAAAGACTCGGACGAATGCGCAGACTAACGACTGAGCTGTCATTGTTGCAGGGTGAAATTTTTTGCGCACACTGTGTTTCAGTGCTTTTGATAAATATTAAAAACAAATTAAGAACACTAATTTCGTACGAGAGGCCTTGTTTCCCAGGTGTAGCGTAAATAGTGTGCACCGGTAAAGACAAGTGGGTAGCCATGAGCACTGCAATTATAATTCACCATAATCTTACACTATAAAAAGGAGTATAAATGGTTCTGACTTGCCACGTATACGACTCTCTTTAGAGAGCCAGAGTGACTCTCTTGGGGGGTCAGAGTCGCCGAGCTCTAGGAGTCCCCTGACTTTCTTAGGAATAGTGAAATCACTCTTTTGAGAGGAATCACACTACCACTTCTTAGGGAGTCGGGCGACTCTTGCCGGTGACGTTCCTAGTGGTGTTAACTCGTTAAAGCGACAGTTTTAATGGGGCATCTCTAACAATCCCGCGAATGCATGGTACTGTTGAAAATGGCTGGCAGCCTACTTCTACAGAGCTGCTGCAGCCGCCCAGCTAGCGCTGTGTAATTAATACCTATGAAAACAATACACTCATCGTTAACAGGCGCACGTAGTTTGTGTCCGCAGCTCCATCAATATTCTTATCCGAGCGTCACTTCGAGCGCGGAGTCATGATTGACCGCCACCGAAGATGGGCATGTTCGCTCTCACTCGAAGCTACGAAGACATACGACCAGCGCAACTAACACAGCGCATTCAATAGACAGAGGAGACAGATAGGGAGAAGGCAGTGGCAGCGGAAGCACTTGGGGAGCCTTCATGTGCACGCCTGCGCGCGCACACACAAGAAGGTTCTTTAGAGGCACTGGCGATGCCCCGCATCGGCGGCTACACGCGACAACACGTCGCCTATGTGCGATGGGAACATGCCACGATGTCGCACAGCAAACGCGCGATATGTAAGGCAATCTCAACGCGCCCCGCGAGACTCCATGACTCTCTTGTAAATGGCAACTATGTTTCTGCCGCTACCAACCAAAAGTTGTCAAGTGAGTGCCCGAAGAAAATTAGCGTGTCAGAATTCTTTTTTGACTCTCTTCTTTTTTTAGACTCCACTTTGGTTAAACTCGCTCAAACTCTACATTAAACGTATGTTCCTTCAATTTCACTATCGATTATACCCAATGGTGAAAACATCTATTCATGAGAGTTTTATGATGAAGCTAAAGCAAACAGAGTAGAATGCTGTATGAATGATATCCTTAACGTTCCCCTAAATAGCCCCGAAAACACAAAGAACAAGAGCATTATTCTCTGCCGGCATGTCCAGTCTTTGCGGCACAATTCGCGGCGCCAGTTCCTTGTTTACGTGACGTCAGAATGGAATAAGCTCTTGATTGGTTGATATTCGAGATGCATGCGCAGTCTCCCATATCTCGCATAGCTATCGTACACGATCAACTGATGAGTTTTTGACATTCGCGACTGCGCAATCTTAGATAGCAGTGCTCAATCCTGGCTGGCTCAATGCTTAGTTCTTATAACTGTAGGTAACTAGGTAATACGTAGATGCCGTCATTAGATAAGAAGTGTAAATTATTCAACGTTTAAAGAAAGCATTACAATTGATTACTCATAAAGTAAATTGTCTACACGTTTTCGTTTTTTTGTTGTGTAGGTGTTCAGTTTCGGTGGGCGTTTTGTGGGGCATGATGGGCTCCAACTACGTGGGCCTCTCAGGAGCTTTGCCCCTAAAGTATTGCATCGGTATAGCGTTGAACCAAGAAACGCATAGAATAAATATGATGGTCTCAGCAGCAATTGAACCCCGCCATTCTGCGTGGCTACTAAGTATTCTACCACAGAACCGTACACGTCTCGGAACTACTTTTCAAGTAGACGGTAATGTTCATGAAACCTCAAGTGTGGTTGAAATGCTGGCTATTCAAACTTATAAACACAACACGTACTCTGATCTTACAGCCATCACGTCGGGTTAACGACAATTGTTGTGAAGCGCCATACACTCAAGCCCATTTATCTAGCAATGTCCAGGGCCGCCATACTCGCTGGCACAAGCGATGCATATGAGCTTACTGCTTCTGGTGCAACTAATGCTCGTGTGTCTCTTCGCATCGTCACGCATAAGGGAACATGCGACTGTTTAATACAGCTCTGTGCGTCCAATTTTCGTACACATCTTTGCTGTCCTGTCGTAACGTTTTAAGAAATAGATAAATACAACACCTTTCCTCCACATGCTTGGCGTAACATCGATTCCAAAAGTACGCAGGACCTGCCAAATATCTTATTATCGCTCCTGATATCCATACACGTGGATCTAAGGTGTCCTAGAAGTCAGCGTAAACATCACCATGTCTGCTATCTGTCTCTGCTCTTTAACGAGCCTGTAAGATGTATCAGGTTTTGCTATCTTTTAAGGGGGTGCAAAAGCATCGCTAATGTCTTTCTCATACCTGGTATGGAAAGAAACAGCCATTTAGTGCAAGTGCGTCGCCGCCTGCATTACAATGAAATTTTTAATGAAGTCATCTAGAGTATAGCTCATAGCTGATCGACTTATTGCGATTCGTTCAATTCTTCATCTCCACTATTCGCAAATATACTCTGCTTGTAGTCAAGCTTTTGTAAGTGCTTGATATCAACGAAGACCTACAGAGAGTTCATTCATGGTTGAAATGAAACCACCTAAATAGAATGAAGACAAAACAAAATACATGTGTTTTTTTTCACTATAGGAAGATGCGGCTGTTTTTGATAGCTTTACTTTTCATTTAGTGTCGGCACTGTTTCAGCTGGTATGTATGCTTAGATATTTGAGATTCATGTTTTATTCAGATTCGAACAGGAAATCACATATATACAACTCATGCTTGCAGTTAGCGTATGACAACCTCACGTTACAAAAAGCCCAAAAAGTTCTTCAGTGTAGCCTCCTTACGTACCCTATGTTTCCCATTTGTGCATAGCCATCTGAGCTGCTGTGTCGCATTGTGAGGCGGAACATGTAAGTGTACTTGAAGTTCTCCAGCCACTAAATGAATTGGGCAATAAGATATATTATGAGAAGTGCATCACAGTCCCAGAACATGCGCGTACTTCCACTGGCCTTAGCTCAGGTATTTCATATTGCGGATATTACACACAGAATAATAAAACAAAGGTGCCCTATACTATTAGGCAGGTTCACGTTACCGGTGCGATCTACGATGAACAATTAGTTTAATTCAGCGGTTCGTTATGGTGTTGTAGGCCCGTGTGCTCAGATTTGGGTGCACGTTAAAGAACCCCAGGTGGTCGAAATTTCCGGAGACCTTCACTACGGCGTCTCTTATAATCATATGGTGGTCTTGGGGCGTTAAACCCTACATATCAATCAATCAGCGGTTGGTAATGGAGCCTACAGTCATTGGCTATTGCAGTTTTATGGCTCTCTTATTTGGACTGCTGTAACAACTGTTGGGAAAGCCATCTTCACACCATGTTTTCCGTGGCCATGAACCATTTTATGTTAGCATTTGATAATCAATAGTTTAGTAATAAATCTGTTTTCGTCTATCTCAAAATGTGTGATGTGTAAACAAATTCATGCCGTTATACATATCCCAGTCGTCACTATTGGCAATGTTGCTGAATTTTGAGGTACGTCTAAGCACAGGTCCTTCCCAAACCCGCTGCGCTATATATTGGAGTAAATTCTTTTAGGGGTGAAGCTCCTTATACCACGAGTCGTATGTCCCGTGTCGTCTTAGTCGTGATAGCCAGTTCCATTGCATCGCATGTCAATAAAAACGGCGTTGCAGCATATCCATGGGGCTAATAATGATGAGTGGGTTGAAGCTTCCGTCAGTCCGCCCGTCCATGCAACCATCCATCAGTGCGTCCGTCAGTGCGTCCATCAGTGCGTCCGTCCGACCGTCAATCCGTGCGTCCAACCGTGCGCCCGTCGGACCTTCACAAGTGCGTCTGTTCGTGCGTTCGTCGAACCGTCCATCCGTCCATCCGTGTGTGCATCCGTCTGTGCGTCTGTCCATGCGTCCGTTCATGCGTTTGTCCGTGCATTCATCTGTGCGTCCGTCCGCTTCGTCCCATTCGTCATCATTCACCTCATGGATATGCTGCGATTTTTTTTGTACTTCTATTCCGAAGTGACCAAAAAAATCGTAGTGCGCATGTAAGCCTCATGGAGGTTGAACAAAGTTTTCAGATACGCATAGAACTTTTCTTCTAGACTGGATGTTTACGAGATCACAGGGCGAAGTTGAGTGCTAGTACAGGTACTCTACTACACGTATCGACTAGAGGTAAAGTTTTAAGGTACACAGTACGCTGCGCCTCTTCACCTCCCACTCCCTGGGCTAACACGATGGGAGCATACAAAGTTTAGTAGTTTCACGCTCTTGCAAACTGCCTAGCGTTTGTTTTTTCTTTCTGCTTACGTGCACTAAGTTGTTGGAGTAAATACGCTTTTGCCTGCCAGAACGACGCAAGTTTCTTGCAGCCGCCCCCGTTCTTTCTTCTTCGGTTTCTCCCGTTTAGAGATCACTGCCTTATCGAGCCAAGAGAAGGCGCTCTTGGCTTTCACTCCCACGTACTCCCCACGGATGTGAAATCTCTTTTGTTCGCACTCTCAACAAAGCCTCGGCAGTTTTTCTGACTTTTTTCGCTCGAGGCACCATATCCTTTGTTCATGTTTGTGAGTTAGCCATTCTTTTATACTGTATTGTTGCACTTCCTTCGTTGTATCGAATAGAAAGCAAAAGCAAGTTCAGCTTGCGTTCGCTGCGTCACTGGCTGACTACATTTTTTGACAAGCTCTCTCTCTCTCTCTTATATATATATATATATATATATATATATATATATATATATATATATATATATATATATATATATATATATATATATTGTTACGGTGCATCATCGACAGGAGCAAGCGTGGCACTTAGCGAAGATGAAGAAGACGCCTGTGCGTTAGGCGCTTCCACGAGAGGCAACTCAGACATCTTGTTCGGCTGCCGATTCTCGGTGGACGCTGTCCTGTAAGCCAAGACCTCGCTCCGTCACATTTGGTGGAAGTGCTGGGCAACCGCCTCGCAACGGAACTTCGCAGCGGCCGACGTTTGAAGGGTCATTCCACAACGATGACGGAGAGTACGGCGTCTGCATCTGCTCCTAGTGTTCCTGCGGCCGGAGATGATGCGGTAACTACATCTCCTTCTGCGACCACAATCTTTGTGCTCGAACCCCCGCGGGATCCTGGCACGTTCAGCGGTTCCGGCGATCCAGAAGAAGTTGACGTTGAAGATTGGCTGGCAGAGTACGAACGTGTGAGTACTCGATACCGATGGGGCCCGACTCTTATGCTGGCAAACCTGTTATTCTATCTTAGGGGAACCGCCAAATCGTGGTACGAGAACCATGAAACAGAACTTGTGAGTTGGGCAGTGTGCAGGGAGAAAATGCTAGACCTGTTCGGAAAGCCGATTGGAAGAAAAATGGCCGCGAACAAAATGCTCGCGTCTCGGGCGCAGACCTCGACCGAGTCTTACGTCTCATATATAGAAGATGTGTTGTCGTTGTGTCGCAAAGCCAATGCCGATATGCCGGAGGCTGACAAGGTCGGGCATATTCTTAAGGGGATTGCGGATGACGCATTCAACCTCCTCATCTGCAAAAATTTTTCTACAGTGGACGCCATTATAAAAGAATGTCGGCGCTTTGAGCAAGCGAAGAGCCGGCGGATTAACAGCGTGTTCACCCGCCTTCCGAATACGGCTGCAACATCATCTTGCGAAGACTGTGCAAGAACACAGCCACCACCTCAAGATTCATCGGATCAGTTGACCCGAATTGTACGGCGCGAACTTGAAGCCATTGCAAGTGACACCACCCCACTCACTGCTAACATGGTTCAAGCTATCGTCCGCCAAGAACTCGCCAGCATAGGTATTCCCTCGGTGTGCGCTTTGCCCAGCCCGCAGCGAGCTTCATGGCGTCCACCCTCGTCCTATCGCGAGCAGCAGTTCACGGCCCGATCTCGCGACCCTGCGGCGTGGAGAACCGTCGACAATCGACCAATTTGTTTTCATTGCCACCGTATCGGTCATGTCGTCCGTTACTGCAATTACCGCTGGTCCTCGCCACCTCGGACTTCATCTCAACCTCACTACCGACAGGACAGCACCCGCTTCGCGTCTGACGTGCAGCCTTCTCCGCAAAACAACTACAGAAGGTTCAACAGCCGATGTCCGTCACCGCATGGTCATCAGTCGCGTTCGCCTCCAAGACGTCGCCAGTCGTCTCGCTCACCGCAGATTCGCAGGCCGTCATCTCCATTCAACCCCGCTCCTGCCTACCCGGAAAACTAAACGGTGCAGCGCCCGGAGGTGACGCTGCATCTTCGACTCCCTCCACAAATCCTCTCTTGACGCTTCCGACGAGACAAAATTTGTTAGACGTTGCCGTTGACGGTGTGCCTATTTCTGCCCTTATAGATACTGGAGCGCACATTTCTGTAATGAGCGCGAACCTTCGCCGACGCCTACATAAAGTGCTCACGCCTGCCGCTTCCCACAAACTTCGTGTCGCTGTTGGGAGGACCCCTGATGTTCAAGGGATGTGCACGGCCCGTGTGTCCATTGCCGGTCATCCTACATTAGTTCAGTTTGCCGTCATTGAAATGTGTCCTCATGACCTAATACTTGGTTTGGACTTCCTGTCACGTCATTCTGCGCTCATTGATTGTGCCACTGGTGCTCTTCAGCTTGAACTGCCGCAGTTTGCCGATTTTCCAGCAGACTATTCTCCCCGTTTACGCTCTCGTCACCACGTTCGCTTGTCTCCGCAAGCTGCTACATATGTCACTTTGTCGTGCTCACGTCATGTGCCCGACGGTGACTACCTCGTCACTCCTATAGTCGACGTACTGATGGCCCGAGACGTCGCCCTTGCTCACACTGTTGTCGCCGTCGCTAATAATACAGTGGTTATACCACTACTCAACGTGAGTCTCTTGACTCAAGTTATTCCGCAAGACATGTCTTTGGCCACACTATCTCCACTTGACAGCTGCAACGTTACTGGTTTGGACACCGATACTACATCCCCCTGTCTTGGCCGCAATTACACTGTGCCTGCAGATGACATTAACAAGATGATTGCTCCCGACCTCACTGCAGTGCAAGCTGCCAGCCTCCGTAGTCTGCTAACATCATATAGAGACGTTTTCGACTTTGACCACCGCCCTCTCAGCCAAACAACTGCAGTGACTCACCGGATCAACACTGGTAATGCCAGTCCTATACGGCGGCGTCCATATCGCGTATCTCACAAGGAACGCCAAGTAATTCAAAATGAAGTGGATAAAATGATTACTAAAGACGAGAACCCTCATCCAGCCCCTGGGCCTCCCCAGTCGTGCTCGTTGAGAAGAAAGATGGCAGCTGGCGCTTTTGCGTGGACTATCGCCATTTAAACAAAGTGACTTACAAAGATGTCTACCCTTTGCCTCGGATTGATGACGCCCTCGATTGCCTCCATGGTGCCCAATACTTTTCGTCTATCGACCTTCGATCCGGCTATTGGCAAATTTCCGTCGACCCCATGGATCGTGAAAAAACCACTTTCGTTACGCCCGACGGCCTCTACCAGTTCAAAGTCATGCCGTTTGGACTGTGTAATGCGCCGGCAACTTTCGAGCGCATGATGGACTCCCTTCTCCGAGAATATAAGTGGTCCATCTGCTTATGTTATTTAGACGATGTCATCGTCTTTTCACCCACCTTTGACAGCCATATAACACGTCTGTCAGCCGTTCTGGATGTTTTTCGAAGAGCTGCTCTCCAGCTCAATTCTGCAAAATGCCATTTCGGACGTCGCCAAATCACCATACTCGGCCACCTTGTCAGTGCCGATGGTGTTCAACCAGATCCCGAAAAGGTGCGAGCAGTACAACAATTTACTGAGCCACGCTCAACCAAGGACGTCCGAAGTTTTGTAGGGCTATGTTCCTATTTTCGTTGATTTGTCCGCAACTTCGCCGACATCGCTCGACCGCTTACTGATCTCTTAAAGAAGGACGTTCCCTTCGCATGGGGTATAGAGCAAGCGGACGCCTTGTCGGCTCTTATCCATCTGCTGACTACGCCACCAATACTGGCCCATTTCGACCCAGCATCACCTACAGAGCTTCGGACCGATGCCAGTGGCCATGGAATTGGAGCGGTCCTTCGCCAACGACAGCACGGGAAGGACCGCGTGATTGCTTACGCCAGTCGTCTTCTTTCACCTGCCGAACGGAAGTTCTCCATCACTGAGCGTGAATGCCTAGCTTTAGTGTGGGCCGTGGCGAAATTCAGGCCTTACCTGTATGGCCGAACTTTTTCTGTTGTTATGGACCATCACGCTCTTTGCTGGCTGTCATCGCTAAAGGACCCATCTGGACGTCTTGGTCGCTGGGCGCTCCGTCTGCAAGAATACTCATTCGTGGTCCACTACAAGTCGGGACGCCTCCACACAGACGCAGACTGTTTGTCCCGTTATCCGGTTTAAACGCCCGACTTGACAGACCTTGATTCAGACCCCTGCGTTCTCTCCATCCACGCTTTGGGTGATATCTCCACGGAACAACGACGTGACCCGTCGTTACTCTCCATTATCGAGCGTCTGACCTCTGCTCCAACAGACCCTTCCGTTCGCCTGTTCGAACTGCACGACAACATTCTGTACTGTCGCAGCTTCAACGCTGATGGCCCGGAATAACTAGTCGTGCTTCCCCATCACCTGCGTACCAGCGTTCTCGAACAACTACATGACGTACCTACAGCCGGTCACCTAGGCGTCTCTCGTACCTACGATCGTGTGCGACGTCGCTTTTTCTGGCCCGGACTGTATCATTCTGTGGTTCGCTACGTCACTGCTTGCGACCGCTGCCAACGCCGCAAGCGCCCCTCTGTGCTACCGTCTGGCCTCCTACAGCCCATTGACATACCGACGGAACCATTCTTCCGTGTTGGCCTTGACCTGTTGGGCCCGTTTCCTACGTCCACCTCCGGAAATAAATGGGTTGCAGTCGCCACAGACTACGCCACACGCTTTGCCATCACTAAAGCACTGCCGACAAGCTGTTCCACTGACGTCGCTGACTTTCTCTTGTATGAAGTCATTCTTCATCACGGCGCTCCGCGGCAGCTGCTTACTGATCGAGGAAGGTACTTTCTTTCACGTGTTGTGGATGACATTCTCCGCGCCTGCTCCACTGAGCACAAGCTTACCACGGCTTATCATCCACAGACAAATGGATTGACCGAGCGTCTGAACCGAACGCTGACGCAGATGCTGTCAATGTACGTTTCGCCAGATCACCGTGACTGGGACAAAGCACTCCCCTTTGTCACGTTCGCGTACAATTCTTGACGGCACGACACAGCTAGTTATTCGCCGTTTTATTTGCTATTTGGCCGACATCCAGCATTACCATTTGACACGCTCCTTCCTTCGGCTGCCCCCTTGTCTACTGAGTACGCCAGCGATGTCGTTTCTCGAGCCCATGCAGCCCGTCAGCTTGCCCGTGATCGGCTGCACTTGTCGAAAGCGCACCGAAAAGACCGCCATGACAGTCGCCACCAAAGCGTGCACTTCTCGCCGGGGTCTCTGGTACTTCTCTGCACACCAAACCACCAAGTCGGCTTATCAAGGAAGCTACTATCACACTACCATGGCCCCTACAAAGTGTTACGACAACTTAGTGACGTGAGCTACGAAATCGCACCCCTAAACAATGCCTTTTCGACCACCTCACTCCAGACAGACGTTGTACACGTTTCCAGACTGAAACCGTATCACCCTCCTCGTTCGTCGCCGCCGTACTAAGCGCCGTGACGGCGCTTCCGCCGCAGGGGAGTGATGTTACGGTGCATCATCGACAGGAGCAAGCGTGGCACTTAGCGAAGATGAAGAAGACGCCTGTGCGTTAGGCGCTTCCACGAGAGGCAACTCAGACATCTTGTTCGGCTGCCGATTCTCGGTGGACGCTGTCCTGTAAGCCAAGACCTCGCTCCGTCACAATATCATAAATGCATTTATGTAATTTAAGAGGCTGTTTAAATGCCAAAATGCAAGCGCTATTGTGGACACTTCTCGGGACAAAATTATAATGAATTAGCAAAACGCCTGTAACACTTTCCGAGCAGACACAGTCGCTTTTCCGCAGGTCCAACAGGGTGACAAGTAACAGTAGTTGATAAGATATGTTTAGTTCAGGATACCTGCTCTACTGATGGTGCTGAGGCATTCGGCTATTTAAACAGACGAATAGAACTAAAAAAAGCTCACATCTCCAATGTTGTTGCCTACTTGAACAGGTACCGTGCTGAGCAATGCAAACTCAACGGCATCATGTGACGCGTGTAGAAAGAAGCTGTTGGCCTTGCGCATTACACCAGAACCTCCACTCTTCAACCAACTCTGAGTTCGCAACACCCTTGCCAAACTCATTGAAGCCCAACAACGCTCTCAGATTCAACGACTCACCCTCACTGAAACGGGATGTTCCGTTCTCTCCATGCTCGGCTTCAATTATAATCAGCAACACGGCCCTAAAAAATCAATTCTTAATGACATCCACAGCTTGATCTACACGGATCCTACCCCTGGATGCATGCATCCTCAATATAACAGGGCCAGGTGCAAAGCTCGCACTGCAGCTCACGTACCTGGCGTCCCATTTGTTGGCGCCGTT
The DNA here is from genome assembly GCA_013436015.1 of Rhipicephalus annulatus. Classification (NCBI taxonomy): domain Eukaryota; kingdom Metazoa; phylum Arthropoda; class Arachnida; order Ixodida; family Ixodidae; genus Rhipicephalus; species Rhipicephalus annulatus. The sequence continues at coordinate 138,205 of WOVY01001162.1, read as the reverse complement.
GAATATTTTCATGGCACAAGAATCGTGTTCGCCACCGCACACGACGGAGTCTTACACCGCGTAGCCAATGTCCCTACTCCCTCTGCCGAGGTGGTTGAAGAAGTGGTCATCGCACTCGAGATCCCACCTGTCACACCATCGTGTGCAACTTTCGCTCAGCCGTCACTAACTTCAGCAAAGACCGCACTTTCCTTCAAGCGCTTCGCAACCTCTGCCAGCCGATACACTCTAAAGAAAGCATCATCTTCCAAAAAATGGATTCCCGCCCATGCAAGCTCTGTCCACCCAAACCTCCCTAACATCAATCAGGTCACCCAGTCTATTGTGCAAGGTCTTGTCAATCACGCCGGAGCCACTGCAGACGAGTTGGACACCTGAGACAATCTGACAACTTACGATCATCTCGTTAAGGCCTTTTACCACGGACGCCGAATCTGCGTCTGTGGTAAACTGCGGATTCTGTGTCTGTGGTAAAGTTTCTAGCAGACGCACTGCGTCTGCTGGAACTAACACCTATACCTCACTTTCCTGCCTCCATCCCATAATTCCGGGCGTCAACACTACTCGCAGCTGTCACAGCTGTGGCACTCACCCAGCTACTCTTCCGCATATGCTGTGGGAGTGCCATGCACATTACCCACACACTAAGACCACGACCCTCTCATCAAAGCTGCGTGAGGCTTGGCGGAGCTCCTTGCTCCATGAACAAACTTGGGCGACCCAACATGCGCACGAACCGGCATCCAAGCCCTCATGAGAGGCCGACACCCGGCTAGCTAATCTTGCTCGTCTCTGCAAAATAAAGTTCATTCCTCATAACCATTCACAATGTCGAATGAAGCCGTAAAGAAGGTTAAAACTTGTTTGTATGCGCGTACTCCTCATAACCATTCACAATATCGAATGAAGCTGTAAAAAAGGTTAAAACTTGTATGCGCGTACTGTAGGTAAGCTTTGTTCATTGGCTGCACATCTATCAACTAAGATTAGGCATTTAATTCTTGTGAGCACACAATCACATCCTTTCACCTATTCCCAATAAGTACCGTTCAGTGATTTAGAGGAATCAGGAAAGAGTGCTTAGCTGCTACCAAAAAATTGCACATAACTGTGTCAGATATAATTAAGTGGTTCTTGCGTGATTAAGCACCTCAAATGTTGATCGTCGTGGTCATTATCATCACCGTCATCCCATGACTGTGAAGCACGTGGCCTTCCTGAAATTACTAACGGATAAATGTAGCTTACCTGCCATCTCGCTTGCTTTCTCACAGTTTTGCTTCCTGAAATCTGTGTGATGGTCTCCTGTGGAGGCGGCGGATATTGTTACGAACCAGTTAGCCGGAAATTTCTCCAGAGTGCTTCCGACCCTCATCTGCTCCGTGAAGTCACTCTCGAAATTAGATTTTTCGCTTCTTCGGGCAGCTTCAAAGGTTTTCAGAGCTTCCGTTCATTCTCTCGGTGGCTGGAATTTTCTCTCATACTGCTTTGTCTGATTGGTGCTTTTGATGAACTAGTTTGTGGAGGAAGGGAGAGAAATAATGAGTGCGTGTTTTTATATATCTGTGTGAGAGTCTGCATGTGAGGGGGGTGTGCGTACGTGCGTGTGTGCGTACTTCAGTGGTTGCGCCTGCACTCTTTCTAACTTTTTTACCTAAGCTATTCAATATACACAGCGATTTTATGGGGTCAGGAAAAGATAGCTCCTAAAGCAAAAATACGGAACCACCGGCATCCAACAGCATCAACTAGGAGACTCAAAGAGAGTAAAGTAAAGCTTCATGGACGTTTTGCTTATCAAATAACGCGGAAATCCATGGTACTTGCAAGTGCGCGCAATCGGAACACCCACTGGCGTCTTTTCTGTACAATCTCTGCGCTAACTTGAGCTCTGCAGCTCACGTCATATAAAGCAGTGTTCTTGTTGGACGCTGGTCACGTCTGGCAAAAACCACGGGTGGCCATGCAAAAACATTGATTGACATCCCTTGCGTGCGCTCGCAGATGCCGTGGAGCTCTACGTTTCTCTATAGGCAAAGCGTCCGTTCAGGTCTGCATACTTGGGCTGATGTCATCTAGTTAGCGCGTTTGGCGGTCGATGGGGCCGCATAGTCGTTCTAATAGCGACGTTTTCATGACCTCTTTAAGTTCAATGTATTCTGCCCCTGCCCGCGATTTTCCTTTGCAATAGCCATTTTCTTCGCCCACGCAATCGAAGAAAAGGCCGGGAGGTTAACCGGAAGGAAAACTGCCAGTTTGATACCCTATATTACAGGAAAGTTAAGGCAGAAAAAAGGGGTATAAACCTGCGATTATAAAGAGAATGGGCGCGAGGGAAAACAGGTTTTTGAACAAAGGTGCACAATTTAGGTAGCTGTATACAGTAGTGTACACGTTCGGCACCATTGTAGAGTACACGTATCCCGAAGGATTACGGCCACTAGCGTGGCTTCAGTCTTAGCGAGCCACAGGGCACTCGTACTGCTCAAGGTCGCAACACTTTATTGCTCAAGCTACTGCTTAAGGTCGCAACACTTTATTGACTGCGGTGACACCAGAGACGCAGCACAGAGCCCATGGCAACAGGGGCGGTGGGAAAGCAAATGGGCTTATCCACGCCACGGCCGAGTCGTACTGCACTAGGTGCCGCAAGCACGTCTCCGTGGGCAAAGGTGTTACACGGAGACACCGGTACAAAAAGACGTGGTCGCTCGAGTGAGGGCACGAAAACGTCTCGAGAGACTCCGCGCACGGCGCCACAGTCGACGTCCGCTACTGGGTGAGAGGGGTTAAACGTCACTTCCCGCTCCCTCAGCGCGACAGACTAAGGAGGAGGGGAGTCATGTCGGGACATGAGAACGCAGGAAAAGGCGCCAACGCCCGCGCAAAGTCGGTGGGCTAGCCTCGGTTCCCACAATACAATTACACTAGTAATATATAGCTATATGTAGCTCTCTTTACAATATTGCAACAGGAACAGAAAACTTGATTATTATTGATTGATATGTGAGGTTGAACATCTCAAAACCATCATATGATTATGAAAGACGCCGTAGAGGAGGGCTCTGGAAATTGCAACCACTTGCGGTTCTTTAACGTGCATCCGAAAAATCTGCACATGGGCCTACAGAATTTTAGCCTCCATCAAAAATGCCGCTGCCGGCAACAGGATTTGATCCCGTGACCAGTATAGCTGAGTGCCTCAGCCACAGGACCACAATGGTGGGGAAGTAATCGAAAACTTGAAAGTAGATCAAGGCTTATTGTGTGTTTAGAGTAAGTGGCCACTACTCAAATTATATGAATACTGTGATTTATTCACTGTTTGAAGAATTAAATTGGGCTCCTAATGTACGGCTGATTCTACTCCGATTCAGTGTTAATTTTGGGTTGAATGCATCGCTAGTGCAGTTGTTGTGGTATGCCTTGGTTGTAGTTCTAAATCCCGCGCTAAATCTCGGGTTATTGTTCATCTTGTGCAGCTACTGGTATAGTTTTAGATCGTGCGTTTAATAAGGCATCGCCACTGTAAAACCGGCTGAATTGCGGAGCCTAGGCGATCCAGCCGCTCCGCCGTGATGGTCTAGTGGCTGAGGTACTCGGCTGCCGACCCGCAGGTGGCGGGATGGAACACCGGCTGTGGCGGCTCCATTTTCTATCGAGGCGGAAATGCTGTAGGCCCGTGCGCTCAGATTTCGGTGCACACCCAAGAACCCAAGTTGGTCGGAATTTCCTGAGCCCTACACTACGGCGTCTTTCATAATGATATGGTGGTTTTGGGACGTTAAACATCACATATAAATCAATCAATATCAGAAAATCCAGTCATTTCTTTGGAAATTGCGCGCTTGTCACCAACTCGGCAATTTCATCACCACCTCATTATTTTGCTTAGGCTGGTTAACCTTCCTGCCGTTCTTTTTCTGCTATTTTCCTTCATTATTTTGCCGCAGATCTCAGCCAGATGCTTAGAAATCGTTTACATAATTTTGCGTAAAGTGTGAGAAATATTTATTGGGTAGTTATGTATTTTTACTATTTTGTACTGTGTTAGTGTACATTACACCGGTTTCAAGCATATTCAGCCTTATTTGAGGCCTGTTTTAAGCATTGCGTGACCATACGAAATGGAAAGGGTGTATGAACGACATGCTGCGCGCCTGCAGTGCTACGTACTTGCAGGTCACAGTTCAACCACAAGATTGAAGCAAATATTGCGATAGATGCTGATTGCAATAGTATGTCCTATGAAGAAAGGCTAGTCACTCACTCCTTTTGCAAAGACAGCCGTTGCAGCGTTAGAAGTGACTTTTGTGTGGTCTATGGCTGGGCATGGTCTATGGCATCAACAATACTTTTTGGCGAGAAGCGTGCAAATTAGAGCTAATTAGTATATATCAACAGTAAAAAAAAACTGCGCCAAACAATAACTTGACTGATGAAATCGAATTAGCGTGGACTATCAACAACTTCATTTAATTTTCTTGTAGAAATGCCTGCGCATTTCGGAAAGAAGAAAAACAACAGAGGAATATAAAGACGTTTTTAATTGTCCTGTGCAAGGTTAGTTTCATTTGCAAGGTTTACACATCTTGTCGCAGAATATACGTTGGACAGACTAGAAATAGCCTCTGTGCATAAACGATCGCTTTCGGCAACCTTCCAACATCAGAACTAAATCAGGTAGCAGTTCGGCTATGAATTGTACCGAATGTGGATGCACGCCAAACTTCAATTAGGTGCGCATCGTGCTCTGGTACAAAGATAACCCCAGCCATATATATGTGATGCTTTCACCATCACTGTGGCTGGTCATTCATGTATCAATTTCCCATCTGTCACATTAAGAAATATTTTAACTAGGCCCACAATTCAGCATTAGGTGCCGTTTTGACAAATAATGGCATCTGAGCATGCACTAAGAAAGCCTGCTTCTTCTCCTGCTGTTTGTAACCCTCTCCATAATTATGGTATATTAGTTTCAATGACGAAAGGGCCATGGTTGGCCAAAGAGCGCCACGGACACCCCTCTACTACTCTCCAGAATGCGTGTATAATGCCACGCGTGTTTCTTATTTTCCATTTTAGATGCGGAAGCATCTTATACTCGCGCCTTGTAGTGCGCCGTCCGCACCGCTTCTCGAACATTCGACATCTGACGCGCGCGCATGCGCCGTCGCGCCGTCGCCCACCATCTGTGCCGCGCGCGCTTCTCCTTCGAGAACATTCGACAGCTGACAGCGCATGCGCCGTCGCGCCGTCGCCATCTGTGCCGCGCGCGCGCTTCTCCTTCGAGAACATTCGACAGCTGACAGCGCGTGCGCCGTCGCGCTGTATATATACTCAAGGTCGGCGCTCGCTCGCTCAGTTGCCGCTCGTCGGTTGGTTTGTACGGCGCGGCGACGTCCAAGGTCGCGGTGAAATGAATTCCAACGAATCCACAAACACAATGATCGACGTCCCTTCGACCAGCGCCGCCCTTTCGCATACGTGTGTACGTGTTCACTCATTTAACACCCCCTCCTACAACCACGTTAACCAATTTAGCCATCGACCCAAGCAAGTCGCAATTTAACACCCCATTTCACAACCACGTTAACCAATTTAGCCATCGACCCAAGTAAGTCGCACTTTAACACCCCGTTAACCAATTATATGCTCCGCATCCTCCTCAGTGTTCCCCCGAGGGAAGCTGCGGGCAATTTTTTTTTCATTAGATTTTCACAAACAGATCCTGTAAGGAATGCTCTGCGGAAACTGAGCCTCATTGTTTTACAGTGGTCGCGATCATTGTAGATTGTTGATCGGAGGGTAGTCGACGTTCTGAAATGATTGGAGAGGGTAGCCGAAATAGATGTTATCTAACGTCGTGGCTCGACCGCAACGAAAAATCACGAACAAGTGACCTTGACGTTCTCATTGACAGCCACAACGTCAACGCTCTCCACGAAACAGGGGCCAACTATTCCATCATCAGTGGGCCGTTCACCGCCAAGCTGAAGAAATTGAAGACTACTTGAAATGAACGCGAAATCCACATAGCTGGAGGCCCCCTAATGACGCTGGTTTAAGATTGCACAGCAACAGTCTCCACCGATAACCGAAAACATCCTGTGAGCTATGCAATTCTACAATATCGCTCCTGGTATGTGATACTTGGGATCGACCTCTTAGGTAAACACGGATTGTCATTGACCTGAGGTCTGAGTCAATAATGTTATCCACAGAAAAAGCCCTGTCGCCGTACACGCCGTCAAAAAGGCACGCCTCAAACGTGCTGGAACACCAAGTCACTGTTCCTTCTCGCTCCAACATCAGCATTTTCGTCGGCACTCAAGAATCAATAAACATGCAAAGCGTCGTTGAAGGCAACCATCACCTGTTGATCAACCGCGAAATTAACGTCGCCAGAGGAAAAAAGCTGAGCTGCGAGGAGAGAATGGAAGAGTGGTGCTCACGAACTTCTGCAACAAGTCCAAGCACGTGAGGAAAAGCGTGATGGTTGCCTATATCGAAGAAATGCTAGAAGCTAGCATAGCTTTCGCCCTCACCGAACCAGCTCTGATGACTACAACCCTTCAACCAAGTTTCGAGGTTAATTCGAGTCTTTCGACGCATAAACAAGAAGAGCTCAGAAACCTGGTCCTGAAATACAAGAACTGCTTTTCATTTAAGTCGAAAATTCGACATACTCCCGTCGCGAAACATCGAATCATAACAGAGGAAACCGCTGGGCCAGTCACGATTATTGTTGATCATTCTCTTTAGATTGCGCGCGAGACGCGAACACTTGAGAATATTGCAGAGCTTGAGCGACGACAAGTGCTGTGGCTTGAATATTCGACGGCACGTGTGTAAATGCCGATGCGCTTCGCTGATTGTCACTTGATCGATGGCCGGCGCTCGGTGAACCCCTGTCGGCCCCAGTGTGTATTGTTGTAAGCTGACTTTTCGTTGACCAGCCACAACTTCGGCCAAATAATCAGTTTCATCTTCGACCTACTGTCTGCTCCCTTCGTCAGCGTCGCAACCCTGTGACAACATTTTTACCACAAAAATGACCCCAGTTGTCAGCGCTAGGGCTGTCTGGTGAGAGGAACACCCGCACGAACCTCCCGTCAATCAAAAACTTTAAGACTGAAGCTCGTGAGTCTGGTGACCTCGCCCTATAGGTCAAAGTAGATCGTGGAGATCAGCGTCCCAACTTTATCGAAACATGGACGAGATAAGGACCTTTCGAGCGCCCCTTTCGCGTCATATCGCAGATGACAGTGAACAAGCCTTTGCCATGCTAAAAAAAATAGAACCTCTACCTACCACTAGCAGTTTGATTGATATGTGGTGTTTAACGTCCCAAAACCACTATATGATTATGAGAGACGCCGTAGTGGAGGGCTCCGGAAATTTAGACCACCTGGGGTTCTTTAACGTGCGCCCAAATCTGAGCACACGGGCCTTCAACATTTCCGCCTCCATCGGAAATGCAGCCGCCGCAGCCGGGATTCGAACCCGCGCCCTGCGGGTCAGCAGCCGAGTACCTTAGCCACTAGACCACCGCGGCGGGGCAACCACTAGCAGTTGATGATGCATATGTATAGCCTGCTGTTAGTATGGTCGAAAGAGTATGCTGTCTGGCGGAGTTGCTTAACAGGTTGCAGTGCTAGGGGCCACAGGTTCGCAACTCTGGTAACGCACGTCGGAAAAAAAGAATATTCAAAATTCTTTTCTTTGTAGGTTTTACATGTACGACATGCGTGCCTATGCTATATGCATGCCTATGCAGTAATAAACAAAATGCACGGCAACGCATTCGTCTAAAACTCGATGAAGGTGTTCATATAGTGGCTATCGCAATAAAGCTATAGATGATTTCCAATGCGACGCACTCTACCACTGCAGAACCATTACCTGCTTATAAAGTACCGCACATAGTGTTTGCAAAAATAATCGACGGTTTAGAGTACTATTAACTCTCTTCTGCAATGAGAGATGTCAGCATCAGTGTTGATGCTGGCGTCGTAGCTTGTGAGAGATAATAAAGCACTGTTCGTGAGCGAAATTCGAGAATCATGGAAATCACAAACCACCGTAGTACCTTGTGCAGAAACCAATCCCCTTGTTTTGAGCCGCCACAATGATATGACTATCACTCAATAAGTTAAAATGCACGTCGTGATGTTATCATGAACTGTACAGTGAATGGCACCCGGAACTGTTCAAGTCCAAGTGTACGCACTAGCATTGCTGTTCTTCTGGATATGGTCGGGACCGACTTTTCCTACAGCAATCCTAGTAAAAATGTAGATTTTTAAGAGGCTTTACTGCTCAGCTACGGCGCCGAACAACGCAAAGTGATCGGTCCCGCCATGACCACCACCAAATCCCAACGGATTCCAGCCGACGATTAGGGATGATGGGGGCAGAGCCCAAGGCCTCCCCCCCGTCATTCTCAATGGGTGCATGTAAGTGTGATTTCTCTCTCTCACTGTATTGAAGGCTTTAGAACAACAAACGTCGCTGAAGAAAAATATCCTTTTCATTGTCTGCGTACTGCAAAGCAGCTCCACTTTATTAGATTTTCTCCGGCATCAGCTGGCTGTTCCATCTCGGCGACTAAGCTTCTACGATTATTGTCGTTCTCTATCTTTGCTTTCATTCGTGTTTGACCCTGCCGTGCAATTTCCGGTGACATTCTATCTACCTATCACCGAGCACTTCGATCGTTCTATCCTCTTTTGCCCCTGGGCAGTCAATACCGCTGATCATTGTGGCGTTACATGTCGATTTTTCATTGAATCGGCTACTTTCCCTCCCACTGCCCTTTCATTGGCATGACAATACCTAAAATCCCAGTGACATATAGCGGTTTTCTTTCTTATTACTGGTGGCACAGCAGTTACTTTTTGTTGTGCACTGTGTCCTCTTCATGTTTTCAGAAGCCTTCCTAAGCTTTCTGTTATTTTTTGTTCTTTCTTATTCTTATTTTCTGTAGTGATTTCGTACTTAAGAATGAACGCTGTATAAAAACTTTCACTGACTTGGTTGCTTCGAAAATACCACTTTCAATACTGTCAATGAAGTGGTTGCCTGAAATACAATGTATTTGTAAGAAAGCGTCACAGCTTGTGACAAAATATGCTGAAGTGTTCATATTTGTGTCATTTTTAAATGTAATCTTGACAAGGATATCCACAGCTTCAACCACTGCAGAGCAGTACGTAGAGATAGCCAAATTACTACGGACAGTACATAATATTTGAACATTGGTCTGCTCGGAAAACTGAGGTCAAAGCATGAGATGACAAATTAACCAATAATATAGAGAAAAATTACTTAACGCTGCAACGCCGAACCACCACGCTTTCTATATTTGTTTTTTAATTCATTTTATTCTACGTATTCACACCCATAGTTTCTTCGTTTTCTTTTACCTGCTTTTTTTACGAAAGACAGGCATCTTCCACTTTCCTCTGGCAATTTCGAAAGCTGCTTTTCCTTATTTTTAATGTCTTTTAATAGGTTTTGTTCGCTTAAAAACACCGTATGTTTTTTAATGACTGATCTGCCTCATTATTAATAAACTCAAAGATACAAGTTATGGCAATCGTAAGGTACGCTGACGCGAGTTACTCATGCAACACATTACTTCTGTTCTTTCATACAGTTTGTGAGGGAATCATGTAAATATGGTCTCAAGGCCCTGGCACATCATTGCAAGCTCCTTTTTGCTTCATAGTATAGCTTCAACCATAACATAGTCCCAAATACCATAGTACTAAAATTATATTTACGTAGAAATAAACAAATAAATACAGATACAAAGTTATTTCATGTCAATCCACCTTTTTTTTTTCGGTGCGTGGTAGGTGAGGGGCAAGTTGGTGGTGGTGGTTCGGTGGTGGCGATGTTGAAACAGGCGGTATTACTGGAGTCATTGGCTTGTTTTTAGCCTCCGGTAGTCGGACTGGCTGAAAACCGTAAATAAGCTGTATTTCTTAAATCAAACTTGAATTTTGAGGCCAACGTTACTTCTTTATTGAAAAAAAAAAACTCTAGTGCCACTGAATTCTGAAGATGCGCAAAACGAATATCCTTATTGACTGGCGATGCCATGGTTCATTTCAGTTTGTGTGTGAGTGTTTTGTCTTCTACGAACATTTTTCTCGTACAGCGCCTTGTAAAGTGTTTCTCTTTGCCTATCCTTAGTTCATGCTCATTTTTTTTAACTTCTACCACCACTTTGCGCTATTTTTGTTCGTGACACATCAGTTAACCACGAGCCGCTCAAGGTGAATTGAACAAACAAGTGCATCTTGCACGTCGGAAAACTCGGTTCAGCATCTGCACTGTCTACCGGAGCACATTATCTCGCCCTTTCCGGCTGTCCGAGCACTCCAGGACTTTTCTGGTCGAGAGCAGGGGACATCTTTTCTTGTAACTGGCCACAGATCCTGATAGGCGTGCACGGGTGTCTGCTGTATAAGCCCGAAAGTCCTGCTTTTCGGCTAGGCTGCTATTGATCTTTCTTATATTTCTGCTTTTTGTTTTCAGTTAGACCATTGCGTAGTGTTTCTTAAAACGGGGCACTCAAGCTACTTATATATGAGTTTGTGTGTTTTACCTATTCTACGTCATTGCGCCATAGACAGTGGATTACACGTCCACTGTCTTCTTTTACGTACCTTATCAGCAGGTTTATGTGTGATATTATTTTATCGGACGTTGCTGAGGTTGCATCTTTTGTTTGCTTCTTTTTTTTAGACATTTCTGCTTACGAATGTCATTTTCGCTAAGCAAAGCTGTTCTTTCGTGGTAGTCCTTCCGAGATTTCGTACTTTTTATTTACCTTCACTGAGCACAGGAGGCAAAGCCGATGAATGAAACGTTCTTTAAAAAGTGTTTTGTAGGTCTGGCAACACTGTTCATCATTTTCTTATTTTCTTTTACAGCGTTTTACTGTTCCAAAATTACGAACAGACATGTGAGTGCTTCGCGTTATATCTTTTATCTTCTAGGGCGCACCACATTCAGTTCAGTAGTTTGATTGATATGTGGGGTTTAACGTCCCAAAACCACCATATGATTATGAGAGACGCCGTAGTGGAGGGCTCCGGAAATTTCGACCACCTGTGGTTCTTTAACGTGCACCCAAATCTGAGCACGCGGGCCTACAACATTTCCGCCTCCATCGGAAATGCAGCCGCCGCAGCCGGGATTCGAACCCGCGACCTGCGGGTCATCAGCCGAGTACCTTAGCCACTAGACCGCCGCGGCGGGGCATCAGTTCAGTAGTAACACACAAAAACCCAAATAGGAGTTGATTTTTGTTGTGGGCCTGTGATACTACATTGTCACTGTGGAATTGAGCTCTCACTTTTCACGCGGCATCTCTATGTAGTTGAGATCATGTCACTGAGCTCAACAGAATTTTTTTATGCTTCTCTTCCCTATGCACAAGAAAACTCATCTTCTTTCTGTGGTGAGCTTGCTATTGCATTCGTTTTTCTTTCAACGATTTTTTAAATGCAGGCAGCATCATCCTCCTTTGTGTCCTGAGGCAATGGTCAATCTTATGGCTGCCTTATTTATCGGGCTCGTCTGTTTCACATTTCTTTTATTTTTATCAGCGCAGTTTTAGCCTCTGTCCTTAACAAGCACACTTTCACACTATTATGCACGCACACAATTACACGTTATACATTTCACGTCCGTATTTTGGTTAGTTCTCTGTTGATGCATCTTGTAGCTACATTTATGCCACAATACAGCTTCATCAATCATCGTACATTTCCTTCATCATTATTCATTGGTCTCCGTAAAATAAAAGAATGCTTGATTGCTGTCGTTTAGATGACAACACCAACAGGCACGCAATCAATACTATAGGCTATGTTGCACGTCATATGTTATTTTGTTTCTCACTTCCTACCAGAGGAGAACAACAACAGTTGATGGTACCACTCGTCTGCAAGTTCACTGCCATTTGCAAGTCAAAAGAATCAATATCTCAGTACATAGGTTTACGCATGTGGCTGCATTCATGACTGAAATACAAACTTCTTTTTTTTCATTATTAGAAACTTGCGTCTGACTTGCTACAGCCAAAGTGAGAGCACGTCTTACCGAGTGTAAATCTAAGCCACTTTATTTTGTTCTCACTACTTGTGCATTCCAAAGGGCTCTTTGAACAGACTTTCTCACTCTATTTATTCATTTATTTTTGCATTTGTATGCTTTCACCGTATCTAACTGCCTCCGTCCTCTTGGTACGAGTACGTCGTAACATAGCATTTTCTTCTTATTTAGGTACACTTTACGACTTCCGTTTACAAGCAGAAATTGTTCATCGCTATCTCTACTATATACAGTAGGGCGTTTAGCTTCGCTCGGGTAGCAGAGAGGCACAATGGGACAGAGGGTGCGTGATACGTGGTCCGCATGATAAACTGCGGCACCGGAGGAAGCTGTACGGTGTTGCCCGTTGGCAGATTTCCATGTGTCTCGCGAAAAAAACGGCACGCTGCCATCGCATTCACCCTGGGGTTTCTTCAGCGGGCGCGGAATAAAGTACTTCCGTTCTTCGTCTTGCGCAGACGTTTGCCAAGGTGCTTCCGCTCGCTGTTCACTGGGAGCATTCTAGGCGCAGCAATGAAGCTTGTTTCATTTTATGATGTTCGGTCATTCGCGTTCTTCAGCAAATACTTGCATCTCGGGCTGTTTGCGAAGAAAAATATTGATTATGAATATAATCGGCTTTTTATTTTTAATTGTTAAGTGTCTGAAATGGTTCAAGCATGATTCCCTATAACTGAGGGCTGGCAAGTTAGTATTTGTCCAGCGGGTATAGGGTGAAAGCACAGGAGTCAATAACGGAATTCGAGGCAATATGATGAATCCACATAGAGCTTTTCCAGTCTACTTTCGCTACGTCTTCTGCTTTTTTTATGTTTCACAAGTACAATAGAGTTTGGCAGCACTGTTTCATTGCTTACAATAATGTCACGTCATAAAACATACAGGTATATTTAGTTACCAACGAGCCCAAAATGGCATTGATGGGTGATTACTCAAATGAGTCAGAAAGAAAACCAAAACAGTAGGCATAGGTAAAGGCAATAAAGGACAATGATTTCAACACTGGCAGGTATACCTTAAGAAGATCATTGATTCAGCCACCATAAAGCTGCAATATTTCTTCCCGCAAA